>CM021766.1:71514865-71716173 GCA_011076525.1 Nettapus auritus
TTATTTTATTTTATTTTATTTTATTTTATTTTATTTTATTTTATTTTTTAATTGCCACGTCTTACAAGAAAATAATAGTTGCATGAATTTTCTAAAAATGCTTATTCATAAGTGACACCGGCATGAAGTTACATGAAAGCTTCTAGTTTGAATGGTTTAGTTCTGAAATTTGGGAATTTTTAAAAAACCCTTTGGTTGCAAATATCACATCATATATCATGTTTATGTTTTTCTCTCACAAAATGCTAGAGATGTAAAAAAAAGAGAATTATATTTATTTTATTTCAGAATTTCTCTCTTGCTTTGCATTTATGAATTAATACACTATTTGGGACTCTAATTAGAAAAATAAAATGTCAGGAAACTTTCACAATGAAAATATATGCAGACCAATTTCTTCTGTAACTCTCTTTCTTTACCATATTGGCTTACTAGCATGGGTTTTTGTGCAATTCAGTAGAGCTTCAAAGGGCTTCCTTTGTATTATTTTTTCCTACTGTGTTTTCCCTGAACAGTGTAACTAGAGACCCATAGGCAGGTGGACACTGAAGGCTATTGATCAGGCTTTATTCCTGTGGATTGGGAAATCCCTGCTTTAAGGGCTTTAACTTTGGGCTTTAAGGGCTTTCATTGTGAAAACGTCCGTCCTCCTTGCGAACACCGGCTACGTGCATTGAGGTCCTGCTTCAAGGACGTGGTCAGGCATTGCTCATTTGTGGGAAGTAGAGAATCATTTATTTCCTCTGCACTTCCACATAACCTTTACTTGTTTTGTTTTGTTGTTCCCTTTCCCCCTCTCTTTATCCCCTTTCCTTTTTTTCCCCTTTAGTTGAATTGTTAATTAATAATATTTCATATATATATATTTTTTCCTTTAATAAGATTATCCTTATCTCAACCCGTGAGTTGTTCTTTTCTTTACTTCTTCCTCTCCTCATCTGAAGAGGGGGAATGTGAGAGTGGTTGTGGTGTTCAGCTGCCCAGCACGGTAAAACTACCACAGAGGGAAAATGGGCCCTAAATAGACATTGATAGATGAGCCTAAAGAGACAATATTAGTCTGCATGATAGGAAGTGGTTATATTATTTTGTCAATCTAACTGCTGTTAAACGTTTTTGTATGCTTCATGGTAAAAGAGATCTTTAATGAGCATCTTGAAGAAGGGCACTGTGGTAACTTTATAAATGCTTTTGAGAAGCTCTTGCTAAGCTCAAAGGTCAGAACAGGAGATGCTTCTTGTAAAGTCTGACAAAAGAACAGATCATTGCTGTCTTCATGAGCTGAAAATCTCTGAAAGGGAGATAGAGATACTTATTGAATATAACATTTTTCTCATGTCTATCTGCATACAACTTCCACTCTGTATATAAAGCAAGTATGGATGGACAGGCAGATCAGGACTGTGACAGCTGGTCTACTTCTAAAGAACCCAGAGAGATCTTGAAATATATACTTAGTTATTTTCTGCTTTATGTGCCAATTTCTAGATACATTATCATGCAGCTAGGTGATTCAAAAGTGTGAAGAATGCAATAAAGCTAGGCTAGATGAACAGCTTACTATATATACAGTATACTTCACTGAGCTCACATAAAAATTGTCAATTTTTAAATAGGAGGTGAATTTAAGAAAAAAATATTTTCCATGTCTACATAGACATGGTTTTAAGAGTTTAACCTTGGTCTTGGACATGGTGAGAAGATTTCTCCCTGTCATGGAGGCAAGAGCTTTACTGTATTGCAGCCAGAAACCTTTGAGCAGAGCAGCTCTAGCTCTTCTGAGGAGAGCTTCATTCTTATTTAGTACACATTTTTTTTTTTTTTTTTTTTTTTTTTTTTTTTTTTTTAGGTTTTTATGAATAAATTTCCTTACACGTAGGCCAAATTCTGTTTAGGAAAACTTATTTTAAAGTGCCTTAAAGATATACTGACTTCCTTCCCAGTTTTTTATCTTGAGGGGTAAGTGGATTACATTTCCTTCAATCAATTGCTTTGTAACAGATTACTGGTGTATCCTGAGAGATAATACATTAATACCACGCAGTTGTTACTTATCTTTCTCATCTTTCCCAATCAGAGCTTAGTTGAAAAGAAACTTTATAATCTAGAATTATTCTTCTATATATGTATGTATTTATATATTTATTTAACTTATTTAAACTATTTTCTGGCCTTAAGGACTTGACCCTGAGTTTATCTCAGGCTTTCGCTCCCTTTCTAAGAGCGAAACAGTAAAGATAACATTTAAAAAGTATACCTGAGATTTTTCTCCAATAAACTATGGTTCTTAAATTTGATTATTCTAAATCACTGATCCCAGAGGTCTAGGCCAAGAGCAAAATCAAGAACTATCTGTGCGCTGCTGTTAGAGTTGGTCAATAGACAAGGTTCACAGTCAAATTATCTACCTGTCATGGTATTGTTTGCAGCAGTGCCCTTGGTGACAAATCAGGGACACATGACCTATGCATGAACTGATATAATAGCATGCATTTAACTGTTTAGGAGGTGCTGAAAAATTCATGCAGCCTGCAGCTTTCCCCTCTGCCCTTGCCATGGTAATATTCAAGTTAAGGCACATTTTACGGTGCTGTTTTTGACACTGGCTGCTACAGAGGTGTAAGAAATTCATGAGGAGGCAGCACACATGATTAATTCAAATTGCCAGCAAAGGACACTATGGATGTCACATACAGTGTCTCAGGGACTGGATGGACACTGGAGAGCTTCTTGTATGCTGTTTCTGTCTGGCACTTTAGAGATGTAGATAATGAATACTGTCAGACAGATCTCTGCAGTTTCAGATATTTTTAAATACTTTCCTCTCCAACATACATTAAGTTAAGAAGGATTTGACTTGTGCTCACCCTCACTTTCACAAATTTTTATTTTTTTTTAGCAAAAACTGTTAGGTTACCACTTATTTTTCCACTTTGTACCATAAATGTTGCTGCAAAGTTTTATTCATCAACGTTATATAAAGAAAATTTAATAGGAGGGATGGTGTTAGGTGACTGCATAAAAATATATATAATATATATAATGTATATACATATATCATGTTACATTGGATTTATGTGTTAAGGTTTTGGTAACAGGGGGCTGCAGGGGTGTCCCCTGTGAGAAGAGTCCAGAAGCTACTCCATGTTAGATAAGAGCCAGTTCCTGCTGGCTACAAAACCAATAAAGGACCTGCCACTGGCCAAAGCTGAGCCAGTGATATATGTTGGTTGAACCTTTGTGAGAGCAGATTTAAGAAAAGGTAAACAATGTTGCACAACAGCAGCTTGGAGAGAGAAGTGAGAGAAACAATCCTACAGACACCAAGGTCAGTAAAGAAGGAGGGGGAGGAGGTACTCCTGGCACCAGAGCAGAAGCTCCCCTGTGGCCTGTGGAGAGGCCCCTGGTGGAGCAGGCTGTCCCCCTGCAGCCCATGGGTCCCATGGTGGAGCAGATAGCCATGCTGCAGCCTGTGGAGGAGCCCCCAGTGGAGCAGGTGGATGTGGCCTGGAGGAAGGTGCTGCCTGTGGAGGGCAGGCTCCAGGCCAGAATCACAGCCCATGTTGAGGAGCCCATTTGGGGGCATGTTTACTGGAAGGATCTGTAACACATGTCGGGTGCACACTGGAGCGGTCCATTCCTGAAGGACTGCATTCTGTGGGATGGACCCATGATGGTGGTTCATAAAGAACTGTATACTCTAGGAATGACCCCATGCTAAACAGGGGAAGCGCATGAGGAGGAAGGAGTAGCAGTGGTGAGGTATTATGGATTGACCATAACCCCCATTCTCTAACCCCCTGCACCTCCTGGGGGAGAAAATGTAGAGGAATCAGGAATTAAGTTGGGCCTGGGAAGAAAGGAAGGTGGAGGAAGGTGTTCATAATTTTGTTTTTATTTTTCATTATCCTATTATCTTATTAAATTGCAATTAATTAAATTAATCTTCCACAAGTCAAGTCTGTTTTGCCAATAACAATAATCATTGAGCAATCCTTCTGTACTTCTTGACCTTTATCATTGTACTTTCTCCTCCTGTCTTGCTGAGGCTGGGGAGTAAGAGAATAGCTTGAGCACATGACAACTAGGCAAGCTTAAACCATCACAAATATATATATATATTACCTATTTCTAATTTAAATTGATATTTATGCAGAAAATATCTGTTGTATGGTAGTCATATTTAAATAAATATAGCAGATTTTTTAATAAAACCAATATTTATCTATATTACCAATGTATACATTTAAATGTACTAAATAAATAAATCTAATAGACTGATCACTGGGAAGGTGATGGAGCAGCTAATCCTGGGAATCTTTTCTAGGCACATGAAGGACAAGAATGCTATCAGGAATAGTCAGAATGGATTAGCAAGGAAAAGTCATGTTTACACAACTTCTGTGATGAAGTGACTACCTTGGTAAATGAGGGAGAGTAGAGGATATTGTCTACCTTGACTTCAGTAAGGTTTTTACACAACATGCATTTAGATTCCTATAGAGAAGCTGATAAGTATAGGCTGGATGAGAAGATGGAGGTGGATTGAAAACTGGCTGAACAACCAGGCTTAGAGACTGGTGGCATGAAGTCTACTTGGAGCTCAATAACTAGTATAACAGAGGGATCAATACAGAGTCCATTCCTGTTCAACATCTGCAATGATGATCTCGATGATGGGACAGATTGTACCCGCAGAAAGTTTGCTGATGACACAATAGTGGGAGGAGTGACTGATACACCAGAAAATCGTGACACCATCCAAAGGGACCTGGAGAGGCTGGAGAAATGGGCTGACAGGAACTTCATGAAGCTGAACAAGGAGAAGTACAAAGTCCTGCACGTGGGGAAGAACCACCCCAGGCACCAGTACATGGTGAGTGCTGCCCAGCTGCAAAGCAACTTTGCAAAGAAGGTCCTGGTGGACACCAGACTGAACATAAACCATAAATGTTCCTTTACTGCAAAGAAGGCTAATGGTATTCTTAGCTGCATTAGGTGGAATTTTGCCAGCAAGTGAAGGAAAAGATCCTTCCCTTCTAATCAGTTCTGCTGAGTACTGTGTCCTGTTCTGGGCTCACCAGTACTGTTAAAGTGAGACACTGACATACTAGAGGGGCCACAAAGATGATTAAGGGACTGAAGTATCTCTCCTATGAGGAAAGGCTGAGAGAGCTGGGACTATTTAGCCCAGACAAGAGAAGACTCGGGGGGGGGGGGGGGGGGCCAATCTCATTAATGAGTATAAATCCCTCAAGGGAGGGTGTAGAGATGACAGAGGCAGGCTCTTTTCAGTGCCCACTGATAGGACAAGAAGCAATGGGCACAAAGGAGGCACAAAGACAGGTTCCCCCTGAACGTCAGGAAACAATTGTCTACTGTGCAGATGATTGAGCACTGTCATAGGTTGCTCAGAGAGTTTGTGGAGTCTGCCTCCTTGGAGAACTTCAAAAGCCATCTGGACACAGTCCTGGGCAACCTGCTCTAGGTGACACTGCTTGAGCAGGTGGGAGTTGGACTAAATGACCTCCAGAGATCCCATCTGCCTCAGCCATTCTATAATTAAAATACATATGCTTTTCTTAATTTAATTTATATCTCATGAAGTGTCATGAGAATACAAAATAGATCTGAATGATATTCAGTGAAGAATTGCATTTGAAAGGCTTGTTCAAACAAGATTATAGATAAAATCTAATAATCCCTTTTCTTCCTATTTTTACAATAATATAGCATAGAAATCATGATTCGTATCCCTGAAAATATGTTGAAATAAAACAGTCTTAGATTATGCTCTACAGAGAGCTTTGTGAGGTTCATGATAATTGTTATCAGTCTTCACATACAGAATATGACCACATCAGTGTTTTGTAAGTACAATACTGCTCTTGCCACAGCAGAAATACTGAGTGCTCATAACATCTGTCGATCTACAGAAGCAGAAAAATATCAATGTCCTTTAGTTATTGATATCTCTTAATAAATCCACCGAAAGGAGGAAGACATGGAACAATACCTTTCTTATAGTTAAAGGTACCTATTTTACGTGAACTCTGATTATCCTGACAAACGGGAAAAAGATGATTCCTCTTAAGACAATCAAGTTTAATGAACAGCTCAGAAAATCATCAGTGCCAAAGGGGAAACTCAAAAGGCTTGAGTAGGAGTAAAGTGCAGTATTTTTTGAAATGACTAGTTTCTGAAAATGAAGTGACTATATATTTCTAAAAATCCAGTTATTATTATGTTGTTATGTTTGCAAATATAGCTTTGTTACCAGAATGTTTATTATTATTATTATTATTATTATTTAACTTTTTTTCTTTCATAGTATATCATTAAGATTGTGATTACTGGAGAAAGGGGAAGAATGTGCCCTGAGCTGCTATGAGAAAAATTCTTTGTATTATAGGACAGGACTGTGTTGTAGCAGTGTTTACTTATTTGCATTTAAGATCACAGATCTTAAGATGCTTTAAGATGCTTTGCTTTAACAACTTGTGGTATGGATATAATATCAAGAAGAGTCTGCAGAGAATCTTTGAGTCTATGAGCCTACTGCTGGAAGAACTTGGGTTTTCTAAGCACCTATCACAAACTTGCAAAGTAAATAAGTCAGACTTCACTCTTTAGAAGTGGTTCCATGAAGACTCAATTGCTGAAGGTTTATGTAATTTAATTCAACATGAAGGAAAACTCTAATTTTCCACCAAACATTTACAAAATTGCCTTAGTGATTTATTTTATTTTTTTTATTATAGCATTGTGACTGTTCATTTGTGCAGTAGTAAAGATCAAAATCCAAACCCAAATATTTGTGAGACATACATATATCTATTCATTGGGAAAAAAAAAGGATCTCATATTTTTCTAAATTATGTTTAATTAATTTTCTCCTTTTCTAGTGTTCTTTCAACTTGTTTTAAAAAAAATGATTAAAACAACTGTCAGCAGCTTTGGCTGAGAAAAATAATGATTTAAACAACACACTACACTTAATCTCACTACTTGCTGAACTGGAGAGTCAATATTATCACTACTGGCTGCCTAATGTTAAATCAAAGGAGTTTGTCTATGGAAAACCAATTAAAAATAAATAGTGATGGTGATATTAAGCCTTACAGAGACAGTGTGGAGAACAGTTAACTGGTGAATGCAATTTCTGCTTTCACACGAATAGTTTAGGTTGACTTATTATACGACTGAATCTAGGGCCAACATAAAACCATGACGACCATAGATCTGATCAGGAAGCAGACTGGGGAGACCATCAGCATCAGTCTGGTTAAGAGATGAGCACTCAGCTGTGTAAGGTGTGAATCTTTATCAGCCAAAAGCCTGAGCAGGATGCCTAGGGCAGTGAGATCATTTGTAAGGAATATATGTATATGTATCTAAAAATAAGACATTGTTAGGTTATGTTATAAAAGGTTTATCCCCTAACCCCATACAAAAAGAAGCACAGAGGCATAATGTCAGATGGCAAAACCCCAATAACTTCATCAGATGAGTTCTTATTCTAGCCCTCCCCAGGGCTGTCACCAGAAGGCCATCAGCCACATGGTCCAGAGGTTGCACAATAGGAGCAGATCTAAAGAGTACCTTTTCAGACTGAGAAGGTTTACTCTCTATGGAGGCATGATATTATGGGATATAGGGGAAGAACATCTTGGGATTGTACAATATCTTGGGAAGTTCAGAGGAGGAACAACAGGCAAATTAAGGGGTCAAGGTGATTTGGGGAGGAACAAGTGTGGGGAAAAAACAAACAAACAAACAAACAAAAAAACCAAAAAACCAGTAGGGGGATAAAAGGGGCCAGTTGCGTAAACAAGCAGCTGGACAGTATGCTCATCTGGCCACAATCTGTGCATGATCAATACAGTCTGTCCTGTCTTCTTATTAAATATAATTTCTGTTTTCCTTAGTGAGGGAACTCTTATCTGCATGTATGTGTATATGTGGAGGTCTATGTGCCAACATCTGGAATAGGATCATGTGTCTTAGGGGCCAATGAACTTGGAGAGACAGCAATTGGAAATGCTGACACGTGCACATTGTGTGTATGTCTGTTTGTGTATCAATGTGTGATCAGTAGCCAACATTAAATTGCACTAGCTGGTGAATAAGAGGCTTAGGAGGCAACTACTGTAGAGGCTGTAAGTCTGGACCAAATACTGGAAAAACAAGAGTTTGCAGGTTGGCTACTGGGGAGACCAGGGAACTTGAGGCAGCTTCTGGAGGGACCGCCACTGCTGTTTAGTAGTGCTAAGGCCATGGATTTAGACTAGACTCATCTGCATGTGTGCAGCAGGCTAGGATACCAGGAGATGCAGGTGCCAGAAACTGTATAGAATTAGCATAGAAGGTGAGTTACTGGAAGGATCCATACTGCATGTGCTTATGTGTGTGCCAAGAGGTCTGAGTACTAGCAGATGGACTGGGGTTGCAGGCTCAGGAGATGGCACACCCACCGGCACCCAGAGATCAGGGAATCCACAGGCCAGTTGCTGGATAGACTAGCTACTGGAAGGATCCATTCAGTATATGCATGCATATTTTCCACTAGTAAGATTTCATCCTGATCAGCACAGGAACAGAACAGGATGAATTCATCTGTGCTGTTTGTGGTTGTGTGAATGTTGTGTTCTCTGTTTGTATTGAGCTCTGTATGTGTATATATGGTGTGTGTCTGTATGTGCATAGCCGTTGGATCCTGGAAAACAGGGAGCTGTGGCAACCTTGTACTTACTGGATTACTGCATTTAGCAACTCCTAGAAGTATTAAGTATTTCTAAGTAAATAATTTTAAAATGTACACCTTTAAGCAAAGTTATCTAAGATGAAGTGGGTACTGTGTGGCTACGTCCTTTCTGTTTACTTGCTGAGCAGACTAGGTGTTTCAATAACACAAGTGCCAAAAAAGGTGTGAATTTGCAAATACTGGTAAGGTGAGCTTTTCTCTAATGATATAATTGATGGGTCTTTACATATTTTGTCGTTGGATGTTGCCTATTCATTGCTGAAATAATATTTCTTTATAACAAACAGCGTTCTACGGCATTTCAAATCCCACTAAGCTCATCATACTACAGATTTTCACACAGAGCCTCACTTCTAGTTTTCAGTCACTGAGATCTGTTATTTCTGCTGCAAAATAATAACCTTATTCAGTATTTATTTGTCTAAAAAATCACTTAAAGTACCACATTATCTTTAATTGGAATTTGGATGCAAATTCACCAGATATTTATGCTTGACTTGATTTTGCTGCTTGACCCATAGATAGTAATCAAAGATGGAGAGGTAATTCATTGATGTATCACTTATACTTGCCTAATACCTTTATAAACTGAACAAGTCTGAAGCTACCAGTCAAATAATTCAGCACTAATGTATTCTCTGAGGTAGCTATGAGAGTACTCCATTTCCTAATTAATTCTTTAATTAATTAAACATAATAATTAATTAAACAGTTTAAACCTTTTCTTGAAAAGTGAAGTAACTGACCCAGAGCCTTTCTTGTAAGAACAATCATATGAGAATTTAATGGATTATCTTTGTTTCTGGATATTAGTATTGCATTGGTTTTGATAACATTCAGGCCTTCCCTTTGAAATAGGCATTATTTGGGTAGTGGGTGGGGTAGTATAAGAGGTGATTCTTTTGCTGTAACAAAACATTTGCAGAGGTCTGCTCTATTTGTGTCACTGTGATGTATCATCACAACCATATGCTATAAATCTCTTAATAAACACGGAAATTTAATAATCTAATTATCGCTCTCTATTAGAACCAAACAGGTCTTTTGCCTCTATTGCTCATACTGACAGACTGCTCCAAAACTTTGTTGCTTTGAAACCTTTCTTGAACTTCACCTATTCTTTCTCATACTAATATTGATCTTGCTTTTCAGTATATATATATATATATATATTTTTTTTTTTTTTTTCCAGTAGCTACCTTCTGCTGTGTCTAGACAGAGGAGTATTCTCTCCGTTTTATTTTGCTAGGATGAATAATTTGAAATTTTCTTACTTCCATCCATAAACTGAAGCCTCTGTTCTCATAACCATACTGCTGGCTGTTGATTTATCCTCAGCTCCTGTTTAAATTCCGCTTCTTGGACTTGGATTACCAAAATTGTGCTCAGAGTTCAGTTTAGGGTCATAGAAATGCCTCATATTTTCACATTAATAATACTGTATATGTCTTTAAAATCCTGATATATTTAAAGGATCATAATCACATTTACATTTTCAGGAATGCATTGTATTATTTTTTACTTAACACTCCTGGTCTTTCCCTTCCTTAGTTCCCAGTGGAACATTCTAGTTTATAAAAGAAATCCCTGACATCAAGCTAAGGTGTGTAGCCTGGCACCTTTTCCTGAAATATCATTTTGTCATACCATCTTTCTCCTCATTCCTTGCAATTGTATTCCCTCAGCTGATGATTCTTTCAAGAGTTTATTATTTCTTCTCTTTAATAAATCATAAACATAACAAAATATCTAGATATAGAAAATGTTAATGCTTTAGGTAAATATTCCTTCTCAGTTCAGTTCCTTCCCTACAGTGGTCAATAAGTACTTTATATAGTTCATCATGAATTAAGTTGGGATGCATCCCCTTTGTAAGAGGAGAGTGATAAATGTATGTGTGCATAAATGTTACAGATGTTACTGACTGAGGACAGTCTTCCCTTTGATCCTGTAAGAGGAATACAATGGGCATACCAGTTCAGCTCAGCAGGGCTGCATATGATGTAATCACCTACTCCTATCTTTTCCCTTTTAAGTGAAGACTGAATAATTCATTGTAAAAACTGTACTTATACAGAGACTATACTTATAAGCATGTGCTTATAATAGGCATCTGTCTTTCATGAGTTTGCAAAATCTTTTTGTATATAAACAAGCTTTCTAAATTAAAAGTAGAAACATGCACCTTATTCTCTACAAAAATAGACCAGAGTCATATAGTGAATCAGGAAAACTTCCATGACTGAGAGTAAATTAATAGCATTTACATTGTTCCTAAAGACCTGTTTAATTTGCTAGTTTGTGTACCATTTTTCTCACTTGCCACAAGTGTTACAAGGGCTGTTGTGGTTGAACAAAATTGAATTTCTGTTTGTATTGGAAAGGTTATAGATTTGAAATGAACACATAATGGAACTAAACAGCAAAATGTACATATCTTTCTTTCTTGGGAATACTGTTCAGACTTTTACATAATTGCTTCTGGCTGCTATTCTTTATTTACTTATATCTCCCCCCAGCAAGCACAAAGATAGATTTGTGATCTTAACCGATGGTTTGTCAATGTTTTGAAGGTAATAGTGTATTTTTTGAGCCATATAAATATATATATATTTTTTTTCCTAATCAGATGTCAGATTCCTCTTTCCTCAGTCCTGCCCTTGATCCAAAAAACTTTGAAGTTCAAGGTCTTGCCCTTGCCCTTCATCAGTCAAATGCCATCATGTCATCTTTCATTTCTTCTGACATGTATCCATATACTTGAACAGCAGTGACTGCACAAGAACTATTCCCTTAGTGGAATATTCCCATTTTATAGACTGTTAACTTGGCTTGGAATGTCTTTTTGTTCACATTATAGAGAATAAGCTGTATTGCTCTGAGAGGTTGGACTCCATGATCTTGAGGTCTCTTCAAACCTAGAAATTCTGTGATTCTGTGATTCTGTGTAATTTTAAAATCAAGTGCTCTCAATATTTGTCAAATCAAAGTTTATAATGGAGAATTTTGTACTTCAGTGTACAGATCAACTTGCACTTTTACCAGGTAATTATTATCTAATCACAAGGTAAAAAGAAAGCTACATGATCCACAAAACTAGTAAATTCTATATGATCTTCTGTATGACCCTCATTTTTCATTTTCATTTTAAGTGGTTATTCATCATAATTTTAAGTGAACCAGAAAATAAATGTTGTCTGAAGCATAACTTTTTATAGAAATAGTTCTTCTATGTGTTTTATTGTTCATATTTCTCTCCAGAACAACCTATTAAAAAGAAAAAGGAAAATTAAAACAACAACAACAAAACAACAACAACAACAACAAAAACAGCAAAAAAAAAGTTTAGGCTGGCTTCCTTAATTACATCACCCAAATCTCATCTTGAAGGGATATGGCATGAACAATATGACAGACTAAGTAGAAAACTGGAAATAAAAAGAGAGACATTTCTTTCAAAGTCAGCGTAAACATTTTCTGGAGAATGATTATTTTGAAAGGCAAAGACTTTTGGCCATCTAAAATACATATATTGTGTGTGTGTATATATATATATTTGTGTGTGTGTACATAGATGACAGTGACAACAAAGCCCACCCCAAAAGATTCACACAGCATTGTGAGCAATCCTAAAGTAAGTCCTTAAGTAAACAGACACAGATTTCAAGCCTGTCAGTGTATATTGGGCCTACATGGCAAGGTTTTGGTAGCAAGAGAGCTGCAGGGGTGGCCTCTGGGAAGTCCAGAAGCTGACTCGCATTAGCAAACAGCCAGTTTCAGCCAGCTCCAAAAGGGACCCACTGCTAGTCAAAACAAAGGGATGTTGGTTGCATCTCTGGAAGAGCAAATTTAAGAAAGAAAACATAAACAAAAACAAAAACACTGCACAACTGGAAGAGAGGAGTGAGAAATGAGGGAGAACCAGCCCTTCAGACATCAAGGTCAGTGTGGAAGGAGGGCAGGAAGTGCTCCAGGCACTGGAGCAGAAGTTCCCCTGCGGCCTTTGAAGACCCCCCTGGTGGAGCAGCCTGTCCCCCTGCAGCCCATGGGTCACACGGTGGAGCAGATCTCCACATTGCAGCCCGTGGAGGTACCCCAGGTGGAGCAGGTGGATGTGGCCTGGAGGAGGCTGGGGCCCATGGAGAGCCCCCACAGGAGCAGGCCCCAGGCTGGAGCTGCAGCCCATGGAGAGGAGCCCATGCAGGAGCAGGAGACCTGGGACCTGGGGGGAGCTGCACCTGATGGGGAACCCCTTTTGGGCCAGTTTTTAGCTACCTATCGGTGTTAAACCACCACACAGTCCACCGCTCTTTTATGAGGTTTCTTTCTTTAAGCACTATCACTGAATGATATTATGGGGCAATTTCAACATTTATGTTTAAAGGATTATAAAACCTTTTATAATAAAATGAGGTTTGTGTTTCTATCTGTCTGTGTATCACGGAAAAAAAAAATATATTAAAAAAGAGAAAACATGATTATAATGAAATAGTAAGTATTAATTTGTAGGAGCTGTGCCATTAGATTCAATTTCCAGAATATCTGAGCCTTTCTTCCACAGTTGACATTTTCCAATGAAGTCCAAGAACTTGTCCAATTAGCTTTTATTTTATTTTATTTATTTATTTATTTATTTATTTTATATAGCTCTGTCAATCCAAGCAATGACAGTCCAACAGTCCATTACCTCTCAGCTCAAATTCTTAGTGTTTATTTCTGTTACTAAAAACATCAGAGTATTATTAGCAAGTGTTCTCTCTCTCTTTTTTTTTTTTTTTTTTTTTTTTTTCCTACACAAGGCTAGAATAATAGTCAAAGGTCAGTATTTTCTTCCTACAGCATTTTAATCCCACTCTTTTCTCCATGATTTTTTTTGTAAGATCATTTCCAAGTAAAAGAAAATTATGTGTGCTAGCTGAATGCTCCTGCCCATTGCTGATTTATTTGGGTTTAATTTATATTGCTTGGTCTATATTTTATGTATTTATTCTTCAACATTTTGAAATTAGCTCTTCAGTTCTGCCTTTTTTTTTTATTATTATTATTATTATTTACAACAGGCATGCTTTTAGAGAAGATTAATAGAGAATCCACTAAGTGGATACTTAGATTATTTCTGCATGTACTTTGCTCCTGTACTACTTCTGGTAATTGGTGGAAGTTGTGGTGGTAACAAGGTACCCTACCAGTTGAATTGAATACTCTGAATCATTTGTTGTGTGCCTCAGTTCTTTAGCCTTTTGTATGAAAATTGTTGTTTCCCTTCATGTTTTCACCAGGGCCCACATTGCACAAACGTCAGCATTGCAGTGAAAGATATTACTAATAGGAACTTCACTGCAAAACCATGCTAACAGAAAGAAAATAGAGCTAGTTCAGTAGAAGAAGGTGTGTTGGATTAAACTTGGCCAACAGTTAAACTTCCAGATTTGGGGAGTGTCCCACCCTTGGCAGGACAAGCGGAGAAAACAGGAAAAACAAGAACAACAGATCTTTAATATCTTCATCAATGATCTGGATGAGGGGATCGAGTGCACCCTCAGCAAGTTTGCAGATGACACCAAGTTAGGTGCGTGTGTCGATCTGCTCGAGGGCAGGAAGACTCTGCAGGAGGATCTGGATAGGCTGCACCGATGGACTGAGGTCAACGGTATGAAGTTCAACAAGGCCAAGTGCCGGGTCCTCCACCTGGGACGCAATAACCCCAAGCAGAGCTACAGGCTGGGAGATGAGTGGTTGGAGAGCTGCCAGGCAGAGAAGGACCTGGGAGTGATGGTTGACAGTCGGCTGAATATGAGCCAGCAGTGTGCTCAGGTGGCCAAGAAGGCCAACAGCATCCTGGCCTGTATAAGAAACAGTGTGACCAGCAGGGCTAGGGAGGTGATCGTCCCCCTGTACTCGGCTCTGGTGAGGCCGCACCTCGAATACTGTGTTCAGTTTTGGGCCCCTCGCTACAAGAAGGACATCGAGGTGCTTGAGCGAGTTCAGAGAAGAGCGACGAAGCTGGTGAGGGGCCTGGAGAACAAGCCCTACGAGGAGCGGCTGAGGGAGCTGGGATTGTTCAGCCTGGAGAAAAGGAGGCTCAGGGGTGACCTTATCGCTCTCTACAGGTACCTGAAAGGAGGCTGTAGCGAGGTGGGGGTTGGTCTGTTCTCCCACGTGCCTGGTGACAGGACGAGGGGGAATGGGCTTAAGTTGCGCCAGGGGAATTTTAGGTTGGATCTTAGGAAGAACTTCTTTACCGAAAGGGTTGTTAGACATTGGAACGCGCTGCCCAGGGAAGTGGTGGAGTCACCATCCCTGGAGGTCTTTAAAAGACGTTTAGATGTAGAGCTTAGGGATATGGTTTAGTGGGGACTGTTAGTGTTAGGTCAGAGGTTGGACTCGATGATCTTGAGGTCTCTTCCAACCTAGAAATTCTGTGATTCTGTGATTCTGTGAAGACTCTGGTGAGTTTCATTTTAATGATATGCAAATTGATAATGACCCCTTCCTCTAGAATGTGAACTCAGGTTGAGATATATGTATATAAATTTTTCTTTCAGTATTTGGTAATATGTAATTTAAGTGATAGCAATAGAGTATCTTTTCTTTCACAATTAAATATTTGTTCTCATTTCTCTTCCTTTAATAACACTTAAAAAAACTATGAATCCAGGTTTTCTGATTCCAGGAGATCAGTTATTTAGTATTCTAGATGAGAGTTGAGATTACCCATCTTTCTTCCACACTAAGGAGGAGCTTATTATCATATGTCAGGGTAGACAGACAGGTTAAGGAAGCTACAATTACCTTGCCAGAGGAGGGATCTCATAGATCTTGTAAATGAACAGTGGCAATTACAGTTGTTTTTTTCAAGGGAGAAACTTGTGTATTTAGGTACAATATTCTCGTGTCAGTAACCACTCTGAAATTTCTAAGAATATAGAAAAAATAACAGAATTAATGGAAGAAATAAGTAGTATCAATTTATTTTTTCCCTGCTTCTTAAAAACAGACAAACAATTAAAAATAACATATGTATATATATTAGGATTTTGAATCTCTAAGTTCCTGGAATATAAGCAGGAAGGAGGCTAACATAAGCCCTCATGAACTGAATTTCTGTCAATCAAAAATCTATTATTACTACTATTATTTTTTCTTAATAGTATTATTATTTTTAGACAGAGTTAATATCCAGGTCCTTGTTTCTGAATCATTTATCTGTGTTCCCTGGGGGGGACAGTTTGAAAGTTTGGAAATATGACATCTAAAGTGAATTACTTTGGAAGTACATTCTATGTATGTTTGGCTGTTTCTTTCAGAGGCTCAGCGCAGTGCATAATATTATGAACCTTATTACAGAAATTGCTTAGCTTTTATTTCTAAAGAAATCTTCTGACTTCTCATATTTAACTTGCTGTATCACATATATTCCACTTAAGAAAGTTACTAGTGAGGTCTTGAAAGAAAATATTCTTTGCCCCTTCCAGTTTTCTGTGCTCACCTATTCCTTTGATCTTTGAGACATTTCATTTCTTTCTTTTTTGATATTGCATGAAGGAGGCAGATCAAAGAAATGTCAAAACAAAAGAATTGGAAAACTGACAAAGCAGTAGAACAGCTGTGACAAGAAAATAATACAAGCTTTAATCAATTACTAAGATATACCAGACACTTTCTGCTACAGATAGAATGATTTAAATGAAGAAGATGTAAAGAACTGGGTTCAAGGCTAAAAGGAGTGATCTAGTTGTTAGTCACTGCTCTTTATAACCACCCACAAAGACTTACTGGAGGTATCAGTCACTTCACATACCTGCCTTGTGCAGTACATGGAACAAAGTTTAAAGTTAATTGTGAACTCTGTTGTAAGTGGTTTAAGCAAATTTTGTGGGAAGGAGAAGTACAAAAACATTCAACATTACAACTACCCAAATTAGTAGATAGGGTATATTCAATGAGTGTAGGTGTGTATGGGTTTAGTCATCATTTAGGAATAATTTAACAGAGCTAGTGTATTGTGTTGATGCACTTCCATTTGACACTATTAGTTTAACAGCAATAAAGCAGAAATGTAGATGTACTCTTTATTACCATCGTATTTGGGGATAAAGGTATCTTAAATCTGGACTTTGAAAGCTTTCTTTCAATAAGATTTCAAACAGAAATTGTTATGGAAGTGTATAGTAAAACTGGTACTTTGAGTTTAAATAATCCACAGATGATATTGAATACATTTGCCTTGTAAATTTCTGAATCATTTTAATGTTTATCACTTTAGTTGGAACAATAAATCATTTTAGTTTTTTTTTTTTTTTTTTTTTTTTTTTTTTTTTTTTTTACACTGCATTCATTCACATAGAAATTTTACTTTTACAAATATCACCATTTAAAGGGGAAGTGATGTACTTAAACCATAGAAAGAATATTAGGAAGTCACAAAATACAGTTACTCTGCAGCACTGTTTCATAATTCTTAATATTTGCCTGACAGTCAAACTTGGGATTCATAATTGGCTTTTGTTGATAAGACTGCTATGCAGAGAAAAGCAAGACATGGGTAATTAAGCAGGTGAGTGATGCTGCTTTATTCAGCTGTCTTGAGTTTCATGAAGTGAAATGCACACAAAGGAGAAAAACAACCCTCCTTTCAGAAATTAAAAAAAAAAGAAAGAAAGAAAGAAAGAAACACATGGAAAGCCAAGACAGAGGAATTACTTATCTGTATAAAATACATTAAAAAATAAAATATTATTTCCAGTAAAATATCTGGCTATCCTTTTAAGACTGCACATAGCTTATGAATTTACATCACTGTAAGTAAAATATAATACTAAATATGTACCTAACTGTATGAAAGAATCAGTAGTTCAAGTTAATGTTAAACGTAGATTTTAAAGGTGAGAGGGACAACACAGAATAGTCTTCTGTGGACTTGATGATGTTTGAAACTTTGTTCCCTGTAGGTAAACTACAATCTACAGATTTGAAATTTGATTCAAATAAACAAGTTGAAACTTGTATTATAACACCACATTAGATGAAATCTTGTTAGAAATAATGCCAGTGCAGTTTAGATCAATTTTATATAGAGTGGGTATGCATTCAAAGAACAGGCCAAATACTCGTGGCTTCTTATATTACCAAGGTTACTTATAATTGTAGTATTATACATTATATTCTGTATCTTTGCAAACTTTTACCTATTCTACCCTTACAATTTTAGTAGAAGAGCTCTACTTGTGCCTTCAGAATAATTTTGCAGCCTAGTAAGATAGTCTTGGTAATTGTATAAATGCCATACATCAAATTTAAAGATATGTAGACACAATAATTTATTAATTTGTTAAAGTCCACAGGTTGAGTATAATTAAATTTCAAGATCTCTGTGCTAACCTTCTCCTCTTTGTCTTTCTTAAATGATCAGAATTTGACTGGACAAGAACTCGAGAAATCTCATCTATTTAGTCTTGCTTTCAGTAAGAAGATTAGCTGACCTACAGAGTTATTTTCCAATGTAAATTATTGTATGACTCTTTGGTGTTTTTTCTCCCATCTTCTAAAACACTGTTATAAATAAAAATGTATTCTAGAAAGATTGTAAACTGGAATATTCATATGCAAACACCTAATTAATATTATATTTTCCAAAACAACTCTATTCTTATGGCTATTTCATATTAAATATTTGGTGTAAATGTCCTTTAAGTGACAGATAAATTACTACTTCTACCTGGCAGATGCAATTTTAGGTGAACAAGGAATGATCATTCTTAATTCCCTACAACACTGTAACTAGGCAATACCACTAAAGTGTCATGAAATAAAAACAAAAACAAACAAACAAAAACAACAATAAAAAACAACCAGTGAAGTAGCTTCATTGTGTAAGGTACTTCGGGTCAAAAATTAAGGGGAAGGCAAGGGAAGCAGGGGAATTTCTCTGACACCGTCAGAGAAAATAGCTTGCTCAGCACCTCAGATACAATAACTTCACTGTTGCCTTTGGCTCAGGAGTTCATAAATTTTTGATTGTTGGAAGCTGAGTTGGGTAAACCAGAACAGATTAAAAAAAAAAAAAAAAAAAAAAAAAAAAAAGTACTCTAGTACTCTGCTTGCACATGCTGTTTCTCTGCTCTGACAGTGATGGAATTCTGATCTGACATAGCACAGAAGTTTTGCTTTTACGTTCTCAAAATGACATCATGGAAAAATTAAGAGACAGACTAAAAAGAAAATTCTGTAAGCTTTAAGCAAAATGAATGTTTCTATCTTGACCTTGAAAAGGTCTGGGAGCCAGGAATTCTTCCTGATTCCCTGTAGATAAATGAGCACAGTCCAATAAACAGCCTGAAAGTAGTGGTTTCTGCTTGCTTTCAGAGGAGTGTGAGAAGGTACCTCTTCTTTTTCTTTGCTAGGAAGGAATTTGGGTCCACAATATTCAGGTGTGCCCTATCCAGAAATCTGTTGGCCCTTTATGGACAGGACACATCACCCTTCCAGTGAAATTTTTTCATCACACCAAAAAGAACTGAAGGCAGGAGAAGAACTGGGAGGAAAAGCACACCAGTGTAGCTTATCATTTACAGCAAAATAAATCCTAGGTTTAGGTCCACACTGAGTATCACTTACACATTTTGCAATGTGCATAAACATCTTTGAACAGGGACTGGAATTCAGGTCACTATACTTGATGGCGAAAAAAGAAGAAAAGGCTCAATGTGAATGCCCTTCTTGTATTCTCTATTAACAAACTCCAGTTGGCTTCCCACTGGGTCTGTTGCTTTCAGCTGACTGCAGAAGTGTACTAAGTGTGTTGGCCATTGTGACAACTCTTTATAGGTGCCTGATTTTCCCTACAAATCCGGGACACCTTAACCTGTAATTCTGGGAACCGTCTTCTGAACATTACTTAGATTTATTCTGGGTGTCAGCAGTTAGGATAGGGTAGCTGTAGGAACCAGATACTGATCCCAGGTTTAAATGCCATGTCTTAAATCCCATAACTATTCTACAATGATCCCCAAATACTCAAAGATAGCAAAAATACCTTGGCTGTCTTCATATTTAAAAGGAGCAAATAAATTTTCTAGAACCTTTCTTAAATTTTAGGAACAAACTGTGGCATGGCTGCCAACTATGTGATTTAGAACAGAAAAGGCTTGTCTTAGGATAGTAATAGTGTTTCCTGATTGCCTTGTTCTACCTTCAGTGACTCTCACCTCCTTCCATCATGGTTTTATAGTCCAGAATACTAAATAAAATTGTACTGCTTGGGTTGTCAATACCCAAACTGTTAGCAGAGTACAGCTGTTTGGACTGTGCAAACTGTAGCAATGCAGCAACCAATGGAGGGCAGGAATTACAGCAACCCAACTGTGCTCTGTGAAGCACAACTTTCTGTCTTTCTGAATCAATACCATTAGTTATTCTGTTAAGCTGCAGCAATTTAAAGGACTTATCTGGGATTTAGTCCTCCAAAGTCTTTTTCCAACTCTGCAAAATGTTCAGATAAAAGGTTAACATGATAAAATTTACTTTGCAAATGCAGAATCAAAATTTGAACACCTAGTTAGTATTAAACAGAAATTTCTGGTCAGGTTTTGTTTGTGGGTTTTGTTTGTTTGTTTGTTGTGTTTGTTGTTGGTTGTGGTTTTTATTTATTTTATTTTTATTTTTTTCATATTATTATATTTGAAAATCTATCTAACCATTTTCTTTCCATCTCTTCTAACTTCCTGCATCTGATCAGTTTTAAAAACTCTTCTAATTCACTTCCATCTCAAAATTTCTCCTTTTTATAATGCTTCTATTCATGTAAAAATATGGGTAAAATAAAAGAGATTTCACTTCTTTTCCCCAAGATTTTCAGGAGTGGCACCAAAACTGCTAGAAAGTATATAAGTCCCAAGAATAATTGTATGTGATATAAAACAATTAACAGAAACCAGCCATTTGCATTTTAATAACATTGTAACTGTCTGGTGAATGAATGCATTAATCTTGATTACCTGGGTATCAGACACTGGATCGTAGAATTCACTGATGTGTGTATGGTTAAAGGAGATTTTTAAGTCATGTTTGAAATAATTTTCTCTAGCAAAGAACTATGAAGAGTAAGTCAGGCTTGACTAATAAGATGTAAGATACCGATCTATAGCCACAGTAAGAAAAAAAAAAAAAAAAAAAAAAGAAAAATCTGTTAAGTTTAAATGGTATGGTGACTAAAGCAAAACAATTGGATGGGTCATAAAAAGGAAACTAATACTTTAAATCCATCTTTAGATATTAAGATTAAATATATATATATATACTTTGTAGATTAAAGAGGAAAATCTGAGGTGGATTTGAAAGTCTTACTGTTATCAGGATTGAATTCAGTTAAAAATAGTCACTGAGTGAGAAGCTTGGGAAAGTCACAGAATTAGAATAGGGCTCTGCTTGGGGAAAAGGCCAGGCTGCTATTGATCTCCAATACAGAATAAATCAAAGTTCCACACATGAATGCTATGAAGTGAATTTATGACTGTGAGGTGATACTATTTTCTCCCACAAACTTTGTTGCTGGATTTCCATTCTCTTTATATGTATTGCAGCCACTACAGTCTAACAGGAATTCACTTGTCATATAATTTATTTTTAGGTAAGATCTTTGTTGCTGCAGAAGGCACATCTGGATGGTACATCCTGTAGTGCTACCATGTGACTGCATTTTTGATCGTCTGCAGTGCTTTCGGCCATGCTCATTCTTTGGTTGCTTCTCAATTAGCTTCTTCTCAGTTACAAGAAACTGACTGTTCTCAGAATTTCTGTGCCACCCTAGTTGGAATTTTAAGCAAGGAGAGCAACTTTGGTCCCCACTTCTTCACTGATACTGAGGTGAAAACTGAATCAATAGTAAACATCAAATCCACAGCTTTTTCCCTTAAAAGGTGTCAAGTCTGTTTTGGCTATGATAGTAATTGCTAAGGGGCATCCCTGTCTCTGTCTCAACCCCATAACCTCTTCCATCTCATTTCCTCCCCTTTCCCTCAAGGGGAACTGAGAGTGGATGGCTGGGCATCTGGCAGCCAACCAGTCAGCCAATCACAAAATCTAACGTAATTTGCTTTGTAGATTGCTGTTGAGTGTGAAATCGGCAACTTTATGGAACCAACTATTATAGCCTCCAAGTATCCTGAAATGCAGTGGTTAGCTCACAGCACATTACATGTGGTTTATTCATTTTATTTATTTATTTATTTATTCAGCCATGCTAAATAAATTCGTAAATCTTGTAAGATTCCTGCAGTTTTTAAAACTTAATTCTCACCTTTACTACCCTGAATAACTTATTATTATCAAGACTTCAACCCTGTTATTCACTCCTTTTTCCAAGTCATCAAAAAGTAGTTTGATATAGTACAGCACATGTCAGAGGACATATCTCAGGGAATGTTCCCAGTGACCTCCTTCCACTGAAAGTACAGGGTACTTATTCCCAGTCACTGGTTCCTCTATTAACTGATTTTTTTTTTTTTTTTTTTTTTGGTTTAAAGACTTCTGCTATTTTGCCATGATTGCCTAATGTGCAGAAAACGTATGACTTTTTAAGTCTCTTAAAACTTTTAAATCATTTTTAATTACAAAAATGGACCAAATAATAAGTTTTAAAGCTAAGGTTTAACTTAAAAAGGTTCAGATGTTACCAGTCTGTATATAGGAGGTAATACATATAAAGAGAATGAGGCATAAAGTACCTTATTTTCTTGCAGGTTTTATCACAGTTGCTTCAAAATTTTTGCAAAAAGGAAAAGAATGGAAAAGGTAAAGCTCCATTTAGCATCATTTTCCTCCTTTATTTTGGTTATTTCTATCCGTTATAAAACAGCAACTTAGAGTTTTAAGTTTTTTTCCTTTGCATCCAAAGGTCATGTCACATGATTGCCATTGTGAAGGACATTATGTAAAATACTATGTCCTGACCTAAAAGACTGAAGACAGGGATGAATTCTGACATACACTATAACTTTAAAAATAGAGGCACTGGGAAATGCAATTTCTCTGAAGTTTTGTAACTGAGGCAAAATTTGACGATAATTCACTTTATATACTCTCACCCGATCTGTGTCTTGTCATTCATACTTTTTTATAGAACTCAGGTATCATAATGATGTTAGGTGACTTAATATTAGCTGTCATTTCAGTTTTGTATTTCGGTAGATAATCATAAATAGGACAAAGAAAAAAAAAACAAAAAGCAAAAAACAAACAAACAAAAAACAAACAACAACAACAACAACAACAAAAAAACCACAATACAACAACAACCAAGAAATAAAATGAGAAGTTCTATTTCTCTGTTATCAAATGGTAATATCATGTAAGGTACACACTATATCATGGGCAAACTAATTTGAATCCATTATTTTCAAAGAAAATGTAATGCCTCATAACATGAAAAATATCATGAAATCTGGAATTGAAAATGCTTGCATGTAGCTCATTTCAGTTTTTACAGTTTATGCACAATGCTTTATTCTGAGGAATTTTCTATATGGGTATAAATTTAATTTTATTCAGTGCAGTCCACTCTCCAAAGTCTTTTCTCACAGAATATTTCAGAAGTTGGTACTGTGTAAATCAAACCCATTATGCAACAACTTTCTCGGTTAACTTTGTAACACCATTAGTGGAAGGTCATCAGGAATGATGCTGACATTCTGTTTTTAGACTACCAGAGTGGATGCCATGACAATTAACAGCTGTGCCACTAACCTGTGGCTGAATCACAGTTAGGTTGTTTTCATTGTTCATTATTGCTGTTGCTCTTTCTCCTCATCTTACTTTTTTTTTTTTTTTTTTTCCTAACTTCCTATTTCTATTTTGCTTAATGCTTAGTTTCTTCCCATTTCTCACTAGCTTGCCAATTTCACCATCCACCAGTCCTGAATAAGTCCAAAAGCTGAGATGTTAAATGAGAGACTATGATGAAAACTCAATTTCCAGAAAGGCTGACCTTTCCAAGTATAGTTATGGTTATTCAGAAAATGCTTCAGCAGATATGGTTTTACTACAGAACATTTCTTTGCTTTCTAAAGCATTTGGTACTTGTAGTTGCTTCAAAGGTACTTAAAATTCAAGCAGTCTATGAGATGAGATGCGATTCTGCCTCTCTCCAGTTCTGCTTGACATGTAAGAGAACATTCTCTCAATGAGAGACAGTTAAATACATTATATATGAGATAAAGTAGCAAAGCAGAAATTAGTGTGTACGGTAGTTATATTTGAAAATTAAAGTAGCTGGGTATTTTAATGAATGGGATTTTTGCATAGTTGAACTGGAAAATTACTTATTTATTTATTTTAGATTATTTATTTTAAAATGCATGTGATATAGAGGGAATATAGGATGATGTTTGTAACCAATTCTTGATAGAATTCAGTGTGATCATATGGCTCTGTTAGACATTCCATTCAAGAGGCAAGAACAATTTTTTTTATTATTATTTATTTTTTTTGAAGACAAAATGTTAATAGTGAAAGATTTCATAGGTAGAAGTATTTTTATGGGCATTTGAAACTTAATAAATTTTTTAGTGAAATATGCCAGTATCCTATAGAGATAACTAGAGGTTTATAGCAAATCAGAAGGACAAAATGTATTTAATTTATCATGGTTCTACACTTTATCACATTATTTATTGTGTTTTGCAATAAAATAGTTTGTACCTTTCTAAAGGCAAAGTTAAATGTAAATGTATGAAAGCATGTTTTTTTTCCCCACGTATTTACAAGGCTTTTAATATACCTTGCCAAAAAGGAGACAGGGAAAGGCAAATTTGCAGGAAATATATACAAATATTTGCTTCAAAAACAGATGGAAATTAACAGTAGTTTCAAATCCAAACATATTATAACTATCAGTTATGAAGCCTCCCAAGCTATACTAAACCTACATCTTCCCCTGTAGAAATCTGTGGCTACATTGCAAATAACATGTGAAGGGCTGGTATCTTCCTATCAAATTATTTCCTGAAGTCTATAAATGCTTTGCAGACTGTTTTAGTTTAACATTAGCAGGCAGCTAAGTACCACACAACCACTCTGCCCAGATGGGATGGCCGAGAAAAACAGAAAGGTGAAAGTTTGAGATGAAAGGTGAAAGGTTAAAGTTTGAGACTTGTGGATTGAGATAAAACACTAGGTAAAACAAAAAATATGCATGCAAGCAAAGCAAAACAGGAAATTCGTTCACTACTTCCTGTTGGCAGGCAGGCGTTCATCTACTTCCAGGAAAGCAGGACTCAACATGCCCTTGGTTTCTTGGAAAGACAAACATAATCACTCAAAATATATCTTCCCCCTCCTTCTCTACCCTAGCCTTTATTGCTGAGCATGACACCACATGGTATATGACATCTCTTTAGCAAGTTTGGGCCAGCTGTCCTGGCTTTGTCCCCTCTCAGCTACTTGTGCACCCCCAGCCTCCTTGCTATCAGGGCAGGATGAGGAGCAGAAAAGTTGTTGGCTCTAAGCACTGCTCTGAAGCAACTAAAACATCACTGTCTTATCACAACTATTTTAATCAAAAATCCAAGCCACAGCATCATACAAGATTCTATGAAGGAAATTTTATTTTATTTTTTTATTTATTTTTATTTTTTTTAATTTCCGCATGCACCCGAAATTCTCAGAAACATTTACACTGATTTTGATTGTACTTTTAAATCTTTTTTGACTAAGTTTAAATAAGGGAAATATAATCTGAAAGGATTTTGCATAATAATGCTGCAATAACTGGAAGAGTATGATTAGAATTAAAGTTGAAATTAATCTATAGTACATTCTTATTAAAACAGACACTATTGCGATCTGCCATACAATATGCTTTAGAATTTAAGTGAACATTCTAAATGTTTCATTCATTACAAACTATCTATTACTAATTTAAGTTGAAGAAATATTCAGTTAGGATACTTACAACCGAGAAAGTGAAAGTACAGACATGACTGTCTCCATGAACATTAAAATACATAACAACATGATATGTCAACAGTTCACATTTTTATTACTTTTCTTCTATGAAAATCATATTAATTGCAGTTAGACTTTATGAAAATATCTGTATAGCAAAGGTCTTTAAACTACTTGTGAGTTTTAAGGTACTTACTGAGATATTAGAAAATTACTTTATAACTTTTATAAAAACTTATTTTGTTGTTATTTTCATTGTTGTATATATATATGTTGTATGTATATATATATAACATATATATATAACATATATATATATTGTTGTTCTGGTCTGCTTTCACAAAGTTCAGATGACTTTCACTGTCTGTCAAGGTTGGCTGTGTTGGTGGTTGTTTTATCTGTTTTGATCTGTAACATTTACTTCAACACTGGACATCTGCTGTTTAACAGGCTGATTCATACAGCTAGAGTACAAGAAAAAATGGTGACAGCATCTGTGTGCTTTAGAGGAAACTCTCTTAGAGGAACCTCTCTTTTGTTGTTGTTGTTGTTGAAAGAAAAAGAGAACCACTATGGAAACACTCTTGATTCCTTTCACATAAGGCAAATATATCTAGGTCCAGTTTCATCCACAACAGCTGCAGAATTTAAATTTTAGCCATTCCACACCTCTTTTTTCTCATATTCCATTCATGGTGTTGAACGGTATAAACTGCTGTGGCTCAGGTCAATACCTCCACATCTATAATGCTAAATTGACTGGCCAGAATTGTTCTCCAGTGCTGGTGGCAGCTGGCATTGAATAACCAGCATCCATCCGACTAAGCTCTCTCAGCCCTTAAAAAAAAAAAACTGTTGGGAATGGTCCTTGGCCTATGAGAACTCTTGGGGCACAACCAGAAATGTTTTGAAAGAAGGCTAGCTTGTCCAGGCCAAAATCAGGGACTGTTGGGACAACAGGGACTGTTGTAATATATTGAGCACACACATACAAACACACACATACACACAAAAGGGGGGTGGGGGGAAATATTTGTCTAAATGTCCAGGAAATTTTCCTGGCACTGTTTAATTTAGCAATATAGACATAGCCAAATAGATTAGACTCATATGGTATTGAATTTTATTGTCTCTGGACCCCAGTTCCAGACTGGACCTTGAAGCCAAGATTTTGGCATAAAACTCTCCATAAATAAAGGAGAAGTGTTAAGTATCTAAGAAGGAAACACACCAGCTAAGACACTGAGGTGTGGATACATTGAATAAGAAAAGCTGAACAAAGAAGCACCTTGTCAATGGGAGAGGAGTAACAACTGTTCGTTGTTGTAGGTGTCTGCCTCATTGCTTACTCCTAGAGCTAGATATCATATTTATTTTCTGAAGACTGCCCTTTTCTTCCCTTTTAAAAACTGTGGGAATAGCAAGACTTTGCTCTTAAGCCTTCTATATCCTAAACTTTTTTTTTTTTTTTTTTTTTTTTTTTTATACTACAGCAAGAAATGTGACTTCAGAATCCCACCCTAACCTAAGGAAATTCAAACCCACATGCTCACTTTTTAATTAAGCACAGTAGTTACCAGGATCTGGAGTAGGTAAATGTATGGGCTCTCTACACTATTTTTACTACAACTGTGAAGAAAATAATCCAAGTTTAACTAAATCAGAAAGACAAATCTCTCAAGATTAAGCTATTCACTTACAGGGAGGAGGGAGTCCTGCCTTCTAGAGTGCTTTATATGTCTGTTTACTACAATAGACTTAGGAACAGAACATTTTAAACAGTGCAAAATTTTGGACCAATGGAAGCAAATCCATTTTTAAATATAAGTAATGATTTAGTACAATTTAATATTCTTTAAGTCTTACTATCACAATGCATGGACATATAGAATGATGTACTATAACTATAGTAATGTTACATTGCTCTTAGATGTTTCTGCTCTGTTAATGAGAGTTCAGATATTCAGTGTGAGTTATCATTATGCTAACTATTGTTAAATTTCTATGAATTATTCTACTCCAGAAGTAATGAGCTATTACTCTGAGTTTGGTCTTCTTACTCAGAACAGCTCTCCCCTGAGATCCCTTTCTTCATTAGTGAAAGGACAAAGATCACTTATCTGAGACAGTCCAGTTCCAGTTGTGTCTCTCACCTGAGACAGTCAAAGTTTTCACAATTATGCAATATTTGGGGATTTTATTGTATTATACTATATTTGGGATTAGCCACAACATAATGATATGCTGAATCAGAATTATTGTTATATCAAAACTCCAGTCAAAATTTCTGTTTTAAGAGAAGAGAATAAGATGACACAATTTCACAGTAACAGGGTAAACCCACTCTATGTTATACTCAGGACTCCAGGTTTTTGAGTGTCTGGCAACTGTGAAGTTTATATTCCTCAACCCTTCCAGGCCGGTCCTTGGTGCTACACCTATAGTCTTATTTTATGTTAAAATTTAAGTCAGTTGTGGACTAAAGACACAGTAAGCAAATAAAGTCAGACTATAGAATGGCTGACTGATGACATAGATTAGGAAAAAAGCACATTAAAAAGGATGTGAAATGAAAAAATAACTAGCTTCCATAATTACCATCTAACAAAAATATTTTGTAGTGGCCACATAAATAATTAACAAATATGAAAGGCTATCCTGAGAAAGTTTTATGGAGAACTGCTATTAAATTAAAATTAAATTCTCAGCAGAAAATAAAGTACTGGAACCTAGGCTCAAAGGATTAGAACTACAATAGCTAATGAAGAACTTTTAAAATAATGTTAGCTGTTTGTTTTACAGAAAGAAAATATTTCAGAATTAGATCATTAGATTAGCTGGAAAAAATATTCCTAGATTTATTGATATAGAGATGAAAATGATACAGTTATTTTCATTGAGTTTGAACTTCTGTAGCTACAGGATAGTAATTCCTGACTTTTACAAGGAGGGTAACTCCTTCTCATCAATTTGAGAATAATATTGATTTCAATAACTTATGGCTAAGAAACCTCATGCCTATATATACACTATTTTAATCCTGGGAACTTTTCATATAGTTTGTTTAAGGCACAATGTTTGACAAGGGAAGATATCTTTTTGTGTCTTTTGACTGGAACTGTTACAGGTGCAAACAATCTTTTTTACCATATTTTAAAAAATATGGTAATTTATTAACTCATTTAGTTAAAACTTTGTTTGGTGAAATTGCTCTAATGTTGCTACAGATGGACAGAGTTTGCATATGCCAGACATTTCATTTAATGTTAATATCTGAGAACCAAGAAACCTTTTTTTTTTTTTTTTTTTTTTCACAACCCAATGTAATAATTTATGCTTTCACCAGAAATTCAACTGCTATCACTGTTACACAGAAATATATAATTCTGTGATGCTATTTCATTCTTCTACTATTTCTATGAATATGCAATAAGCTATTATAAGGTGGTTCCCTAAAAGATGAATCAAAATGCTGTTTTCTCCAATAGATTGTTCTTCATCACATTCTGTAATGTTTTGTTTTGTTTTAATAAATTACTTCAGTTCAGTAAAACTCTCCTATTGTTTGATCTTTGCTAATGAGCCCAAGTAAATATCTAATCTTCAGAACTATGTGAGTAGCACAAACATAATCACATGTAAAAGAGGCAAAGAAAGTACATAATGAGTTATTAAAAATATTTTTATTAATTTTAAGGACTATTTTTATTAAGTATGGTGCCGTAGAATATAACTTGGGTTCTCAAATACACATTTTTAATGAGCTGTACAGTAATACTGCCCCTTTTGACTATTAGATATATAAAGAAAATCTAAGGTTTTGTCCCCAGAGACTTGGGCCAATAACAACCCATGCCATATATGGGATGGAAAGGATAAATTGCAGTAAAGTCATTTTTATTCAGAGGC
Source organism: Nettapus auritus (assembly GCA_011076525.1). NCBI lineage: Eukaryota > Metazoa > Chordata > Aves > Anseriformes > Anatidae > Nettapus > Nettapus auritus. The sequence continues at coordinate 71,544,480 of CM021766.1, forward strand.
TAACAAAACTTCTGTATGCAACTAAATAAGCAGGAAGGATGTAGCTATAGACTATAACCAGAATAAAGCCCAAGGACAAAGCTGTTATTCTTACCAAGAGCTTGTCTACAGTTAGAAGTCAAGGTAGACTCCATGCCATACATCAATAGTGTAAATATACTGTGTTCTAACTACCAAGTATCAGGTGCCTGTGTACTTGTAGCCAAATACTTCTGACTGGCACAAAATATGTACTAACAATCTGTAGACAACTGAACCCACTAAGGACATATTTGCAATTCAAACTGTGGTGTAATGTAGAGATAAGTGATCTAGCTTGAAATGAGTGAGCATAATTACAGGAAGCATTGGAGCCAGATTGACACAAGCAAATTGCACTACTTCTTGGTCAGGGAAAATCACTAGTTTGTGAACACTGTGCTGGGAAGCATGATTTTATAAGTATCAGGCAGATGTGGTCTGTGCATAGTGAAAGACTGCACAGCAGGTCCTCGGGAGCAATAGTGAGTGAGCTAATCATTTCACCTTTTCCTAACTTACTGTGTGAATAAATCCAATAAATTTATAGTTAAATTTAGCTATGATTCCTGGTTTGGTTAAAGTTCCATTCTAAATAGACTAAATTTAGACAAATAGTTTGGCAGAGGCCAGCAAAAACATGAGGTTTGTTAACATAACAAAGACTTGCCTTGACTGGGACAGGGTATCTTTTCAACTGGAATGCCTATGGTTTTATATTTGTTATAAATATCTTTATTAAGCATAGAGGATCTATATATACACACATACACACACACACACACACATATATATATATGTATATAAATGTGCAAGGAAGGTGACCTAGATCCACAAGTCATAGCAAGGCAGCCAGCAGCAGCAGGGATTCAGGATCAAGGTCAGGCCAGGGTCAGGTCCAGTGATGGTAACTGGGGTCACTCAAGAGCCAAGCAAGCACTCAGCAAGTCCATATTGATGAGGCAGGGCCAAGGTCAAACCAGAAGATCAAATCAGCAGGTTGTGGGTTTGGATCAGAGAAGTACAAGATAGCGTGCACACCTGGTGGTAATGCATCCACAGCTGGTTGCCAAGCCCAGCAGCCTCAGCTTTATCATTGTCCAAGTGAATGCTGCTTCTGAAGCTTCGTCCAGCTTTTTTCCCAAAGGGCTCTGAAGTAGGCCAAGTTTTCTCAAACAGATCACTCTTACCAGTGAATTGATCTTGAATGCAGCCTCCTGGGGGAGAGGGAATGCACTTTCTTTTACCTCACTGTGATTCTAGGTCACACTCACCTCAAAACAGTTGCCAGGGTTCTGAATGGTGTTATTTAAGTGTAATAGGTAGTTTTAAGACTTCTGCAAGAACAAGTTCATCAGAACAGTGCTTCTGCTCACTGGATGTGGGCCTTTGAGTCCAATTCAGATGAAAGAGAACCTTGAGGTCACTCATATCCTGCAATTCCTTTATATTTTGAAGAGAGGTCCAAAATTAGAAGCAGGTACATCTTTTTTTTTTTTTTTTTTTTTTTTTTTAAATTGGAATATGTGAAAGAATCGGGTCCAATCTGTTAATATTTAGCATTCACTTGTTTTACTCATGGAGCTGAAAAGCATCAGCAAACTTCACTTGTCCTCAGTTTGCTTTGCATCTTCTCTTTTTATCTTTTGCAGTTGACTTATACTTGAAAATTAAATTTTTGGTTTTGATATTGACATTTGATTTTAAAGAACAGTTTTTACTTTTTATTATTCCACTCTTTCCTTGTGATTCATAGTCTCAGACACAACTGCTGTTAATCTTATAAAATTCTCTTAAAATTTCCAGTTACTATATGCCATCAGATTTTCTGAAAATACTTGCATGTTTCCATAAAATGAAAAGTTTAAGGTTTAAGGTTTGCATGACTGTAAAAAAGAGTTTAGATAAGATGTCAACTGAAAATGAATTTTATTTGGAAAAAGTAAAGACACATTGCATGCAAGCATAAAGCAATTTGATAATGTGTACCAGTGATATTACTGTAACAACTAGATGATATTAATTTCAAGTAGATACCAGGCTATTTTTTCTTTGGATCGAATGTCTAAATGGATCATTGCTTTTGTAGGATAAATAGTTATGGACTGTAAAATAAGAGTGTGTAGGCAAGTGCGTTTTGCAAGTAAACACTGTTTTTTATCAGTATTGGTTCTGGAGATTGAAGTAGTCAGGCTCAAGAGCTCACTACTGAGGGAAGCTCAAGGTGAGTGTTTTTTCCTTGTCTTTCCTCATCTAATGTCAGACATCTTTTTTACTTCTTTTGCAGGGTTATTCTGATTCAGTGGGACATGCCTATTCTATATTCCCATTCTCCTGCCTATTCTATATCCTCAGCTTTATATTGCGAATTTTAGTACTTGCACACATTTTTATGCCACCTTCTTCTTTTTTTTTTCTTTTTTTTTCCCTTTTTTTTTTCTGCAGCTCTACCACATCATTTTGCTCCTTTGTAGTTTCACATTAATTTTATGCTTAGCTATGATAAAAATACTTTTTGCTTGTTGTGCTATTGATAGTGTTACAGTGCTACAACTTGCTTATACACTGTTGTCAGCATATACTTTTCTGTAAAAAAAAAGTCTTTCCCTAGCCTGCCTTTATCTTTCATTTTCAGCTTTCTGTGGATATAAATCCAGCGGGTGACACTTGAATATAGAAATATAGAAAATATAGAATATATATATATTGAATATAGAAAAGGCTTAACAAGCTCAAATCAGTCTACAGAATATCCTAAAAAATTAGAGAAGATAGTGCTTGTAATAATGAGGTCACACTTGCTTTTAAGTGCTTATTTTGCATACAAATATAGTAAATGAGGCTTTCTGTGATAGTTGAAAGCTGCTTCTATCATGTTAAAGTTATTTTATTTTCATATTATTTGCATAACAACATTAAAACTCATTATTTGAACACCTGAACATGAAAAAAAAACACACTTTTTTTTTGTAGTTTCTACAGAGATTCCGTAGGTATAACTTTTCTTCTGTATAAAGCTGTGTCTAGATTTTACAGTCAGGCCTGTGTGGGTGATCAGTGGATGGAAGCAACTGGGAAACTGCATCTGAAGTCTTCTAATAATTATTTTTCACAATGAGGAAAAATGACAAGAAGAAAATGACAACTAGGTAAGACAAGTTTCATCAGTACGAGTACATGAACATGACAACCATTAGACACACACTTGTAAATGCGTCACTGCTAGGGAGTGTCTAGGACACTGGAGATTAAGTCTTTGAAATATTGGTCTTAAGAAATTGAGGAGTTTTCTTAGGCAAGGAAGAGACACAATTACACTGTATCAATGAAAGACTTGCACTCTCATGTCAGTTCAAAGATTCCTTTGTGAAACTATTGAAGGTTATCATTATGCCCATATGAAAATAGGATAAAATACAAAACACTTTTGTAGTCAGGCTAGCTAGTGAATGTCAGAAGGGGAATAGACTTCTAAAAATATAATTATTATTATTATTTTTTAATTATTTTTTATTTTTGTCCAACTACACATAAAGAAATTATTTTATGGCTCTGTGATCAAGTGAATTATCCTAAGCGTTGTGTACCCTTATTATTATTATTATTATCTTATTATCTATATTATTATTATCTTGTTTCTTAAGAATGTGGCTGATACTTTGTCCAGGCTATCCAAACAGAAGACTTCCACTTTGCAGAAAGGTCCTAAAAGGTTACTTTCTTAACTGTAATTAGCTATTCATGTTGTTAGGTGAAGAATGAACAGAAGCATCTTCCTGCAAGTAGTCACAATGACCAAATGCAGGAGAGAAGCCTAAAAACATGGGAAGTGGGAGTATGGATAGCGGGGATAGGAAAACAGTCATTTATACAGATAAAATTATATTCACAGTCTTGGATTCATGAAGGTAGTAAATATGCCAAAATATGGGACAGAGGCTCAGCAGAATTTCAAGACCTAACTGTGCATAGTGTCTTTTCTTGCTGCAGCTTCCATGAGAAGATATGGGAGCATGCCATCATCTCCAAAGCTGTTCTTCCCTCCAATTTGCTCCTGTTTACTGAAGGAAATCAGGATACACAAACAGTGAAGGCATCACACTGTGCTCCAGTAGGAGCACATTTCCTGCACAATTTAGTCATAAAATTACAGTTGTAAGGATGAAAAAGACTCCAGTACATTGAATTAATTCTCCTGTTCAAGGAACCAATGACTATGTCTTTTATTCTCCCAACAGTTTGCCTACAAGAAGGCTTGTGTGGTCAAAAGGTCATCTGTTTGTTCTTCCACTTCATCACTCATTGTTTCTAACAGACGTTTTCTAGGCCATCTCACCAACAGCAGAAACTCCATAACATGTCCAGCCAATTTACTCCACAGGTTTCTGATCTCACAAGTATCTATTTTTTTCCTAACATCTTGTGAAAAACTAAATTTATTATTTTCATTATTGATATTTGATATGTAATTGTCTCTTCTTCAAGTATTCTGTGTTTCTATGTTGCCCTAACCTGGAGACTGTATTTCAGATGGAGTCTGACTGGTGCTGGGAAAAGTAATTTGCAACATCTGATTTCCATACTCTTTATATAACCCATATGATGTTTACTGTTTTTATTTTCAACTTTAGCTAATGTTTAATTGGTGACCCCCTGAAATGTGTGCATTCTTTTTACTTTTCCCATTCTGTATTTGCAAACTTAACTGTTTCTGTTGAAATGTAATACCTCATCCCTCAGTTCCATTTGCAATATCTCCACTTATGACCTTGTTATCCTCATGTTTATTACTCGATGTTGAAAATAGTTTTTTATAACTGTAGCTGCCTCCTGTTTATGACTTAAAACATGAGCGAATTATAATTAGGAGACAGCATTCCTTGCTGATCCACAGGTCTAATCTTCCCTGAAAGATCTATAGTGTTTGTCCCTGTCATTGATAATACTTTTAGCATGTGACAAAAATCTCATTTTCATCTGAAAACAAACAAAAAACAACAAAAACAACAAAACAATTCTATTTACTTTTGCATACTTTATTTTCAGTTTCAGGTCATTATGAATTCTAATAGCCCTTTGATGGAGTTGCAGTTCTCTGGAGCTGCTATTTGTTGCAATCATAATAAACATCAAATGATTGAATGCATTATTTCACTGATACCGTGTGAGAAAATAATTCACTTTACAATAAAATAAGATAAAATAAAATATAAAATAATAATAATCATCATAATAATATAATAATACCTTAACATCTGGGCTGTATTAACAGAAGCATAGCTAGTAAATTTTGGGATGTTTTATTGGACTTTTTTGGCATTTGTCAGTACCAGTTCTGTAATACTGTGTCCAGTTTCAAGTTCAGATGAAGAAAAATGTTAATAAAATGAAATAAGTTCAGCAAGGTACTTGTAAGCTCTGGGGAAGGCTGAAGGGCCAGGGTTTGTTCAGCCTGAGGAAGAAATGGCTTCAAGGGAAGTTATTGAAAAAACAGGGCCAAGCTCTCTACAGCAGGAAAAAGAAAGAAAATAATAATAATTTGAATGAAGTAGGTTCAAACTGAATATAAGAGGGAAAAAAAATTGCAAGTAGAGTGCAATCAGGTAATGGGACAGGTTGTGCAGAGAGGTGCAATCTCCAACCTTGGAGGTTTGCAAAATATGAGTCCAGGGCAATTTGGTCTGAATTCATGAATGACCCTAACTGATCATGAAGTTGGACTATAAACCTCCATAGGACCCTTTCAGAGTGAGATACTTTATGATCATAGGATTGATTTAGTGTTTAATTTCTTTTTCTTTCTTTCTTTTTCTTTCTTTCTTTCTTTCTTTCTTTCTTTCTTTCTTTCTTTCTTTCTTTCTTTCTTTCTTTCTCTTTCTTTCTTTTTCTTTTTCTTTATCTTTCTTTATCTTTCTTTCTTTCTTTCTTTCTTTCTTTCTTTCTTTCTCTCTCTCTCTCTCTCTCTCTCTTTCTCTTTCAACACAATTTAATATTGGTATTGCTTTGAGGAATGTCTATCCGTTTATAGAAAATAGCACAAAGCAAGGTGCCTGGGATCTATATGTGCACTTTTGTGTGTGTGTGTTTTTGCTTGTTTTGTTTTGTTTTCTTTTGGTTTGGTTTGGCTTTGGTAGCAATGGAGAGTATAGAATAAATTATTCTAGCATCTGTTGCAAATTCCCGCCATCCCCTGCCAAGCCGGCTTTCCAAGCAGTGTAGTGTAGCCCAGGATTATATGGCATGTGCTGAGTCGCATACTGGGGCTCCAGCTTCTAAGGTTCTGCATCATTCCTAGTTCAAGCCTCCATAAAATGGTGTGACCTACCTCTAAAATATATTGAAGTACATGGTATGTACAGTGTGCTTGACATTATTCACAATACATGGGAATTTGGGGAAATACATAGGAAATACAGGAAGGATGAGAAAAAACAATCTTGTGAAATTGAACCAGTTCAACACTCAGAAATTCAGAAATGTAGACAAACTGATGGGACAGTTAAGCTTTTTTCTGCAATGTTAGCTCACACATGAACTATAACAGATTCTTTCTTGTTGAAAATAACCTTTTTAGATTGGAGTACTTAAAACATTAATTTCCTACAAAAATAAGACTCAAGACAACTTTTGATATCCAGTGGCAGACTTCTGTTACAAAGTCCCATTGAATACCCAATTGACTTAGATTCTTTTATGGTGCCAAAATATCTAAGCAGCACACATTCCTGACAATAGTTACTCCTTCAAAACCCTTGAAATAAATCAGAGCTATTATTCTAATTTTACAAGAGGGGTTCTGAGTTACAGAGAAGTATAGGGACCTGCTACAGTTTATTAACAGACCATGGATGAACAAGCAGCTGAACCCAGTTTTCTAAGGAATACCAGTGCTTAACAGAGAAAAAGAACAACAGTTCTTTGAACCCTGAAAGAGTCTTTTGCGATAAGATGGCATGCTACAGTAATTCATCATGTTAGAGCTGTGCTGATGAACAGTCATTTACTGATGTTGAATAGCCAGGCTATAGCACTCATCAGCGTGCTGCAGTGCCTTCAGAAGCTCAATGGTCAGACTGCAATCTACATTTCCCATTCCTCGTCTGAACAGGGATGCAGTTCTGTTATGAAATGAAAATTCAGTCTCTGGATGAAGTGAGCCTTTCAGGTCACTGTCCAAAAATTCCTTTAATCTGAATAAAGAATGATATGGATTCATGTAAGATAGTTTCCATGATATTGTTAAAGGATAATTCAACACTATGGAGAGACTTTGTAATGAAAGAAAGTATATATTATTTTATTTTTAGAAAATTTCTGTTTTTCTTATTTTCTACCTGGATATAATGTGTAGCTGCAAAATATTACTGGCACTATTCTAGTCTGTTGTGTCATTTATTTGCAGAAAATATCTTCCTTACTTTCAAATTCTCTATCATGACGATGCTTTTATTATCTTGGCTCCTTTAATATCTCTGCATACTAGTTACTGGTTATTGATATCTAGTGCAGAATTATAACAAAAGCAGAATTACAATAAGGAACTGGAGTTCCCCAAGGCCTACTGCATCTTCTTTTCTACTTTCTGCCTGCAAATATAATTTTACATTTAATCTGTCAGAGGTCAGAACTTTTTTTTTTTTTTTTTTTTTTTTTTTTTTCCCCAGAGATATTGGCCTACATTTTCTACATTTTGCTAGGAGTCCTCCCATTCCTCCATTCTGCTACTGCACATTCCTATCTAGGGATGCAACTGAAAAATTGCCTAGTATAGGTATACACCTAGTTGGCATAAAGAGTTGTGGTGTTTTTTATTCCCAATGTCCCCCACAATCAATATTGGGTTATGAAAATATATGATTTCTTTTGTGACAACAATTTATTTGCACATCCTCCAGCCTGCCCTGAGTGTACTTCTGCAGAACATAATGCAGACCAACATAACTATACAATTCACTGAAAACAGAGTATATTAAAATATTCTCTGCAAATTGACACATTTCATGGTGGCTCATTTGTGAACAGATGCTAAGTTATTCATCCATTCGTTGCATTTTTCCCTCCAGGGTATTTCCTGATGGTTTATGCATATTTGCCAGAACAATGCCACCTGCTTTCCTAGTATCCAGAGGGTACATGTAGGTATACAGACACCTTACTCTCCTGCCTGCTCCAAGCAGAATAATTATATTTTGAATACTTAGTATTACTTTTGTATCTGTGTACTTCCTTAAAGTTGCCACAGATGATCCAGAGAAAGGATTATTATGTTTAAGAAAGGATCAATAGAACTAAATGTGAAATATTGCAGTTAACTATGGACCTCTTTGTTTTGCTTCTGTCCAAAGGTAGCATTTTACCCCCTTTTGAAAGGAGCACAATATCTACTAAAAGAATCTCAAGACACTACCTGCATATTTGTGAAGTCAAACATCACTCTATATTTGAAGATAATAAAAGTGTATTTCATTGAATATTGTCTCCTTAGATGGTTGCTTTACTACTGGTAGTTGCTTCTCACATATCAGATATGACAGATGAGAAGATGAAGGTGTCAGTAGAATTGTTCTTCAAAGGAAAACTGGCAACTGAGATAAACCATGACTGAGCAAACTAGACAATATCCCTTATCCCTTTCTACTTAACTCAGGATTAAGGCACCAAATAAATATTTTTCATGTATTTTGCTATTGCTTTCAAAGCAGAATATTTTCCCTTCTCTTGTGAAGTTGGTGTTTTTGAAAAAATGTGAAACAGTGTTTTCCCTTTAGCTCTTGTTGTTACAATAAGTTTTTTTTTTTTTTTTTTTTTTTTAACAAGTAGTATTGAAGAGTTTTAAATCAAGAAGAAAGAATGTCTTGGTGACTACAGCAAACTCACCTCTCTGCCAGTGGGAGAAATAGCATTTCATCAAATACTTTCTCATGGATTTAGGATATCTTTCACATTCTTGTCCCTCTTGAGCTGGTGATGAAGTGATAGACCCACAGAGGTGAAGTTGCTGGAGATGTTTGTTTCTAAGCAATTAGAACCAGCAAAAAAAGATAACAGAGGGAGAAGAAAGATTTGAAAGTTGTTTTCTGCTTCTGCTTCCTTGAACATGAAGGTCTATATTCCTCTTCTCCACAGCTTCATTTGTTTCCCAAAACAGAGAAAAAGATGGAGATGTAAAAATGTTTTGCTGACATATTTGCATGGTGCATTTCACAAAAATATTCAATTTTCCCCTCCCCTATGTAACATTCTGCCATATTTATCCTCTTTTCAGCTAACACTTAATATTAGCTAACACTTGATAATGTTAGATTTTTATTATTAATATTTTTTTGGTAAAAGCATAGTGAATATTTTAGGAGAGGTAAATTAAGAAAAATGACTGCTATTTATAATTTCATGTTGTTTAAGCATAAGCTAATTAGATCTTGAAGGTTTTAATCCTTCCATAAGCATAAAAGCATCCACTGCTGATTAATAGCATCTCATAAACTTGTAGGTCTTGTAGGAATAGCATCTCAGACTTGTAGGTCTGAGTTAAAATGTCAGAGAACACAGTAAATATTTTATTTGTGAGTTTCCTTTTTTTTTTTTTTTTTTTTTTTTTTTTGAACATATATTCAATTCTCCTACAGGAGCAACCAGAAGTCAAAAATAAAATAAAATAAAATAAAATAAAATAAAATAAAACTATATATGTTTAGAAATCTTTCAGAATATTTTCCTACTTATAACCTTATTAATTGGCATATTGAAGGTCTGGAATGTCGTCCAACTCTATGATAACTTCCAGCTATGATATCACAGGTCACAATGATTTAGAATATCATAGTTTCATTGTGAATTGACTTATATGTGGACAGTCAGACCTCTGTTCCCTAACAGAGGCTTCCTGTAGTAAAGCACAACAGCCTTTATATACTGATTTTGGTTGAAATACAGTTAATATCATCATAACAGCCTATATGATGTTATGTTTTGGATTTGTGACCAAAAGAGTACTAATAACACACCAGTCAGTGGTTTAGCTGCTACTGCACAGTGTCAAGGAGTTATCTTTTTCCCACTCTGACCTCAGAAAGTGGGCAAAAGGTTTTGAGGAACACATGTGGGACAGCTGACCCAAACTGACAAAATACAATGTCATGCCCCACAACAACAGAGAGGAGGGCTGTTTTCTAGGGTTTACCTTTGCTCAGGGATTGGCTAGGTGCCGGTTGGCTTGAAGTTGGCTATTGCTTTTTGTATCAATTGTTTTTCTTTGCTTAGTTTTCTTTGTTTAGATAAAAAATTATTAAACAAATTTAATCTCAAACTACAGGTTTTCTTCTGATTCTCTCCCCTGGGGAGTGAGTGAGCTGCTGTGTGGTATTTAGCTTCTGAGGTTAACCCTTAACACCCAGCCCAAAATGCAACATACCTGGAAAGCAGGATTCATGGTGAAGACAGTACATTTACAAAACATTGTTACGTGAATGTTTCTGAAAACAAGATGTCTGTAATCAAGAATGCTGTCAGAAAACAGGGATGATGTCATAATGTCTTACATGCTATTACAGTATTTTGGAGCATACAATCAGCATAAACCATGCTTATAGTCTCTATAGTAATTCTTAAGTTCAGGGAACAGTCTCCAGACAGAGCTTTCACATCTGTTCTACACATTTTACTGCCATGTTTCCAAGGAACATTTGTAAAGAGGGAGACCAATATTGTCTTCTTTTCATACTACTTGCAATCATTGACAATAGAAGCTCAACAAGGTCACTTCTGACACTGTTAGTTTGCTTAATAAATAAATCTTGCTCTTGCAGATTTCATTTAATAAAATGGTTGTGAAAAAATGTGGGAGAAATAGTTATTTTCTGAGTTTATATTTGGGATCAAGTGTGTGTAATGAGTAGAAATGGAAATGAGGCAAATGGGAAAAACATGTTTTTAAATCTGGTCTGAATACAGTGCGAAGTTTTTGATGGTTATTGCAGGCGATATAATTCAATCTATTGGTTCCTTTCAAATTGGGAACCATCACTGTAAAATAGTCTATGATGAGGTAGCATTTTTATTTTCTAAGTGACTAAAATACCTTAAGTGAGTGAATGATGAATAGTGAAAAACATATCCTGGCTGAGGTTCTGGTCTCCACATGAATGCTCGAAGTTTCTTTGACAATGAAAGCCTGTCCATGCAAAAATCTATAAACACAGAATGGGAATGAATAGGAGTATATCTGTCTGAGAAAGTCTTCATGAGCACTGACTTTGTTCCATGTGGAAGTTGCAGACTTTCCAACTTCTCAGTTGCAGATTTGTATAAAATATAAAATACAAAACTAATTGTACCTAGCAAAATATGACCTTTATTGAAAGTATTGTTGTTCTTTAAATATAATGCTATATCAAGAATTTTATGTGATAAAATACTCTTTTCTGTAGGCCTGAGTTACAGTTTAAATCTGTAGCTGAAAACAAAGGTTTTCGCTTGAAGACTGAAAAGATCTTACTGATGTTTAAATCTAGTTATTCTGAAAACTAACATTTTAAGCTTCAGCTCTTTAACATGGCTGCACCTTTACTGATAATGATGCATTTAACAGATGCATGGAAATACTAGCAGGAAAATATAACAGGTGAGTCATTTGGAAGAGTTTTGTACCTCTTAGACTACATCTGAGGTATGCATAGAAATTGTGTAAAAAACAACCACTTTGCATACAATAGTTCATTTTATGTATTAGCAAAAATAGGTTTTCCATTTTATCCTTCCTCATGTGATTTCCTAGTGCCACAGAAATCTTCTGGTTTACTAATCAGCCCTTTCATTATATCTGAAGTACAGTAAAGCCTTAATGAACAAGCTAAAAAGTAATCTACATTTTACAAGCCTGCATATAATAAAATGTGTGCAAAGAAGTGAGGATCTCTAGTATTCAGTAAAGATTTAGTAGCATGGACCTCAAATTTGCAAAGCAACACTGGATCTTGTACCTGAGCCAGCATACTTAAAGTTATCTTAGGTATTTATCTACAGGGACATACTGGTGGCAGGAGTGTGTTGTGGTCAAGTTTAACAAAAAAACAACCAACCAACCAACCAACCAACCAAAAAAAAAAAACAGTGTGAAACCAAACAATGGAACTTTCAATTTTTATTTACATATTGATCTATTTATTCACTGTAGGCCACTAAGAAATTTTTAAAGGATTTTATTAATTTCCTTTTTTTTTTTTTTTTTTTTAAATCATCACTTATCTTATATACTGATTAAACATATTCCATGCCTTTCTAAATTATTCTTAATTACAAAATCTGTTTCCATAGTTACAATTTATGTGCTCATTTCATAGTTGACTTCTTTTCACTTATTCAGCTTATTCCACTTATCTACCTTACTTGTTATTTGAACTACATATAAACTTCAGGGCTGCTTATCACTTACAGCTTTTGGGAAGGAAAAAAATGTATTAAGACAGAGATAAAACATGTTTGGTATGCAGCTAGCTCAATTACCAGGGAATATCATTTAGACTTCCCTCTTTAATAGAGATACAGGCCTTTGAAGAGAGTCTATAAGAAAATAAGCCAAAGAATCAATTAGATTTTCCTAGAATTCAATAAAATCCAATAAGTACCATTTAAAATGTGTAATAATTTTTAACTAACAACCATAATTTTTACTAGGTTTGCAAAATACAGATAAGTCTTGGAGACATTTAAAATACTTCTAAACAATTGTAATGCTTAAAGAAGTCCATTAATATTTTAATTAAAGATGCAAAATATTGTTCATTTCTCTTTATTATGCTTATTTCTTTACAAAGGGCAGACTTTATGGCTGTTACTTTGTTCTGTATTTCACTTCAGATCCATTTCATGCCTCACATGTATAATTAAGTCACTTGTGCCAGTCTTCCCTGAAATGGTGAACTGCACATACCATGGATTTGTATTTCTTCCTTGTAACAGAGATGACCTAACAGACTTTTTAAAACTGCAGAATAAATTATGTGGAGGATATTCTGGTCCTTAGAATTCAATACACCCCCACAGGATCAGTTATACAATGTATCATACATGTGTTTTGTCACATGCTATTGGAAATGCCACTTGAGTTCGTTCCATGAAGTGATCATCTTCAGAAGTAGCAATTAAAAGTGAAATATTTCCCCTTCAGAGCTCCCACATAGAAAAGCTCCCACCATTTTAGTGTAAAGTCACTCTTTTTTTCTTTTTTTTTTTTTTTCTCACTTGAACTGAAATGTACAATAGCATATAATCTGAGAAAAAAAAAAAAGCAATTTATGCACATTTATGCTCCCTCCCCCCCTGCCCCCTCCTGCCGCACCCCACCCCCCCAACCCCCCCAGCTATCCATAGACCTGTTTTCATAACTCCAGTGTCATACCAACATTTCCTTCAGGGCTACTGCTCAGCATGTGATTTTTGGTGTCAATAAACATAATCCATAGATAGGTCTTTTCTTTGCCCTGTTGAAGGTGAAGGAACCCAGAGGTGTTGTTCAGGTCCTGGGCGCGTCACAGGAACCAGTCTAAACCCTTTCACTTTCTTCCAACTTGACAGGTTTGAGTCTTTGAGGTGCTTATCTATATCAGTAGCAAGTACCTACCACTCTATGGGCTCTTTTGGACTTACATGTTCTAGAAATAAGGGAGACAATTTCTTTCTGTGCTGTCATATAATGGGGTAAAATTCTAATGTTGAGACCTAAGTTCTTTTTGTACAGTATTCTCATGTGGGCAGTGTTAAAGAAGCACCCATTTTTAGAAGAGTGTTGGATATGAGAATGAACTGTATATGTGCAATAGTTTCAGCATGATGAGGGCACCGGAGTAATTGGCCAGAGGTATATTAGTTTGTATATTTGAAGAGAGTGAATGCTTGGCATGCACTGGAATTGCTAGGAAGGTAATAACCAACATACACTGTAGATATAGTGCATTCTTTGAATATGTTACATGTACAGCGTAGCTGGAACATCTTGGAACATCTTTTCACTTTGAATGTGTGTAAGCTTTGTGTGTGTTGGTGAAATTGTCACGAACAGATCAATGAAAACTTTAGCACAATAAAAGACACAACTGGCAAAATAACAAAAACAAACAAAAATAATCAAACAGACACCCTTAGAATAAATAGTAAGCTGACCTTAAAAAAATAGTATTGCAAGTTTCTAAAAATTATTTTTTCCCATTCACTTTTCAGCATTCATACAACTAGTATTGTGTTATTAAGACCGGTTTTGGAAGACTGTAGTAGAAAACTACATGGCAAACCACTATAGCAAAAGAATCTCAGCAAAACCATCCAGCAACAAGTAGAGAAAAGATACCTGGAAAATGGGCTGTATCTGCCAAATTCTTTAGGGTGTTTTGAAGTGTGAAGCCTATTTACTAGAAATGGCCTGGAAGCTCATTTGTGAATAGCACATTTATTCGAAGGCTGTGTGTAAAATCTTGCTTCATCCTCATTGTTACGGAGCCACTGAAAAACAGCTTTAAGGTTATTTACTTCCTGAGTTTGTGTGCTGGGTCTGGCTGGGATGTTAACTTTTCCTGCAGCAGCCCATACAGTGCTGCGCTCTGCAGTTGTAGCTAGAACAGCAGTGTTATCACACCAGTGTTGTATCTGCTGCTGAGAAGTGCTGGCATAGTATCAGGACTTTTTCCAACCCTCCTGGGGTGTGGGCAAAAAGTGAGAAAGAAACATCACCAGGGCAGCTGACCTAAACCAACCAAAGAGATATTCCATATGATGTCACACTCAGCAATAAAAGGTGGAAAAAGGAAGAAGAAGGGAGGGGTGGGCTCTCATTGTGAAAACGTCTGTCCTCCTTGCAAACACTGGCTCCATGCATTGAGGTCCTGCTTCAAGGACGTGATCAGGCATTGCTCATTTGTGGGAAGGAGAAAATCATTTATTTCCTCTGCACTTCCACATAGCCTTAACTTGTTTTGTTTTGTTGTTCCCTTTCCCCCTCCCTTTTTCCCCTTTCCCTTTTTTTTTCCCTTTAGTTGAATTGTTAATTAATAATATTTCATATATATATATATATATTTTTTTTTTCGTTTAATTAAATTATCCTTATCTCAACCCGTGAGTTGTTCTTTCCTTTACTTCTTCCTCTCCTCATCTGAGGAGGGGGAATGAGAGAGCGGTTGTGGTGTTCAGCTGCCCAGCACGGTAAAACCACCAGTTTGTATACATTAAATTCAGCTTTTGGCACTCCCTGTTGTTCTACAGTATAATGCTGAACTAGTCAAAAATGGCGTGAAAAATAGAAGTGGCAAAATTTAACAGTTCTCAGCCATTGTTCAATTATAGTTTATCATCAGTCTCATACCTGACTAAAAGTAGACTTCATAAACGATTTCTCACCATCCATTATCTTAGTTTGAAAGTGGTATTTTTAGTAGACGGTTGTCTCCTGAATATGAAAACGAGTTGGTGCTACACTTTTATAAATACACTGCTTAAATAAAGTGCTGAAATGAGTTATATCCTCCAGTATATCTGTAGGATGATAGATACTAAGGGTGTCTTGTCTCCAGTTCCACAGCTTAAGGAGAATATTCTATATTTCACTCTTAATGCTCAGCCATTTAGTGGGTAGTGGGGAGCTCCTGTGTCTTGAGACTTAGTCTTCAGGGAAGATATAGACTGAAACTTTACCTTTAACAAATTGACAAAAGTTTGTAGTTCCAACTCAAACCTAGGCATAGTTAGACTGTCCTCAAGATGGATCTGGAATTGAGATGCTAAATTATTTTTCATGGAATGGTGTGACTCCCAAGTTCAAATGGTTTTCACTACACACTGTAGATATAGCCATTATGCTGTTGTCTAAACTGGTTTGGTTTCCAATGTGGTAACAATACTTACACTTCATTTTCTTCTTTATTCAGGCAGTCATCTATGCCACATTTATGATTTTATTTTATTTTATTATTTTTTTTTTTTTCACTTTTCGGAGTACTTGGATTTTGCTTTAGGATATACAAATGTCAAAAAATAAAGGAAAATCTTTATTTGGGGAGATAAGGGGAGTTGGTCAATTTTATACAAGATGTGCCAAAAGCAACGAACAAAAATAGTGCATGTATATTTCATTGTCATGACATCAATGGCATTGTCAGAATTGCATGCTTGTTACCATATAGTGATTTTGTGTCAAATGTGAGACAGCTAATCTGATTTTTTTTAAGTCAAATGAGGAATTCTCATTGATTGTGATGGTTTTTAAATGGCTTCCATATCCAGCTACACTTGTGATTAAGTCACAATAGGCCCATCTCTCTTTCCTTGAAAAGGAATGTAGAGCAGGTTTCTCCAATGTGCAAAAACAATTTGGAATTGTCTATATTGTAGAAAAAAAAAATAAAAAAAAAAATAGATAACTTTCCAAAGTAAAGCTTTGCAGTTATCTTTCACCTTCCTTTAAGAGTATATAAGCTTGTAGAATTACAGGTTAAATTTACATTTCTTCCTCCCTTAGCTTTAACTTCCAAATTTTTATTTATTTATTTATTTTTGTATATTTTCAGTGTTTGAAAGACATATTGAATAGGCTGTGGAATAAAATTTAAGTAGCACCCTATATTCTTTATCTTTTCTAAATGTAGGTGACTCTGCATAATACAGTGGCTCTCTAAATCACCCTTCACCTTTCTTTTCTTCATATGTTAATAAAATACTCTTCTGCTCTCCATGGATTCATATAATGGTGAGTGGTACACACATTATGGTGTATACCAATGAGTCACAACTTTATTTTGCCTAAATCATGATTGAACATTTCCTTCTATTAGCTTTCTATGAGGCTCTTTGATTGGCAGAATGCATGCTATATGAATCAAATGGTTCCTTAAATTAAGATAACCTAAGGGAAGATTATCTATCAAATGGATTATTCACTTTAAATACATCAGAACTTAAACAGCTGAAGAGTATTCTTCAGCTGACTTTTATACTGTTCTAAAAAGCCTTGTGTTTGATACTGATTTCCATGCACAATAATGAACTATAGGTTTTTTGTTTGTTTGTTTGTTTGTTTTCCCCTGATTCAGTGTCAAAATTTTGAATGTTTCTTGTGTGATATACACTTATTAAGGGTGGATCTAACATCTTGAAATGTTTAGATTGGATCTATAAATTGTGAGTTTTCCACCTTCTTTTTCACTATCATTTTTATGTACATGTAGAATGTCTGGATATTTAGCTGGTATAATAAACCTGAAGAGGAGACTGGACTACAAAACATAGCAATAGCATCTTCTAAATGTAATACAGTAGATGATACTGTATTTAGTATGGCTAGCAAATGAAATCCTTCCTCATCCTAGCAAAAGATACCAAAAAGCTCTTCCAAATACACCTGGAAATGACTTATTTGTTTAGAAATTTGGTTATTTAATGTCTAATAAAATGGATTGTTACTATTTGTCTGTTTTATAGGAAAACAGTAAGCATTTCTGTTGTGAAGCAAGAGTCCAGTAAATGAGCTTCACTCTAAGTCTGAGACAACCAAATAGTCATCTCTTCATGAAACACACAATCCATAGTTAAGCAAAAAGTTTTATTTGGTAGTTAATAAGGAAAAAGTGGAATATTTGTTCTTAAAATATAAATAAGATATAGAGAATCAAAGGTTATTCCTTGTTTATTTGAAAGTATGATTTTACTTCTCTAGATATTTTAGTATTTATTGCTTCAACGCCTTTATACACACGGATAGATATAGAATCTCACTCTCTTCTCCAGTCAATGGTTGATTTCATCAGGAACAGAATTAAAACAATGTATAGAACTTCTGAAAATCTCAGCTTCAAAGTGTGCCACTAAAGACTATAGCAGGTTTCTTATTTAGTCAGGCTTTGGGTCAGGTTTTAATTAGAGAGTCACAAAGATAGACAATCTATCCTTCAAGAAAGTTCCATCTATCTTGTGTTGCATACATCACATTTCCTTAACAGAGGTCAGCCCTCTTGTACAACCTCTCTCCTTCTTTCCACCTCACACATTGTTTTCTGTCTTCTGCCACATATTATCCCCCTTCCTGACCCATTCATTTCTAGGCTTCCAGACCTGCTGTTTGCAGCTGCTGCTCCATCCAGCTCTTACAGTTCACCAATTTCATCTCTTATTTCTCTAGTTACTTGAATGAATTTCCTCTATACCAACCTGAATTCTGATTAAGGTGTACTTATTTAATGCGTCATAATCTCAGCTCCAGTGTGGTCCTCAAAAGGCACTGCAAAAGTAGTGCTACATGCCTCCTTCCTGTGCTGTCTTGGAATGTATGGGGTCACATGATTCATTCAATAGACCTCTTGGACTATTCTGTCATTTAGAAAAACGGAACAATCTCAGCAAAAGGGAGTTTTTGGTAATTCTTGGTTTATGAGCTCCAGAAAGTCTCTACAGTTTTGAAATGTACTTTTAAAAATAAATATTTATGATTTCAGATTAGGTGGATTCACATTCAAAGGCTACCCTTCAGTTCCAATGCCAAAGATCAGATTTTTTTTTTCCAACAGAATTCACCAGACTTCTTTCAGTATTTGGCAAACTTTGCCCCCCTTCTTCCCAACTTGTTCTAAAAACAGACATGAATTCTGGCAGACTGCTAACAAAGATTTTCCTTTCTTCCAAGACATAAAAAATAAAAAATAAATTTGATGATATGAACAGGATGACTGAAGTCTGGCAAAGTCATTAGCAATTAATAACAGAACTCTAACTAAAAGCCTTAGACAATGCTAATGCTTTAGTGATTCAGCTGTGAAATTATTATTCTACCGCTCTTGGAAATATATTTGGACTCCTTTTTGAAAATCTATACAATAACAGCTGTTTCATAGCCACATCACATTTTCTAACCTTCTCTTATGATATATATATATATTTTATTTCTTCCCAATAATAAAAGCACTTCTTCTTTGTCCAATTCTATTGGGTCAAATTATATAAAAAGGAAATTCATGTCAACAAGTTGATGTATTGCACAATACCATGCTTCTGACTCAGATCATAAGCACTTTTCTTGTAACAGACACTCGACAGTCTTACTATGCTACTTGTTAAGAAAAAAAGTGGCAGGTTGATTCAACTGCCTATGATTGAAGGTGAAATATTACTTGAAGAGGCTGAAGAACTAATATACTCTTATATGAGTTTCAATTACTAATTACAAACTGCCTTCTCTCTGTTCCGGTGGATAAAGATCAAAATAGAAACTTGGCCTCAAGCAACTATGGTTAAAGTTCATTGTCAAAGAAAGAAACTTTATCTCTTCAAACTTTATCTGCTTCAGAGTGATGGTTGTAGCCTTCATTGCATTTAACTGCAGATCTGCCTGTCTGCAACTAAAATTCAGTTGACAAAACTGGCATCAAATTGACAAAGAGAGTACTTAATATATTTTGAGATTGAAGTTTTTATGTTTGTTTGTTTTTTAATCTCCTTGGTTTTATAGAAAAGAAATACTTCATACTAAACAATCTCATAAATTCACTTTGCCCTATTCAACTTTTGCTATAATATTTTAAGGGAACTGACATTTAAGGAGTCGTCTTAACTGCCAGAAAAGATGGATTAGTTCAGAATGTACATTGAGCAATTCGTTTATAAGGGACTGTCAGCATCAATGTTGAAAGTTGACTATAATCCAGTGAGGTTATATTCCTAGTATATTCCTAGTATTAACTATATTATGATGAAGTGTCATATTCTTAGCACATGAAGTTTCAGGTATCATTCAACACAATTATGCTTTTTCCTAACAATTTTAAGGATGGTCATAGGCCTTCAAGGCATACCTGTAGATCTTCTTAAATGTGTAATGTATGTGTAAAGGAGTGGAAATATACAGCTTGAATGAGGTGTCGGCAGCTTGTCCTGTTTAGAGAAAGGATGGGTCTAAGTCAGAAAGAACAAAAAGAACAAAGCATGAAATGTCATACATACATAGGAAAACCTGTCTGTAGCTTTATTCTGCTATGCAAAACAGAAGCATGACATTACTTCTACTTGAGTGGCCTGTTCTGCCATTTGTGTGCTATTTGGTAAGCTTAACCCTAAAATCTGAAATAAACAGAAATCATATTTAAAGTTTTGCCTTCTCAGGTGTATGTGAAAGTTTTATTTTTTTATTTTTTTTGTATATGTGTGTGTGTGTGTGTGTAATTCTACTTGGAATTGTATTTTTCCTAGTCAGTACAGCTGAAAGTGAAGCCTAAGCTATGTGAAATTCTTAAGGGAAAAAAAAAAAAAAAAAAAAAAAAAAAAAAAAAAAAAAAAAAAAAAAAGTTTTAGAAAATTCCAAATACATATGTAATATCACTTCCAAATTACCCTACTTTTGCAAGTCTACCTAGAGATTTTACCGGCATGCATTCAATGCATGAATATAAGTAGCATTTCACTGAGTGATTTCCAGTTTCCATTATTTAACAGTTTATCTGTTACTGCAGAATATGTCTTTTCTGGGTAGTCCATAACCATACTGATGAAAAACTGATTCAGTTTTAAGGGGTGTAAAAATTACTTTATGGACGTTTAGCAAGAGAGGATGGGGGTTGACTTTTTCAGGTAGATTGAAGACAAATAGAGATCTGTTTCATATGACACTGACCTTATTGTTTGTCTGTTTACTATAAGATTATTATTATATATTTTTTTTTAACTGCTGCATTTTCTGTATTATCTGCAAGACTTTTTTTGTTTGTTTGTTTTGTTTTGTTTTGTTTTTAATTCCTTGGCCATATATACTAGTGTTGAGGTTCTACTTTTTAATTATATTCACCTCAGAAAAATAAAATAGCTTGAAGATAGTTATAAATCCTATTTTTATAGCCCTGATTCTATATATAGCTTTTTGGTATTGGAAATGATTTTTCAGATGTTAGTAATGTTTATTTAGGCATGTTTTGGGGCTATTTTATCACATTGTATTTGAATCTAATGCTCTTTAAAAAACTTCCATGTTTACATACAAAGGAATTTCTATTTATTTTATTTTATTTTAGAGGATATTTTTCATTATCTGGGTGCGCAAAAATTTTGGTATTTTACCTTTTAATATCTGATTAACTCATGTCTTGTTTGAGGTGTATAAAACCAGGTGGTTCCTGCTGGTGAATACAAGAGTAAAAATTTGTTATTATTATTATTATTATTTTGTGTGTGCTTGTGTCCAATTTATCTGAAAAGATTTCTTCTTTAGATATATCTAACATATCTTTCTATCATGTCTCTCTTCCAGTGTTTCTATTGTTGCTTTTCTGCTATTGATTCTTGACACAGTGTACATGAAAGGAGGGACTATTTTTATTTTCCCCAGGTTTCTTGATTCTCTCTTAAGTGGCAAACACCTGCTTCTAAGTAAGGTTTTGAAAGGTGATGAATTTTTTTGATAGCTGTAACTGGAATGCAGCTTGTTCTTGAATTAAAATGTTACTTGTTTGTTTGTTTGTTTATTATGTTATTTGGAATACAAAGCTATATTATTATTATTATTATTATTATCATCATTATTTATTTATTTATTTATTTTGGTGGTGAACATTTCGAGCAAGAAAGACTGATTTTCCATGAAAATATTATATGAATGTCCTTGTTCAAGATTCACTCATGTTCTGGCAAGAGCTGTGTTTGGCAGTGACATTTGGATACAGTTGAGTAAACTGCATCCAGTGTGAGAGGGGAGTAAAATATGGTGTATGGGTGTAAATGCCTGTTGTAACTCCACTCAATCAGGTCTGTTTTTATAGGCAGAGGAGATCTCTATAATTTCTTTGTTGATTGCACAAAATCTCTTCCACATCTTTGGTCATCTCTTTTTGCTCTTCTCTTAGCTTTGTCTACTCTGCCATAACCTTCCAAAATTGAAAGACATAATATCAAAACTACAAACATTTTAAGAATGGGAGACACCAAGAATTTAAGACAGTCCATAATGACATTCTATCCCTTACACAGTTCACTCCTAATTATCCCCAAAGTCTGATTTGCTTCTTAGACTTCTACAAGACTCTGAACCAATGTTTCTTTATCTGTCACAACCATAAAATCTTTTCTGTGAATGTCAAGGGCTAGCTCAGACAGCATAATTTTGTTAAGGTAGCATTTATTTATTTGTGTGTGTGAGTGTGAGAGAGAGAGAGAGAGAGAGAGAATCTCCATACATTTATCTACATTTTATTCAATTTCCTACAGAATCTTAAAGTCCTCTGCAATTCTTCACAGATGGCTGTTTTTTTTTTTTTTTTTTTAAACTTCTGAACTGTTTTGCATTATCAACAAGTGTTGTGATCTCACTCTTCTCCTTTCTCAGTTTACCAGTCTATTCCACTGCACTGGTCCCAGCATAAATCCCCAAGAAACCTCACTGGTGATCACATCCTTCATGAAAACAGATAATATACTTTTACCTCCCGTCTTTTCACCAAACATTTTTCCATTCATGATCATTTTCACCAATAATTTAACCATGCAAGGATCTTTTTGTCCTATGCGCTAAACACCTTATTTCCTGAAGAGCCCTTGGTGAAAGCTTTCAAAAACAGCCTTACAAATCCAGGATGCTTCAAGTATTTTGATCTGTATTATTCATAGGTTTGCAAATTTCAGCAAAATCCAGTGAAGTTGTGATACATTATTTTCTTTTAAAACAAAAACTTGTTTTTACGTCATCGTGTTTAGACAGGTGTCCAGACCTCTGTACTTCATTATACTTTCTACAGTGATAGTAGAATGTGAATGTCAGGCTTACAAACCTCTATATTCTTGTATCTCTTGCTATTTTGCTAAAGCAGTTTCAGGGAAGAGGCTAGTAGTTTAGCTATTTAATTTTTCAGTTCCCTCGGTGATTGCCACCTGGCCTTGGCAGTTTGTTTGCTTTGATTTATTGATTTGTTCCATAACCTCTCCTTCTACCATTTCATCTATTCTGCTCCCTGCACATAAGGAAAAGAACCGCTCCAAGCTCAACAAGAATGAATACACCAAATTTGTTTTGTCTTTCTGCAATTCATTCTTAGACAGCAAATTTTATACTGGGGTCATTTACTCTTCCTATGAACTGTGTAGCACCATTAGCCTACTATAGCAACTAGAAAATATGTGGACCTGCCTAGAAATAGACAAAACTTTTGAAGGCCTTTGACATTTTATACTCAGTAAGTATGTATCCAGTAAGGCTTTGTCAACAATATGTACCTTTAATCTCTCCACAATCACATAGTGTCATTAGTCCTATTGATTTAAGGGAGAAGAGTAAGATTCTATGTAGAGAGGGAAAATAAGAGAATTATTTCACATATAAGAACTCATATGCTAAAAATTTTCTAATCATGTCAGCTACTAGGAATATATACTGCATGTAAATTTACTAATGAACTTCTTAAACTTAATCATTAGTTATCAGGAAGGATATCTTGAAGGTTGTGTAACATCATTTATCTCCAGTAAAGAGAAGTTTTCAAACAGAGGTATGATCTGTGCTTCCATTTTACTTTTTTTTTTTTTTCTTCCCCAAATGTGAAAAATTTTTGAAGAAGAAGAAGGGAGAAAAACACCTTTAAGAAGGAATATATAAAGGGGTGACAAATGTCTCCACTAATCTCCTTAAGTCATGTTCTGTATTTGAAAGTGAAAGCAAAAGGAATAAGGCAAGAAGACTAACATAAAGTTGAAATAAAATAAAAGCATACAAAAAGAAAGAAAGAAAGAAAGAAACTGGGAAAAAAATATATATTTTATATATGTAAGTTTTTTTTTGTTTGTTTGTTTTTTAATCAGCTTTAGTCATAAGTGATGCTGTTTGTTTGCTTGTTTTTGCTGTTGTTTCCTCCTTAACTGCAGTTAACCACTTTGCCACCACTTTGCAGTTAACCACTTTTAACCACCTCCTTAACCACTTTGCTTTGCATTTGCTGTTTTAAGTGTGTTTTCTACATGAAGTAGTTGCATTGAAATATTTGGGTACTGACAAGTTCGAGCGGCATGGTAGGAAATGTTATTTCCTCTTACAATCTTGCTTTTTTTTTTTTTTTTTTTTTTTTTTTTTTTTTTTTTTAACGATATAGAAAGACTGAATCTCACAAGAAATATCCAAAGTTCATATTCAAGATAATATAAGATTGTGAAATCTTCATTCATTTATAATGTAATACACCTCAACCATAAATATTAAGTGTGGACTGGTTGTAGGATAACCCTGGTAGACTACAAAGACCCACACAACCATTTCCACCCTCTTGCAACGGGGGGAAGAACTGGAAAGGTAGGCATGTGAGAATTCATGGGTTGAAATAAAAACAGTTTGTAAGGTAAAGCAAAAGCTGCACACATAAGGTAAATAAAACAAGGCACTCATTCATTGCTTCCTATTAGCAGACAGGTGTTCAGCCATTTTCTTGGAAAGCAGGGCTCAACATGTGTTAACAGATACTTGGGAAGACAAATGCCATCACTCCCAATGTAGCCCCTTCTTTCTTTTTCTTTACTTTTATTGCTCAGCTTAACATTATTAAAGAGTTATGAGCTGTTAAATTATTTAGAGTCAAGGTCTAATATTACCTCCATTTGTCTCTTTTCCCTGCTATACAGATTCCTCTGGATGGATTCACCTCTGATTCCTGGTAGCTTCTCTCCAATTATATATGTGTAATGGGTCTGGCTGGGATGTTAACTTTCCCTGCAGCAGCCCATACAGTGCCACGCTCTGCACTTGGAGCTAGAACAGCAGCGTTATCACACCAGTGTTGTATCTGCTGCTGAGAAGTGCTGGCACAGTATCAGGACTTTCTCTAACCCTCCTGGGGGGTGGGCAAAAAGTGAGAAAGAAACATCACCAGGGCAGCTGACCTAAACCAACCAAAGAGATATTCCATAACATATGATGTCACGCTCAGCAATAAAAGGTGGAAGAAAGAGGAAGAGAGGAGGGGTGGGCTTTCGTTGCGAAAATGTCTGTCCTCCTCGCGAACACCGGCTACGTGCGTTGAGGCCCTGCTTCAAGGACGTGGTCAGGCATCGCTCATTTGTGGTAAGTAGAGAATCATTTATTTCCTCTGCACTTCCATATAGCCTTTACTTGTTTTGTTTTGTTTTGCTGTTCCCTCTCCCTCTCCCTTTCCCCTTTCCTTTTTTCCCTTTTTCCCTTTAGTTGAATTGTTAATTAATAATATTTCCTTAATATATATATATATATATATTTTTTTTCCCTCTTTAATTAAATTATCCTTATCTCAACCCATGAGTTGTTCTTTCCTTTACTTCTTCCCCTCCTCTGAGGAGGAGGGGGAGTGAGAGAGCGGTTGTGGTGTTCAGCTGCCTAGCACGGTAAAACCACCACAATATGATAGGTCAACAACTGGCTGAAAATTTTCTAGTAACTTTTTGTCCATAAATTGACTTCAAAATTATAACTATGTCATGTTACTGACCTGTTTGTCATTAGGTTCTCTTCTAAAACAGTCTTTTCATTTAAAGTTTGTTAACATCATTAGATGATCTTTACGGTCCCTTTCAGCCCAAACCATTCTGTGAATCTCTATATATTCTATACTGGCTAGAAACTGGATTTGGAATAATGCAAAACTGCCCAGAGTTAACATGATGTAGAGAAATGGCTGAAGTAAAGCTGAGAACAACACTAAAACAGTCAGACTTGAATGACAAGTGAGGTCTAATATTTTTAGACAATACTTGTTTGTGAACACCTCTCTCCATCCCTCTTCCCCCCCCAAAAAAAAGAAAGTAATGATTTCCGATATTTGTGCTGAATGAAATACTTTTTTTTTTTTTTTCGTTATGATTACAGCAGTATAGTCATAATAAATTAGTCACTGAGGGATCTCAGGTCATTTTAAAAGATAATCTTTTTAAAGTTGAAATATTACTGATTCAGTTGAATTCTGTTAAAGATAGTAAACATTTCCACATGGACTTCATTTTATCGCTGGATCAAGATTTTAAGAACACTCACTGTGGAAACCGTAGCAATGAATCTAGTAATGTCTATCAAAGGTACCAATAAACTAGCAACAGCTCCTCAAACTCATTTCCTATGTACATTTCCAAGAAGCAGACATATTCTATGCATCTTTTTTGTCTGCAGTCCTACAAAAGTGACAGACTTAGTTGATTTCATGTAAACAAATACATGCATGGAAGTTAGCCATGCCAGTGATATTTTCTGTCGATCGATACCCAGACTTTGGCAGGAAGATTTGGATTTCAAGCAGTGAAAATAAACATGACCTGCCTTAGCTGCCATTTAAAACCCACATTCCCCTGTACACACTGATGTTCTCAACACCAAAGCTTTCCTCAGGATTTCTAGTTCATAACAGGTCACCTCTCAGATATGCGATGTGTTTACAGATTGAAAGGTTGAAGCTATTCAGTTACAGCACTACAAAAGGTCCTGCAAAGTCACCATTGCTGGTACAAATTCTCTCTGCAGTGCCATTACTATGTGATCCATACAGATTGTTAGGGTGCATGTAGAGGCAATGAAGAAAACTACATAATTCCATACCCTGAAAGTACTCCTTTGCTGACAGTATTGTGCTATGGTCGCTTAATCACAGGAGCAATTAGCAAAAGGTCAAAATCTTGGCAATGGAAGTGTTTTCAATACAAAGGAGAAACTGTAAGGAATTAAGAACTAACTAATTTAGAAAAATAAAAACAAGAGATGGCATAACACGTCTCGAAAAGGAAATGTCTCAAAAGATGTCATGCCCTGGATGACTTTCTGTACCCAGGCAAGGGATTGGGATCCCTTAAAGCCAGGAAGAACAATGTTGGTGATCTGACTTTGTCTCTCAAATAGTGTATGTAGTAAAATTCTCATATATTATGATAATATTATGGAAAAAATTGATACAACATTCAGATATATGGGTAGATTTTTGATTGATCCTGTGTGAAACCAGGATTTGGACTCGAGGACACTTGTGGGTCTTTTTCAACTCAGTATATTCTATGATTCTATATTAATTCTATATTAATTCACTTGAAGTGGAACATACTCAAATGGTAGCTCAGGCTTATTTAAAAATTCAGCTGCAATAGGAAATGTATGACAGCCACTGCAAAATTCAAGATTGTGTTGGAAAAAATAATTATTTAAATCTGCCTTTAGTACTCCTTCATTCATGTGATAGATCCCTCTACTGGAAACATTCCTCCACCACACAATTTGGCTTGCCCCTTAAGCTCTTTCTAGCTTTACATCTTGGCAAGCAGATTTTCTTTTACCTCCTCTTTTGTATTTGGCCTTGAACTGAAAATTGGTAATTTAGATTGTTACCTCTACTTGCAAAATAAGTCAGCAAAATGACAGAGTCTTTATAGTAAGTGTTGTATAGAATTTTCATTTTCTATAATAATATATAGGCATAGCAACTTATCTATCCATTAATGATGGAAATAAAGTAGGAGTGTCAAATGAACACTTTGTTCTCTACTAATTTAAAATTTCTAGAGAATTGCTGACAAACCACTTAAATGCAGTTTTGTTTAGATGGAATTTAAAAGAATTTCACCAAATGTTGTTTAGAAGTATTTTTACTTTGGAATATAATTAGATTTTAGAGATAGACTTTAACTGCAGAGGGCAATGAGTATCCAAATATTTTAAAAATATTTGCATTATTATTTTTAAAAAATAATATATCAGCTGACAAATTCAAGAAGAAAAAACTTCTGTTTAAAATATGTTTAAATAATGATTTGGTGATTTAGCATCCCTTTAATATTTTCAGTATAAATAATAAGGATCTCATGAGTTCTATCAAAATTCTCATGAGCCAGATGTGTAATTTTTCTGAAAATTTATAAAATTTTCAGAGAGATAATATATTTCTAATATTTTGTGAGAAATTTGTTAGAAATTGCTAATTTATGGCAAGTGTTCAAACCTCTACTAGTTAGGAAGGCACAGTAGAAAAAAAAATAGTTGAGTATATATTTTATTTTAATACAAAAAAAAAAAAATGCAACAATAGGAAGAATATAATAGAAACAAATGGAAAAAGCTCTTGATAGTTGTAAGACTCTTGGTAGTCTTAAAAAATGTATTTTATATGTAATTTGGGTCCTGGGAATAAATATATTTAATTCAATAGGAGTATCCAGTTTAAGATTAGAGTGAGTCTTTTGAAATCTCCCATAAAGAATTGGAATATTTTAAGGTTTTTATAATTCTCTTAAAAGAAGTAAATGTAGATTAAGGCTAATTTGTTGTGCTTTGGCATCACTGTATGACAAACAACAATAAGAAAATATTTCAAATTAATTCAGATTCTGATTTCTGTTTCTTTTTTCTTTAAGGAAAAATATTTAAAGCAACATTGTATTGTGCTGCTAAGTGATGATTGAATTCTCCCACTCCTGATTTACAAGCAGTGTCTGTGAAGCTATTCTGTAGATTTTAATAGAGTATTTCGTAGCTTCCACTGCAACTAAACAGGTATCAGATGTTTTGATTTAAAGATCTTTATGCAGGGAGGTTCCTAGTCGTTAAATATTAACAAAGTGCTTAAAATACAGTCTTCTGTTCAAAACAATTTTACTTCCTCTATTACGTTAACTTATTCAGTCTCTGCGGACCTTTGTATATCATCTACAGAAGAGAGCTTAAGACTATTATTATTAAACTTTGTCTTCCTGACAGTTCAGAGTAGAGATTAAAAGAACATATGAAGTGGAAAGCATCTTTAGATTCTAATTTCCAGGCAATGAGTCTTATATTCCATTTCTCAAATGAAGCAAGTTCCTACAAGCACTTCAGCTTTCTGTATGTTTCCTACTCCTACCTTGTTGTAAATATTCCAGAATTTTATTGCTCTAATGGGTAGAATTGTTCTCAGGCCTGTCATTCCTTATGAACAGTTGTGGATTCATTCAGTCCTAGTGTCTATTTTGCACTATTCATACATAAAATTCTTTCACCTCTTCCATGTTCATATCTTTTCCTGGGGTATTTCTGTACAGCAATTATTCCCTTTACTCTTGTTTTCTCCAAGTGAAATGAGTCTTCTTCTAGTCTTCACTTACATACCATTTTCATACTTCCAGTTACTGCTATAACATGTCCTTGATGAACATGAATACCCTGAATTGCACTCAGTATTCCAAACAAATCTTTCTGACACCTCCAATGTTTATACTAATGCTTCCCTGTCTCTACTAGAAATAATTATTATAACACTGGAATTTTATTGGTCTCTTTTACAACTGTATCCTGTTGCCAGATCACAGTCATCCTTGACTGTTTACTATGTTCAATATTTCTCTGTTTTTTTAACTCAAGAGTTTGTGATTGAAGTTGTGTTGTTAATCAAAAAATAGGTTTAAACTTATTGTAGTACCTTTTTTTTTTTTTAATTTTTTTTTTTTTTTTTTTTTTTTAATTTAGTTGCCAACAGTAGGGAACAGAAGGGAAGTTTTTGTGACTTGTCCTGTTTCCCAACAGAATTCCAAGTAAAGCTAAGAATGTATAGCATTCTGAATATTGTCGGTTGTTGCTATTAAAGAGTAGTGTTTTATGTGGAGCGTTACAGATAATAATGTTACATAACAGACCAAAAAACACCAGTGTCTGTAATCCTTAAGGACTAGAGAAGATTTACACATTAACTGTAAGGAGTAAGATATAAAGCCTGAAAAATAAGTAAATATCACTCTATATTTGCATAAAGAAATGTAGAATAAAATGACCTAATAGTGCTGAAGACAGGTGCATGAGTGTTTGTTTGGTATATGAATAATCAATAGGACATTATTTGTTACCGTGTACAAGGAACTGAATAAAAACCTACTTTATGAAACTAGCTTTAATTCTTTGGGTTCAATCTGTTAGATAGACCCAGCTCTACCCCTTTGCTCATGGACAGTTTTATGCTCTAGATCTACAGATGTCTAGAGCTAGATCTATGGCATCTTAAATAAAGAAACCTGAGTGACAAATCCACTGCTCAGGTTAGAAAGCAATAAACAGAACCCCGTAGATGAGCAGCTTGGCTTGGTTATGCCTAGTGAGTCAGTAGCAATTGGTTTATTGACAGTGACCTACCTGTGGGCTGGAGTGGATGGTGGGAGATGCAGTCCTTAGGCAGTACATGCCAGAGATCTAACAGACTAGTCTAGCATGTTATATCTAAAGCCTTCAATCACTGTTATGCTGTTTACTACATATTTGTACTTTTTTTTTTTTTTTTTTCCCAAATAGGTTTGAAAGAATTTAATGTCCCCCTATTTTCCCCACTCCTTTTCATTTATTATTATCCATTCACCTGCTGATGACAAAGTACCTCCTCTCCAGATTTTTTTTAATTTTTTTATTTTTTATTAATATTGTCTCCTGAAGTATCAGTTTTATGCAACAGATGCAAATGTTAATATTCACATTAATATAACTAATGTTTTATTAGTTGTTGATGACAAATCCTTCAGCAAATAGATTCAGTAATCTGTCTGATTTATTACATTTTAAAACTTAATTGTACATCTTACTAAAGCATCCATGTGTGTTGCCACTGGTCTGTATCAAATGTGTTGATTTAGAAATAAGGGTGCTAAATGGTTGAATAAGACATCCCTTAAATACTTAGAAAGGAGTGATCTGCTGAGGAGAGAGAAGAAACAAAAAGTAAATGTACCTTTTTTTTTTTTTTAATATATATAATTTAGGATTCATTTTTAATCTTCTGTAAAACCTTAAAACATGGCTATTTTATCTGATTTAAAATTTAACATCAACATAAAATTCCTAAATTTCAAGACATTTTCACTGAATTTTCATTAGTGTAATCAGGTCTCTTTGGACAGCCACATTTAACCATGTGTGGGCAGAAGGAAGAAATCCGTATTTCATCTCATTCTGCATAAATATTCATGTGCAAATCAGAAACCAATGTCTCAGCAGGAAACAAAATGTACATTAATATGACTGTACTCCTGGAAGATTTTTGAGAGAATAACATAACGCTGTGACAGAAGCATAGAGTTTTTTCAGGACTTAAGTAGGTGGTATGTGTTGTAACTGAATATGTGTGTATATATATTTATATGTATACACACGTTAGGGAATCAGGAAATGTTGTGATGGGAATGCTTAAAAGACAGACAAATGAAACCAGATTCCAACATTAAAACAACATTCTACAGGGCTGACATTCATTAAAAGTAAACACAAGCAAAGTTTAGTTAACAACTATCAATCATTAAGTTGCAATGGGTTTGCATAGCATGGTTTTGGTAGTGGGCTGCAAGGCTGGCTTCTAAGAAGAGTCCAGAAGCTGCTCCATGTCAGTTAAGAGCCAGTTCCAGATGGCTCTGAAACAGGTCTGCTGCTGGCTAAGTCTAAGCCAACAAGTGATGCTTGTTGCCCCTCTGTGACAGCATTTTTAGACAGGGTAACAAATGCAGTGCAACAGCAGCCAGGAGAGAGGAGTGAGAAAATGTGAGAGACAGTTTTTACAGTGCTGACTTTTAAGTATATAATAATGCAATGATCTTATATTAAGTGTTCTTGATTATAAGGAGCATTGGTCTGTTTTCATTCTGGTGTAGATTTCTTTACTCAGGAAAGTATTTTGCCTTTTACTGTGTGCTGGGAAATAGGGAGATGAATTATGGTATTCTGGATAAGCGAAAAGCAGAAATGAGCTTTTAAAATACTTATCAGGGATTTATATTTTTTAAAAGTTATTTTATACACAGCAAATACTAAGTCAGAAACCTGAAGAACTCTGTTGAGCTTGCAGGAATATGAACCTATTGCATATAGAGAATTCCTGAGGACAATCATACTGATTTAATCATTTAAGCTAACAGCAGTGTGTTTTGATTTGCCCTATGCACTGAAGAGGAGAGATTTAATTCTTAGAGTACTAGGGTATTCCTGTGCTTCTTTTTTCTCTAACAGTTATGTAGTCCCACAGTGCATCAAATTTGTCTAGTAATCTGGATGAAAATTTACGTAAGAAAAGAAGAGAGAAAACAAACAAACAAGCAAACAAAACAACTAGAGGCTGTGTTGCCAGAAAAAAACTTTTCTTGACTAGCTTTGACAGGTTGCATGATCTCTATTTTTCAAGGCATCATTTCAGTGGTATTTGAACCTTAAAATCCAAAAAAACCTGTAAGTGAATTATTATTAAAATTAACACATTCCAGTCCCAAATTAGTTTATGAAACACTGCGAGTACGGTTGAACTAAAATCTGAAATTTTTCCACATGGCTTGAAATTTGTTTTTCAATTTTCTCATGAATATACACATTTTTCAGCAATGAGCAATAAAGTCTGATAAAACTGAACATTTTTTTTTTTTTTTTAATATAGGTTTTCTTAAATTAAAATCTAACTGACTAAAATCTGAAGATTAAAGATAAAATTCCAGAGGGGTTTATTTCACTCTACAGAGAGCTCAAAAAGGTTACATAGAAAAAATTCTTTAAAAAATGTTTTTAAAGTTTGAATATATAGTCCTTAAGTTATCATTGCACCTGGCTGTAGAGAAACATAACAGTGCTATTCTTCCCCATTTTTGTCTGTTTTTATTATTATATTTAATAAATATAATAATTTATTACACAACTTATTACACAATATACTTATTTTCTCTTTCTATTAATTAAAGAGTTTTTTTCTTTTTTTTTCTTTTTTTTATTATTATTTTTTTTTAAGATGGAATAACAACCGTATTTATTGTATGTTATCATAATCTATTATTCCTCTCTTTAGGAAACAATGGAGCTAACATTGTTGAACAGATAATAGTTGTGTATTTCTAAAAGTAACATTGCAATATACAGTTTAAACATGCTTGCGTCTTTAATTATCTACAAAACTAGACCACAAAAGCCTGGATTCCTCTCCCCTGCCCACCTGTTTAGAAAAGTGTTCTCATGTGAATAGGTGCCTTTCTACAGCATTTTATACTGTTTTCTTCTTAAGTGCAATACTGCGTGCCCTTTTTTTTTTTTTTTCCTTTTTTTTTTTTTTTTTTTTTTTTTTTTTTTCTCTCTTTTTTTTTTTTTTTTTTTTTTTTTTTTTTTTTCTTCAATGACACGTTTGTGAATTTATACCATAGAACAAGGTAACAAATTATCAGATTTAGTTACTACCATACACATACAGGTTTGTTCCAAGTCTGCCATGATGTGCCACTGTTCCTGGTTGTTTTCTCCTGCTATTATTACAATGGAAATGCAAAATAGCCTAATGAGCAATAGAAAGATTTATAGCATTTGTGTAAATGTTTATGTTGTATTATGTGAAAACAAGAAAGGGGGATAATTTATCCCTTAAAAAGGACACATATTCTGAATGAGGTTCTTTAATTCTTATCAAATTATGAATGAGGAGAATTTAACCATATAAAATTCTAACGTATCATTAGATCTTAAATTGAGACAACAGTCCATCAGCTCTTCCATTTTAAGGAAGAAGATGGTGGGTACTGAACACTACGGAACTGTTACATCAAAATGTAATCTCAGGTATTTTCTTCTGCAAATATAACTGTGTATAACATTTATTTGCATTATGCATTGTCCCTAGGAATAAAGTTTTGTGTATGGCAAGTTTTTAAACCATGGAAAATGAAGCTACTGCATTGTCCCAAAAGATAAGACAAGTGGAAATGGTCTCAAGTTGTGCCAGGTGATGTTTAGATTGGATGTTAGGAGAAATGTCTTTACTGAAAGTGTGTTGGGTGGCATTGGAATAGGCAGCTCAGGGAAGTGGTTGAGTTACCATCCCTGGAGGTATTCAAGAAAAGTGCAGAGTAGAACTTAGCAGCACGGTTTAGTGGTGGATATTAGTACTAGATTAAAGGTTGGACTAGATGATCTCAGAGGTCTTTTACAACCTGAATGATTCTATGATACATTTGTACTTAGATCAGATATAGTACTAGAAAAAAAAAAGGACACTGGTGACAAACCATAAAGGTATCCTGGGATAAGTAGATAACCATATTTTTGCTGTAATATGTAATGCCATTTCATCAAAAAGGTGCAAAGAATCACAGAATTATCTAGATTGGAGGAGACCTCTAAGATCACTGAGTCCAACCTCTGACCTAATGCTAACAAGTCCTCTAATAAACCATATCACTAAGCTCTACATCTAAATGTCTTTTAAAGACCTCCAGGGATGGTGTCTCAACCACCTCCCTGGGCAGCCTGTTCCAATGCCTAACAAGCCTTTCGGTAAAGAAGTTCTTCCTAATATCCAACCTAAACCACCCCTGGCATAGCTTTAGCCCATTCCCTCTCATACTGTCACCAGGCACGTGGAAAAACAGACCAACCGCCACCTTGCTACAGCCTCCTT
This sequence comes from Nettapus auritus, assembly GCA_011076525.1. Lineage (NCBI taxonomy): Eukaryota > Metazoa > Chordata > Aves > Anseriformes > Anatidae > Nettapus > Nettapus auritus. The sequence goes on from CM021766.1 coordinate 71,578,865, forward strand.
TAAGGTACCTGTAGAGTGCGATAAGGTCACCCCTGAGCCTCCTCTTCTCCAGGCTAAACAGTCCCAGCTCCCTCAGCTGCTCCTCGTAAGCCTTGTTCTCCAGACCCTTCACCAGCTTCATTGCCCTTCTCTGGACTCTCTCGAGCACCTCCATGTCCTTCTTGGAGTGAGGGGCCCAAAACTGAACACAATACTGGAGGTGCAGCCTCACCAGAGTCAAATACAGGGGGACAATCACTTCCCTGGACCTGCTGGCCACCTTATTTCTTATGCAAGCCAGGATGCTGTTGGCCTTCTTGGCCGCCTGAGCACACTGCTGGCTCATATTCAGCCAACTATCAATCAATACTCCGTTCTCTGCCAGGCAGTTTTCTAACCACTCCCAGCCTGTAGCTCTGCTTGGGGTTGTTGTGGCCTAGGTGCAGAATCCGGCACTTGGCTTTGTCGAACTTCATACAGTTAGCTTCAGCTCATCAGTCCAGCCTATCCAGATCCTCCTGCAGAGTCTTCCTACCCTCGAGCAGATCGACACACGCACCTAACTTGGTGTCGTCTGCAAACTTACTGAGGGTGGGCTCAATCCCCTCATCCAGATCATTGATAAAGATGTTAAAGAGGACTGGCCCCAGTACTGAGCCCTGAGGGACTCCACTAGTGACCAGCCTCCAACTGGATCTGACTCTATTCACCACATCTCTCTTTGCCTGGCTACCCAGCCAGTTTCTGACCCAAAAAAAGCATTCTCCAGACCAAGCCATGAGCAGCCAGTTTCTCAAGGAGAATGCTGTGGCAAGCAGTGTCAAAAGTCTCACTGAAGTCAAGGTAGACCACATCCACAGCCTTTTCCTCATCCACCAAGCGTGTCACCTTGTCATAGAAGGAGATCAGGTTAGTCAAGCAGGACCTGCCCTTCATAAACCCATGCTGACTGGGCCTGATTGCCTGCTTGCCCTGCAAGTGCCGCATGATGATGCTCAAGATAATCTGCTCCAGGAGCTTCCCTGGCACTGAGATCAAACTAACAGGCCTATAGTTTCCCGGGTCTACCTTCCATCCCTTCTTGTAGATGGGCGTCACATTTGCTAGCTGCCAGTCGACTGGGACCTCCCCTGACAGCCAGGACTGCCGATAAATGATGGAAAGTGGCTTGGCCAGCTCCTCCGCCTGTTCTTTCAGTACCCTCAGGTGGATGCCATCCAGCCCCATTGACTTGCATACATCCAAGTGATATAGCAGGTCACCAACCATTTCCTCATGGATTGTGAAGGCCACATTCTGCTCCCCAGCTCAGGGTACTGGCTATCCAGATAACAACTAGTCTTGCTGGTAAAGACAGAGGCAAAGAAGGCATTAAGCACCTCAGCCATTTCCTCATCTCTCATCACTATGTTTCCCCACACATCCCCCCGCATCCAGTAAAGGATGGAGATTCTCCTTATTCCTCGTTTTTGTGTTGATGTATTTATAAAAACATTTTCTGTTATCTTTAACAGCAGCAGCCAGATTGAGCTCCAGATGAGCTTTGGCCTTTCTAATTTTATCCCTACACATCCTTACAACATCCTTATAATCCTTCTAAGTGCTCTCCCTCCTTTCCAAAAATCATAAATCTTCTTTTTTTTTTTTTTTTTTTCCCTAAGCTTTAGCCACAACTCTCTGTTCAGCCAGGCCAGTCTTCCACACCATCTTGTCTTTGGGCACATGGGGACAGACTGCTCCTGAGCCTTTAAGATTTCCTTCTTGAGGAGTGCCCAGCCTTTCTGGACTCCTCTGCCCTTCAGAACTGCCTCCCAAGGGACTCTGCCAACCAGTGTCCTGAACAGCTCAAAGTCTGCCCTGCAATTTGTCTCTCTCTCTCTCTCTCTCTATGTATATATATATATATATATATATTTTTTTTTCTGCATTTTAATGGATAAACACACAAAAAAGTACATACATAGCTACTATATCCTCACATAAATTGTATGAAATCTGGAAAGTGATTTTTCAAAAATATTTTATTACACAGAAAAAATGATGAATTTTCTGTAAATTGCTTTATATATATATCTTTTTTCCTTATTCAATTTATTCCTGAAAATGGCATTAACAAATTGCTTACTAGCACATTTGATATAATCTTATTTTCCTGATTCATTTGACTTTTACAAGTCTAAACTGTTTATAAATTATTCTTTTATTGTTCTGTGGAGCATCAAACTCTGTGCAAAGCACAAATCTGTTAGATTTTTTTGTTTGCTTGTTTTAAATAGTACCAGAAATAATACTGTTTATCTTAAAGGAAGTTTTCCATTTCTACACAGAATTACTCAGGTATATTTCAGTGATATTTTCAGTCCGACTTAGCTGAATTAATTTACTATTTTTTTTACTTTTTTTTTTTTTTACTTTTTTTTTTTACTTTTTTTTTTTTTTTTTTTAATTTTTAAAAATATATACATATAATTAATGCCTACAATGTAAAAATAAATTTGGATAAAATCCTCATTTTTGCTCTGCTTAAGGATATTGTATTTTTTTCCTTTGAAATCCTTATTACAGTTATACTACAGTTTCAGTACTCTTTATTAGCAATATCATCCAACACAAATAATAGTGTAATAATTTAGATTAAATTTGAATAGTTTTAGGTTTGTTTGTTTGTTTGTTTGTTTTGATGACTGTATCTACCAGCTGTTGTCTGGCGTACTGAGAAATCAGAGTAGTTTGAACTCTGCTCAGTATGTTAAATGACTCTCTCAGCAAAAACATTGCGTTTCTAAAGTGCTTCTGGTTTCCTTAAAATCGTTAATCTGAATTCACGCAGAAATAATGAGTGCTGTTAATGTATGTTTGTTAATATAGATTTCTGACTTGGAACATTCAAATATTTATTAGACTTTTTCAAGGAACTTTCTGCTTATCTGAGATTATGCTGGTCAAATAGAAGGATGGGTGAATTTGCATGAAAGTCTATAGCATGGGTCCTGTAACCATACAATATTTATTTATTTATTTATTTATTTATTTATTTTTAAGCAGTGACCAAGCAGTGACCAAGAGTCTTATTATCTGTAGAAACAGCCATGCTCCATTGTACATATCTCAAAGGCAAATGATAATGACAGATAAGAAAGAAAGATGTGGAAATTAAGATGCAGATCTCTGAAATATATTAACATGGCAACACTGGATCTGCCTCACTCCAAAGGAAGAAAGCAAGGGAGAAGGGTTAGCTGATGATTAACCCACTGACCTCTCCCTACCCACTCCTGATGTTTAAAACAGTCATTGATGTGGCAGCTGAATGCTGACCTGGTGAGGCAGGTTTATGTGGGGAAAGACTTGTGTCCCTAGGAAATTTTGCTGGTTTGTAGCACTTTTAATCCTTTCACAGTGTTCTGTCCAAAACCAGCGTCCCAGATACCTCTCTCTCCACATCCTGGGTAGTGTTACCCTGCTTGTGTTCTGATGCCACTGTGAATACCCGAATATCGAACCAGATGGCTGTTAAATGCATGCAAAGTATTTCTAGTTACAAACATCAAGCAGCCTTTCTGAAAGTATAGTATCTAGGTGCAAAACTATAGCTATAATAAATGTTGTCATTTTCCGCTACAGACAAAACACAATTGTAAAGATATTATATCCCTTTAAAATTAAGATTAAAATTAGCAGAAAATAAAAAGTTGTAACTGTTCATAAAAGAATAAAAGTGCTTTTTATTGGAAACCATCACTGCTCCTTTTATGTTTTTTTTTGTCTTGAGGAATATCCTTTATAGCTTATTAGTGTTGCATTTTTAAGAGTTCTGGTGAAACAAGAAGGCCTCACAAGGCTATTTGGTTTCTTTATGTGCATTTTTTTTCTAAACATTTTTTTTTTTTTTTTAACATTTAGTGATTGAAAATACAGATAGAAAGTCAAATCAGAGAGGCAATAGAAATAAATCACACATAGCACGAGCTGCTTTATCTTTTCTTAAGTTTCAGTGAAGGTTTTGCATCTAGCCAGAAATGGTTGCTTGTAAATGGCTCCCAAAATCATATTCCTATTAATGGTAACTCTTCTACTCCTAATAACTGTCATTATTGATTGTGGCCTTTACTCCATTTACTGCCTAATATGAGTGATCATAAGTCTCTTGACTTTAAAGAACTCTGGAGAATCCTAATGTCTGGAAATTTGGAAGAAAATGATGAAACCCTGAAATGGGACTCAGACTCACATTTCGTACTTATACTGCTTTGTGCAAAAATTGGTAAGCTATTCATTTATATTATGCTTCATGCTTTGGAAACTTATGGGTAACCTCTACATTTGTGATTCCCAAAATGTCTCTATATTTGATTCCCTTTAAAGGCAAAAGGCTCCTGTCATTTCATATAAGAATATGTCTCCTGTGTATATTAATTGTAATATCTTTAAAAATATTTAAAGGCATGCAGCTTATCTACTACTTAGCAACACAGTATTATTATAGCAGTCTTCTCCTGAATAAGACATGTTAAACCAGTATTAAAGTAATCCTTAATCTTATTTGATCCATAAATTCAAATAAGTACTGACAGGGAAAGTTAACAATTCTGAATTCTAGGGAAAAAGCATATGTATGCTAGGAATGCTTTTTCCTCAAGATCTGAATAGTCGTGGAGAAATTCTGAAGGACTATTTTTGTACTTTACATCACCTTGCCAATATAATATTAGGACTACAAAAATTGCAGGTTTTGTATATATTGTTTCTTTAAGTAAAAATCTATTTTTTGTTTTTAGCAGCGGAAGTTTAAAATTTAAACTCTAAAAATGAAAAATAGAGTTGTGAGACTGGATTTTTCTGATGTTTAGGGATGTCTTGACTTTCATTTTGAAGCACTTTTCTATCACACTGAGAAGCAAAACTTAGATTACTGAAGAGGTACTAATAAACAAATATTGTTTGCTAAAATCACCAGATTTGTAGTGCTTATAGAGAAAATATGGAAACAAGATGATCTGGAGTAATTTGTCCCCAGAGGGACCCCACTGTACATCTACTAGAGCTATTTTTTCAAGGCAGAAGCTGTAGTTAAACAGTAATATTCTAATTAACTAATTTTACCTTGTGCTTCAGTAAGGAATTTACAATTCTGAATAGTTTGCTCCATATACAGCCATGAGATTTCACAGTGAGGATAATCAGAGATCTCTTCAAACATGGGAACTTGCATTTTCTGGGACCTTATGGAAAGAATGCAGATTCAGAGAGTTTGAAAGGTCCCTTATAGGATTTCACTTTGGTTTTAACCTCCTCATTAAAAGGATCAATGAGAATCTGACCTCAATGTAAATCCTAATTGGAGAAAATAGCACTTCCTAGTTTAAACACAAATCTGTTAAAGTTAAGGCCCTCTTTCACAGCTCTATCCATGGATTTTATGCTACTGTTGAATCTGTAGTATCTCTTAGTTTCATAGATGCCTACTGATGCATGAATGAATGTATCTGGACATGTGAATATACTTTCTTTCATTGAGTTTGTCATAATAGCTTTAGCATCGTCGCTAAATCAAAGGAGCTTTCAGAATGTTTTTCAGAGAAGAAAAGTTGTTAGGATGCCCATCTGCTAAACAAGAATTAAGGTACTCATACTGAACCTGGAATTTGATAATAAATGAAATTATTCTTATACGTTGTGATGTTAACAAGACTTACGTGAAAACAAAACATAATGGTTTTGCTTCTTGATATATTGGATGAGGTAATTACTTTGATGCTTCTTTTGGCTGTAGCTGTTTACTAATGAATATTCTGAGAATTGCTAGTCTGTTATAAAATTTAAGTCTAGAAGGAATACAAGTAGCTGCATTTAAAAATGAGAGAGAGAAAGAAAAATCTGTCTTGCTTAAAGTCTCACTCTCTTTTTTTCCCTTGTTTGAGGGGAAAAAAAAAAAAATAGAACATAAATGTCTGTATAATCTCAGACAGATGAGGTTATCTAATTGACATATTCAGGAAATGCTGAATTTTATTTTGGCAATCTATTCATGCAAGTTGACATGATATTTAATTACTGCACAGATAAACCATTTCTCATATAAATGAGAAATCCTGTGAGCACAGAAAATCCATTATTTTAATTTACCATAAGATTAAGGTTCTCAGATGAATTCCTTTAATGTATATAGTTTCCATTTTTCAAAAGAAGTCTCTAACTTCTGATTCCTAGTACAGAATAATATTTCACATGGTCTACTGTATAATCATACATGATTATAAAGCCCACTGCCCAGATTTGGCTTGGCATAAAAAGTTTACTTTTTTTAAAATGATCAAAACCTAGTAAACCGATGTCTTCTTGAAGTCATCGTGTTCTTCTGCACAACTTACACGACATCGTAATAGTTTCCTCTTCACATTTTGTCACTGTAAGCTGTTTAGTAATTTTCCCTCCCACCCATTTGCCAGTGGATGCTGTCATGCTACTTTAACGTAGATGGAAGTTCCTGGAAAAGCAATCCTAAAAGTAAAGTTTGTTCACCTTCTTGGACCAAGAGGTACTGAACAATTATAGAAAAGGTTCCTTCCCAGAACTTTAGTTTCAGGTACTGAGCTCTCTTCCTGTAGTGGTAGCTATTAGCACCCACCACTCTGCTTTCAAACTTTTATGTCTGTTTCTGGTGCAAGTAAAGCTTGTAATTAGTGCTTCCATTCTCCCACTTTCCTGTGTCTTCTATTTCATTCTTAAAGTGACTTGCAACTTAGTAGCTGAAGATTTTCAGATGATGGAGGAGGTATGGTAGCCATGAAGGAAAGGCAGAAAGAGCTCAGTTCAGTTGCTGAACCACAGAGCCATCAAATGGCAGTTGAAATAGCCTAAAACCACCAAGATCAAAGGAGAAAGCCAGGAAAGCTTGGACATCTGGAAAGATTTATTTATTTATTTATTTATTTCCTTTAAAAATGTTGAAAATAGGTATCTTTCAGTTATCTCAGTGCTGCTATGTTTTTGTTCATAATTCATATCCCCAGACTACAGAACCTGACAGTTTTTAGAGTTGCAACTTCAGTTATCTACCCGTTTACACAGTGTACTCTGTTGATCAGTGTCCAAATGGCAACTTGACATTTGTGTTCCTTTTTTTTTTTTTTTTAATGGTGACATAGAAGAGGTGGAGGAGAAAAGACAAAAGAAATAGTCTGTCAAAATGTTTTATCACTATTTTGGGGAATAATCCTAAACTAACAATTCAGAACATCAGTTCAATATTTCTCAAGTGTTGAGAATAGCTCTGACATGTTGTTGATTATATTTGAAATGGATTAAAGCTTCACTAGATGACATTACACTGATTCAAGTGGATATGTTTTAGGTTGTAAATGTTGGAAACTTTGATAGCAAGTCGTTTCCCTGCAGGATGACATACTTTCTATCTGTACTGCTCAGCCTAAACTTTTCTGCTGATGGCAAGAGCCTTTCTGATTTTCTTAAATGTATAGTTGCTTGGAATGTTTTAGTAATGTTTTTATAGGTATTTAAAGAAAGAAATATCTTTTATGTAGTATGCTACCTTTTGATACATAGTTTTCCTCATACTCAGTAATACTCAGTGAAGCTAATGTAACTTCATAAAAAGTTAAAAGATAAACAAGGACGTTGCTATTCAATGGACAGTCTCCAACAAATTTTGTTAGTCAGATTTTCACACATGTGCAAAGAAGTATAGAATTTAAACAGGTGTCTGCAAGTATAAGTTTTTCTTAGATAAATATAATAGATTAGAAAATATTAGTTCTCTTATCCAATGGCTAGTATACCATGAAGGAGGAATCCCTAGCCTATAAGAATATGAACTGTCTTGCCACTGGTCAGATTTTATGAATTTCATTGAAGTGAAGGAGAATTTTATTGATCCTCCTTACGATTTTGTTTCACTAGGAACCTTTTGTACTTGTTTTATGTGTTCTCTAATAACAGGTTTTTTTTTTTTTTTTTTTTTGGTTTTGTTTTACTGAGGACAAAAACAAAACAAAACAAAACAAAAAATAGAATAAAGAAGAACAGAATAAAACCGAACGTGCTGGCAGTGATGTAGAAAGCAGAACAGCAGCTAACAAAATAAGACTAAAGAAAAACATAAAAGTGGAAGAAATGTCTACATTTTTCAGTTACTTGCAACTTTCAGATTGTATTAGGCTCAGGGAGAAAAAATATAAATAAAGTAGTTATTAGCCTATCACGTAAATTGTATAAAGGTGGAAAAAAAATGCAAAGAGGTGTTGACATTTCTGTTTTAGACAGTTTTTGATGGCTGGTAAGAGTCAAAGAAATATACAGTTGAAGCTGATGAGAGAGTGCTGAAAAAGTTCAAATGTTTTTCTACAGTTGGCAATGTACAATAACAGTAAGAAAAATGTGCTTGTTTTGATGCTGGACCTTTATCTTAGCATGTTCACTTCTTTGGTGACCCAGATGAAGTGTTAGTAGAACATATAGATCAGCTGGTAAATGTGTGAGAACCAACACTGCATCTATCACCGTCATTGATAAAAGGTGCAGGAAGAAATGGGGTTAAGACTAGTCTTGCAGGCTAGCACTGAAGAATGAGTGGGGCAGTCTTGCCATTCCATTGGAACTTTGTGATGTTTTTTTACTTCTCCTTCAGAAAGTTTGTGCAATCAAAGCAGTGACACATAGTTGATTCAGAATACAGACCTTACTAAACTGATGCCTACCTGCTACCCAAAATCTTATCCTAAAAAAGTGTCCACTTATTAAAAAAAAAAAAAATAAATTAAAAAAAAATAAAATAACAACAACAAAAAAAATAGCTAAGAGATTGCTCCTTACTGCAAATGAAGTGTCAGAATGGGACATTTTCAAGGAGCCTGCATGTGCTTCAGGACCAAAATCTCTCTTATGACTGGACTTCTGGGAATTAACCTAGACAAACTGATTGGTATTGATTACATATACATTTACAGTCACAAATACAGATCGTTTGTTGATAACAATATTGTGCACTGTTGGAATGCACTGCTTTTCTGTAACTGTCAACAGGAGAAATGGTTTAATTTTTATTCATTCTCTTATAACTCTGTATTATAACTGTAAGCATTACTGTTATATTTTTTTCATTTTTTATGGCCTTATTCTTTAAAGTATATTTTTCTTTGATACACAAGTTTATCAAAATATTTTAGCTGTATGTCTTTTCAAAATATAATCAGCATTGTTTTTTGGCCATCGTAAAATTATCATTATCATCTCTGGTACAAATTCTGAATCTGTCTGTGAAAACTGTTATCATCAAAAATATTCCTTATGAAAGAAGAGGACATATTTGGATAAAACTTTCTCAAACTGAAGCTTTTAAACAAATCCCCAGGAATGCTGGCAACTATTAAAATCTCTTATTTAATCAAGTTGCTTCTGGTTTATGTAAATGTGAGCTTGCTCCTACACAAAATGATAGTCATTGTTACTGTAGGATCTTGTCCCACAAAGGTCTGTTTCATTGTAAAATACTTGTGGAAGAATATATATGGATAGAAAAGGCTGAATCTGGCATATTTCTCTGCATGCTTGTAGCAACCATCTAAGAGCGGTTACACAGAATAGCAGTCCCAAGGTTTGTTCTGTATAATTCTATAGATAACAGTCATATTTTAAGTATGTATGGAGCTTACAAAATCTAGCTGGTTCAATTAGATGCATGGATATGAGTGATGTGAAATTCATGTTTTTTTTTTGTTGTTTTTGTTTTTTTTTGTTTGTTTGTTTTTTGTTTTTTTTTTTTTTTTTTGTTTTTTGTTTTTTTGTTTTTTTAAAAAAAGAAAAATGACAGCCACAACAATATATCCCATTATGGAAGTTGTGGAGTTGTAGGTATCAGCTGTTATATTCTAAAGATATCTAAAAATATTGTATCATTTCTGCTAATGTTCAGTTTAGTGTGTGAAATTTAAAATTAATTCTACAGAGTATACCACAGATATCTGCAAGAAAAAAATGAAAAGGTAACTAATGTGAGATGGTAACTGAGTGGTCATTTAAAATTCTGCGTGATATCTGAAGAGTTTCCAAAAATTAATCTATTAACTCTTTGTTTTTCAGTCCTCCCGTGATTTGATATTTTAAAATTTCTTTCCCCCAAATGAAGAAAACTCTTGTAAAACATTACTTATATTTAGCAAATTAAAGTAACATTAACAGTATATTTTCCTGTAGTAAAGAATTATTATTAGTTTGAATGGGTAAGTTGGCAGATAGTCCTGTAGGTATCTATTTTATTTACATGTCAAAAACCTGTGTTGCAATTTTTCTTCTGTATTCCAATTGCTTGTCATAGCCAACTCTGGCAGAATTATGATGTATTTGCACTTGCTCCTAAAAGAAATGTTTTCTAATCTCAGGCAGTAGTGAAGAACCCTCCTGCACTTTTAGAGTTTTCATTTCTTCATTGTAGCTAATGTTTTCTCTCTTCCCCCTAACTGAAAAGTATATTAATCTGACAGTGGCAATAAAAGGAGACATTGGTGTATCAATATTGTGAATGTGTATGCTGTCTCTTCAGCTCTGTTGTGTTAAGGCTTGTAGCCAATTAACCATTACAGGTCCGGTCCGATTGAGGGTACTGAACTATCACAATCACAGATTCACCAACAATGCATAACCGGCCTTAACTCTAGTTGTGTTCAATGAGAACTGTCACGGCTAGGAACAATGCCGTTAAATGCAATTTATTACAGCAATAGGAACACAGGTTCTTTGGATTGTCAGTGATAATTTACTGTCTGCAAAAGCAAGCTAGCTTGCAAGAAATACACAGGTGCACAGCCTGGAAATGAACACTTTAAAAGGCACAAAGACTCTATACAGATTTCTAAGTTTCCACGGAGACACACAGTATAACCAAGTGTTCAAATCTCACCCAAAGGCGTCCCAGTGGGGGGGAGAGGAGAGAGGGGGGGAGGGAAGAGAGGCTTAGCCTGTTGACTGATCCCAGGGGTCAGAAAGACCTCGGGATGGTGTATTCCCTCGTGATGGTATCTCCTCTGACAGTGGTATCTCCCCTGACAGTGGTATCTTCCCCGACATCCCCTCTCTTAGGCCAATTTATATACTTTTCTATCTTTTAGGTGGAGCTTGAGTGACTCCAGTCAAGCATATCTTAGTTATGATTAGTGAAAAGTTTTCCCATCTCTTTTTAAAGGTATAGGCTCCGAGAAATTCAAAGCACATGCTCAGTGAGGGGTGGTCGCACCTTGGAGGCAGGTAGCTTTTGGGATGGAGGTGGTTTTTGGTATTATAATGAGCAAAAGCACATTAGAGTACAGCATTTGTCAAAACATAACAGGTCGTTGGCTCAGGGTAGCAAAAAGTGCAGCTTATCGGTCTCAGTGTGCACAAGAACAATTGAGTCCCCACCTGGTCACAGAGCCTAGCCGTGGTGTCTCCACTCCACTCTATGTTCTGTACTGTTCCTTAGGGCCAGCACACCAGGTTCCTCCAGTGTGATAGCATCTAAGGTTGGAAACCTAGGGAACGCTCAGGTAATGCAGCTACACCCTACCCTGAAAGCCTCTTCAATGCTGTATATTTTCTTTAAAATGTGAATGTTAGTTTTATTTTCCTAGTTACTTTAGGCAATTGCACCACAAGCTCCAATGCAGTTCTTAATGTTTTTGCTGTTGTTTAAATTATTTGCCCTTAAGCAATCCAGCTAGGGAAACTAAATTCTTTACACCTCATGGACAAGGTACACTGAAACAGCGGATGCCTTCAACTCACTGCAGTTGACAGGGAAAGGAGAGAAGATGGAGTTGAGATGTAATGCTGTCTTGACCCAATTCACAAGCCAAACACAGCTAAACTAACATAATATTTTGTGCTGGTATAGGTCAATAGCAAATTTACTACTCACACAGAGCAAAAGGGAATAAGACAATAAATTTCAGACAATTCTTCTCCTATGCTATTTTTAGGGCAGCACAGCTGACAATTTACAGCAGGTGTGCTGACCATGTTGAGAGGAGAAGAAAAAAGAAATAAACTCTCTCACATTTTATTTCAGAAATGAGCCATCAAATTAAAACAAAGAAAAAATGTTGCTACATTAATTGTTTGTGGGCTTTTTTTTTTTTTTTCCTTGTTGTAAGTTTATTGTTTTGTTTTTATTTTGTACTTCACTTGTCTCTCACTATCCAACCTGAATACCCAGAAGTGTAAAGGGTAAATTGTTTGAAGTTCACCTTTCCTCACAAAATTCTTGAGGTTGGAAGGGACCTCTGGAGGTCATCTAGTCCAACCCTCCTGCTCAAGCAGGGTCACCTAGGGCTGGTTGCCAAGCACAATAACCAGACAGGTTTTGAAGATCTCCAAGGAGGGAGATTCCACAACTTCTGTGTACGACCTGTGTCAGTGCTCAGTCACCCTCACAGGAAACAATTATTTCCTGATGTTCAGAGGGAACCTCTTGTCTTTCCCCATTGCCTCTTTCCAGTCACTGGGCACCACTGAAAAGAACCTAGCTCTGTCCTTTCTGTACCTTCCATTAGTGGATTTATATAAAGTTATAAGATCCCTCCTGATCCTTCTCTTCTCCAGCCTTAACAGGCCCAGTTTTCTCAACCTTTCCTCATAGAAGAGATGCTCCAGTCCCTTGATCTTTTTTATGCCCCTTAGTTGGATGCTCTCCATAAGCTCCATGTCTCTCTTGTACTGGAGAGCCCAGAACTAGAACCAGAACTCTAGATATGGCCTTGCCTGTGCTGAGGGGAAGGATCGCTTTCCTTGACATGGTAATACTTTGATTAGTTCAGCCAAGAACACTGTTAGCCATCTTGGCACCAAGGGCATATTGCTGATTTATGTTCAACTAGGTGTTCACCAGGATCCCCAGATCCCGTTCTGCAAAACTGCTTTCGAGATGATTGTCCCTTTACTGCCCCTATGTTGGAGCATAGAGCTGTTCCTGCCAATGTGCAGGACTTTGCACTTTCCTTTGTTGAAATTCATGATACAATTTCTCCAGCCTGTCCAGGTCCTTCTGAATAACAGCATGTTACAGTTTGATGTATCAGACATTCCTCCTGTTACTGTGTCATCTGCAAACTTCCTTCATCATCCAGATCGTTAATGAAGATGTTAAACAGGACTGGATGCAGGATCAACCCCTAGGATACACTACTAATTACTGGCCTACAAATAGAATTTCTGCCACTGCTCACTACCCTCTGGACCTAGCCATTCCACCAGTTTTTGATCCCCTTCACTGTCTGCCCATCCAGCCCATACAACAAGAGCCCAGCTATGAGAATCTTATGAGGGTCATTGTCAAAGCTGAAGTCCAGGTAGACAATATCCACTACTCTCCCCTCATTTGTCAGGCTGTTCATTTCATTGTAGAAGTATATCAATAGTCAAGCATGCAAAGAAAGCCAGAGCAGTCCTTGAATTTGCTTTAACGGCTTTTCAGGTTAGGGACTTAGACTAGTCTGTGTAGTAGTAGCTGTAGCACAGACCCATCACTGGACAAGTGAAAGGAACCTGGCATGGGATGTGTTCTTGGTTTGCTTAAAAGATTATAGTGGGTTTACGTGGCAAGGTTTTGGTAGCAGGGGGGGCCATAGGGGTGGCTTCTGTGAGAAGGATCTAGAAGCTGCCCCATGTTTGGTAAGGGCTGCACTGCTGACCAGAGCTGAGCCAATAAGCGATGTTGTTTTGCGCCTCTGTGAGAGCATATTTAAGACAGGGAAAAAACGCTGCGCCGTACCCCGTGGTACGGACCCATATGTGGAGCAGTTCTTGAAGAGCTGCTGCCTGTGGATAGCCCCCGCTGGATCAGTTTGGCAAGGACTGCATCCCGTGGGTGGGACCCCACAGCACAGGGGACAAGAGTGACCGAGAAGGAGCGGCAGAGAAGAAGTGCTGTAGACTGACCAGAACCCCCATTCCCCCGCACCTCTCGGGGGGAGGAGGTGGAAGAGGGTGGATGGGGGGGGAAGGTGCTTTTGGTTTCTTTCCTTTGTTTCTCACTTCTCTAGCTTGTTAGTAATAAGCAATAAATCTTACTTTCTTTCTGTGCTGAGTCTGTTTTGCCCGTCACGATAATTATTGTGCGATCTCCTGGTCCTTATCTCAACCCTTGAAGCCCCTTTCATCGTATTTTCTCCTCGCTCTTCTTTGAGGAGAGGGAGTGAGAGAGCGGTTGTGGTGGAACTCGGCTGCCCACCCGAGTAAAACCATCACAGTCCTTTTTGGCGCCCAACGTGGGGCTCGAACCCACGACCCTGAAATTAAGAGTCTCATGCTCTACCGACTGAGCTAGCTGGGCACCCAGCCTATGTGCTACTGCCAAGAAGGACTGTGATGGTTTTACAGGGGAACGAGGGAATGGGGGTTCTGGTCAGTCTACAGCACTTCTTCTCTGCCACTCCTTCTCGGTCACTCTTGTCCCCTGTGCTGTGGGGTTCCACCCACGGGATGCAGTCCTTGCCGAACTGATCCAGCGGGGGCTATCCACAGGCAGCAGCTCTTCAAGAACTGCTCCACATATGGGTCCGTACCACGGGGTCCAACCCTTTGGAGCAAGCTGCTCCAACCTGGGTCCCCCACGGGCAGCAACTCCTGCCAGGTCACCTGCTCCTGCGTGGTCTCCTCTCCATGGGCTGCAGGTCCGGCCCAGAATCTGCTCCGGCAGGGGTCTTCCACAGGCCGCAGTCTCGTTCGGGGCACCTGCTCCACTGTGGTCTCCTCCACGGCCTGCAGCGTGGAACCCTGCTCCACCGTGGTACTCCATGGGCTGCAGGGGGACATCCTGCTTCACCATGGTCCTCACCACAGGCCGCAGGGGACTTCTGCTCCGGCGCCTGGAGCACCTCTCCCCCTCCTTCTTCACTGACCTTGGTGCCTGCAAGGCTGTTTCTCACTCCTCTCACCCTCCCAGCTGCTGAGCGGCGCAGCGTTTTTTCCCTGTCTTAAATATGCTCTCACAGAGGCGCAAAACAACATCGCTTATTGGCTCAGCTCTGGTCAGCAGTGCAGCCCTTACCAAACATGGGGCAGCTTCTAGATCCTTCTCACAGAAGCCACCCCTATGGCCCCCCCTGCTACCAAAACCTTGTCACGTAAACCCACTACAGAGATCTAGTAATTAGGCCTTGTTTTACATGTTTGTTTCTTTTAATTTTCAGTCTAACTGTACACTTACTGTGTTGTTTTTTCTTCCCTATAACAAACAAACTTTAACTCAGGTGCAAATCAGATTTAAAAATAAATAAATAAAAAAAAAAATAAAAAAAATATGGTGAACAAATATGTGATCAATAAGCAGAACAACTTATTTAACTTGAGAAATTCGGTGTCAAAATTTTATAAAGTTCAGACTTCAGAGAAAATGTTGTGCCTTTGGGGAAACTAACTAAAGTCTAGAATTCCCCCTTTTTCTGTAACTGATATCCAAGTTTTCTTTTCCTTTGATGTTTTGGAACAAATTAATATATTTTTAAAATACATGTTACAATATCAAACAGAACAATCTTAAGCTAATTTTTGCCATTCCCATGTGCCCATCAAAACATAAAGTATTCAGCTTTTTTTCATTAACTTCTGATTTGTTCATGTTTCAGATTGCAGCACGGCAAAAACACCTTTAAAGTGATAATCCTTGCTATGTTTACAAAGGTGAAACTTAATCATCCCTGAAACATGTCAGCTGTAGTAAACTGTTGACTACAATGGTAACTCAAAGAGAAATTTTTGCTTTCTATATTTTCCTTAGAATTTTCCCATAAAAAACATAACATGATGTGAAGGGATTTGCTAGCAAAACATTTTTTTGTTGTTACACAATTAAACAATGTTGCTGCTGCTTAAAATTATATATTGGCAAAGTTTTGTTGATTTTTTTCTGGATATCAACATGCAAAAGTAATGGGTTTGTGTTTTTTTTTTTTTTTTTTCTTTTTTCTTTTTTTTTATATAGTACAAACTATTATACAACGCTTCTGAAACATTATGAAATTTCTATTGCTGAGGTTTAAGTACAATTAAACAAGCATCTCTTTTAAGGGATTTAAGTATAATTTCTTATACTGATTACTAGCCAAAGCCATTGAAATGTTTCCTGACTTCCTGTAGACCAGGTTATGCAACACAGTGCTGTAGTGACTTAACAGTTCAGATTTTTTAAGAAGAATGGACACCTAATTAGATTTGGCTTTGTGACAATCCTTCAGAATGTGTTGCTTCTAAACCTTATTTGAACAGCTCAATAATTTGTAGGAAAGTTATTACTTAAGGTGACTCTTTGGGAAACTTGCTCACTTATTCAAGTACTTAATAAGAACTGAACAATTTTAAGACTGTGTTAAACCACAGGGTGTGTACCCACTGTATCTTCTTCCTTGAATAGAATGATGCTTACCCCTGATACCTGAGACACTAGTTTGTACAGGTGGGGAGGAAGATAAATTCTAAGTTGGTGGACCTCTTCAGAAAGTTTCTCCAAAGTATTCTCTTTTAGTTGGTGGAACTCTTGAGAAAGTTTTTCCACAGCAGCGACACAGGCCTGTAGGAAAGAGGAGAGACTTTCTTTGTACTGCCAGAATTGTTCAGCCACTTCATCCACCGTGGGTTCCTCATGGTCTTTCCAGGTCATTACTGCCAATGAGTTGGCATAGGATGATGGTGCACTCCGCACAAACCTCTGCTGCATGGGTCGTGTACACTTGAGTTCATCTGGATCCTTGGATAACTAGTCTTTGTGAAGGTTCTCATAAATCACCTCCTGTACAGCTAATTCCCTCAGGTACTGGATTCCCTTCCCCATAGTGGTCCGTTTGCCCAGTTGACATACAAGATCTTCCTTGAAGGGATACTTTTCCTTCACACCTGACAGGAGATGGCTCCAGAGGGTGAAGATTTGTACTCTATTTCCAATTGCTTTGTCAATTCCTGCGTCCCTAGCAAGGGATCCCAGCTGCCTGGTTTCCCTGCCCTCTAATTCCAGACTATTGGCTTTGGTGTCCCAGCACTAGAACAGCCAGGTGACAAGGTGCTCATCTGGCCAACGAACAAAATCCTTCCGTATATCTCATAGCTTAGGCTGGGATAGGCCTTGGGTAGTTATTGATGCTTTTATGATATCTTCCTCTTCATCTTTCTGTTTGTGTGATGGCCCAGTAACTGCGAAGTAGCGTATCTTGTTGTTATCTTCCTCCCCAGTCTGAGTAGGAGCTTGTCTGCATTCGTCTTGGTTACAGGGGCAATTTGCACTGCTACAGTCTGTTTCTCTGACCCAGCCACGGGGCCTGTCAAAGGGGCTGGAACAGCTTCAGGGCCTGTCACAGGAGCTGGAGTGGCCGTTGGGCCTGTCACAGGAGTTGGAGTGGCCGTTGGGCCTGCCACAGGACTCGGAGAGGCCGCAGGGTCCACCTCTAGTTTTATAATGGCATTGATTGCAGCTCGATAGGCATTGGCCAGGTCCCAGCACATTGCAGTGATTTGTGTATCTCTGGTATTGCCTGGGTGATGACACCTTTTTCAAGCATTTTACCAGATTTTTAGGATTTTGCAGTCATTCTGGGGTGAATTTCCAAAGCACTGGACATGTCCACTGCTCTAGATAACTGCCCATATCTTCCTATACTCCCTGCCACTCATAACTATCCTGCCTCAGGACAGATCTCTGGATGGCATTCCTAAGTAGTTGATTAACCTTAAACAAAATCTGAAGTGCATTCAGGAGACATAACAATAACAACATGCTTGTCTGAACATCCCAAGGATATTCAAAATCTTGAAGAGCTATCATAACTAGCCCAGAGAAGAGGTGGGTGAAGAAGAAAGGGAGGGTGAACAAGTAGGAAGAAAATATCTCCCCCTGTCCTCTCCATAGATTGGCTCCCTGAAGAAAAAAAGGTAAAATGTGTAGTTGTTAATAGTTTCTGACATATGGTTTCCCAAGTAGGGAGTTGACAGCAGTGCTGAGTGCAAACTGAGTACAAATGTGACTTTGTTTAAGCGCTGCTCTGGAACAATTGAAAACATCAGTGTGATATCAACATTATTCTCATCCTAAATCCCAAACACAGCACCATATCAGCCACTAGGAACAAAATTAACTGTATCCTAACTGAAACCAGGGGAATCCCAAGAGCAGTGTTAACACTTTTTTGGAAGAGCTGACTGAAAGCAAAAATATTGTTAATATTAGTTGCAGTATGAGACACCATTCTTCCTCTTTTTCTGAGACCCTAATATAAGTTTAATAAATTCTTAAGTCCTTCAGTAGTGTAGCCGCAGATTATGTATTAAATTCTTCCAATTTTGACAAAGATCCAAAAATAATCCAAAAGCAAAGAAAACAGACTAAATTCACAAGCGAACCAGCTTGTACCTGAAGCACGATTCTAGGCCTATGCAATTTTTAGTGGCACATACATTTTAGGTCACCTGTTACAACATGGCTGAAATGCCTTTGTGGAAATTTGATTTCTCTGAACACTTCTGTCAACATATGTAGGCTCATATTCATATATGGGTTCATATTCCTATATGGTTTCATATTCAGATAAACATGTAAATATGTTATTAAATCAACAATGTTCACACACCTTTAGCAGTCTGAAAGATACGCATTTAAAGATTTTATTATTATTATTATTATTATTATTTTTAAGAATCCTTCCTCAGTCAGTGAACAAAGAAGAACCTCTGAGGGCTAAATCATCCTCCTTAGGCATCAGAGAGAGTAAACTGCTGTTTTGAGATACTAATATTTTCATTATCTTCAAACAATGGAATCTAAATACCTACTTTAGTCTGAGTAGGCATTTTAGATTGTGGACGTTAGGGCAGAGGATCCTTTACAAAAGTGGGGTTTATGATTTTTAAAAATGTTTAAGCACCCTACTCTCGCTACTGCCAAAGAGGTGTTGGTGGCAAAATATTTGATATATCTGGCCCTCAGGCAATTAGGCCAGAGTCACAAAAGGGCTTAAACACATTTCTTGTGCATGGAAGTTCTATGGTTTACCCACATTGTCTGAAGAACAACATACTTTTATTTATTTTCAAATTGTGTCTTAGAGGATTAATATACTAACTTCTATACAGGTGAGAGAGAGAAAAAAAGTTATTATCTGACATCTATTGTTTATTTATGATTGGTTGTCACTGTACCCTCTGTCGTCTTTTTTTCACCTTGAAGAGTACAGCCCACTTAGCTATTCCCTTTGAGAAAATATTCCTTATCTTTGTTTCCCGTTATTTCCCAGAACCTCTCTGAACTTCTCCCAATTCTATGGCACATTCTTGAGATGAGATTGAGCTGTAGAAAGTGTCCAGGAGGCAGGTGAAACAGGGATTAGTTAAAAGACATAACTATATTCTACTTTTTCCCTCTGCCTTTGAAATAATTCCATGTGTGTTTTTTTAAATTGATCTTGAACATTAAGTTGACATTTTTCATAGATCTGTATACTATTACTACAAAATCTCATTTCTAAGATGGCCTCAGAGTTGTACTTTTCTGCATGATATAAAGGAACCACTTTGCCTACCTCCTGCTCCAGACATCTTTTCATATATGATGATCTTTCCTGGGGGTTTTATTGTCTAGTCATTTACCTCAAGAGACTCTCACCTTGAGTTTTTCACACTTGGTCTCGTCCTTTCTATTCTGAGTAAATTAGTTTTAGCAGAAAACTAGGTCACTTCATTCCTCAACCTGTTTTCCAGGTGTTAAGAAGAATATACCTGTGTGCAAAGTCTCCAGTGATTCTTCTCTGTTCCTGAACTTTGCTCCTCTATCTCCTAATAAATTATTTATTTGTGAAGTGACATCCTTTTTATGTCAGAGCTGTTTAGTTCCCTTCAAAACCTTTGGTGAGCAACTCATGAAGGCTTTTTAGAGATCTAGGTAGATTGTGTGAAATGGATGATCCTTGTGCCTACAGCTGTTGACCCCTTCAGAGATCTCTAGCAAGTTTCTAAGGTTCACTTCCTTTTTCAAAAGTCATGTTGACTCTCCTCTGTTGTGGCCATTTTCATAGCAGCTCTTAAAGATGTTGAGCCATATGTTGCGTATCACTCAAGACCAAATACAGAGTTTCATCTCTTCTCTCTAATCTAACTTTTCACTAAAAATATATTTTTATTATCTGAAAATCTGATCTTCTGGATTAGTTTTTTATGCTATAGATACTTGCTCTGTCTAAACTGCATTAATGAGTTTACTTCTTTATTAATGAAATCTCTTTGACTCTTGGTAAGAACTGCTGTCTTTTTCAAGTGGACAGCTAAGAAGGGTTAGTATTATGCTTTTCCTGTTTAAGCTCAGAGTTTCAGTCCAAGTGGATTCTGAGCTGCTTGTTGAAGTGGTTAGCTTGTTCACTTGATTTGATTCTAACCTCTATTTTAAAATAAATAAATCATTTTTAATATATTTCTAATCTCTATTTAGGCATGTGATGTTAACCCACAGGTATTTAGGTATTTTTTCAAGCAGGGTCTCAATTTAGACTACCATGGTGAAGGCTTAGTAGGTGATGAAGAAAAACAAACAAACAAAAAACAACTTGGTAGTGATGATTATTCCTGCTGTCCACTTTATTATATAATTATTCAATCATTGTCACACATGATCGAAAAGGTGAGAAAGCATGTCTGTGTATTGCTTGACATAAATAATCCTCAGTGTCCTTCTTCTCCAGTAGCACCTATCAACAAGCTAAATCACATCTTGACGCAGAGGTAGTTTTGCTGCTGTAGCTGTGATATTGGGAACATTAGACTGATTAACCCAAAATAAAATTTGTGACCTTGTGATGCCTTCTCAGCACACTCACACACACAAAAAAATCCTGGATTCTAGTGCTTGGTTTCACTACTTGCTTTCTAATATTGCATTTTATCCATTGGCTGATACATAAAATTTGTGCAAGCACTCCCTGAAACAAAAAAAAAAATCACTCTTCCAGCAGAGATGTTATCGTCAGTAGGCTGCAGAGTCATGTTCTCTGTTGTTTGTTTCTCTTCCTCTCCTGTGCTTTGAAATGACTAGGGCTATTCTCCTTACACATGGTGTTAAAATCAGCGTTGTCTTTATACATTAATTTTGTTCTGAATACACCTTCTAAATAGTTCCCTGTGGGGGACTGAGATAAGTGGATCCCTGTCTTGTGCATCTTGAATAGTTTTATTTATGCCTAATATGCCCAGAACAGCCAAAGTAGCACCATCTTGAAGATAGCCTCTAGTGCAGCTTTAGTTGCTCACATAATTAACGCAAATAGAGACAGTAATAGTGTTTAAGGCACCTAACTTGTCAGGTGGGGATTCTGTGATTTTTTAAAATTATTATTATTTTTTCCTTTGGACTTTCTCTAAACTTCATATTCACAAAACTCTCCTAGGGCATGTCTTCAAGGTGTTGCTTTGCCCAGTGTCTCCCTGGGTATCATTTTTTCCTTTGTGATAGAATTGCTGGCTACTACCTTCCTGGCATTTCTCTGCCTTGTTACAGATCACAATATATTCTGTTTGGCCTCTCTTTCCTCTCATTTTCCTCCTTCACCCCATGGTGGTTTTACCGTACTAGGCAGCTGAACACCACAACTGCCCTCTCCCTCTCCTTGAAAGAGGAGGGGAAGAAGTAAAGGAAAGAACAACTCACAGGTTGAGATAAGGATCATTTAATTAAAGGAAAAAAAAAAAAAGGAAAGATCATTATTAATTAAACAATTTAACTGAAGTGAAAAAAGGGAAAATGGGAAAAGGGAGGGGGAAAGGGAACAACCAAACAAACAAACAAGTAAAGGCTATGTGGAAGTGCAGAGGAAAGAAATTACTCTCTGCTTCCCACAAATGAGGAATGCTTGACCACGTCCTTGAAGCAGGGCCTCAACACACATAGCCAGTGTTCGGGAGGACAGACGTTTTTGCAACGAGAGCATGCCCCTCCCCTCTTCTTCCTTTTTTCACCTTTTATTGCTGAGTGTGACATCATATGGTATGGAATATCCCTTTGGTTGGTTTAGGTCAGCTGCACTGATGATGTTCCTTTCTCACTTTTTTGCCCATCCCCTAGGAGGGTTAGAGAGAGTCCTGATGCTGTGCCAGCACTACTCAGCAGCAGACACAACACTGATGTGATACCACTGCTGTTCTAGCTACAACTGCAGAGTGCAGCACTGTATGGGCTGCTGCAGGGAAAGTTAACATCCCAGCCAGACCCAGTACACCTCCTCAACCCAGTGACAAATGTTGGGGTCAGCTTCTGCACAAGAAAGAGATGATAACAAGCAATGAACCCCAGATACTACCTACACACTGTCTAAGAGAGGATTTGTTTGTATTCAGATCCTGTCTTTGGTTTGGCTCTGTCCTACATTTAATGAAATCCTCTTCAATTTTAATTTAAATCTAACACTTTTTTTCTAAGAATGTCATTCACATACTGTGACCTCTTAAAGGCAAACTTCCTCCAAATACTTACAGAGGTGTATGCATCTAGATGTGTATATTATTTGTGTTTTCCAGACTAATTGCAGAAAGGAGTTTATCTAGTACTTGACTAGATATACTGGCAAGTCAAATCCCAGAGTACCCAAATTACAATACAATGTAGAAGGCAGATCATAACTACAACAGAATGGAACAAGATTCTTATTTATTTAATGTTACATTCCAAAGTTTCCACAATGAATGATCACCTTCACTATTTTATTGCCTTTTTTTCATGTTAATAAGACAAAGTTCCTGTACATCATGAAATTTTCAAACCTCTTTCATCTCCGATCATAGTTCCATATAAAAACAAATAAATAAATAAATACAGCCCAAAATACTGTTATATAGAATGATACTTTTACTTTCTGAGTTTGCTGAACTACAAATACTTTTTTAAAATTAAAAACCTCATGGAATAACCTAGTAGTTGACTGATATTGAATAATGTTGTTTCAGCTTGATTGGTACTGATATTTAAGTATGTTAAATTAGTTTCCATATTAATAATTCATAGAAATAAAAGTTAGTGCTGACTGTATTCTGTAGCGCAGCCATTTTGTAATGTTCTTGTAAGTGCTATAGCTTAAATTGTATTGTCATAATACAGAATGAGTTTTGTCTTTGTTGTAGTTTTTGAGATTAAGCAAGTATCTTTTTGTTATGTTATTATTCTAATTGTCCTATACATCTCCTTTTACACGTAAAAATATTTGGTTTCTTTGTTCATCAAGTTATTACTTTACCTCGGTTATTGCTTGGAAAATGAATTTTTGTTTTAGAGTAGAATAAAGTTTAGTTCTTTCTGTGTGATAACTGACTACGAGAATATTTTATCAC
Source organism: Nettapus auritus (assembly GCA_011076525.1). NCBI lineage: Eukaryota > Metazoa > Chordata > Aves > Anseriformes > Anatidae > Nettapus > Nettapus auritus. The sequence goes on from CM021766.1 coordinate 71,602,181, forward strand.
AAATGCTGTAATAACAGTGTTAATCTATACTGACATATTAACCTAACTAGAAATACATCAGGGAAATGAAAGCTAGTGTTGGTAAATCTGAAGAAAGGAGATGGTAAATGAATAACACGGAGGCAAACTGGCTTTACCTGAATGGTTTTTACCTGAATGGTTTTAACTGAATGGTTTTAACTGAATGGTAACTGGTTTTACCTGAATGTTTGATGTTTCTTTGCTATAAGAGCTGTAATGGTCTGGAGCAAATTTTCAATAAGAAAAATAGTGCCAGGAAGTTTGGGTATGTTTAAAATTTGAGCTTGAATAGAAGATCAACCACAGAAAGCAAATTCTATTTAAACCTTTGTGACTTAAAAAAATGAGACCGTACAGCAAAGTTAGGCTCTAATCTCAGATTTGCATTTTATCTAAATTCTGTTAATAATGCTGTTCTCAGTGACCTCTGGGTGGCATCACTATTACTTTGATATGTGTGAGTGGCAGTTCTAACAAAAACTCTGAGAGATGCATGCTTAATGAGACTGAACCTCTTCCTTCTCAGAAGGTAGTCCCCTTTAGGTCAAGACTGAGACACATTTTTAGTCTAAGGGAGCTTGCATTATCACTACTAATATAATATTAATTCTCTGGATATATTAAGTTAGTTATTCTCACAGGCTGTCAATCTGACAAGTCTTATTAGTACTAAAAAATTTCTATGATATGGAGGAAAAAAAAAATCTCTTTTTTCCCCTTTCCCTCTTGATAATATAAAACTGAGAAAGGTAAATAGTAAGGACAAGATTGTCTTTCCAAAAGGAGGTTCTACTTTTCTTCTTCTTCTTTTTTTTTTTTTTTTTTTTTTTTTCTCTATGACCTTTGTATACTTTTGAAAGGTATATGAATCCCATGTCTTAGCTATTGGACCAGGTGGCAGTTTTGGCACTCAGAAGACTAGATGTCCTTGGAAGGACTTCACAGCTTAGACTTCGTATGTGGCTGTGAAACAATTTTGAACACAGTGATGAGATCTCTCACTTCTTCCTACTGAACTTGATTACAGGATTAAAAATGCAATCTCATCTCTTTATATCACATAAATCTCATATCTTTATATCATTATATCTTAGTATATCTATTCATGATGATTACAGCTACCGTTAATATGAGATTATTAAAATCTTACTATGTTCCTTGCTGCTGTCAATCCTGTACAATGTAGCTACATCCTGGCAGAACTCACAGACACAGACAATTTCTTCTCTCTTTTTTTTGTTATTAGATACCAAGAAGGGATCCGGGATAATCTTAAAGGATTTTTCTGTATTAATATCTGCCCAGCACTGCCGTATCATTCTTAAATTTGTTGCCTTCCAGCTCTTTAGGGTCTGAATGATGCATACCTCACACACAACCTGCACGATCTCAGAACTTATTTGATGCGTTTTGTAAAGCATCTCTGTATTACTGTAAACTTTACTCAATTTACCGTGTTCTCAGCACTTCAATTCCTGAAATATCCATAGTAGACAGAATGGGATTGTGGTGGTTTTACACGGGTGGGCAGCTGAGCTCCACCACAGACTCTCTCTCACTCTCCCTCCTCAAAGGGAAAGGGGAAGAAAAATATAATTCAAAGGGCCCAAGGGTTGAGATAAGGATGGGGAGATTGCTTGACAATTATCGTAACAGGCAAAACAGACTCAGCGTAGGGAGATAGTAAGATTTATTGCCTATTACTAACAAGCTAGAGAAGGGAGAAACAAAGGAAATAAACCAAAAATGCCCTCCCCCCAGTCCACCCTCTTCCACCTCCTCCCCCCGAGCAGTGCAGGGGAATGGGGGAGTCGGGGTTGTGGTCAGTCTATGGCACTTCATCTCCGCAGCTACTTCTCAGTCACTCTTGTCCCCTGTGCTGTGGGGTCCCTCCAATGGGATGCAGTCCTTGGTGAACTGATCCAGTGTAGGCTTCCCACAGGCAGCAGCTCATCAAGAACTGCTCCAGATACGGGTCTGTACCATGGGGTCCATCAGTCAGGAGCAAACTTCTCCAGCACGGGTCCCCCACTGGCAGCAGCTCCTGCCAGGTCACCTGCTCCTGTGTGGGCTTCTCTCCACAGGCTACAGCTCCCGCCCAGGGCATGCTCCGGCAGGGGTCCTCCACAGCCTGCAGCCTCCATCAGTGCAGGTCCACCTGCTCCACTCTGGTCACCTCCATGAGCTGCAGTGTGGAACCCTGCTCCACCATGGTACTCCATGGGCTGCAGGGGGACAGCCTGCTTCACCATGGTCCTCACCACAGGCCACATGGAACTTCTGCTCTGGCGCCTGGAACACCTCTCCCCCTCCTTCTTCACTGACCTTGGTGCCTGCAAGGCTGTTTCTCACTACTCACTCTCTCCCAACTGCTGTGTGGCAGCATTTTTTTTTTCCTTTCTTAAATATGCTCTCACAGAGGTGCAAAAAACATTGCTTATTGGCTCAGCTCTGATCAGCAGCAGGGCCCTTACCTAACATGGGGCAGTTTCTAGATTCTTCTGACAGAAGCCACCCTTATGGCCCCCTGCTACCAAAACCTTGTTACATAAACCCACTACAGGGATCAGAGGAAAAATAATAATAATAATCACATCTCATTTCATAATTTCTCCAAATGGATTTTACTGAACTAAAACTACTTAAGAAGCGGTGAGGATCCATGTACTAAAAGCTTAAGAAGTCTGAGGAGTTCCTAGCACTGGCAGTAACAGCTAGAAAAGTAGGACAAAAATGATTCCACTTATCAGTGAGGCTTATGAAATGGTAGAAAATGGGTTGACTGAGGCTGGTCCAGGTAATCCTAGCAAACTACTGCTCTCAGTGCTGAGGCAAAACACTTCAGGGAATTCACTGAGTGTGACTTGGAAGTCAACTTCCTGATGGGAATCAGACTAAATGTACTCAGGTTAAACACTGATAGTCAGAGAAAGTTGGTGTCAGCTTACTGGCTTCAATTCTTCCATCGTCCTGTTCTAGTTGGAATAAGACACACAAATTATGTAGCCAGATTTAAATTACAGTGGGTAATGTTATTACTGATGCAAGTGTGAAGAAGTACCTGGCTAAATCGTTTGTTGCTTTTTTTTTTTTTTTTTTTTTTTTTTTTTTTTTAATATGCTGACAAATCCTTTCTTTTTCCATTACAAAGAACATGTAAAAGTGTATCCGAAAGAACACAGATCCATCTGGTCTGCTATTACCGATTCTGTGTTGCACCTTCATGTATATTTTGCTTTCTCATAAAATTACATGATGTGCAACAGTCCAGTGAGAGTGACTAAGATCATTCAGTGTTAATATGTGCCATACTTACTCACATGCAAGTGTATCTTAATGCACAAGTAAAACTCTTCATAGAAATTGTATTTGTTAAGAAGTTTGTCATTACTCACTGTCTTTAAACTTCAGCATAAAAACAAGCCATGTTTTGATAGAACAAAGTAAATAATCTGTATCTCTTAGATTACCTCAGGAAGTCTTCCGGGGTCTTTGAATGTAATTTTCTTATTGTTTCTCTTTTATCACATCTTTTTTCTTCCTTCCTTTCCCCCCATCTGTCTTTGCTTTGTGAACTATGGGACACGTGATTATAAAAGCAAAATCATCTGCCTGTTATTAATGCTGACTGTGCCAAATGCTTCTTGTTTCCTAGTCTGAGCCCACTGGGGAAGGAAAAAAGTGGAACAATCATGTAAGATAGCAGTACCCTCATTGTAGCTTTCCACTGAAAATATTTTTCCCACTATCATCTTATTGATTCATTTAACTTTGCAGCTTTTACCTAAACAGATAATAAGTCTTACATTGTCATTATCTCTGGTATGTGCATAATATTAAAATTATGGCTGAGAATTCACTGTCCCTGTTTGGGATATCATTATATCAAAAACATTTGAAAAGAAAGAGTACAATTTGAAGATTTGGGGTTCCAAAGAATGAAGAGAGATGTCACATCAGATTTTGATAAAACTAAAGTAATATAAATAAGTAAATAAATAAATAAATAAAGTTGAAATCTTATGAGAATATGGAGATCTCAGTGTCAGCCTACAGACAGACATATTTGCATTTTCTATTTTGTGCTACATCTGGATTTCCAATTGTGTTGTTGCCAGTTAAATAAAATATATTATGACTAGAGTTGTCTGCCACTTCTCAGCAGAGCGAAAGTTGAGCACAGGTAGCCAAATAAAGACTTCCTGTGAACAGGTCACTGTTATCTACTGAAAATCAGGGGGCAGAGATGGGAATCTGGAAAGAACAAATATGGAAGATGGAATTATAAATTTTCCTCAACATCTCATTGTCTCTATGTCACTGGCCAATCAAATCATTCTATCATTGTTGGTCTCATAATTCAAATCCTAGTCATACTTCCTTCATCCATTCAGCTCTCATCTTGGCAAAGAATATTCTGCTCATCCATAACAATGCCCCTACCCTCCACCTCCTCAGCTCATTGCTCTTTATTTTCCTGATTTCTTAATAGGGCATTTAGATATTTTGATGTTTTCTACTGCTTTCCAGAATCTCTCTGCACTCACTCATCTTTGTTTAAAAGGAACAAATTAAGCTTCCTGCATTTTGAGCCAAAATGGAGTCATTATTTGTGCGTATTCTATGACATTTTCCCTTAATGTCTAGGTTAGAGCTCCACATATGTGACGGGAGATGCACAGATTAAAAATCTCATCTACCCTGCTGACAAGCTTTTCCTGCCATAGCTATTGCTGTTGAGTCTACTACACTGCCTTTTTAGGCTATTATTCTTTTTGATTTCTGTTGCTAAGAAGTGGCTGTAGCAACCAAGCTGTTAATATTTGTGGTTTGAAAAGGGAATCAGAACTGTTAAAAATCTTTGCTGCTTAAACCCTCCTATGCAGTATCATTCAGGTCTCCTCATAGCAGCGAGAGTCACAGGATTTGGTCATGACCATGTGGCCATGAATCTCAGTCTTGGCATATCTTCTAGCTGAGCTGCATATGCCTTAGAAGCATTCAGCTCCAACTCTGTTTGTGCTCCACATTTGAGCCACAAGAGAAGCCCTCCCATAATTCCTGTTGCTATTGTTATCATTATCAATATTAAAATTAGATTATTTTAATGCTCAGATAATGATTGTTTTCATGATATTGTTGTTTGATATACCATTTCTGTCATCATAGATTTAATGTTTTTTTAATCAAAGACGGACTTCTCTCTCATCTGCTGATTCTGGTATATTTGCCTTTGGATGTTTTACTACAAAAATGTGACAGGTAGTAAAGTATGCCATTTACGAACATTAAATAATTCACTCCCCTGAATTTTTTTCTAACAGCAGTCATTCTGAAACCCATTAGAATGGGCTGCATCAATAAATAAATAGCTCGTCAGCCACATTTTCTATTATGCCAAAGTAGAAATGTTACATTTTAAAAATGCTCAAATGTATCTGCTTTCTGAATTTCATGCATCAAAGATCATTTTGCTCCTCCATAATCTACACAGTATTTTATTTTCACTAAATAAAAAACAGAGGAGTTTTTCTGTTCTTTGTCACTGCAAACCCTTCCTTAACTAGTAGAACTATTTGGTTTGGTTTTTATTTCTAAATAGCTGTTTAATTTTATTTTTATTTTATTTTTAAATATCTTTAGTGAAGAAAATCAATTGTATAGTCCCAGGGAATAGGGCCAAAAGCAACTTCAGAAGGTCATCTGGTCCAGTCCTCCTTCAACAGGAATAGGTTTTTACAAGTTGTCATTGATGCTTTTTCCAGGTATAGATGAGTGTCTCCACTGAAATTTGGAGTTTTCAACAAGTCTGTCCTCCTCCTCCTCCTCACACACTTATCTGCACAAGCACATTACATGCACCAAAATTTCAGAGGTTATGAGAGAGCTATACACATTCTGACTGGGGCTACAGGCTGGATACCTGGAGGCCAAGCCCCCAGGGTATTCTGTGGCAAGTGTACCTGTGGTCAACATGCTTCTCTGGAAAGGAAATGACAGAGTCAGGAATCCAGCTGTCCTCAAACTACCCATCACATTTTTTATTTTATTTTTTCCCCTACCAAAGTAATATCAGTTGTAAGACTGGAAACTGGCTAGCATGAGATAGTATGCCATCTATTTTTTTTTTTATTTTTTTTTTCACTGAAGGGTTATCTGATTTGGGTTTATGTAGGGTGGAAACTCACCAGCATGAGAAGAAAATAAATGGGTAAGTACTGTGTCACTACTTTTCGTGTGACAAACTTGTATTGCCAGAACTCTAATTATTATAATTGGAGGTGAATCTGAAACTAGTTATTTAAAGTTAAAATCTTGTTTTCTGAGATGTACCTCATATGGCAATCTGCAGATCTAGGTTATTATTTTGCATGTGTTTGCAGTATGAAACTGAACAACTCAAGGGTGAGCAGAAAACTGAAAATTTCTGAGCTGTTAAGAACAAGCTGGCTTGTGAAAGATTTTATTAGTCTTTCTCCCTAACAGATCATCTTACTGACTGTTAGACAACCCCCAAAATAATTTTGTGCATCGTCTGAGACATGATAAACTCTCTCTCCATGTTATTGCAGTTCTCTCTCCCTTTAGAAGGGATGGTATTTAAATCAGATGGAAAAAGAAAAGCAAGCCACTATTTAGCAGTACTAACACTTGTTTTGTCAAACAATACAAGTTATCTGGTATGAATAAGTGCATGACAACAAAAGGAAGTTCAAAGCATATGCCAGGGAGATAAGATTTGTTGATCACTCAGTGAACTCTCATGGGGCTGCTCATGGCTTACTTCTGTGGAGCTACCGAACAGGACGAGAATTCTGGAGAAAAAGACAATTACTTATTTGATGGGGTTTTAAAGTTTCAAAAATGTAGAGGACATTCAGACTGTCTACTGGAGAGAACCTGATCTGCACAGCCTATGTATGAATACGCATTGTAACCTAAGGACCAGTCATTTCTGTTGCTTCAGTAAAGTGTGTCTTTAGAGAAGCATACTGATTTCCTTCTTTAGTGAGGGCAAGATGTAAGGAAATGGATTTATGGCCTGCCTTTTATTTTTTTAGATGGTGGCAGCATTTCTTCCAGAAGCTTTGAAGTGTTACTTGCCACTTGTAAAATCTGGTAATATGGCATTGCCTTACAGATTTTCAGAAAGTAGATTTGTAAATGGTGTACAAACTACTACATTGTGCAGTCCATTTTGAAATTGGATATGCTTTACTCTGACACTGAGATCTGCAATAGTGCTGCCTTGCTGTGGTTGTGTTATCATTGCTGTGTTGGTAAATACCCTTAGGTTGACATGGCATATGCCAATAAATGTCACTCTGCTAATGTAGTTTATACCAGCTTTCCCATTCAGATGCATATTCTGCCAATTTATTATGCTGCAGGCTTGTAGGATTAGGCAGCCTAGTGATTACAGTACAAGAGTACTGTATATATAAACTAAATTAACAAACTGCTTCACTGATAAGCTTACCTGTACCATCATTACATAAAGCATACAGCACATACATTCTTCAGGAAACTGGGTCTAATTATATGTATTGGGGCAGTAAGTCCAATGTTGCCACTTCTGAATTCAAGCAAGGACCAGAAACACGCAACAAGTAGTGACAGGTGTTTCCTTCTGTGAATCCGAACCAGACCCTCTGTAACTGATTAGCTTATTTGTGATGTATCATAGGTTGCATTTTTCTCTTTGTTAAAGAACTTTCAGTTGTGAGTTTATAATACCAATACTTCTGGCTGGAAAGGGTTTTCTTTAATTCTTATTGACAATGGGATATATTCTATCATTTATTTCTTTAAAGAACTTTAAAAGAGAATTTTCATTAAAATAAATAACATAGCTGAATGAAACAGCTGTCATAAGAAAGGAGAAATAGAAGTACAAGGGCATTAAATGTTTTTTGTTTGTTTGTTTATTTTATTTTATTTTATTTTTTTCAAATGGAAAATGTTATTTTGAATTTTACTAAATAAAAGTGTCATGGATACCAAATGGAAATGAGAAATGAAGACTGGTCTAAGCTATTAAAATATGATTGTTTCAGATCAAACTGTTTCCCATTACAACATTATTTTTCTCCCATTAAGAAAATGATCACATAGATCTTACAAATGTAACAGCAATTAAAAATGTTAAGGGAATGCTAACATGTTTCTTTTTATGATGCATCCTTGCTAAATAACTTTCCCTGCTTCTGTATAGAAACAGCTAGAATAAAATTAATCTTTACTGATGATTGTGATAAAGTAGTGAATTAGAAATATTAGAACTATTATATAAGTGTAACTAAATATTTTAAATACAAAAACATTTATTTTCCAACTCTCCGTCACTGTGACATACTGGGTTGGTATACAAATGTACAGGATTTCATACTTATCTCCTCTGTCCCTGTCTGCCTAAATGGATTCAAAAACAAGGAATGCCAAAACATCTTTTAAGATGTAACTCATTTCATATCATATTGGTTTAAAGATAATTAATATCCATGTCTACTATGACTATGCATCCTTGGAAAGAAGAGATTTATTCAAGTTCTTCATAACATAAATATTCTCTTTGAGCTATGAAGGCAAATCTCCAAAATACCAGCCACTCTGATCAGAATAAAACTTTATTTATTTATTTATTTATTCAAAACTTAGGCAGAATACTATTGTTCAAAGTTCAAAACTTGGGCAGAATACTCTTGTACCGTAACCACTAGGCTGCCTGATCCTACAAGCCTGACTGTACTACGTTGGCTGAATATGCCTCTCATGCTCAGTAATGCAGTGACCTTTCCTGACTACCAATTTCCTATGGTTATGCAGTGGCTCATGGGCAGGCTGTAGAGCTGTTTTTAATGGTGGCATTATGGTATCCTGAAAAGACAGACAGCAATATGAACAGGGCTCCAAATTAGGTAAGTGTTACTCAGTGGGTATACAGGTTTGGGTAGTCTAAAATTATCACTCTAATCTATTTGTTATATTTTCATGCATACATTTAATCATAACTTCCAGCAGTATGGTAACAGTGAATATGTAATAGCATTGATAGCTTACTGTAATAAGCAGACTTTAAAAGCTTGAAAAATCTTATGTATAAAAACATAAATTTATAGGGCATGTATCAGTAGAGGGCACTTCATAAAGCTAAATTAAAAGAAAGCAATTTTTTCTTAATAAGGCATTTTGAAAGCATGTGTATTGCAATTTGATTTGCAGTAGATATAAAAGTGTGTTTTAATTACACTCTTTCTTAATCACATTTTCATTTTAGTGTCTGTGTTCTTACTTGTCAAATAAAACAATGGATGATTAAGGTACTGCAGTTCTACAGATGTACCCTTGTAACTCTCTTATATTCCAGTAGTTAAAATTCCATTACTAATGTAATCTTCTAGTTTATACAACTGTTCACTGAACAAAATGTTACAGTCTATTGTGTTGTCAATTAAAGTAAATAAGACCACAGTGAAAGGTGTGATTGAATTCACTAGTTACATGGAAATTATTTCCACCTTTTGTTTTTTCAGTAATTTGTGTAAAAAATAACTATGGAAGTAGAGACCCACTATTATATTGTTGCCTCAACAGTCTGTGCTGTTTATATAAGGGTGAAAAACATGTGTGATCTTGAGAAGTATAATGCCTTTTTTTCCAGGAATGACCAAAAAACAAGCAAGCAGTGGGCAGTTACTGACTTTGATCACTATATCAATAACCCCCAACTTTCTAATGCTTTTCTTCTTGTTCACAACTTTTTCTTCATATTTTCCAGTACATTTCTCCATTTATCGTACTCACATTTCATGCGATATAGAAATCACTATTATGGTGCCTGCATTTGAGGAAACCTACAGTGCAGTACTATTCTGTCATTTTGTTTTTTACAGATGAATGTTCATAAAATATTTTTATAAAGTAAAAAAGTAGTAAACATCCTTGATGACTTTTAAAAAGAAGTATGATTTGTCTTTGGATCAAGGCCAAAATAAATGTATTTTAGCCTACTAAATTCTCAAGGTGCTATTTACAAGTCCTACATGAAACAATATGAAATTTTAATTCCAGATGTTTTGTATTTCAGAGCAAAATTTAAATGTATATATATTGTGGTCTTTTCTTATGATAATAAAGATTCTAACGTTGTTTTATTCCAAAAATGTTTGATTCTATATCTTAAAAAAACCTCTCTCTCAGTGTTTCACAGGAGTAGAAAAATCTGAGCTCTAGCCAGATGATAATTAGCTATTATTAGGATAAATGAGGAATCTATATTTTCTGTTGCTATCTTTTGTCATGTCTCTTTTTATTTTTCCACATTTTCTGCTGTACTCTGTTACTTCTGTTTTACATGGGAAACAGTGCATTGTGAGGAATCTATATTTTCTGTTGCTATCTTTTGTCATGTCTCTTTTTATTTTTCCACATTTTCTGCTGTACTCTGTTACTTCTCTTTTACATGGGAAACAGTGCATTGTACTTTTGTTTGGTGAGTTCAGACTACAATTAGTGCTGTGTTCTAGGCACGTTCATTTTTCATTTCTCCTTCCTTTTCCATTTAAATGACTGATACATATTTCTAACATCCTTCTTCTAATAGTTGTTTATTTTTAGGGCAGTGGTCCTCTCAACTTTTATTCCAGTTTCTTAAGGATAGGGAATCAGCCTAACCTTTTAACCCTGTCAGTGATGGGAGGTTTTCAGGTCTGTTCTGTATGTTACTGAGATGTGTGTCCTCAGCAGATATCCCCAGCCACTTCGTTCACTTTCATATGATGCCTCTCCCGAAGATAACCAGTTCTAATGCTCCTGTTCGTGTCTTCATTAGGGAGGGTTGCAACGTTGTTAATTTCTTTGGCATTTTCCAAACTGATATAACTCAGCACCATCAGTCTTTTCCTGTCTGATGAGCACCAACATAGATTTTCCTGCTATGGTGGTTTAGCCCTGGCTAACAGCCATACACCCTCCCAGCCAGTCCCTCAGAGGGACAGGGGCAGAAAACAGGATGAAAAAATGTCGGTCAAGATAGACACTGAGAGATTCCATACCAATTACCATCATGGACATAACAGACTCTTCTTGAGGGAAATTAATTTAATTATTTATTGCCAATTAAAATAGATTTGGGTATCAAGAAACAAAAAGACAAACACTGAAACAATACCTATTTCCCTTCCTAGGCTTAACTTCATTCCTGACTACTCTACACCCATAACCCCAAACTAAAGAGGAATGGGAGGTTGGTTATGATCAGTATGTAGTGATTTATCTCCCTGCTGCTGCTTTTTCCTCACACTTTACCCCTGCTCCAGTGAGTGGCCTTTCAATGAGCCACAGTCCTTCAGCATAAACCCACTCTAGAACAATTTCTTACCTAGTCGCTGCCCGAGGATCTCTGCTCTGGTGCCTCCTCGCCTCGTCTCGCCTTGCCTCCCCTCCCCTCCCCTGGGTGCTGGCAGGGCTGTTTCTTCCTCTTTCTCTTCCTTTCTCTCTCTCTCTCTCTTCCGCTTTCTCTCTCTCTCTCCCTTTCTCTCTCCCCCTTTCTCTTTTCACCTTTCTCTCTCTCCCTTTCTCTTTTCCCCTTTCTCTCTCTCTCCCTCCTTCCCTCCCTCCCTCCCTCTCTTTCTTTTTGCTGGCTGCCAGGCAGCGCTATATCCTTCCTTCCCCAGGTTGTCCCTGAGGCTAGACACCGCCATGTTGGCTGCTGGGCCCAGCTGGGCCCTGTTCTCTCCCCCTTTCTCTTTTCACCTCTCTTTTTTCTTTTTTTTCTTTTTTTTTCTTTTTTCTTTCTTTCTTTATGTCTTATTAAACTGTTTTCTAATAAGAAGTTAGTACCCGCCTTTTCCCCCATAATTTTCCCCATAACCCAAACTTAGTTCATCCTGTCTACCTTGTTTCCAGCTGCTTTCATAATTTTATCCATTATCTGCACTCTCTTCCTGAAATGACTCCCTTTAGTCACATATAGTTTTCAATATTAGTTGTCCCATAGTAACATAACTGTCACTTCTGTATAACTTCATGCTGTGTCTTCTTTGCCTGAGATAATGAAACTGCCAAATACAACTGGTACCTGTGGAAGAAGGCAACTTATTACTGAATCCACCTGGTACCCATCAGTTGCTAAAAGAAAACTATATGTAACTCAGTCTCTCTCTCTCCACTCTCTCTCTCTCTTTTTTTTTTTTTTTTTTTTTTTTTTCCTCTGTGGTTGTGTTTTGTTTTGCTTCATATTCTTTTTATTAACAACTCTGTTCTTGTGCTTGGTATTTACTTTCTTCTTTTATAGTCCTAGTGCCATGCTGACTTCAGTGGATAGTCAGTGCTTAAGGTTCTTGCAAGAGAACTTCTTTTCTCTCTGTTGTATGCAGCCATCTGAAACAAGTTGTTGACTTCAACAATATTTTCACAGTACCTAACTAAGACTGTCTTTTAAGCTGAATTATTAGGGGCATAACTGCCAGTACAGCAGCAAAGAGGAGAAACTGAGGGCAAAATGGAGAGGAGCAAGAGGAATAGTATGAAATTGATGACTGAATAGCACAGCTATAACAACATAAAACAGCCAAGCATTTTGCTTATTGGCCAAGCATATTGGAGACAAAAACAAAAACAAACAAAAAACAACCAACCAAACCAAAACCACCACCACCACCAACAAAAAGATAACAAAGTGGGAAGCCAAAAGATCTTGGTTTGGTGGTAATGCATTTCTGATGCAATGGAGTCCTGATGGTCAGTGAAAAGTTGCTAGTTGTTCCCTAGCAATCTGATTGACAGGGAAACGACTTGTACACTGCCAATCCTCCAGGCTCAAGCTATGCTGCAAGTCAGCTAGCAATAGTCAGAACAGAGATTTCATGTCCTTTTCTACCCACTGTGATATGACAAATCATCCCTAGACAATCCCTTTCACCACAAAAAAATGACTTAAGAAAAGTGAAAAGAAATTTGACCCCCTTACCCTGCCTTGTCCAAAACCTTTAAAGTATCTATTGCTGAAACCTTGTAGACTAAATCAGAGGAGAAAATACAGTTAAGATTAAAGTTGCTATGTCTCAGTAACATTGAATTATGTTTTTCATCAAGTAATATTATCCAGATGGGTTCTGTATGTATAGTTTCAGAATCCCCTCTTCATAGTACATTTGTCTATTTATTCTCTTCTTTTCCACTGATGTGAGATATTGTCATATGACTCATGTTGTATCTCTTCAAAACCTAGTCCATCATCAAGAGCAGTTTTGTGAAAAGTAAAATTATTCTTGACACTGAACGTACATTTCATTATCATGTTTCCAAATAATGTCATCTCATTTTGTTTCAATGATAACTACCAGTAAGCATCACTTTCTTCCTGTATTAAGTTACTTAAAGGATTTTTTGGTTAGAGTTGAATTTTCCAAATCATTGGTGTTATAATTCACCTGTATTGTGTGCATCCAGATGAATAAACAGAGATTAGCCATTCATTTTAAAGGCTATCGGACACTGGGGAAATTTCCTTGAGTAATTGTCTGTGGTTAAATTGCCAAAAATTTCAATGAATATTGCTCACAATTATTTGTTGAAAAGCTGTACTTTGTATATGATAAAAATCAAAGCAGACAGGAATTTGAGGTACTCCCTACATACGTGGAGAGATACTGGGTGTGAGTCTATTCTCATATGCAGCAACTCAGAAATAAGTCTGTATGCTCATTCATTAAATTTTTGGTAAGTACAATGTCTAGAGTTTCCCTGGCACAGCGCCTTCCAGTGAGATTTGGGATAAGGGAATAGATAATTTAAAATTATTGCCCGTGTAATCATAGGATTTCACTCACTTTTGACATCAGGCAGTAACTTTCAATTTTTGATTCCCAAAGGAACACTCTTTTTTTTTTTTTTTTTTTTTACTGTCTGTATAGTAAATTTAAATAGGGATTTTGTAAAATGGTATTGAAATTATGTTCAGGCAATAAAATTTCCAGCAAGTGCAATGAGATCGCTGATATACTCTATTAAAGAAGAAAACAATAACTGATGATCTCCCTAGGGGGATCTGCAAATGGAAAAAGCAGTCAAGCAAGACTGCAAGACTACTGGAAGAAGTTAGGAAAAATTTCTACTATTCTTCTCAGGGGGTCTTTACATAGGATGGAAAGAGAGAAGAAAAAGATAAGTCCTCTCAGCAACCCTCTTTTTTTCTTCTTTTTTTTTTTTTTCTTTTTTTTTTTTTCCCCTAAATTATCTCATTTTAAATTGATATGTCAACTTCTTGTTCCTTGCTTTCTTTCCTTTCACAGGTGTCCCCAAAACAGAGAAAGGAAACCAAAGTGCATCCTTCTCCATATTGCAGGACTAAAGAGGAGAGGGAGAAAAAATATTTAAAGATATAGGACTGGAGGCAAAGTCTACGGTAGGAAAGAGAAGGAACAGAGCAGATATGACGTATGAAGGTAAAATTGTCTGAGGCAGAACAAATAGGGTTATTTGAAATGGAGTGTGGTGATCATAGCAAAAGTATTTTATTTTATTTTATTTTTTTTTTTGTAAACACACCATTTCTATAGTTAGAAAATTTCTCAAAATGGAGAAATTAGACTGTTCACCAAATTTAGGTTTATATATTCAGCTGTCTTGACTCTAAGCATGTTGTCTTGGGCTCCCTTTGTTTTATGTAGAAGGAAATGGAGCTGCTCCTGAGGATGTTTCATTTTCATCTAGCCATCTAAAGTACAGAAGATGAAATATCTCCTGAAAAAAAAAAAAAAAAAAAAAAAAAAAAAAAAAAAAAAAAAAAAAACTTTTTAGCTTTTAGTTATTAAAATACAGCTTTGTTTTGATTTTATTTAGCTCTAAAACTAACAAAAACCTGATATTTTGAAATAAAGTAGAACTGGAATTTTTAGTAAGTGCTTTATATTTTTGGCTCCTTGTACTTTTAATTGTGTGCTACTAACAAAATCACTTGAAAATCTGCCTTTCTTATGAGAAGTGATAAGGGTGGTATTAGGTCTGGAGTTTTATATAGGATGCTGTCTCTTCAAAATGCAAAGGCAATTAGACATGAATTTTCTTTTAGAATGAATAAGATAAGAAAATCTATAAAGCACTCATTATTCTTGTAGGGAAATAAAAGTTGATCAATTACCATAGTAGGCTGAAACAAATAAATGTCATGCCCTGTAAAACTACATACAGGAATAACTCAGATTCATATCTCTCAAGTCTTATTAAATTGCATGCAGAAATAATTGTCGCCCTCCCATTTTAGGATTATAGATGTACTGAATTATCATCTTTTAATAGTTGATTATAGTGTGTCTTCTTTTAGTCCATATAATAATTCTGCTTGTTGATCTTGGCCTGTAATACAGTCCTGCCAGGTGGAAGATGACAATGAAAATTTATTCTCTTTCTTCCTTTATACACACACACACACACACACACACACACACATATATATATTAGGTTTTATTTTATATTCTCAGCATAGTATTATTGCATTGTGACTGATTTTTGGATATATAGTTCTGTACTGGTTAGTTGTAATTTTGTTTTTTCTTGTCATGTAAGTTGGTTGGCCATTGCAAGCTCTCGTACAAGAAAGAGCCAGAAGCATAAAACAGAGAAGTCACACACTAAGAAACAGCTGAGATGAGATATACCAGAAGTAAAATTTGCTTTTGAAACATAACAAAATGAACAGTAATAAATTTGTTCTCTGCAGCATATTGTCTTTTGTCTTCCAGTAATTTTTCTTTACCTTTTATTTATTTATTTTTTTTTTTGCCATTTTGCATAGAAGGAAATAAGACATAAAAATCCCCTGAGAACAAGTTTGAATCCTCTATCAAAGCAGCAATAGGACTAATTTGGAATTCTAAAATGAAGCTGAAAAAAAAAAAAAAAAAAAAAAAAAAAAAAAAAAAAAAGACACAGCTTTGCAGTGGTCACTCTTGTTCAAAGCAGAACTAGGAAGAATTTATTGCATGAGACATTTTATATTAAGATTTGTTGTTTTCTTCCTATTCTTTTGATCCTACTCTCTCTAGTCTCAAGTCTCTTTCACAGCTGAGGCAATAGACTGAATACACTCTAAACTGGTTAAGATAAGAAGCGGATACATGTTATCTTGCCTTCATTCTTCCTTTTGTTGGTGGTGCTGGTTTTTGATTGATATTCATAATTCATTTATAACAAATTACCCTTAATCTGAATAAAGCTGAAATCTTTTCAATATTCTCTGGCTCTGCTGCTTAGAAGCTAAGCCTCTTTTTTTTTTTTTTTTTTTTTTTTTTTTTTTGGAATGCTTGAGCCAACATGTATGTATCACACGAAGTTTAAGAGCTGCTTCCACTGTGATAAATAAAACCAAAACTTTCTGAAACATATTATTCTGAATGTAAGCTGTGAGAAAACAAATGGAGAATAAATTGCAGTAACATCTGCCATACTGCAAGTGGTAGCAAATGTGGGCAACTAGACTGTAAAAAACAATTCATCTGCTCAGTCTTAGCTGAGCCTTCCAGTAGTAATTCTCAACCTCCTTCTGCTAAATGAAGTTGCTGGATCAAATTGTACAACTACAGAATTTGTGCAAAAATCAGTCTTTTCTCACTTGTCTTATATTTCTGTGTAAATTTGTGTATATTAGATTTAGATTAGAATTTGGTATGGTGAAACCAGTGGGAATGGGCATCTTCCTTCCTATCTGTTCTCATTAAACTTCATTTTGCTTTTATATGTTTATTTAATATAGGTCTAGTCCACTTAAAGTAATGGCAAATAACTTTCGACCTCCATGAAATTTCACACATGGGAAGTATTAACAGAAGCTTCTCTAATACAATAGAAAACTGATGGAAATAATTCACTTATCATAGAATCCACTTAGTAAATAAAAGGTTTCTAATGTTATACAAAACTTCCCAGGAATATCATATACCCTAAGTACAGAAGGAAGTCAGGATCACATTTTGTTCAGGCTGAAATAAAAAAATTCAGGTCAAATATGCATTTGTACTTGAACATTTTAAATAATAATGTTATTTTTTTTAGAAACGTAAGGCTCTGTAAATCAAGATTTTAACCCGAATAGCATAGAATCATAGAATCATTAAGGTTGGAAAAGACCTCTAAGATCATCTGGTCCAACCATCACCCTATTGCCAACTTCACCCACTGAATCATTGGGTCCAAACTTTCCTTAAACACCCTCAGGGCGGTGACACCACCACTTCTCTGGGAAACCTATTCCAATGCCTGACTACTCATTCTGAGAAGAAATGTATCTTAATTTCCAACCTTGTGCTATCCTTTCCTTTCCAACTTTGCCTATCCTTTCCAACTTGTGCTATCACTAGTTATCTGTGAGAAGAGACCAACCCCCAGCTCCCCACAACTTCCATTCAAGAATCCTGATTAATGTTGATAATCAGAATAGGAAATATATTTTGAAGGAATGATGTTGGCTATTATGCTGCAGATATTACCATGAAATTCATGTCAAAAGCTTAGTAACTAGAGAATTAATTATTGGAGAGTGTAGATAAGAGGCAAAAATAAAGTTGATCTCAGATTTGGTTCAAGGCTTGAGATTCAAGGGAAGGTTTCTGTTCACATAAGAAATGAGTACATAGCTATTCATATATTTTATGATGAACAGTAGAATTTTAAGGCTGACTGATAGCCTCAATATGAAGCTAGAGGTTTAAATTTAAAATCTGTCAAGGAGAAGGTTAAGGCTTATGCTTTATTAGGAGTGAAGACAAGACAGAACTGGATAGTATTACATGTATGAACAGTGGGCCTGTGTGTGTCTAGTCTATTGAACTTGTTTTTCTGCATAACTTTTGCAGAAGTCAGACATCATACATTAAGCTTAAATGAAATGTTCTAGCTATTGTTTTCAATGACAGCCAGTGTAAAACTTGTCAAAAAGGAATTAAATTCTGTGACAAAGCCCAGCAGCAGTGCACTATTGTGAATAATAATAATAATAATAATAATAATAATAATAATAATAAACTTTTAAATGTCTTGTTGATTTTTTTTTTTAAGATTATAATGATTCCTTCCTTTCTTCCTTCCTTCCTTTCCTTCCTTCCTCTCATTCACTCTTTCCTTTTCATATAAATAGCAATCTCCATAGCTAGAATACCAAGTAGTTGTGCTGATAGTTACCTTTTTTTTTTTTTTTTTTAGGAAAAAAAAAAAAGGATAAAATATATAAAATATCTGAAAGTCTGGTGGAAAGTATTGTACAACTGCTGGATTTGAAATAAATAAATAAAACCTCATTATGTTTGCATTTACATCTGTACTAATATCTAGGGGAACATAGGCAGTATTTCAATTATAGAGCCTTTGTAATAATAATAACTTTATTCATTAAAATAAAAAAGCCTGATGTGATACTTGGGTTTTTGAATATTGGTATACTCATAAAGGAAGGAAAATGCAGATGCCAGATATAGAAAGTGATGGGATTTTTTTTTTTTTTTTCATCAATTTGGAAAGGTATTTTTTTAAATATATGTGGTTTTGCTTGCATGTCATCTTCATGTGTATAAATACAAAGAGTATGTAAGAGTACTCTAAACACATATGTACATGTGTGTGTTTGCTGTCTGCTCGTGTGTTTTCAAACTTTTGATAACATAGCCCTGTGTATATTTAAGGCTTTATAAATATAGCTTTGAAAACGGTCACCTTTGCACTGTGTTCTTTGTGACAAAATTACTTAAGCCTCCACTGGTATGGTGAGAGTCTTTCACTGGCAAAGAAAACTGTCTATAAACTCTGCGAGTTTCTCTGTATTTTTTAATTTATTTTCCATCATTTTCACAGTGGAAGAATAGAAATCTGAATTCCAAACTTTTAAGAATAGTTATAGACTACAGCAAATGATGTTTTCTTTTTTTCTCATACATTTTCTCTTTTAGATTATGAAACACACAGAGTGTTTAGATTTGGTATTTTGGCCTTCCCTCAGCCTGTAAGGATAATCTACAGAAAGACAGTCACGTGTGATATCACTGAATGAGCTGTAAGACATACATTCTATATTTAAGATGTGAATTTGAGGTTGTAACTCCCACTGTGTGTTTGTTTCCACCAGAGGTATTAGTAAACGGCATTAGTAAATTCCTTAGCAGTACCAAATCTCAACAGTGTTTGTAGATAACTTGTTTATTCTTGTTTACTTGTTTAAACTTGTTTACAAATGCCTACTTTGTAATTAGGCACATTTTTTTTCTGTTGGTCCAAGTAATATATCACCAAGTAATGGTGATGAAAGGAGAGAAAAATCTCTCTCATTTAACTGTGAAAAGATTAAATGCACTCCTTTTCAGTGAAATAATCACATAGGATGTAATAGAACAGCTAAAAGGAATAATAAAAAAAAAAAAAAAAAAAAAAAAAAAAAGGCTGTGATCTCAAACTGCTTCATATGTAAAAGCTCAATGCCTCTTTTTGCCTAAGAAACTGATTTAAAAGAAAAAAAAAATGCTTGTAAAGTGCTTGTGAAAAAGAGTTGGATATAAAACAATTCTAGCCTTGAGTAAGACTGACCATGGAAAAAATGTGAATTCCTATTCTTCTTAGCCATGTCTTGGAGATACCCTGCAAACTGCAATGACTAAGAAAACAAATTACAGTCATATCATGTAGATTAACTGATGGGTATTGAGTAGAAGAAGGGACAGATGGGGAGGGAAGGCTCTTATCTGCAAGGCTACAGAATAGCTGTGTGGCATTTCTGATCATCATAGTATAGCCAATGTTTTCCTCTGCAGGTTACTTCAGAGTCCTCAGGTGGTAACACCTTGCCCCACTGGCACCTCTTCTGTCAATCTGCCCTTGCCAAGTGCAGAGAATATTGTGACAAAGCTAAGTGGCACAGAATGAATACTTACTACTTGCTTGTTTTAATGCCTTCTATTGAAATTGACACTAGCTATTATGCAGCAGATCTTGGATATGGAAGCACATTAGTATTTCTTAAAGACAGGAAGTATTACCAAGCATATATTTGCAACTTCAAAGAAAGAAGGAGAATCAGACTCACCTCTGTCACTGAAAATATCAACAGCAATAAAAGCTATATCCATGGTAGTTTATGGTCCTGAACAAATAAATAATTTATTTTCTGGCTAACTTCATTATTACCTTCTAGCCATTTGCAATGCACTCTCCCTGGCAGATGCAAAGTGAAAGAACAGGTGGATTTATCTTGTGTATTTCATTCCATAATGTGGAAGTTTACCTTGAGTTGCCATGAAGAAATTGTTTTCTCTAATAGAAGTTTACGGATTTTATTCTAAGCTGGTTTTAGGTGAATAGATACTATTTAATTTTACCTCAAAGCATTTAATTTTACCTTTACTATTTAATTTTACCTTAAAGCCTAAGAGCTAATGCTAGAAGCAATAAATCTATCAGAAAGCCAGGATATATCACTGTGAGTGTCATCATGAGAAGAAGCAGATTTTCTGAGTACAGAGGATTATGCAATAGAAGACCTAGGGATTTCTGAGCATGAAAGCTGAAGCTTCCTCTGTTTAGTGTTTAGAGTATTCAGGGAATCATTTTCTGCAGGGTTCATTTTTCTCACTCTCCCTTACACAGTAAATATATATATATATATTCATATACATATATATATATACATATATATCGTTCAAAGAGATTATACCCACTTGTGGTGTGTTGACCTTGGCTGGCTGAAAGGTGCCCACCCTGAAGATCTCACCCTCCATAAGATAGTGATAGGGAGATTACTTACCAGTTACTGTCATAGGCAAAACAGTTTCAACTCAGAAAAGATTAATTCAATTCATTGTCAATTAAAAATTAGAGTAGGATAGAGAGTAACAAAAACAAAGCCAAAACCACATTTCTCCCACCCAACCCCTCTTCTTTCTAGGCTCCTTCATTCCAGAACTATTTGAGGACCTCCTGCCCCTTAGCAGTGTGAGTGGGGATGGGTGTCACAAATAGATATTTTTTTATATATAACTTTGATTTAGCAGCAATTTAGAATTTATTAAAACTTTTATTGTAAATCACAAGACTGGATAGTGTGATTTTTGACAGCACTTAATCATATGAGAATTTAACACAATGATTCAACAGAATTTGCTGCAACTGAGGCAGTGACTTAGTTAAAGATTCAAGACTGGCAAGGTACACATGAGACTTACTGTAGGGTGCTGGGGTATTTCTAAACTTGGTTGTGTGCTTACTAGATTTTCCCCCTTTTGGTGAATTACTCACCCTTCTCCCTCATTGACTTTTGTTTGTGGACAAACTTTATTCTTAGGGAATCAGCCCTGAGAGACATTCCACACTAGGGGTGCCCTAGGGGAGATCAAGGGTCACATCTTGCTCTCATCTCTGAAGAGCTCAAAGATTCTTTGCTTTGGACCTCTATTTAGAGAGACAGCTATTAGTCAGTGCTTTTCTATCCTGGATATGGTTCAGATAAAACAATTTTGTTATTTTCCACCAAATGTGCCATTCCAGTACCTTCTAGAATGTACAGTTATGGTACTTCCCAGAATGGGCTACAATCCAGGCTGTGGGGTCCAAGACATGATCAGCCATACTCACCCATTTTGCCTGTTGCTCATTAACAGTGAGGAGTGAGATAACACTAATTAACCTTGAACCATAGATGAATTGGGGAAGGACTTATTCCAGCACAATGGGGGATGCCATCAGTCACGTCATCTCTGCTGCATCTTCTTCCTCACACATGCTTTTTCCCTGCTCCAGCATGAGTGTTTTCCATGGGATACAATCCTTCACACGTCATATTCTGGAACAAATTATTACTAAAAAATGTATGTAAAGAGAATATGTACAAAGAGTCATCTAATTGACACGACCTTATTTTTTATTGCATTAACAAACACAGTCATGATCTATGATGATTCTTGACTAATAACTTAAGATATTTAAAAATAAAAATAAAAAAAAATATTGCTCATATAGTGTTACAAATCTAGTTTGTTCTTCATATTGTTTTCACTGACACTATATTTGTTATCCTTAAGTGACTTAACTGCTTTTCCTTTCTGAATCTCAGCTGTCAGTAAAATAAATGTCAATTTCTGTGTTTCACTTCCTTAGAAATTTTCAACAAGAGAGCCTTTAAGTGCTCTCACCATGCAGAACATTTTTTTTTTTTTTCCGTGAATTAAAATATTTTATGAAACATGGACCAGATTAACCATGTTTTGCTATTAAAACCAAAAACCATCTTCACATTTTTTTCACATCATTCTTCAACCTCAAATAATGGAGACTACATTTAAAATGAGATTTATATCATAGAATTTAGATGGTATCATTCCCAAATGGCTAATAATCTTTTATTTTGCCACCCTCTGATTTATTACTTTTTAATCTTGTCTTACGTAATTAAGATATTTCAGCTTATCTTATGTAAAGTTAAAGAGAAATATATATATATATATGTATTACATCAGGGGTATATAGAAATATTCATTTTAGATTTGCTTTATCTTTGGATAATTAATGAAACAACATAACATCTATGGAATAGAAAAATATATTTTTTAAATACCTTCTGTTGGAGCCAAAAACCTCTTTAATGTTCAATTGGTTTTGTTTTAGGTATTTTGGAGTATTGCAAAATAGATGAATGAGGTCAAAGCGAGTGAGCAAGGTACAAGTAAAACCATCGTATTTTTGTCTACATAATTAAAATACTGTCTGCTTGGCTTGGCTAAATATACTCACCATTATGACAGAGAATTAATGGTGTAAACACATTAAAAATGTTACTGTCTTTGTGTGATGGTCGTTCAGATCACAGGATTGTCTTGTACTTGACTTTTAGAAGAAGCTGCTCTATATGTTGTATAGCAGTCAAGTTTTTTTGATGAAGAGGGGAAAGGGTAATGACATCATGTCCTGAAATTTGAAAGACAATGTAATACCTTTCTTTGTTCATAAAAGAAACCTGGAAATCTGTTTCCTATAACACAGCAACTACATGTTCTAATATAATACTTAATATAAAAATAGCAGGTAAATTAAAATACAACCGAATCCATAAATCTTTATTGTATCTATCTCAATGCAAGGTGATTTATAAATTAGTAACTGAATTATTCACTTCTTTGGATTCTAATAAATCTGGTGCATGCATTTTTCTTTTTGTAGAAAAGGCCATACATACAAGTAAATGCCAGTCATTCTGGCTTGCAAGGCTCTGTTATTCAACTTTGGCCCAAAGAAAATCCTTTCATTCTTTCACAGAATCACAGAATGATAGAATATCCTGAGTTAGAAGGGGTCCACAGGGAGTATTGAGTCCAACTTCTGGCTTCTCACAGCACTACACAAAAGTCAAACCATACTTCTGAGACCATTGTCCAAATGCTTCTTCAACTGCAGCAGGCTCTGTGCCCTGACCACTGCCCTGGGAAGACTGTTCCAGTGACCACCCTCTTGGCGAAGAACCTTTCCCTGATATCTAATCTGAACATCCCCTGTCACAGCTTCATGCCATTGAATCTTTCTTTCATATAATTCTTACTCCTGAATGCACAGACAATTACTTATCAAGTGCTCAGGGGCTAGAAGGCAATACGCTGTCAATGCTATAGAGCTTCTCGGCATTCTACCTGTAATAATGGTTCTTATATTGAGATTTCATAGGAAAGATGAATGTAGGATGGTGCCATCAAACACACGTTATTTATGGTCATGTTCTAGGTACTATGTGGGCAGAGAAACTTTTTTACTGTGGTTAGAGCCAGTGATTTTTTCCAGACCTTATCCTCATTCTGTAGTACTTCACAGAATAAGGTGAAATAAATTATTTAATTATGGCGTGTCTCCTGCATAAAAAGCCTGTCAAACTTTTATTTCATGAATAAAAAATGAGTGTACATTGGCATAGGACTTTGGTGTTCTTTGAGAATAGGTATTTTATGATAAAAATTCATTGGAAGATAATAATTCATACTAACAATTCAGCTGTGCTGTTTTGCAGATGAGAATATATAAGTAAAAAGGAATGTTTCTCCAGTATAAAATTCATATTCCCGGCCTTGAATTCTTCTGTCCCTACCTTTCCCAGTAAGCGTCCACTCTCTTTCCAAAGAATTAATTCAGGTTGCAGTACATAAGTTATGTGTAGAGTTCTCTCCTGAGCATGTGATGTAACTTAAATTTATATCATTTCACTAGAAGGGAAAATAGGTAGATTTTTGCTCTCACACTGGCATCCAAATAGAGAAGTCCTGAGTTCAGGTTTTAGCTGTAATTTCATGTTTCTTTAAGTTACTTATTTCGAGGTCCAAGTAACAAGTAAATATAACTCAGAAAATTGCGCTAATTTCTGGTGGATTTGCTAATTAGATACCATGGATGCCCTGGTATGGGTTTCTTTCAGGACAGCTATCTCATTTCCACTTAGAGATATGTTATTGTAATGCAGTGCAATGGTGCGGGCCTCAGCCAAAACTAGCTACTCCAGCACTAAGAGAGGGGTGAGAGCCAAATGCTCATTCGGAGTGTGATTAGGTTTCTGTTTAGGTTAAAAGGTGTCCTGATATGTATTCAGAAAACACTAAGAAGTAAACACTGTCTTGAAGAAGTGTCTTTTCCTGGTAAACTCCTATCAAGAGTCGTATTCTTTTGATGTTAATTAGCAAACAGCAGCTTTATTGAACCACGTTGAATTGCATTTTGACAGGGAATTGAGTACTTTCAAGAAAATGATAGTGCTTTCACTAATATGTACACACCCTCTCAGCTAGCTTGGCTTCTTCCATTTACCACTTGCTAAGCATATATCTTTCCCAGTTATTTTTTGGCATTATTTACAGTTTATCCCCTCTTGTGAAGAAACTTTCACTCCCAGGAAGAGTTCAGCTGTATATAACAGCTGTGAATGTGTGCTCCTGCTGCTGACAATAATAAATAAATAAATAAATGAAATTGCCCAATTATGCTAGAGAAGTGTTTTATCAACCTGTAGCAATGCTAGCAAACAGGTTAGCAAGATGTCACATTAAGTGGTTTGGGAATATTTCAGCAGCCTAAATGCTTTTGACCACAATTGGAACATTGATCTCTGCAAGAGGAAAAAATAGGTTAAATGAGACAGACCCAAATAATCATACTGGGCAGCACCAGAAAGATCCTTCAGTAAAAGGTAAAAAATTCACATGGCTTTAGGTTGATTTATATTTTGGCTGGAGAAAAAAAATTACTTGTCTTTAAAGTTACTGATTGGCTTCACACTGAGCAGGAAAATGGGAGAGATATTAATGACAGTTTTATACCTCAGAATTTTTTCACACACCAGGTCAACTGCATGTCATTTGGTGGTCCTTCATGCGGTTGTGCCAAACACCTCCTGCTTCATGAGAACATACAAATCCCTTTCTTCCCTCCTCCTATACACATTTGAGTAAGTCAGCTTGCCAACTTTACATGTTGAAGAATGTTGATAGGACATTGTACTGCTCCTTGTAGAAGCAGCTAAGTCCTGAAGTGTGACATCCAAGTACCCTTTCCTTTTGCCTACCAGAAAGTCTGGTTTTCTTTTCCTATTCTAAAATAGATGGGTAGACAATAATAAAATAAATAAATAAATAATAAATAAATAAATAATAAAAATAAATAATAATAATAATAATAATAAATTACTCTTTGTCATGTGTTGTTCCGAATCACACTTCACTATGCTAAAACTGCATGAATAGGCCTGGGATCATTTAGTGCTTAAAAGACTAATATAGGTTAATAACAGTCCTCAGACAAGGAGTGGCAGACTTAGGTACCTTCCTTATTTCATTGCATTGTACATTGGCAATAAAAGGAAAGGTAAAAAAATATGCACCCTCTGCTCATGAGGCAGGGGACCTACTGATGAAGAAATGGAGAAATCTGAGATGATGAATGCTGCTTCTACCTCCATTTTTACTGAAATGATGTACTCTCAGACCATTGGGTCCCTCAGCCTAGTGACAGAGGCTGTGGGAATGAAATACGTTCTAGAGCAGGGGGTCACAGAGAAAGGGAATACTTAAGTAGAATGAGCATACACATATGACAGCAAATGCAGATCTGACATTTCTCACCAAGCTTGACATGAGGTTCCTCTCCTTTAAATGGCTGTGGAAGTGAGGGAAGGTTTGTGATTGCAGGAAAAAGGCAAACATTGTCTTCAAGAGAGGCAAAGAGGAAGGCCAAGGGAACTACAAGACAGTAAATTCTTACAGTATGTTCATTTCAGTTCACATATAGTGAACGTTCCTGATGCACAATTAAATGACTTTCCTATCAGGAAATCCAGCCTTCAGTCTTAAATAAAGAAAATAAGAGAATTTAAAATGTGGTCTGTGATATCTCTGCTATGTAGGACATAGGTATGTGAGTGAGGGTTAACATGTATATGCACACACACACTTTCTCTGTTTCACTCAAACACAGACTCAAGTAAGTTCAGCCTTATATAGTCTGCTGAGAATACACTTGTGCTATAACTACAAGGAGTCTTGTTCTCTGACCAAGAAACTGTATTCTTAACATGCTTCCCCCCTTTTTTTTTTCTTTTTTTTTTTTTTTTTGGTGGGGGGGTGGTGTCGGGGGAGATAGCAGGGCTGTTGCTATACAACAGCTGTCACCAGAAAGCTGTATGTGTAATGTTGTGGTAGTGGATTAAGTGCCACTGCAGTATATCACTTCTGAAGTCTTTCTGTCTGTTATCTGTTGAAATGATTTATAGCCACAATATTTGGTGCAACATGTATATCCATTTTCCACCTTCCACCCATCCATATTGCTTGTGACATCTGGCAAGCTTAAGGTTGTCTGCATTTCTCATCGTTAGTATTCTGAGGAAGCCTGGCCTTAGAGATGAAGTGCTTGAGTAAGTCTGCTTATGGCTGACTGTATTTCTCCTGACAAATATGACCCCTAGGCTCAGTATTACTGGAGGTGCCTGTTAAACAAAACAAATTTGGTTGTATGAATGTCCTTAACCTTTGACATTTTATCCCCAAAGGAATCTAATCTTTTCCCCAAAGTCAGACTTCTTATGGCCAACTCCTAAAATTCTAGTTGCAGAAAATACTTTTGAGGCTCCGTGTGAGAAAGTTAGTTCAACATCACAGATTTCCATTTCCATCTCTATAGGTAGAACTAAACATCTATGAGAAATATTTTAGTATTTGAATGGTTTTCAGAAATACAGTTTCTGGAGAAAGCTAAGAGAGGAATACAATAAGTAGTTTGTTAATGTGTAACCAAAGTGGCATTATATTTAAGAACAACTGAAGAAACAAGGCTCAAATAAGTAAGAACTCCCCTGTTTGTTCTTTATACTGGCTGGACAGTATTTAAAATCCAAATCCAAAAGAATTTCATTGAATCCAAAAATCCAAAAGAATTTCATTGAAATTGGAATTATGTTGTCCACAAAAAAAAAAGCCCTCTCTTTTAGCAGATCATGCTGACATGTTTATTGTAGCTTTGGAATTGCAGTTGGTTTTCATCCATTTAATACACAGTACAGGCAGAATGGTGTGGGCCCTATCTGCACACATTTTTGCACACTATCTGCACATGTTGATAGGTATTTAAATCTCTTTGCTCAGTTTTAAACTATTTGTAGGTGTTTGGAAATTCTATTTGTTTGCTTTCAGTAACAACATAATTCTTTCCCATTTGCTTTTTTGCCTATTCTTCTGTCTTGTAGTGGTGTGGTTTTTGGTTAAGGAACTGTATTATTTGTGCCTTTGTACAGAAACTACTGTTTTTGGATTCTAGTCTGGTTTTGGCCTGTCATTATTTTGGAATGCAACTGATTGCTCAGGTGAGGAACTTGGAGGTGGGTAAAAGAAAAAAAAAAAAAAAGCCTCCTCTCTAATGTTATAACAAGTTTTGCAGTTATTCCAGACTTTTTTTTTTTTTTTTTTTTTTTTCATTATAAATAAGTGAAATTAGAATCCTATACTGCTTCTCAGTCAGAGAATCATAGAATAGCATGGATTGGAAGGGACCGCAAAGATCATTTAGTTCCAATCCACCTGCCATAGACAGGAATGCCACTAGATCAGATTGCTTCGGGCCTCATCTAACCTGGTATTGAACACCTCCAGGGATTGGGCAAAGCCATTTGTCTTTATAATGTGATCATCACTTCCTAAAACAATCTTCATTAAAATCACAAATTTTAGATTTCCTTGCTTTGAGAATGGAAAGTCACAGCATATAACTGGATGAAGTTATGTTGTGCTCTGGTCTTCTGAAACTTGTTAGATACAGGTACAACCAACTCTGATGACTACTGCTAAGAAAGGAATTGGGTTAATATCTATTACTGTGTGTATTAATATAGAGTCATTTGGGAGCATATCTGCAACAAACAAACAAAAAAAAAACACCATAGCAAGTAAAGTGGAATCATTACATGTACAACCATTAAATGATGATCTGTTTATTTTTAGAACTTTAAGTTAGGTCTTAGATTTTTATGTAATTGCAAAATTGCAAATAAAATCTTCTTAGTCATAATGAAGAAAAATACATACAGATGAGAACTAAAATTATTTTCCCATCAGAGAAAATCAGCTGGTAGTAGATGACAAAAGAATATATGCTAGGGCAATAAATAAGTGGTAGTGCTTTGCAGAGTCTCGTCGTATTTTATACTGAGTGCTCATTTCTATTTGACTTGGTAAAGAAGAAAGTCAGTTTGTAAGTAGCACCCTGTGAAGTTACCAAGAATATATTGCCAGGCAGTGAAAACTGATGTAATACTACTGGTGATAGCAGAAATAAATAGATGTTGTGATGACCACTTTTACCAAAGTTTATTGATTTCATTCTCAACTCTGTTAGTTTAATGTCCTTGCTGACACTACATCTTTCTGGGAATGCATGCTTCTTTGTATAGCTTTCGAGTATTTCAGTGTGTTGATTAATTAAAGTTTGACATTTATTCTTTAACAAAAGGCAGAAAAATGATCAGAATATGATTAGCTTAATATATTTGTAATATTTGTTGAACCTCATTCTGTCGCCATTGATATGTGTGGTGCCCAGATATAAGTGGTGGAAAATAATGAAAATTGGTGCCAATATAGCGACAGTAAGTAGGTAGGTAAAGTACAGGAGATGAAAGAATAATATATAGATATATATATATATCTAAAAAAAAACACGATCTGATGCAATATTTGCTTCTTTATAATCAGAGATTTTTGTTCCTGCACTGCTGTATTCCTCTTGCATTTAGATAAAGGTAGACTTTGCTCTTCATTCACTGTCCAGACTAAGTCTGAGAGTTGTGGATGTCATCATACTGCCCAAGAAGTACCTAACAGTTACTGAGAAAGTATCTGATTCAGAAATTTCTGAACAGTGCATTTATTATTTTAATTAATTTTAATTAATTTAATTATTTTAGTGGACCTACACAAATTTCCAGCCCCAAATCCTGATATGAGATAATGAGGTAAAACAAAAGTTTTTTGATACCATCTCTTTTGAATGAGGGTGGACTTATTTGCTTTTCAGGCCCCACTCATCTCTGTCATGTTGCTTTTTCTGATTAAGTTGAGGAATAATATATTTTAAATATACTGTAGTACTGCAATAGAGTAGTCCAACTTATTTTTCTGGTACTGATGTTTCTTCTAACTTCTAATGCGGGTGGTTTAGAAATAAAACTTGCCAATGCAATTCTGTCACCTTAGTTCCTATCCAATTTGAAAATTAGCCTCTGTCTTCTCCCCAGGGGTGTTAAAAAATGCAGTAACATCAGAATGTAGTTCTACTTTGTCTCACTGTTGCAGTGAAACATTAAAGCCAGTATACAGAATTCAGGTTATCACCAAGCTCCTGCAAGTGATAATAGACATAAATGCCGAACAAGATCCAAATAGTTTCCACTTAAGTCACTGTATGAAAGTAAGTCTGTAAAGTGCAATATTAAAAAGTGAGTTCATGCTGTTCCTATCTCTGTTCATATCAGAACAGAAATATTAAATCATACACAGTCTATCATTATACAGAAGAAAGGAAAACTGATAAATATAATATTTCTTAGAATGAAGACATCCAAGATAGCTGTGGATAAGATTTAATGACGTGACTTAACAGTCACAATAGAGTATACACAGATATGGACAAAAAACAGATGTTTGCTGCTAATGAAATGGGAAATCACAGGAAATGTTTCATTTGTGTATTTATACCTGGTAACTTTGCACTTTTTGAAATATTTATTCCAATCTGAAAATAGTTTGAAATTCCAAGTAATTCTACATTTTTGTTGAGATCATTTCAAATATACTCAGAACATGATCTGAGAGGTATGTCAAAAGAAGATATTAATGTGAATGTAATATGTTAAAGCCAGCAGAGCCACCAGAAAATGTGAAATTAAATTTCAGCTACTTAAGATAATTTGACTTGCTGAGCGTTGCTCATATACAGCTTGTTGAGCAATAATAAATGCTACCTGGTTTGGAGGTATACTAGTAATTTGACAAATAGTATATGGCAATACCTTAGCATCAGATATTTGTGCTTAGGTGTATTAAGTCTGAGCCAAGTCTATTTGTCATAGGACTGCATCTACTATACGATTTTTTTTTTTCAGCAGTTCATAAGATTAAAATGCCTCTTCAAGGTGATTTGTTAATCACAATCACCTTTATTTGTAGAAGGAGACTGATTTTATTTATTTATTTTATGTAATGGAAGGTTTTTTTTTTGTGATTTACTTGCAAAAGTAGGTGTTTTATTTGTTTTTCTTTTGTTTTTCACATGGCAGCTACTGCCAGATGCCAGAAACTTATTTACAATATAATTGAAAGAGCTGAAAACATTGGAAGATATGTACAGAATTTCTCCCTTAGAATTAAAACACCAATGTGCAGAGGCAGGATGCAGAAAATAAAAGTAAAGAAAGACTGAAGAAAAAGCAGGAAAACAGTTCATGCATTATTTCTCTGATTTTCCACAGTTTCTGATATATAATTGTACCTATTCATTTTCAAATAAATAGAATATTCTCTTTCTTCTGAGATGTTGAACTTCCTATTTAGTTTAACAAAACTGCATCTTTCTCATGTCTGTTTAACATCTTAATATGCTGTTAGATCTTGAGGTAATATTATTTGGAATGGCATTGTTTAAATAACTGGCCTCTAACCATTTGAGCAGGAATGAGATAACACTGACAAGGTGCCAGCACCCTGTCTTTTATAATTTCTGAAAAACCAAACCAGAATTCTCTGAATACTAGAAAGGAATCAGTTCTCAATGAAGAGATTGACTGAGACTGTGAACTGTGCAGATATTGTGAAATGTCGTAGCCTAAAAAACTTAAAGACTGAATAAAGAGAATCCTCATTTTCAGTGGGGAAACGTGCAAAATAGTGCACCTGGGGCAGAACTTCAGTTCAAACTGGAATTGAACAGCTGAGTAGCAGCTCTGCTGCAAAGGAACTGTTGGTTACAGAGGACACCAAGTTGAATAAGAACCAACAATGTGTTCATTATAAATAAAATAAATACTGTACTACTTTAGGAGGAATATAGTTAGCAGATTAAAAGAAATTCTTTTTCCCATCCATTTGACAATGGGGAGGCCACATCTTCAGTACTGCATCCAGTTTTCGGCACCTCAGTTTACTGGTTTACATCCCCAGTAAGGAAACTTGAATGGCTCCCACAGAAGCTCCGACAATTTTCAGCAGAATAGGAAAAGGCATGTGTTTTGTTGTTGTTTGTTTCTTTGTTTGTTTTCCTTTTGGGATTGATTTTGCTTGATTTTATTGGTTTGTTTGTTCATTTCATTTTTGAGGAGTATGGAGGCTGAGATCTTTTAGCCTGACAAAGGATAAGAAAATGTATGATACAGAGATGGCACAGGCAACTAGAAATGTTGTGGAAGTTTCAGTTTATGATTTTGGAAGACTGAGTTAAACAAAGCCATGGCTGACAAGATATGTGAGCAATGGCTCTTCAGTCCAGAGGTTGGATTAGACAACATGCAGAGGTCTCTGTCAAACCGTGTTCTGTGATTCCTGTCATCTCAGTGAATTTACTAAGGTGAAAATATGCTGTTTTAAGTGAGTTTGTATATGATCATCACAAATTTATAAATATTTTAGCATTCCTATTTATTGTACAAGTTGCACTGTTAAGTATACACTCCTTTGATAATGTAGTTCATAGTTTCTGTAATCTCTGCCTGTTGGAATGTCATAAAGTTTAATTTCTTACATTCGTTAAAAAAAAAAAAAAAAAAAAAAAAAGTTATTCAAAAGATAACAGGAGTTATTCAATAGATAATATTACACATTTTGTATTTTTCTTCTTTTTTATGAAGTCCATGAATAGTAACAGTTCTCAAAAAATGATTGAAAAATGGATTTTGCCAATTTCACAGGGGTTATTTTAATGTGGAAAAATGATGGTGCTTGTAATGATTTGACTTTTCATCACATGTAGTAATGCACTGTGGCAAGGCAAACAAATCTTGCACTTTCATGCATATGGGTAATTGTGTGTAGTAAAACCCCTCAACTAATTATAGGTCATGTTCAAGCTTGGTATTTGGTAGTGTTCACTGAGAAGATATATTAGCTCTGCACCACAGAACAGAGAACATCTTGGAAAAGGATGGAAATTATAAAATGTTACATCCACAGAGGCCAAAGTTGCCCAATGATTGCCTGGGGATCTGCCCCCTCATGGCTATGGCAATGATGCTCTCCTCTAACATGTAAAGTCTGCACTAATAACTGCTGGTGCAGAATTCCCATGTGGTTCTGCTCTCCAGCCACCACTATGAATTATACATTCTTTTAACTCTGAATGGCTTCAACTTTTTTCAAATTCAAAGAGCTCCTTATGAAGATTTTACTGAGGACGGTTTCTGCATGCCACGTCTGTCAATTTCTAGCTTGATTGGGTTTACTTTGAAGATGTCTTAAACAAAAACACAAATTCATCTCATCAGTTGCTCAAAGAACCTGGATAAGGTGAACTTAACCAAAACCATCCTTTGAAATCTAACTTGATTTTACAGTTCAGCATACAGCTGATACTAAATCAGTGTTGAAAATATGTCTGTGTGGTGTATTACAGTGTATTAAGGTTAGGCACTCCTCTAGCATTCCTTCTTCCACTTAGTAAACCAGTGCTTGTCTATCAAAGTCCACATAAACACTATTTTCTGTTTATGAGGCCTTGTGATAATCTGTCTATGCTGAGAACCATCAATCACCTTGTCAACCTTTAAGTGCATCCACATAAAGGTAAGGTTGTGGTAAAGGTACAGAATAAATGTATGGACAGCCAGTACCTTCCTCACTGATTACTATCAATGTTCAGGGCAGTCCAAGAATGTTCATCAGTAAGATCAAGAGGAACTGATACTCAGTGCCACAGGAAATGCGTACTCTTGCACCTATCTGGTGTGTTAGTTTACAAACCATCCTACGTTGGGAGAAAAGTTTGCTCTGGATCAGTTATTATGATTGCTTTGTGTAATACTTTTTTGTTGGTATATCCACATCTTTTCAAATTTGGGGAGGTGTGCCTTAGTCCCTTTTAGACCACAGGGACTCATAAGCTGTGAAAGCTGATTTTTTTATTTTTATTTTTATTTTTTGGTCTCACTTTTTATTAAACAGAATTGTTAAAGGTTTCTACTGCTATTTTAGGTAAAGTAAGAAGAAAGGATTAGCATAAAATAGCATAAAAAATATTAAGATTTTAAAAAATATTTATTTGTATTTGTGTAATTATTATTTATTTCTGCAACGTATAATATAGGTATATAGCACTCCTAAAAATAACTACTTAGTTCATTGTTTAATATTCAGATATTTAATTCTGAAGCTATAAAATAAAAAATATTTTGGTACAGAAAAAAAATCAAAGAGGACAATGTTTGTTATTAAGAAATTATGGAAATAGTCCTCTTTTCAACAAGCAACTAATCTCCCTTCAGTTTTCTGAAGTTCATTAGTCTTGCAGGATTAATAAGTGTACGTTTTTTTTGGTTGGTTGGTTGGTTGGTTGGTTTCTGTTTTTGTTGTTGTTGTTGTTGTTTATTTATTTATTTATTTATTTATTTATTTATTTTTCAAATATTTAGGAAGAAACTACTCTACATGAATTACTGTGTGTATAAAAAAACCATTTTGGTTCAATTCATTTCATTCTTCCAGTAGTTTCCTTTGTTATCTTGACCAATTTAATATTTAGTTGAATGCTAAGTTCCTTGAGACCTGGAGCTCTTATTTTGAGTATGTGATGGAACTGTGAACTGTCCAAATAGTTCTGGAGTAAAGTCATCTTTTGGTGAAGAAGGTGGGAACTTCAGGGATTCCATGAGATTAGAGATTAGTAAAAATTTTGAAGTCACCTGTGGCAAAAGAACTGATCTACCCTGCTCGGCCCCCCCCCCCCCCCCCCATGCCCCCAACAACCAAAGACCTCCTCAATGAGTCAAAGACATTGTAAAATTCAAAGTGGTTGGTAAAAGAAAATTATATTGTTTAGTTGTTACTGGTGACCATTTATAATAATTTCCTACTGTATATTTTAATGCACATGATGAAGACAAGACTTGTGACTGTCTTGTGTTACCTCAAAAGGTATGGCAAATCTGAAAAAATGAAAATTATTTAGTTTTAAAACTTAATCAGTACTTAAGAAATATCTTCATATCTAAAGTTTTGTTGTAGTTGTTTAGTTTGTTAGTTGGTTGGTTTGTTGAATATCTTGTTTTGCTTTAATTTCTTTGGAACTAGTCCAGCTCCTGGTATTTCTGTTGAGACTTTTTGTTGCTGTTAATTTTGAGAGAGAACCTGGGATGAAAAAAAAAAAAATTGCTGAGGTTCTTTTCAAGGAGATAATTCGATTTGCTGCCAAATCAAAGTTGAAAGTGAAACAATCCCAACCAGCTGCTGAACATATTGGAGGGGTATAAATTGGATTTGAGAATCCGAAAGGCATTTTCTGACAACAAATGTTATTAAAAACAGAAAAAGGAAAGTAGCAATACTAGGTTAAATTTTAAAATAATAGTAATATTCAAGTTATTTTAACTCTCTCCAAAATATAATTTTAAGGCTCTGTGTACTAGCACACAGCACCACCCAGGACTTTAAGAAAAGAACAAATTTGTAATTGTTTCATATTAAAACAATGGTTTAAAATAGTATAGACCAATTTCCTATTACTCTGAATATAATAACATCCTTACTCTGCAAAATTTCTGCTGTTGCTGGTATGATCCTCTCTTTTGCTAGGTCTAAAATCTCCTCCAATATTTCTGATAGCCCTTGTACACTCTGCACTGGTGCAGTAGGATCTTGTCTGAAACCTTAGGTCTCTCTCTTCCAAGAGAGGCACTTGTTTCTTCTGTGCACCCTACCATTAATCAATAGTCCTTCAGAAAGAATTACTTCTTGCTGCTCTCCCCACTAAATTTTAATGGAATATTTACTAAGTTTTTCACCTTTGTTTGCTTTTCATAGAAATCAGTAGGAAATATTGTGCACCTTAAATTAGATGCTTAGTAATCATATAAAGCTTGTGGTAGATTCACAGTGCTAGGTATGACATGGTGTTGTGGTTTAACCCGGCCGGCAGCTTAACACCCCACAGCCGTTCGCTCACCCTCCCCCCTCCCTCTCTGGGATGGGGAAGAGAAACGCAAAAGTGAAACGAGAGTTGAGATAGACAGTTTATTAAGATAGGAAACAATAATAATAATAATAATAATAATAGTGTATATGAAACAAGTGATGCACAATGCAATTGCTCACCACCCGCTGACCGATGCCCAGTCTATCCCGAGCAGCCGGCCCCCCCAACCCGGCTAGCCACCCCTATATATTGTTTAGCATGACGTCAGATGGTATGGAATACTCCTTTGGCCAGTTTGGGTCAGCTGTCCTGGGTCTGTCCCCTCCCAGCTGTTGCTGTACCCCGAGCCTGCCTGCTGGCAGGACAGAGCGAGGAGCTGAAAAGTCCTTGGCTTGGTACAAGCACTGCTCTGTAACAACCAAAACATCGGCATGTTATCAGCATTCTTCCCATCCTAATCCAAAACACAGCATTCCACCAGCTACTAGGAGGAAACTGTCCTAACTGAAACCAGGACACATGGAGATTTGTAATTTATAGTTTATAGTTCACTAGAACTATGGCAGTTCATTCATACAAAATGCCTTTTTTGTTTGTTTTGTTTTTGCCTTATTTTGCAAAGATTATGGAATATTAATGCCTTGGATGGCAAGAATGTGTCTAAGGTAAGAAAAGCTAAGAGGGCTTATAGATTTAAAGGACAAGAAATAGCAAAACTAATCCACTTCTCACACAAGAGATTTGTGTACAGTAGATGACACTTTCACAGTGGGAAAAGGTATGAAGATGACTTTTTAGATCAACTCCAAATAAACAGTTTTCCAAGTATTGGAAATACTTGCACTTAGTTAAAATTTTATAAACCTTTTTTACTAAACTCTGGTATATTTCACAGCTAAACTCTCTCTTAGAAAATTGACTAACTCTAATACAACCTGTGTGGTACATAACTAGAAATGCAATAGGTAAAAATGAAATTACTTAATTTTTTTATTTTTTTATTTTTTTTTTATTTTATTTTTATTTTTTTTTTCACAGAAAAACCTTTACAACTGTCCTGTGGGCTGTGCACTATTTATTCATTCATTATCTTTGTTATCTGAAGGTGCTGGTGTTGGACAGAAAAAGCCTTATGTATCTAATATTCAGCAGTATCTTTTCTTGGATATTTCCATTAGAGTGAGTGGATGTGTACCATGAATTTCAAAATTGACACTACTGGGCAACTGATGACAGCTA
Organism: Nettapus auritus; assembly: GCA_011076525.1. NCBI lineage: Eukaryota > Metazoa > Chordata > Aves > Anseriformes > Anatidae > Nettapus > Nettapus auritus. The sequence goes on from CM021766.1 coordinate 71,639,105, forward strand.
GTGAAAATCCCATGTTAAATTGTTTATGGTCATGGTCATTTTCCAGGTACCATAACAGTTTTGTTCAAAGGTGTTATTTTTAAGCTTGCATTCCCATGAGGTGTAGTATCCAGAAAGATAAATGTATTTAAAATTCAATCTCTCACCGTGGAAAGCATTGTTGCTCTTTCACCTGACATTCAGAACAGATTAGGAGGTCTGCTCTTCACAAAGCTTGCAAAAAAGAAGGAAATTATTAACTGTAGAAATTGTAGGATTAAGGAATGTTGTGGTTTAGACCTTTCAGGCAGCTAAGTACTTCACAGCCTCCCATCCACTTTCCCCAGTGGGATGAGGGAGAGAATTAGAAAGGTTAAAGTTAGAGAACTGATGGGTTGAGGTAAAGACGTTTTACCAGGTAAAGCTGTGCATACAAGCTAAGCAAAACAAGGAATTTATTTACTACCTCACATTAGCAGGCCAATTCTAGAAAGGCAGGGCCAATTACATGTAATGGTTTCTTGGAAAGAAGAATGCCATCACTCCAAATGTGCCCCCCCACACTTCCTCCTTCTTTCACCCAGCTTTTACTGCCTGAGCATGATGCAATATAGTACAGGACATCCCCTTAACCAGTCTGGATCAGCTGTCCTAGTATAATATAAAGGAATCCTGACAAGAAAGAACAGACTTTAGAGTGTGGCATCGATTTATTTTATGTGATTTATATTTGCAAGCATTATATACTTAGGGAATTTAACACCCCAAATATACATACAAAAATAAAAAAAGAAACTATGTCAATGCTATTGAATTTACTATGCTATTGAATTGTAAAAATACTAACAGATACTAACAAAGTGGTTATATCCAAAAGTCAAGAAAAGTTAAAAGGCCAAAAAAGAAACCAACTTGTTTTAAACAAGTCTAAAAATAGAATGTGCTTTGAAATATATTTTCTTTGCATAGAGAGTTGCTCTAGAGCATTTAATTAAAGAGAACACTAGAAAAAGTAAAACAAACATGGTAATATAGATTAAAAGAGAGGTCGTGCTTAGCAAATATATTTAGTGTTATAAGGAGGCAGTAATGGAACCTAATGGTAGAAGGAACCTAATAGTAGAAGACAAAGTACCTGACTCCCTGAAAACCTAGAAATCAATTTACAGTAGTACTGAAAATAAAAATTAACTTGAAAATTTAGTAGCTGGGGAACGGGAAAGTGATAAATGAATACAAAATTAATTATCAAGGAAATTGAAAGTGCTACATTAGATCACAAAGACTTGTGATCTGCAGTATCAATTAGTCATCTCTAACTGTGCATATTTCCGTAACATGAAGTATGGGTATTTATACTGGTCAGCCTTTGGCAAATGGACAGGGACAAAAAATGATGAAAATTAATAACATGAAGATTATAAAATGCAATAGGCTACATGTTAGCCTGGAGTTGTCCCATAATAATTTTCACAACATTTTATATCATAAATTTGTATATTGTTTGTTACAAGGAATAATGTTTATGGAAAGTAAAAAGTAATACCAGACCTTGCTTGACTCAATCTGAGTGAAAAATCAGGTTTCTTAGTTGTCCTGAGGCTGATCATACAGGGTTAAAACTCTTTAATCCATGAGGAAAATACCATATTCATGTACATTAATTACTTAGTATAAGATTTCTTAAATCTAAAAGAACATGTAACAGGTTCCATTAAAACATTCTAGTTCTTTTATTTATTGTGGTATGAAGTTTGCATATCCTCTGCAAGGTGAGGAGTGCATAAAATGTAAAATATTGCAGGCATAACACTCAAAAACACCGACTCTTGTGGGAAGTTTAATGTTTATGGTTTCCTTTGGTAATAATTTTACTAATTTCTTTAGTAATAATTTATGAAGAAATTCTGTATACTGGTATATATCCATATGTATACCAATAGATGTATATAATATATATATATATGCAGTTTCATACAGAAGCTGCATATGCAATAATGAAGGCTAGTCATGTAACACTTCATGATGAAGTTTTGACCTGCAGCTATGCAACTAATGTTAGCCTGAACTTCCTAACCAGAAACTAATTCCAATACATTAGTTGCAGGTTCATAAACTGCTAGTTCTTTTCTTCAACTTCGTATATTTTAAAAGTGATGGAAGATAATTAATGGATGTGCCTTTGAATTAATGTGTAATACAAACAGAATTAATCTGGAGACTTTGTATCCCTTATCCAAGAGCAATTTTGAACAATTAGGAAAAAAATAATCCTGGAAGAGGGTACAGTGGGATAGGTAACATTTTTATTTTCTGTTTGTAAAAACATTTACCAAATTAACTTGGAAACAATTAAGCATCTACCAAAACAAATTTGGTTGTCTGGGGTGTATTTCAGATTAAAATACATGAAAAACTTGATTTTTTTTTTTTAATTACTTTTTTTTTTTCCCTAGGACTAGGTAATATATATCCAATATTATATATCCAATATTATATATCTAATATTTTATAAGTGAAGACCAATATTTTTTTTCTTCTGATAACATATTTTATTTTATTTTATTTTATTTTATTTTATTTTATTTTATTTTATTTTATTAACAAGGCAAATCATTCTTTGTTTTCTTGTTTTATTATTTATTTATAATTTAAGGAATTTTTAGAGGAACAGGATAAAAAGGAATTTCTTAAGTGGTGGTTAAAAAGTAGGATGATTACAGTTTAGAGCAAGTAAAAATGTATTAACAAAAATGTGTTCAACATAATAGCCAGCACTGATAGACTGGCTTTGTCAGAAGCTATGGAATTACCATTAGTACAAATACAAGCAGACATGAATGGGAGTGAGACAAACCACAGAATAGATTTTGGGTACTAGACATCGATGTAGACCTCTTTTCATGTGATTTTTTTCATTGGCACTTTCTCCGGGTGCCTGGTTTTAACATCTGAGCTGGAAAACTAGAAGTTTCTTTTGCAGCTCTTAGAATTTGAATAATGATGCACATAGAAGAAGGGATAATTCTAAGTCCCCTATTTCTTTCCACTTTCCAGAGAGTACAATATGGCATGTGAAAATTATCTGAAATTTAGAGGAAAACATCTGAGAAACAAACAAACAAACAAACAAAAAACACTGAAGTATGCTCAAGATATATACAGAAATTCATTAATCTGAACTGATGCAATATAATAGTAAAGAAACCTAATAAAACTGAATTGAAAAAACTATCCTCCAGCAAAATTGTAGCTAAGATTTCCTTCAATTTAAAGAGAAGAAATACTCACAAAGAAGTACAAGATATTAGAATTCAACTGTCAGAAAATTAAACAGTTTTTGAAGTTTAACAAAGATAAAGAAATTACGGAACACAAACTAAGGAAAGCCTCTCATTCACATTTTAGATTGAGCTGTGAGCAGCTGTGATTTTTGAAAATATAAAATTGGCAATGCTCAGGACAGCCCAATTTTAGCTGCAGGCATTCTTGCAAAGCAGTAAGCACAGTTTTTCAGACAGAGGGCTTGCTTATGAAGAGACACACTTCAGTGAAAATACAGAACACAGCATTGACAAAGTAGTTGAAAAGCTTTTTCTCTCCTCCCCTCCAGCCCCATCAGCTTTAAGATCACTTGAATTCTATCCAGTCCAAATAGTCTCTAGGAGCCTGCTCATGACCAGGCTGACTTTTCTTACCCGTCTTCTCTAACATATTAGGAAGAGGGCTTTTGTTCTATAAAATTCCATTTCACTCTTATCTCTAATAGATGATTTGCTTGAGTGGTTTCAAATACTTGATGGCAGGGACATGACTTAACTGAAAACTCCCTTTGACACCTGGATCCTCCAGCAACTCACTCTTGGATCTCATTTTGGCAAACTGCAGGCAATAGACCCTTTGGGATCCATGCAGTGATTCTCTAGCAGTTCTCAAAAAGTTTCTATCTCTTACAGAGAGTCTGAAATTTTTTAAAGTTTCAGAAATTGAAAGTGGTTGAAAACTGCTAGAGGAAGGACTCCAATTCAAATAAGGTAGTGATTATTAACTCTTAGATATACTTCCATCTGCAATCTACGAGCAACGCAAGGAGTTGCTGGTAAAACTCCAAGAAGAAAAAGAAAAAAAAAAAAAAAAAAAAAGATAATGCAATCTGTACTTCGGTGTAGGTTCTCATTAATGTCCTCATCTTAGTTTACATCTCTGAAAAGACACTAGCATACATTATTCCGAAAATTGATTTCCTAACCAGATATATATATATATATATATATATATATTTTTAAGCTGGAGGTTTTTTGTTTATTTCCTCAGACAAAAAGAAAATTAACATCTGCAAAAATCATGGTAAAGCTTACTGAATTTGAAGCACAAAGCACATCCATTTCAATGCTGTGTCAGAAACAGTGTTTTAGAATTCCCTAAGTAAATTCAAGTATTCTCTTGGTTGTACTGTTTGGTAGAATTAAGTTTTGTCATTCCAAAAGTAGACTGATCTTTCCATAAGAAAAACAAAAGGTGTTTTTTTTTTCCATTTTTAGTGTAGTGCAATATCTGTAATATTTCATCTGTATTGGCATCCTCTCAGATTTAAATGCTTCAAGGCTGTTACTTTCAGACATTTTAGGTCTCCATTCCAAATTCATTGCCAAAATTAAAGGCCTTTTCAGATTTTCTTTCTTTTCTGAGATCACATTTAGAAAGCTGTTTTTCTACTGAAGTCTTTGGTTTTTACAGTTTTACATTTCCATATTTTTTTATTTGATTTGTACAGGTTTTAATATTAATGGATGATGAATACAGCTCCTTGTTTCTTACTTGCTTTAAGCAATATTTTTCTCCTTGGGAAAACTTTGTTTTCCCCATCTGTTTCTAACAGAATTACATAGAAGGTAGCATTGTACTGAATTTATAGTTTGTTTGTGGAATAGCCAATCTAAGACAAAAATTAACCTTTCAAATTTTCTCTTTCTTTTGACCATGTCTCTTGAGACCATATCTCAGTACCTTCCCATGATGTAATGAGCCTGTGTGGTTCCATTTTCTTTCTTCCATGTAACCCTTGGCACGAAAGCCTTCTTCTGTGTAGGAAAAACCATCAGTAATTGGTCAGTAAAAACAGCACCAGAAATTAAGTAAATGTATCATTTTCAAATCTTGTTGATTAAGAATGTATTCTGAGATGATCTTGAGTTCAGAAGCACAAAAGTTTGGGGAAAAAAAAAAAAAAAATCAACCTCCTACCTCTGAATCTGTCATATGACTCGTTATATGTGCACTTTTTAAAGTCTTTGCAAACTATCAGCATAAATAAATGCTAGGTATGAGGTTATATATTGGTTGTTTAGTCCAAGAAGTTTCTTCTGCTTTGAGCCCTGGAAATTCCCAGTTTAGTGTTGGCCATGACAAAGGCTGTTACATTTGTTTCTTTATATTAAGTTGCTCTTTAGTTTTTCATGAAATTAATCTTAATACCATGAAAACAAAATTATTGAAGGTCAAGAACCTGGTTATTTTTTGAACATTGTATTTCAGTAATTCATATGTTACTTGAAGTACTGAATGCCAAATAAAATTACCATCATATTTTTATGTCTATTTTACAATCTAGCTTTAGCTATTTTATTAAAAATCATAATAGCTTCATTACTTAGGTTTGTGAAGGCTGAATAACTGCAAATAAAAATAACTTTTTTACAGCAAAAAAATTCTTCCATCTACAAAAAGACTCTGTCTGAAATGCAAAGGTCTGCATTTTTTACACAAAAATTGTGTGGCTGTCATCCTGACATTGCAAAGTACAGCTTCCACTCAGAAGACAAGAATTTCCTCTAAGAAGATGCAGCTCTCTGACCAAGCAATATTCACAGGAAAATCGTTCTGTTGCTGTGCATACTCTTCCCATAGTCGCTATGAGGCTAGTCTGAATCCATAGGTAGAGCTAATGGACAATAGCAAAGCGTAATTATATGGAAGAAATGAAAATACAACCATGTTTTGAAGTAGAAGTACAATATATGTTTGAAAAACTTGTTCTACAAATTTAAACTGTTTGTACAAAAGCAACAAGCAGGAGCAAAGCTTCAGTAACCAGTGGATTAACATATACACATATGCTTTAAGCATCCTCTTAATTATGTTTATCTGATAAATAGATTAACAAAGGGCATCTTAAAGCTGAGAGAAACTATACAGAGTGATCAGAAACCTCAATGTAAACTCTGTGTATATATGCTTTCAGTCTTCGCTCAATATCACTAATGATCAAGCAATTGTTATTCTATCTGTGTTTTCTGGAGGTAATGTCCAAATAACTACTTTTAGATTGTTTCTTTAGAAAGAAACTGTGACTTTGACAAGAATATTTTATTTCAAAACTCTCTGTCTTTGTATGTACAGTTCTATGCCCTGTATTTATTTATTTATTTATTTATTATTATTAATTTTTTTTTTTTTTTGCTGTGGATGTACCATAAAGAATAAACAGCAACTAAGGCAGAATTATACCAAAGAACAGGGCAAAATGGACTTCACTCTTCATTCTCTCATGGATATTCTAAAGAGACTACATCTGCAGACTGCACTGACTTCTAACCACCTTTTCTTTTGTGAAAAATTAGGGTCATTTGGAAATGAAAATAATGCTTTAATATTTTTCTCAAGAACTGAAAGGGAAATATGTCTAATTGGTAAGCCTGTGTGAGGCGATCGAGTTCACCCTCAGTAAGTTTGCAGACGACACCAAGTTAGGTGCGTGTGTCGATCAGCTCGAGGGTAGGAAGGCTTTGCAGGAGGATCTGTATAGGCTGGACCGATGGGCCAAGGCCAACTTTATGAAGTTCAACAAGGCCAAGTGTCAGGTCCTGCACCTAGGCCACAGCAGCCCCAAGCAGAGCTACAGGCTGGGAGATGTGTGGTTAGAAAGCTGCCTGGCAGAGAAGGACCTGGGAGTATTGGTTGATAGTCATCTGAATATGAGCCAGCAGTGTGCTCAGGTGGCCAAGAAGGCCAACAGCATCCTGGCTTGTATAAGAAACAGTGTGGCCAGCAGGTCCAGGGAAGTGATTGTGCCCCTGTACTCGGCTCTGGTGAGGCCGCACCTCAAGTACTGTGTTCAGTTTTGGGCCCCTCACTCCAAGAAGGACATGGAGGTGCTTAAGCAAGTTCAGAGAAGGGCTATGAAGCTGGTGAAGGGTCTGGAGCACAAGTCTTACGAGGAGCAGCTGAGGGAGCTGGGATTGTTTAGCCTGGAGAAAAGGAGGCTCAGGGGCGACCTTATTGCTCTCTACAGGTACCTTAAAGGAGGCTGTAGAGGGGCGGGGATTGGCCTGTTCTCCCACATGCCTGGTGACAGGACGAGGGGGAATGGGCTTAAGTTATGCCAGGGGAGGTTTAGGTTGGATATTAGGAGGACCTTCTTTACTGAAAGGGTTGTTAGGCATTGGAATAGGCTGCCCAGGGAGGTGGTTGAGTCACCATCCCTGGAGGTCTTTAAAATACATTTAGATGTAGAGTTTAGTGACATGGTTTAGAAGAGGACTTGTCAGTGTTAGGTCAAAGATTGGACTAGGTGATCTTGGAGGTCTCTTCCAATTTAGATGATTCTGTGATTCATTATTTTTAAGCCCCTGAGGACTGGGTTCATATACATTTTCATATCTTCAGAGACCTTAACTGGCATTATGTGTTTGCCATGCAAGTTTCTACTAGAGAATAGTAAATGTTACAAATAACAGATTATACTTTGTGTATGGAGATTTATATAAGATGAGATACCTACCTAGTCAACTCTTTGCATAGAAATAGCTAAAAATATGTTATTATAGGGAGAGTAAAACAGTAAATAAATAAATAATCAGTCATCCTTCCTTCACAAAATGTTTTTTTTTTTTTTTTTTTTTTTTTATATGGAAAAGGAGAGAATAGAAACATTTGGAATACACTAAGGGAGCTTTGTAACTGTTCAGATCTGCATGAGATGTCTGTAACAGTAACAATTATGTTCAAGATTTTGAACACAAATATTCTGATTTCAGTGAAGAAGCATTTGCTTCAGATGATTTGTAATGGAAATTACATACAATTTTATGAAGACCTGAATAAGAACAAATACTTATTTATAATTATTCTTGACATTTCTTTCCTGCCTGATTTCTCTTGTTGTTTCTTAGTCTGTGATTATATTTCTGAAGGACTTTTGTAAACTGACGCTTTGTATGCAAATCAAAATCTAGTGGGTTTTCTTTCCACTGTGGCGAGAATTCACCCTAACCACAGAGTAACATCTTCTTTAGTTTAGTAATATATCTGTTAGATGTAGGATATGGAAAGCAACATTTATCATACAAAGTATAAGCATGTGAAGAAAGGATTTTTGTTTGTTTGTTTGCTGCTGTATACTACTAAATTCATTTCCATCACTTTCTGAATCTATATAAAAAGGTATAAAAAATCCATAACTCTAGATTTGGAGTTTTCTCTGACAAGTGGGAACAATGTTTTTGGATTGCATATTTTGTAGCTTACAGAGCAATTTCTCTAAAAAACAAGCCAGTTCAGTAATGCATTTCAAAGATTCTTTTCATCCACTGCTCATGAAAGAGAACAGGAGTTGTCTTTGTCTTGTTCAGGAATGATCAACAATTTTTCATCAAAATTGTCTTTTTAAGAAAAGACTGTTCTGAAAATCTTTAGTAAAAAATGAACTGTTCATGTGAGAAACATTAATACACACACATAAATCCAAAATAACCTTGTCATTTGGGGTTTGAAAGTCATAGTTCCTTACTAAGCCCTGGCACATTAATTTCAACAAAAAAGTATTTGTCTTCAACTTGATTCTCTAGAAAGCTCACTGAGCTCAACAAAGGGTATACACAGACAATACTTCAGCATGTTCAATTTAGATATGAATAAACAGTGTTTGCCCCATCTCATTGAAAGACAAGAAGGTTTTATTAAATGGAATTTTCTGTGGAGAAAGGATGTGAACACGGCTGTTATGAAATAATTAACTGTAGGATTTTTTCCAGTTCACATAGTCCTATGTAGCGTTAAACTGCATTAATCCCAATGTAGACCCTTTTATTCAAAATTGAAGTGGTTCTTATTTAATTTAATTTAATTCACTTTGAAAGCTGAAGTGGTCTAGATTAAATTAAAGCCATTGTAAATCAGAATAAAAGATCAATAATGTATTTTAATTCATCTGCTTTAAAAGTTACTTCAGATTAACTTTCTTAAGTGTTTCTGCATTGACAAATTCAATAGGCTTTGAGTCTTTAGTTGGGCACTTCCTATTAATTATGAATTATCAGCTTCTTCCTCCACAACCTAAAAAACTAATGGCATAAAATGAAGCTATTCTAAGACTGACAAAAAGCACAGACAATATAGATGCAGAATTTGTTAGACTCTGGCACTTCTTTTTCCCTAAGAGCCTTGATAATAATTGAAAAGACAGTACATTTATTTGGCAATTAGAAGTAATTATTATTATTGGAATTATGCAAGCCATCCAAATTGTTTATTCTGTCAGCCATTGTAACCCACCTTGTCCTATATGAACTAAGGCAATACATGGAACAATATTGTAACACTTTTGGTAATGATTCTTTTTCAGAAGATTAGGTTATTACTTAGCTTACAGTGAGGATGCAAAATTGATTAACTAAAGGTAATGTTAATATTTAGACCTGGAACAAAAATTTGTTGGTTTTATTTTATTTTATTTATTTTATTTTAATTTTCATAACAGTTAGGGAGTTATTCTAACTTTACATATTACTTTAAATTGGAATAAGATTTGTTTCACTGAAGTAGTATCACACAAGTAGATACGTTTACCTTGTATTTCGTTATATTTTAAATGCCTCATTATTCCAGTAGTTGGCATAGTAGAATTTTTTGGCAAGTTGGATCTAAAGCTATAAATTTAAGCATTTGTTTCCCTTACACACACACACACACTCAAAAGGCTCCAAAACATTGGTTTCATGGAAATCACAGAACTGTTGTTCAGTTTCTTCATTGGATAATTTTTGTCTTTATTTTAATAATTCAAAGACATGTCTTGAATTGCTGTCCAAAATTCAGAAACTTTTAATAGTGTTGTTAAATCTTTACTTTGCACAGTAGCATTGTAATTTTTGTCTTTCACATTGGTTCTTCAGTGGTCTGACATTGTTGTGAATGAACTTATCTGTATGAATAATTCAATCCTTCTAGCATATGTTTCATGTATATATATGTATACATATACATATTTTATATTGTGTAATGCATATACAATATTGTATATACAGCCTTTTTTTCATTCACATTATCATAAATCTATGATGATTTCTGTGGAAAGTTAACAAGATTTCATTCTTAATGGAAGTTAATGATTTATAGAGGAAGGAAATAATGTTTTTTATTGTTGTTGTTTTGTTTTGTCTTTCTTGCAAAATACATATGAGAATGATTTATCTCTTGAAAATAATAGCAATTATAGCAAAATCAACAGGCATGCAACCAGAAGAATATTCTATAACTGAAAAAGACCTAGCTGGAAGAGAACACCTGGTTCTAATACAGTTTAAAACAGAAGTAGTCAACAGTCTAGGACAAACTGTTAAAGAGAAGCATTTTCTTTCTTATTCTCTATTTGCTGCACTGAAATCTCATGGATTGTATCAGTAACTGGAGAACGTATCAATGGATGGGGAAAGATCTTAGTTTGTAGATGTTACAGAAATAAAGAAAACCAGAAAAAATATGGAGTGCTGCTACAAACAAAATACAGATCCTAACTGTCCAGTTGCCTGCTAATAGGAAGTGTAGAGAGAGATTTATGTAATAGAGTACTCAGATATAGTACTCAGACTATATTTGACTGAATATGTTTCACATGGAAAGAATCTTACTCAGTTTTCTCCTTTGGTTTTGCTTTTGGTAGTGGCTTGTTTAAAAGGACAGCTAAAGTTTTTTGCTAACTCTGGAGATTAACTTTCTGCCACATGGAAGGAAGCAAATATTTCTGTAGGGGACGAGAACAAATTAATCAAAAAGGAAAAAAAAAAATAGGGAGTATTCCTACACTTGTTTTTGTTTGTTGAGTATTGTTTTGCAATATATCTCAAAACCACTTTGTAGGCTGAGTGTGAAGAAAGACACTGTTTTTCTGAACTGTAGTGTGTGTGTGCTTTACTCCACCTAGATGCTGATACTATGGTTGTCACTCTACCTGTGTAATTGAGAGTTGTAGTTCTTAGCGTTTCTGAAACTAAGTCTCTCTTGTATGTATATATTGCAGGTAAAAACAAAACAAACAAACAAACAAACAAAAAACCCTGCAATTTTGGTATAAGAATAATATGATTTTGTAATGACAAAATCATAAGGGTTGGGCCATAAATTGTGACACAATTCATAAGAAGATATTGAGGAAAGAAAGACATAACATTTTATGTATTATGTAGACCTGTTATCATACATTGCGAACAAAAGTATGTTCGGGGAAATAATAGGTCCATAACTTAGTGAAAGAAAGAAACAGAAGACACTCACAACAAAAAATCACTTTCTTTACATCAGTGGTGCCCAGAAAGATCAGCTGCACTTAGCAGCAAGCACTATTATTACAAGCATAATAAGAAAGGGATGCTTAGCCTAGACTAGGAGGAAAAATACCTCACAAACTTAGGAGGTATTCCAACAGTCTTCCAATGTGTCTTCAGATTGCTTAATACCATAGTTATTTGGAAAGGGAAAGGAAGGGAAGGGAAGAGAAGGGAAGGGAAGGGAAGGGAAGGGAAGGGAAGGGAAGGGAAGGGAACTGGTGAGAAAGAAAGAAATATCAAGGAATTACAGGCTACCCCATTACATTCAAATTCCTTGAAATCTGTTCTTACTGAAACAGCAAAACTATTTTCAAGCACCTGGAAAGTAAACAAGTGACTGCCAACATAGACTTGCCAAAAAATCTTGTTAAAAGCTCAAAAGCTTTGCAGACAGGAAAAAAAAGGCAGCAGGTATCACAGATCTTGACCTTAAATAAGTCTTTTGAAAGTGTCTCAGATGGCATTCTTTAAGAAAGGACATTTTCTGTTGATTGACATTATAGCATAGAATCAACACCTGTTGGAAATGGATCAATCAAACAAACAAACAAAAACCAGCGAGTTAACACTATTTGCTGTCAAAATAGAAGGCTATGCCATTTTCACTTTCAAAGAAAACCATGATTCTGGACATGTAATATTGTTTATCAGTGTTAATGAGGTGGATGAAATGTAAATGAGCTATAAATTGTGCTTGCTAAATTTGGAGTTGAAGTAAACATGAAGACAACTGGAAGTATGGGGAAAACAATATTAGAATTCAAACCCATCTGGAAAATTTGGGGAAATGTCCTGAAAAATCCAAATGAATTTGGAGAGACAAGTGTGAAGGACTCAGGAATAGCTACACAGATGCTGAAATGGGATCAACAGCTTGAGGAACAGTTATTTACAAAAAACATCAGGAAATTAAAACATCACAGGAGGAGAAAGAATGTCTGACACATTGGAAGAGGTATAAGCAATTATTTTATTAGGTTAAAACTAAACAGAAAGATACTCTGCAAGACATTTGAGATAATTTTCTTAAGAAAACATGCCAATATGAGCAGACTTTCCACAGACACATCGTCCCTTCAGACAGACCTAAAATTTTCCTCTTTGCAGTTCTCTCCTCTGTACATGTGGGCTACGTGTATTGACAAGTTACTGCTGAGCAAGCTGTCTTTTGGTTTGCTGAGCATTACTAAGTGTTTAGCTGAAATACTGTAGCAAGTTCTGGGCACTGACCTTTGAGAAAGCAGAGATTTTGATTCCTTGGAAAATATTTGCCGAGTTTAGTGAAAGCAATCAGGACTTGAGAGAACATAAATTTGTTACAAAAATAAAAATACAAAGGGTTGAAACAGTCTTCAAGTATGTAAAAGGCTGTTGCAAAAGAGAAGGACAAAGTCTGTTCTCCTCATGTGCAACAGATAGAAACAGGAAATAATAGACTTCCATTGCAGCAAAGTCATTTAAAGTAAGATTTTAGAAAAATAAATATCAGTCAATCACAGGAAGTGTCTGGGGAAGGTGCAGTTGCATCTTCTCTAGTGGTCGTCTAAGAAAAGGCTAGAAAAGCATCTACAAGTATTCTTAAGCATAACTGATCTTTCTTTAGGATCACTCTAGTCTTATGATTTTTCCTGGAATTTGTTGGAACTTCCTAATGTTAGGTTTCACATGTGACCCATATTTTTGGGTCATTATGTTTTTTTAAAAAGAATTTTGTTTTTATTAGGGGTAATTCTCAGGATTTCTTTAGGTTTGTTATTTGTTCACATTTTTGGCATTTGGGATATATTTTCAATAGTTTTGGATTGAAAAAGATGAAAAAATTGAAAAGAGTGTTGTAACATAAGAGCCAGATAAAAGGTGATTTTAAATATCTTTCCCTGAATTAACTGTATATAATTACATAACTCATAATTTTAAAGATCATTTATTTTCATTAAGAGTATTATGATACAGACCAAATATATGTGTTGCAAATAAACATGCAGTTAAAAATCAACTGAAATTAGACTCCTTCTCACCAATACTCATACTCTTATATTAAGGTTAATGGAGAAAAGTTTGAGTAGTAAGTCACAGAATCTTCTGTCTTGTCTATGACTCTTACTTTCAACCAGCATCAGATGACATCTGTCTATTACATGAGAAAGACAGTGGATTTCTAAAAATCAGAAACCACACAGGTGTGTGATGAGATTATATGCAACATTTTCAGGGACTGCTTTCCAGAAGAACAACCCCCAAACTTCAACCTAAGGCCCCTACATTTTTTAATCCAGAGTGAGAGAAAATATTTATTTATTTATTTATTTTTCTGAAGAAAGCAGATTTTTACTTCTAATGTAATGATGGTTTCTCTGGACTCAATAAGTTTAAATAAAATGAATGAGCTTTTTAGTTCACATTATGAAGTCTGATGTATCTAATAATTGAAACTGAGAACTGAAAGGAAAGAAAAGGGGATATAATCCTTAAAGAAGAGGAAAGACATCATTGAACACTGCAATACATTTCTGCCTGTGCTGCTGTTCACAGTGCTAAACAGCTCTCATATAGCAAATTGCTCACAAAAATTAGGTGCTTAAATTTTCCTAATTTATGAGGTAGCTAAATTCTCAGATTTACAGAATCTTGAGTATAAACATCTGGATGGAGATGTACAAAGGGATGGACATATTAAGGGTGCTGTAGTGTCTCATTAACATGGCCTGATATGACATACTCTATGCATTATGTAAAGGAGGAATATGATGCATTGTTGTATGTAAAGCTGAACAGAAATATATGAGATGGCACAAAATACCTTCATAATTCACATCCTTTGTATTTATAAGTCCATATATTAACAAACAATTTTGGTCACACGGTTCATGCCTCCATTCTCAGCCCATTCAATTTTGTGATATTGCCATTGTTTCAATCTTTGTACAGCACCAAAACAATGGAGTTGTGTATTCACTGACTTTGAATAGCAATTTTGCACAATCATTCATTTGTGGGGAAAAAATTATATATGATCTTGTAAGCTGTAACTTGTGTGCAGTTTCTGTGGACTCATAGCTCTGTCACCGTTTAACTGACATTTCTTTGCTTTGTGTCCACATTGCTCTGTAATTTTTTTGTATTCTGAACACTTTTAGTGGTGTATGGAAGCTGAAGGTCTGGTTAACAGTAACAGCTTCTGAGTCTTTGCATCAAAGATACTACTCTCAGCTACAGAATTATTATTGTTTATTTACATCATCTTAGTGCCATTTTTCACTTGCTTCATTTTATACTTCCCAAAGATGTTGACCAAAAACATTTTTATTTTAATTTAATTATATTTTTTATAGTTCTTTATATATCTTGCAGTTGAATGCTCTATAAAAAACTGTTTTTATAGTTTTTTGATTCTGATTTTGTTCTGATTTATTGACATTATAGGACATCTTGCAATCTGAAGACTAATCAACCTTAGCTACAAATGTCATACTCAGCATGACTCCAAGCTCTTATTCCATGGCTTCCTGAAAAAATATTCTTTGTCAGTGAGACTTTTTCCCCCTTGTCCTTCATTGTGATTCTGTGTTAGGCTAATTACTAATGGTGCATTGATCAAGGATTTTAAAGATTAACAACATATTTAATAAAGATAAGAAGATGCGTAAAGAAGCTCTTTTCTATGAATATAAATGTATGTTGATTATATAATATAACTTCAGTGACAATTAACTTCTTGGCTATCAGTATCTTCAGTTCTCACAGTATAATTGTATAGCCAAATATATATATATATATATATATATATATCCCTAGATGGTCTTAGCTTCTGTACACTTAACCTATGGGAACTTGCTACTACTTCTTGTGAACAAAATTAAAAGTATGTGGAAAAGAACTGAACTCACACTGTAGGCATAAATTTAAGGATAATTATTAAGATAATAACAATTGATGAGATCTGTGGGTGGAGATAAATGGTAATGAGTAATAATGGAAGGTAGAAGGAGGTTAGAGGCCTCCTTCCACTCAAGATGGAACAAAATCCAGAGGAACTGGAAGGAAGTTGGAGATAACACTGTGTGGAAGTAACAGCATATCTGATGATAAAAAGCAGGAGAAAAGGTATCTCTTAGCCCCTCATGCGTATGTACTGTTGACCCAATTCTTTTGAGGCAGTTTGTAAATGGACAAGGTATATATGGATGTATCTGAGCCCTGTTTCTGCTTCTATGGTGCAGGCTGGAATTTTGACACCTATGACTCATTTCCCTTCCATTGACCTATCACCTCCACTGACCATTTATCCTCAAAACAAAATAAATAACAATAACAAACAAACAAACAAAACAAAACAAAACAAACAAACAAACAAACAAACAAAAAACAGAAATCCTAAGTAAATTGGTTGGTATTAATGGAATAGGTTCTATTAAATTTGGCACATAAGCATCCTTCCACATAAACACATAACTGAAACAGGGAAAAAAGGGACATATCTTTCAGTTATCAGAAAACATAGTCAGCTGCCGAGGGACATCTTCCTCCACTGATTTTACTAACATAGTTTGCACTTTACAAATATAGTTCGCAGCTGTGCTTGGGAAAGCAAAATTTGAACCAATAATCCACTTAATGTTCCTCACAGCAGCCTAGAAACATAAGAAACCCACTCTAACCGTAAGCTAATGTCATATCCAGCACTTCCTTCCCTCTTTCCCTCCTTCCCTTTCCCTCTCTTTCTTTCTCTCTCTTTCTTTCTTCCCTTATATAAATGGAAGAACTCCAACATTTTCCTTGCTGTAAATAAGGTACTGAAATGTATCATTACATACTTTGACAGCTGGCTTTTATAAATACATGTTAAACAAAAACAAGGCATGCTTGGAATAAATCCCCACTAGAGCTGTAGTTCATAATCTGCGTTCATTATCACCAAAAATGTTACAAGCAAGTGGGAAAAATTAATTATGGTTAAAAGCTTCATAGCATACCATTTTCTTTTATATTTCTTTTTAGTTACTATACATTTTCTTAATTCAGAATGTTGACATATTTTCTTCTGTATCAACACCATTCCAATTTCTAGCCATTTCTACTATATTTGTTTATTTCATGAAAAATATGCCATTTAACTCTCCTTGTCCTTTCTTAAACCCTTCTTGATACCATCTTGTATTTCTTTTTTAATTTTTTTAGTATTTTCTGTTTAGACATTCTCACCACTTTCTGTCTTAAATTACTTGCTCTCATCAATGTCACATTTCTGTGGCTTATTCAATTGTTCTTTTGGCCTTGCAGACTGTAGGCCTGGAGTTCTGGTCTATGTGTTTGTACTGGGTCTGGCTGGGATGTTAACTTTCCCTGCAGCAGCCCATACAGTGCCATGCTCTGCACTTGTAGCTAGAACAGCAGCGTTATCACACCAGTGTTGTGTCTGCTGCTGAGAAGTGCTGGCACAGTATCAGGACTTTCTCTAACCCTCCTGGGGGGTGGGCAAAAAGTGAGAAAGAAACATCACCAGGGCAGCTGACCTAAACTAACCAAAGAGATATTCCATACCATATGATGTCACACTCAGCAATAAAAGGTGGAAGAAGGAGGAAGAGAGGAGGGGTGGGCTTTCGTTGTGAAAACGTCTGTCCTCCTCGCAAACACCAGCTATGTGCGTTGAGGCCCTGCTTCAAGGACGTGGTCAGGTATCGCTCATTTGTGGGAAGTAGAAAATCATTTATTTCCTCTGCACTTCCATATAGCCTTTACTTGTTTTGTTTTTTTGCTGTTCCCTTTCCCCCTCCCTTTCCCCTTTCCTTTTTTCCTTTTTTCCCTTTAGTTGAATTGTTAATTAATAATATTTCCTTAATATATATATATTTTTTCTCTTTAATTAAATTATCCTTATCTCAACCCATGAGTTGTTCTTTCCTTTACTTCTTCCCCTCCTCCTCTGAGGAGGGGGAGTGAGAGAGCGGTTGTGGTGTTCAGCTGCCTAGCACGGTAAAACCACCACAGTGTTGCGGCTAATCTGGGACTTTTTTTCTGTCAAGATGATGATCAGTGCATTAGGGTACATTTGAGCTTTGAGTGCCCTTGGGTGATGCTTTTAATTAAAAACATTCTGGCATGATAGACTGTTTGGAAGCAAACACGGGTGTTTCTGTATCTAGGTTTCAATTTCACTCTGTTCTGGATTTACAGAACTAGAATGAACTATCAACAAGTAGTATTAAGATCCGTACCTGGAGAACCTGGATTGCAAGTTATTCCTTTTGCCTGTGCTATCAATACTGCAGAATCAAACTGCAATAATTACAAGATTCCTACCAGTACAACCAAACAATCAAATGTAATGGAGAAAGGAACTGGTATCACCACATTTAGGAGCCTACCTAAACTTATAAAATGTATGAATGTTAAACATAGCTTCACAAACACATCTACATAATCTGCAACATTGAAAAAAATATATAAAAGTCTTCAGTACTCCTCAATAAGAAATAACATTTCCACTCTTTTGCATTAAATGTTACTGATGACCAAGCAAATAATTGAGACATTAAATTAATGTGTTTAACTGTTCATATATGGCAGATTATAAAAGGCAAATATACTGGACTGGGGTGCAAATCTTGAAATATTTTGCTTGCTGATAGGTTTGTGTTGAAGGAAAAATCAGTGCTGTAAAATATGTCTGTAATATGCTTTGTTTAATATGCTTTAGTTATACATGCAGAACTATTATTCAGTCCATACCCTGACAATAACAAATAGCATGCAGACAGTTCTTTCTTTCACAACTGTAGGTTGCAGGCCAGTGTTGAGTTCATGGGTCCCCACACATAATGAAGCAGAGGTCTGCTTAGAATAACTAAAAAGTTTGGTATCAGCTGTTTATTGCAATGGACTACACAGTAAGCTTGGCAGGGGAAACAAAACAAGTACACTGTGTTTCTTGTTCAATGTTAAGATTCAGTCACAGATAATAAATGTTACTTCCAAAATTGTAGAAATGTTGATTTTGAGTAGTCTGTTCCATAAGAGATAACATTAATCATCCACATGTTGAAGTTCCTTCTATGTTTTTCGTACCTCATTTATTTGTACAGAACATTTACATGAGAATTCCTCTCCCCAGAGTTATGAAGAACATTATTAAAACAATCGAAGCTGAGAACAAATAAATAGTAAGAAATACAATATTTGGCTTCTGTATTAGGGTTGACATCTATAATTAAACCTCAGAACAAGCAAACATGACACTTTACAATACAGAAACAACCTAGAAGTCACTGTTGCAAAGTTGAGGAGACAGTTGTAGTGTGATATCACTAAATCATTAACTGTACTTGCTAAATGTACCACTGCTTTTGTGTAAGAAGTCAAACTTTTCTATTTTGTTTTCTTTCTTTTAAATATATTCATTATTCAAGGAGGAGTGGATGTAAGAACAAATTTTGGTAAACACTGACTGGTTTAAATCTGGCCTTCAAAATAAAGGTAATTGAAGATTTTACTCAATACTCAAGGAGATTATAGATCAGTCCCCAAGAGAACATTTCAGTTATGAGACTAGTTTTAGCCTTTGCTTTCAGAAGTAGGTTAATTTTCCCTAAATTAAGAGTCTACAACCTACATTTAAGTGTTACCCTAAGCTCTCCTGTAATGAGGAGAAAAAGATATCTCGGGAGAGAGCAATTCACGCCATCTTAAGATGAGGCTTCTATGCTAGGCCTTCTGGAAATTTAAATGATATGGAGGTGTTATTTCCCTGAATTGCCTTCCTTGCCCATGTCATTTTGTTAACAAAGTCTGTGAACCAAATGTAATAGTTCTTCTATTTATAGGTAATGCCAGCTTGGTGCTCTAATTTCATCTTGTCTTAGTCTCTGGCCTCAGCTCATTATAGTATAAGAAGAATTAAGAACAGTGGTGGTTTGGAATGCTATATGAAATCTCAAAAGGCTAATCTTTGAGACGGGAAAACTAGCCTTTCAGCCTTTAAGTTTTTGTTGCAGAGTTCTCTGAATTAGAAAAGAGGTATAAAACAATCAGTATACTTGAAGTGAGTAATGTACAAGTAACTGGAGACTTAGTGCAGTAGTAAAATACATACACATTTACTTACAGAATAACAGTTCTTTTTGATGGCTGTGCCTGAAAAATCACCTTGCTAAACTCATTGCAGATCCTCAGGGCAGGCCTGCACATCAAGGTGTAGTGCTGGCAAACTGATTTTATCTGCTGAGGAAATGACAAAAATAAGATTCATTCTGAGGCTAAAATGAAGTATGTTGTGATCACTGAATGAGACAGGACATACAGCACCCACTACTGCTCTCTTCTTTGTTACCTAGGAGAATCTTCCTGTTGTCAAGGGACTGAGGCAGGATTTCTCTGGATCAGAATACTGCAGGACTGGCCAAGTGCGTTTCAGTGAACCTCTTTCTAGCATTACATTTCTGTTGTCTGTATGATAAAGTGCACAAAATTATGTAGCTTGAAACAAACTAATGAGCAGATACATGAACTGAATTGCAAAGTAAATTTCAGGAAATAACTTCTTTCAAACACAGGCAGAATTGGGTAATCAGTCACAAATGACAAAAGCGATATTGCTTTTCAGAGAGTGTACTGCATTGCAGCACGTAATTAACACCTGATGTTACAGAACTCTGGAGGATGTTTTGTTACAGTCAGAAGAAAAGGAAAAATTGGTAATTTCAGATCTCGTTTGTGAATCTGAATTCTGATAACATTCTGATAACATTTCCTGAGTAGAAAAAGAACAGAAAGAAATTCAAGAGAATCCACAATCTCTTTGTGTTTGTTATCTCTCTTTACAATCTTGTGTGGAGGAAGTAGTAATACCTTCCAAAGGTATTACTGGAGATTTACACTACACCTTTTAAAATCCTGTGTTATAAGTTGCTATATAAATAATAACTGTAATATTTCTTTCCTCAAAATTATTCTAGGTCATTTAAAGAACAAACTAAAAATGAAAAATACTTAATTTTCTCTGTAGCTATACTCCAACACTTGCCCGAGTATTTACCAATTTGATTAATACCAGTTTACTGATAAGATATCTTCAGGAAGTTTTCTCCTATATGCCAGATAATTTTTTACAAAATATTTTCAATCCTACTTTTAAGATATTTTCGTAACTTCAGAGAAAACAGAATGGCTGACTGGAACTCTAACTGCAAAATAAGGGGTCAATTTATCCAGTTTATTATTTAATATATTTTTTAGTATATACTTATATAAGTGTGTGCATGGTGGTCACATGAAATTGACCTTGAAGTTGTGATGGTCTATGAGATCAAATGATTCAAGCCATTTATGTTATTTTTGTTGATACGTACCCATATCCATTACTTTCAAGAATATCTATAATCTAAAATAGGCAGAGGTATTATCTCTTCTTTAAAAGCATGGTCTGGATTTCTGCAACAGAGTTTTTTCTATGAAATTTAATGTCACAAGTAGATTGCACTTATACAACATCTCATTCTGAATCAAATGTGTTTTTATCAGTACCCTCAAAATCTTTTATTGGTCAGAAAAGATGTCAGACATTGTTAAATAAAAGTAATCATTCTCAGTGCATATTTCTAGTCAGTATTAATCTACATATTGCCTGTGGCCATTTGGAGAAACAGATAACGTTGCAACTTGAATCACAGAATCACAGAATCACAGAATCACAAAATCACAGAATCACAGAACTGTAGGGGTTGGAAGGGACCTCAAAAGATCATCAGGTCCAACCTCCCTGCCAAAGCAGGTTCCTCAGAGCAGGCTGCCCAGGTAGGCATCCAGACAGGCCTTGAATATCTCCAGAGAAGGATACTCCACGACCACCCTAGGCAGCCTGTTCCAGTGCTCCGTCACTCTCACCGTGAAGAAGTTCTTTCACATGTCAGTACGGAACTTCCTGTGTTCTATCTTGCGGTCATTGCCCCTTGTCCTATCCCCACAAACTACTGAGAAGAGGTTGGCTACGTCCTTCTGTCTCCCACCCCTCAGGTATTTGTACACATTGATGAGATCCCCTTTCAGTCTTCTCTTCTCAAGGCAGAATAGACCCAGGTCTCTCAGCCATTCCTCATAGGAAAGATGCTCCAGGCCCCATATCATCTTTGTGGCCCCTCGCTGCACTCTTTCCAGGAGATCCCTGTCTTTCTTGTACCGGGGAACCCAGAACTGGACACAGTACTCCAGGTGAGGCCTGACCAGGGCAGAGTAGAGGGGGAGGATCACTTCCCTTGACTTGCTGGCCACGCTCCTTTTAATGCACACCAGGATACCATTAGCCCTCTTGGCCACCAGGGCACACTGCTGGCTCATGGCCAACCTGTCGTCCACCAGGACCCCCAGCTCCTTCTCCTCAGAGCTCCTCCCCAGCAGGTTGTCCCCCAGCCTGTACTGAAACTTCCAGTTGTTCCTTCCCAGGTGCAGGACTCTACACTTGCTCTTATTAAATCTCATTTGGTTTCTTCCTGACCACCTCTCCAGCCAGTCCAGGTCTCGCTGAATGGCAGCACAGCCTTCTGGCATGTCAGCCACTCCTCCCAGCTTTGTGTCATTGGTGTACTGAATGATGCATTCTAATTATTAAATAATAATTCCAATAATCCACCCTTCCTTTATATGGTTACCTTTCAGTTGTGATTTTTATTTCTTCACCTCTGTTGCCTATTTAAGTAACAAAATAAGGGGGGGGCAGTTATTTGGAAAAATGCATGTTTTCTAATGCATTCAGTATGTACATTTGCAGGGGAAGTTTAGACTAGATATCAGGACGAGATTTTTCACTGAGAGGGTGGTTGCACACTGGAACAGGCTCCCCAGTGAAGCAGTCACTGCACCAAGCCTGTATGAATTTAAGAAATGTTTGGACTGTGCACTTAGCCACATGGTCTAAACTTCTGGGTAGAGCTGTGCAGTGCAAGGAGTTGGACTTGATGATCCTTATGGGTCCCTTCCAACTTGGAATATCCTATGATTCTATGATTCTATGATTCTATGATATATGTTAATGTACTTTAGTGTATATATTAGTTGTTTTTTGTTTGTTTGTTTTCCCTCTCTTCACAGATGCATCAAGGAAAGATAAATCATTTTGCAAGTCAATTTTACAATTTCCACAATTTTATTTGAATTTTTACATAAGAAAGTTCTAGATTATTATTTTTTTTTTTTTTTTGCCTGTCAGAAAAATAAATCAAGGTGTAAATAACAATTTTAACACGTTTTCACTGATGACTCCATTTCTGGCTCTAGAAATGTTTTCTTTTGTGGTTTCATTCACAACTATCAGCCTCTTGCTTCCACATGCAGTATCCTCTACTCTATACAATACTTGTTGTCATATGTTCTTTCATGAACAAAGTACAATGGAAAAGAAAATATATTTTTCTATATAGTTTTACTCAATTATTTTGTCATCTGTAGTGACAAAAACTTCCTGTTGATGGTCTTTTGTAATTAAACTTCTTAATTTATCAAAAATATGCTTCAGGTTTACCTTACTGAAGCCCCTTATTTTTAAACAAAATTGTAATAAAATATAAACTTACCCATATTTTTTTCTATTGTTTTTAGTTTCTCACTGCTATGTTGTTAGTAATAAGCAACATAATATATTAATCTCTCTACATTGACTCTGTTTTGCTCATGATAGTAATTGGCAAGAGATTTCCATGTCTTTATATTAACTCTTGAGCTTTTTCACTCACCCTCTTCCTTTGAGGTGTGGGAGTGAGTGTGCTGTGGTGGAAGTTAGCTGTCCATCAGCTAATCACAGTCCTTTTGTCAGAATAAAGGGTTTTAGACAATCACTGTGCCTGGAGGAAAGGTAACCTCTCCCGAACTACTCTCTGTCTTTTGTTGCCAATCTTTTTGTTGCCCATCTCTAAATTTAATGTGCCTTCCACAACAGAATTGCCTTGGAAGATTTCAGTGTGAGTGTTTATATAGATATGTATGTATGTGTTCTAAATATATAACTGAATCCACTTAACCTATGTAGAGTTATCAGCTGGCAGACCATGCAGGATTGTGATTTCTTCAAAAGGCTTTTCCAATCAATATTAAAGTGTGAATACTGATTAAATATCATATTTAAGGGTCATTCGTCAACTGTAACATCTGTTGTGTTCTCAGTAGTGTCTGAATAGAATACAAAGTAAAGTTCTAAAACAAAAGAAAATATAAATCCATAAAACTGTCAGTAATTTTGTTCACAGTCTGAAGTGCATGATGTAAGGGTAAGTAGAAAGTGAGAGCTTCTGATTCCATACGGTTATCCAATCAAGGAGCTTTTCAATGCAAAAGGGGATAAGAACCCACAGATATGCAAACATACAAGGGATACCAGAGACATTGTCAAAGAGTAAAAGTCTCCAGTCACAAATGGATGGGACGTCAAGAAACTCAAGGCACAGCTTTGGAGAGTGCCACTTGTATTTTGTAACTGCTAAGAAGGCAAACAAGAGGATTTGGAATATTTGAGGGGCATCTGTGGGACTGTGCAAACCTTGGGAAGGAATAGTTAGGAGGTTAGAGAGAAAGTGGTGTCAAAGTGTCAGATCATGTTTAAAATGGGGCCAATCAGTATGCCTGTCTGACTGAGCTCTGCACCTGATCACTGTCCTCTCTTCTTTTTAAATGCCAAAATGCCACTCTTTTTTCCTCGAAAGAAAACACCCACCTGTGATGGTTTTGCCATCCACAGTTCTGAGTTCCACCACAACCGCTCTCTCACTCCCCCTCCTCAAAGAGGAGCGAGGAGAAAATATGATGAAAGGAGCTCAAGGGTTGAGATAAGGACCAGGAGATCGCACAATAATTATCGTGACGGGCAAAACAGACTCAGCACAGAAAGAAAGTAAGATTTATTGCTTATTACTAACAAGCTAGAGAAGTGAGAAACAAAGGAAAGAAACCAAAAGAACCTTCCCCCCCAACCACCCTCTTCTACCTCCTCCCCCCGAGAGGCGCAGGGGAACCGGGGAATGGGGGTTATGGTCAGTCTACAGCACTTCTTCTCTGCCACTCCTTCTTGGTCACTCTTGTCCCCTGTGCTGTGGGGTCCCACCCATGGGATGCAGTCCTTGCTGAATTGATCCGGTGTGGGCTGCCCACAGACAGCAGCTCTTCAAGAACTGCTCCATATATGGGTCCGTACCACGGGGTCCATCCCTCGGGAGCAAACTGCTCCAACCTGGGTCCCCCACGGGCAGCAGCTCCTGCCAGATCACCTGCTCCTGAGTGGTCTCCTCTCCACGGCCTACAGGTCCGGCCTGGAATCTGCTCCAGCAGGGGTCTTCCACAGGCCGCAGTCTCCGTCAGGGCAGGTCCACCTGCTCCACTGTGGTCTCCTCCACAGGCTGCAGCGTGGATCCCTGCTCCACTGTGGTACTCCATGGGCTGCAGGGGGACATCCTGCTTCACCATGGTCCTCACCACAGGCCGCAGGGGACTTCTGCTCCGGCGCCTGGAGCACTTCTCCCCCTCCTTCTTCACTGACCTTGGCGCCTGCAAGGCTGTTTCTCACTCCTCTCACCCTCCCAGCTGCTGAGTGGCACAGCGTTTTTTTCCCTGTCTTAAATATGCTCTCACAGAGGCGCATAACAACATTGCTTATTGGCTCAGCTCTGGTCAGCAGTGGGGCCCTTACCAAACATGGGGCAGCTTCTAGATCCTTCTCACAGAAGCCACCCTTATGGCCCCCCTGCTACCAAAACCTTGCCACGTAAACCCACTACACCACCCACTTCAATAGATACCATTGCAGCAATAAAATGTCTATATTTAGATGAATAATTTGCCATCAGAAAATATTTTTTCTCATTTATTGCATTCAGTATTGAAAAATAATATTATCATTTAGTGTTAGGAGAAATAACAGCCAAATACACAGAAAACAAATATTTAAGTGTTAAATCCCAGATATCAAAGGCTTTCTATCTCCTTTTAGGTATGTGATGAAAAAGAGGCATGGGAGGGGTATGTGTAGGGGGCTTGTGAGGGATTGTGATAGTCTTCCTGTATTGAATACATTTGTATTTGTATATAAGACAGTCATTTCTCAGTGCTGGAGTTAGTAAGTTATGTAAAAGTGTCAATTTTGATTTAAAAAACAAACAAACAAACAAAAAAAAAACAGTAGAGCCTATGTTAAAATATATATTAAAGAATGTTGCTAGAAAGAGAAATTGCTGAAATAGTCTCTAAACCAGGAGTGCTAGTGTAAAGTTTGTTCTGGGCACAAACTGAGGTAGGAGAACTTTTACATTATGTTTGCCAAACTTGGAGCAGAAAATACAGCATATCTGTGTTGATTTTTATTTTCAAAACTGTAAGATATTCCAATGGAATGCAATGGAGTTGCATCAGGATATAATTTAGGACATTCAGACGTAGTTTCACAGGATTTTTAGATGCCAGTAAACACATAAATAAGAGTTCTGTAACTTTTTAATTTTCAGGAATCTTCTAGACAAAATGTGGAGGTGAAACACATATCTCAAGTAAACAATTGCAATGTAAATACACAGAATCAAAGAATCATAGAATGTTTTGGTTTGGAAAGGACCTCAAAGGTCACCTAATTCCAACCCCCTGCCATGAAGGACACCTCCCGCAAGACCAGGTTGCTTACAACCCCATCCAACTTGGCCTTAAACACTTCCAGGATATGGAACCCACAACTTCCAATGTTCCAGTGCCTCGCCACCTTGTGAGTGAAGAATTTCTTCTTTACATTTAATCCAAACCTACCCTTTCAGTTTAAATCTGTTACCCCCTTTCTTATCAATATAAATTTATACATACATATAAACACATTTAAAATCATTTATGACAAAAACAAAAGCTATAGGAAATAGTATAGGAAAAAGATGTGTGTCATAGCATTCATATTATAATTTTGCAACAATGGTTAGAATTTCAGAAACTCCTGTTTTGCTATATCTTCAAATTCTTTGTTTGTTCTTTCCAATAAGTTTTTACTATTTTTTTATCAGTTACTTCATTAGCACAAAATCACCTTCCT
Organism: Nettapus auritus; assembly: GCA_011076525.1. Lineage (NCBI taxonomy): Eukaryota > Metazoa > Chordata > Aves > Anseriformes > Anatidae > Nettapus > Nettapus auritus. The sequence goes on from CM021766.1 coordinate 71,665,730, forward strand.
CAGTTTTGTCAGATGTCACATAACCTATACCATTTTAAGTTTGAGTAGTATATCTATTTCTTATCCTTTTAAAGCAGCGTGAGGATGAACTGTATCTTTCTCATGTTCTTTATCCAGTCTTTCATTACAAAATGAAACTGGTTATATAAGCCTCTTTCTTCCTCTAGATGTAATTAATTTTTATGTGAATCTTGTCAAAATTGTTGATGGCTTTATTTCTTAAAATGTCCATGTGTTTTAAAAAGTGAATTACTGGCTTTGCTTCTTCTGGTTGCACAAGTTTGGAGATGGTGAACAAATATCTAACTTACAAATTCTGTTGCCATTATTTTTTTCCCTTTTTATAAACTGAAAAATAAATAAATAAATAAATAAAATAAAATAAAATGCTGTTTAACAGGGAGCACCTAAAGAAAATCTGGTTAAAGTTTTCTTCTTTCTGTGCCATTTGTTAATCCTGTTTGTGCAGAAAATACATTGCATGCCTACAACACTGCAACTGCTTAACTGTGAATAGTATCTATTCTGATAATAAGTAAAAGAAAGTTCTCTCATGAAAGTCAGAAACCTTTAGAGGTTAGTTTCCTTTACCTCCAATGTTCTCTGCTGGTGAATGGCCTATGTTATCATGAGAAAAACTAAGATTGGTGAAGCAAGTGACACAAAAAATATGTGTAAATGAAAAACCCTCATAAGTCATTAAATATTTTTAATACATATTATTTTATGTCAGTTATATCAGATGGAAAGATGAGATAAATTATTCACAAATTGCTCATGTATATTATTGGAAAATTACCAACTATGGTCAAAACAAACAAGCAAGCAAAAAAAATTATTGTCATGAAACGTCATTCACCTTTGAATTATGGTCAATAATTTTCTAATGTGAGACAAATGAACTGTGTTAGCCAAAATATTTTGATTCCCTTTATTATTTCTGAAGCTACAAAGGTGATTACAAGAAACAAAGCAATTGGCCCCATAAGGCAGACCTGCGAGTTTCCTCATGTTTGCACTACCAAGAACATCTAGACCATCCTGAAATAAAAGATGATACTGGGATGAGCTCACCAGTCTGGAGAAAGTGGGAAATTTGTATGTGCTTTAAAGACTCTCCAGAATCTCTCACTGTGCAGAATGTAGTTCCAGAAAACTCACCAGATTCACTTGGTTACAGATCTCTAGAAATGTATACCAAATTCCAATGTTTCCCTTCTTTAGTGGCTCAGGTTTTCTTGTGAGGACAACCTTTGAAAAGTCTCTTGACTAAAAGTAAACTTAAGTTAGTCACCAAGTCACTAACTTAACTAGCAGTGCTATACGTTAAAATATACATTGTTCAAAAGTTGCTATTTTGATTGTTTTGATTGTTGCCATTGTGGTAAGAGCTTGTTGAAAGGCATTTGGTGTGTAGACAGATTGAAAGGAAACTAATGAAATAGTAGTGAGACTGAAAGACTAGAAGTTTTAATTAGCACTTCTATTCCTGTTTTTGAATTTGACAACTTACTTAAAACTAGAATACTATTTTCAGTAAAAAGTGAAAGTTCAGTCATGCACCCTCTCATTACTATCAGCCTTCTAAACAGACTCCGTACACTGTGTGAAAGTGACTTTTCTCTACCTATAAAACATTTGGCATTGCCATCCTTAAGACTGCACTTGCAGTCTGGTAGCAAGCCCATAGAGCAACTCTTAAACTACACAGCACACATTTTTATTAGACAGGAAAGCTGCACATAAAAGTGTTGTAGGTTAACTCTAGTAGGTAACCAAGATTGAACAGGAGCTTGCTCACTCCCTTAGTTGGGATGGGGTGATAATCATATAGGCAAAAGTGAGAAAACTCATGGGTTAATATAAAGATAGTTTAATTGGTAAGTTAAAAGCTATATGTGCAATCAAAGCAAAATAAGGAAGTTATTCATTACTTCCCATTGGCAGGCATATGTCCAGCCACTTCCAGGACAGCAGGGCTCATCATGCATATAGGTTGCTTGGAAACACAAATGTAATAGTCATGAACATCTCTCCACCTTTTCCCAAGCTTGTATTGCTGAGCATGACTTCATAGGTACGGGATATCAGCTTGGTCATTTGGGGTCATCTGTGTCCCCTTCCAACTTACTGTGCACCCCCCTACCTCCTCACAGGTGGGGCAGTCTGAGAAACAGAGAAGGCCTTGATGCTGTGCAAGTACCATTCAGCAATAGCTAAAACCTTGGTGTGTTATCAAATGTGTTTTGGCCACAAAGACAAAACATAGCACTATATGAGCTGCAATGAAGAAAATTAACTACATCGCAGCCAAAACTAATACAAAAAGTCTGCCCTGAGTGAACATTTGTTCACTTTGTAGTATCACGCATATGCCTGTTACGTTGAAAATTAGGCTCCATATCAGAAAAGAATTGAGATAAAGTGTTCTATTAAGGTGATTAGTAAAGAGAAATTACAGTGTTGAGAAAGAAGGTTACAAAAAGAAAGAAGGTTACAGGTCTTATGAGGAGCTGCTGAGGGAGCTGGGATTGTTCAGCCTGGAGAAAAGGAGTCTCAGGGGCAACCTTATCGCACTCTACAGGTACCTTAAAGGAGGCTGTAGCAAGGTGGCGGTTGGTCTATTCTCCCACATGCCTGGTGACAGGACAAAGGGGAATGGGCTAAAGTTGTGCCAGGGGAGGTTTAGGTTGGATATTAGGAAGAACTTCTTTACTGAAAGGGTTGTTAGGCATTGGAATAAGCTGCCCAAGGAAGTGGTGGAGTCACCATCCCTGGAGGTCTTTAAAAGACATTTAGATGTAGAGCTTAGTGATATAGTTTAGAAGAGGACTTGTTAGTGTTAGGTCAGAGGTTGGACTAGGTGATCTTGGAGGTCTCTTCCTATCTGGATGATTCTGTGATTCTGTGAAAACATTAAAAAATAAAATAGATTTCTAAGATTTACCTGAAAGCTTTAAACAGCTGCTATCATGAGGTGTTATAACCATTTTTTATTCTGTTCTCTAAACTGGGATGCATTTGGAAAGGAATTGTCCCTCAAAAATTGAATGTCTCGTTTAAATTACAGCTAACCATATACTACCAGTGTTCTGGTTACAAACTAGGAATGCTACTGCTGAATCAAACTATGCCCTTTGGAACTTTACAGTGGCTTTAAAATTTTAAAGTAATGCTACAAATGCCACTTTTAGATTGAGAAAAAAATAAATGTTCCTTAAGATCTCCCAGGATAAGAACAAAGCATATTAATTCCTTCTATTACTAGTTTTATCATTTACTTAGAATACTTAATTATTGATTTCAGTGTTGTCATTTATTTAATATTAATTTTGGCTGTGATTTCATCACTGTCATTTTATTTTTATTAAGCTTTAGTAAAAAATGAACATATTTAACCTACAAACTATTCTTATTTGTATGTATTTGTTTCTAGCTATAAATTATTGTGTGTATCATACAGATGGATAATAATCACTCTTGTTAAAATGTAAAAATAACTCAAATGAGAAATTTGCAAACTATTTAGAGTTGTGGTTTTATTATTATTATTATTAATCAATGTGTAAATCCTTCACATGGTCTCTATATGTAATAATTTTCATTCCCTCTATTCTGAATATATGAATTAAAATAATTATTTCAGTTCTGTTCTCATTTTCTCATGTGAGTGGAGGGGGGAATCGACCTTTAGCAACTCATAAGCACATTAATAATTGTAAGCTTAATTTTATGTGAAGAGCCTGCTGCATATTTTACAGTTATAGCAAATAAATTCTTGTATTACACTTCTAATCATAGCACTCTCATAAGTGTTAAACTAGTATCTTTTCAACTCTGTTTATTCACAGGATAAGTTCATACCACTATAGTGAAATATAAAATGGCTGATCATGTATAGCTGAATCACAACATGAACTGTAAGAAACTAGGTTAAACTGAAATCTAACGGGCAGGAAAATATTCTAGAGAAACCTATGAACACAAACAGCTTCCAGCATTTAAATTTGTTATCTAATTCCTTCTGCTCCGTTACTTCTGAGATATAACCTTGTAATAGATATTGTAGAATATATACAAAAAAAAAAAAAAAAATGTTGCTTTAATAATCTAGCATGAACTACCTGTATCAGGTTATTACATTTTTTCAGTGGCTCATTCCATACTATGCTCATCACCTCAGGTTAGACATGTCATGTTAGCACTCATGCTGCTGTGGTTTCAGTCTGTGCCTAAAAGTGTGCTCTGAAACACTGCCCAGGCATAATGTGTGAGAAAAGCACAGGCCGAGAGGTTTTGTAAGCTGGTAAAGGGAATAAAGTAAATCTATGTTTGGTAGGAGAGGAGGGGAGGCCATAACTGTATGGACACAAGCTCAGTGTCACTGTTTGGCTTTATGGGCAGAGAACAGTTTCTGACCTGCTGTATTTAGCAGTATAATTTGCAGTCTGAGTATGGAGATGCTGACAAGTTCCTTTGAGCAGTACCTGCATAATTAATCTTTTTTTTTTTTTTTTTTTTTTTTTTTTTTTCCCTGTGACAGAATTTAATCTGTTTAACAATGTAATCTCTACTCACTGCTACTCCTTTCTTTTCATGTTGATGTGGTTTAAAAAAAAAAATAAATAGATAAATAAGCTCCACAATTTAGAGATGATCTGCTTGCATATATCTTCTCAGTGTTTTCCCTTCTTTATGGACACTGTTGTCATGCCTGCTGTGATTAGGTCTGCTTACTACTCATTCATGATATGCCAGTGCCACCCTCCCTGCCTTTCCTGTTTCCTTCTTCTTCCCCACCCCTCCCCTCTGCCCTTTGAGACGGGACTAAGATGAATAAAAAAGATAAAAAGGCAGGTTTCTTTTCTTGCAATGAGAACAGCCACTCAAAAACTTTGTGGATAAGGTAAAGGAAACATGGCAGTAAGCTATGTTTTGTGCTCTGTGACAGAAACCTGTGCATAAGCCCCAAGCATTACCCTGATCCAGGGTAATTCTACATACTGACCCCTTGCCAGAATGGGACAAGAACATGCATATTCTTCTGTATGATTTAATAAAAGTTCCTGAACTGGGGCTCCTGGGAATGTTACAGAGTGAACCTGACCTTGCTGAATAGACATTAAAATGATTGTTTGAGCAAGGTATATAAGTTCCCTATGTGTTCAGCTGCTCTGTAACTCTGCAGAAACAGTAACATCCAAAATTCCAGTATCTTAAAAGCCAACTTACTAAAGGCACCTGGGACATCATAACCCCTTATTTGTGAATCTGCAAAACTGATAGAAAGCAGTTTAACTGAGAGAGTAAATCAGCAACTTGATTACTTTTTTATTATTATTATTATTTTTCCTTTCAGATCTATATGTTCTAACAGAAGCTTTTCAAAGTGATCCACTGCTGTTCTTGTCTGATAAAGAGATTTTTGTTCTAACCTTCAAAACTACAAATATATTATCTTCCCTAATACTTCCAATTTTGCTTTGAAGCATACAAAATTTTCTTGATACTTTGCTTGACTATCCAATCACTTTTAGAGCTCATGAATCTAGTGAGCAGAATGACCCTGCAAATTGAGGAAAAAAAATCCAGTGTTTCTTATTCAATATATTTGTTTACAAAACTAGCACTGTTCTGTGGCTCACCTGTGTGAAGAAATATTATTTTTTACTTTCAGTGTGAAGTGCGATCATTAGTTTTTACCAGTTACCTTACTGAAGATAATTTTAATTGTTCAGAAGATTTGAATACCAAAATACAGCAAAAAGAATTATCTTTTCACAGACGCACTGCAAGGTGAAGAAAATGCTAAGTTCACTGAGTAAAATATTCATTGTGATTTTTTTGTTAAGCTCTAAATAATGTTGTTTTTTTTTTTTGCTTTTTGTTTTTTCTTCTAGCCATATATGTTTAATTCATTATAGAGTCACAGCTTGAGCAGAATTGCTATCCCAGTTCCTGTTTCATTTGATAAAAATATTTATTTTTGTTTTGCCTTCTCCCAGATATGTTTTTCTTGGTTTTCATAATAAAGTGTTTTAGTTTAATTGCAGTGTAAAATGCCAAAAGTTTAGGAAGATATTTTTCCTTCCTATTGATGTTGATGGCTCATGGAAAGAAAATAAAGACCATACAGTGAATTACAGCTATACCAGCTGTTTCATTTTGTTCCTCATATAGAGCTACATAGTTGTTTTTATTGAAGTATAGATGATGCAGTGTTGTTCTGTGTTTTTGATTATAGTCTATCTTTAATACAGCAATATGAAGTTCAAGATTTATTCCTGTGTCCAAAGTCGTATCTTTAATAAGAACTAGCACAAGCAATGTACTAGAAAATAATAAATGCTACAGGTTGATCATTTTTGTTATTATTCTATTTTTCCTTGTAACATCTGTTGGTGTTAGACTTTCTGTTCACATGGGTAAATGACAAACATGTTCAGAATTGGCTTTGTGGGCTTTAGTTTCTGAGTGTAAAACTTACCAACTTGAAGAAATAGCTGTGTCTTAATTAGTTCTTTCTTTAAATGAAGACCATTTATCCACATACCCAGCAGGAGGAAATAAAAATATAAGTAAATGTTACCATTAGAAAATTAGAGAGAAGGCTAAATACTGAGTTCAGTAAAATTCTCTACAGTGAATCGTTGAGATGTACAGCCTATATGGGCTTTTTGCAGAGGAGCTAACTCCAGAGGCTGAAATATATTACTATGGCTTTTTTTTTTAAAACAACAACAACAACAACAACAACAACAACAAAACATTATAATAGATTAATATTTAGCTCTTTCTAGAAAATATCCCATGATCATTTTTCTGTCTTGCATAGGCACAGGCACACACCTATGGTGCCTCTAATCATTGGAAGAAAAAAATATGTGGCATAGTTCTGATCTGAAAATTAATTCTGTGCAATTGCATCTTAGAAGAGAAGACTTCATGAAATAACCAACATATCTTAAGCTAACAGAGCTGCTTAAGCATTCATCTGCAAATTGGACTGACAAATATATTTTTGCAATTACCAAGAAAGTGGTGTCCTGTTAATTCTTCTGTTCAGTTGTTTAGCAGTAGGTTTCAACAATCTAAAATAACTTTTTGCTAGTGAGTTACAGTAGATTTTCAAACACAGAAAAGTACTCACATAAATATTTACATGAGTGGGAGATACTCAGTTAAGAGTTTAACAAACTACTCTTTTAATTCCTAACAGGATTTGTGATCTTCACCTCCCCTTTACCTTTTCTTGAAGACCTTTCATTTAGTATTTAGTATTTGGTCTCTTCTGTCTGTAACTGTTGAATTAAGAGTAGTGTGAAGTTAGTCTATTTTTAGTCATGTTTTAGCTACGGAAAGTGAACTACTAACATTTTTGTGGTATGTTTCTTTGTTTGTTGTGCAAAATGTCACATGGATATAAAATAAAGAATGAACAAGCCATCTAAAATAAAAATGTCAAATAAAATTAGAAAATTCTAAATTCTAATGAAATATTTGGAGGCATGAATTCTGATAGGCAATGTACAAGTTTAGTGATGGTAGCTGATGGGGTTAGAACATACATTGGTGCACTGTATTTAATACTTTACCAAGTTTAAAAGCCCTCATACTTCTAATCACCAAGCCATTTACTTGTTTGGACACTAGCTTGTGTAAATTCATACTATTACTGACAAAGCAGTTTTTATTTCATTCTCAGTGTCTTACATGATTAAAAAATATCCCTACTTGTATGTGTCTGATTATTTTGTCTACAAGTAACTATTAAATATCCCAAGCTAAAAGTATACTTAATTGAAATTAAGTTTTAAAACATATTTGAAGAGAATCATATCATAGAAATATAGAATCATAGAATCATTTGGGTTGGAAGGAACCTTAAAGATCATCTAGTTCCAACTCCCCTGCCATGGACACTACCTTACCTACCTTACACTAGACCAGGTTGCTCAAAGCCCCGTCCAGCCTGGTCTTTGAGGGTTGGGGCATCTGCAACTGCTCTGGGCAACCTCTACCAGTGCTTCAGCATCTTCAAAGTGAAAAATTTCTTCCTTATATCTAGTCTAAATCTACCTTTTTTAATTTTAATGCCATTACTCATTGTGTTATCACTACACTCCCTGACAGTCCTTCCGCAGCTTTCCTGTACGGAAAAGCTTGCCTTCCTAGAGGAAGGTACTACTTCCCCTTTAGGTACTGGAAGGCAAGAGCAGAGTCTTCTCTTCTCCAGGATGAACAACCCCAGCTCTCTCAACCTGTCTTCACAGCAGAAGTGTTCCAGTCCTTTGATCATCTTCTCAATAATTCAATTTCCCTTAATCTCCATTTCCAAAATTATAGGGATATAAGAACCTGTAGTGATGGTCATGATGAAAAGTTAATTTTTCAGGTGGAATAAACTTACAGAGAAGCCTACAGGTAAAGGAGTAAGTCTGAAAAGCATGTCTTTGACTCACTGTTAATTAGAGAGATCTCCTAATGAAAAGGTTGCATAAAGTTAATATTAGCTTACAGATATCACTCTGCTGAATTCCAGTGCATAGGCACTGTAGAGTTTACACTTACTGGTTATTAGCTATTATCATCTGCTGGCACTTCTTGTGGTGTACAAAAGAATTCTGAACTATTTATCACAGTTATGCACAATTTCCCTTGATATAAGCAATATAAAAAAGATGTGGGCATCTTCTTTTCTTATTCACAAAGATAATTTTATTTTTTTCAGAAATTAAATATAAACAGAAAGTTGTTGTTATGACGGAGGTCTAGATAAATTTTAACAGCTAAGGAATCAGTCATTTTGTATTTTTTTCCAAATATCTAGTAAGAAATATTGTAACTGTTTTCTTGATGAATGATGTTTAGTATGGGAGCATTTAAATGGCATCACAGGTAGTAAGTATGCAGAGATTTCACTAATTTTATACCTAATTAACTTGAATATTAAAAATGATAAGCAGACAACTACTGTGAACTGTATGCTTGTACTTCTTTCTGTCTCGACTTTTTTTTTTTTTTTTTTTGGCCTTTTTTATTTCTTTCTATTTAATTTCAGAGTTTCTTTCACTGCAGCATCTTAATTCTGTTCATTCATTTGACACAAGCCTGCCTTATTAGAAGGTAATATTTTAAAGTTTGGAAAGGTTTTTCTGGCCATAAAATGTAATCTGCAACATTAAGCAAAGATCATAGCAGATGGTACTGTGTGAATTTTTTCTTTTTCACTTCATTATCAGTTGTTTTTCTGAATTTCAAGGGATTTTGTCAGGTTCCTATGGCCCCACTTTAATATTTATCGAGGCCATAAAGGTGTGGTAAAGTTCCTTGTACATGATAATATATATATATTTTTGAATTGATTCCTGCTTTAATATAAAATCTATCTGGTATTAGTAACCTTATATTTTTGCTTTAATGACTCCAAAATTATTTCTTTCACATTCTCCAAGGCCCAAATGAGATAAATATGTTTGTGCTGAATTTCTTCTTTTCTTCTTTGCAATGAAACATTTGTCCTTTTATTCTTTAATTCCACTTCAGTATTTGAAATTTTAGTGCTGGGTCAAAACCATGTTCTCATTTACAGAGAGAAGAGAGGAAATGCAGTATCTATTTCTAAGGTATAAAGAGAAACCAGAGCTATTTTCTGGTTTACCTTTCTCAACTCCCAATATAAAAATGCAGTCTCTGTAGAGGTTAAAGGGAGTTAGGAGAATTATTACGGAAGTCTTCATAAATAGCACAATCTCCCAATCTCAATTTCCATTTCTCCATAATCTCTCCACATAGGGACTCCTTGTTCTGTTTCATGAGGTGCTCTCTATTAGGGTTTGCTTTTTATTTCCTACCCACCCAATGCTAAACTGACATTGGTTTTCAGTTTGTGATTTTGGGAAAACTGGGAGGGTAATATTTACAATTATTATAATGCTAGAAGTAATTGATTTTAACCATTTAGGAAAGTCATAGTAGTATTAAAAAAGAGTTATGGGGATTGAAGAAGAGAAAGAAGTAGAACTTATTTATAAGGAGACTGTTATCACTTATAAAATTGCTAATAACTCGGAACTGTAAAATTTGATGTCTTTGTGAAATAACAAAGCTACAGAGGGAGGAATTCTGTCAGATGTCTGTTATAGGCTATTTCAATCAGGGAAGAAGTAAAACTGCTTCTTAAATATTTAGCTGTAAAATGTACAATGAAAAACTACACTATTATAGTGGCTGCAGCTCAAGAGACACATTCTAGAGGTCTCAATATATAGAAGAAATGGCATTTGTTTGTTCTTTAACTGTAAATTATGATTTTCTAGAAAAATGCGTATGCTGTTTTGTGCTGTTCTATAAGCTTGAAGCTTCAGATTGTCAAGGGTCTAGAGGGATCTTCACCTGACTGCAGTAAGAAGTAGCAGAAAAAGTAAGGCATGACCAGTAATATATATGTATATACTCAAGTTTTTAAAGGATTTTTAGCATGAATACATGTTATTAGGTTAAATACAGTCTCAAGACCGCAATGTGACTCTGTAGTCATCTAATTCCTGTAGGTGCTTGAACTTCTGCCAGTGAACTGCTACCAGTACAGGTAATTCTCTTCCAAATCTTTCCCAGCTTGGTTGCACTGAGCAGCTTAATGCATCCCACTTATCTGTCTTCAGCAGGAAACCTCTGCATTCTCCACTGGGCCAATCCAGAAAGTATGTTCAGATTGACGGAAGCAATAGGCACATTCAAGAGCCACATGTTCAAGAGCCATCAGGAGTCCGTGTCTTGTATCCCTTCAATACATCTGTAAAATTAAAAGAAAAAAAAAAAAATGGTAAGAAAGAAATGACTGTGCTATAGTCTCAGATTGGCAATGTCTGCAGTGGTTCTTAATTTGCATTGTGTTTACTCTTCCTTTTGCTTAGAGTTTTACCACATCCCTTGCAAATCATTCTCTAAGAATGATCCCTAACCACAATCTGCAAAAGTCAAACATGTAATCTGAACAAGGAACAATTTTATTGGTTAAGCAACATGACCTTCTCTTTTTATTAATATTTTAGTGTCACTCAAACAGTTTTATACCTGCTGTGCTTTTTAATAAATTCTTTTATACTTGGAGTTTTCTAACCAACTGTCCTGGGTATTTATAATTATACTTAGCAAAAAATAAAGCTTCACTGATACAAAAGCTACTAAAGGACATTTAAGAATATAAATTGTTCCTGTCTGCTGGTCAGCCATGTTAAGATACATTCTTGTTTGGTCATTTTCAAACTATATTTTTATTTTTTATTTCTTGTAAATAATCACAGGTGGCTTGCAGCAAAATTCAACTCTGAATAGTAATTATTCTAGTCATTAAAAAAAAAAAAAAAAAAATTACTGAAGAAATTCATTATCATATGCTTTGTATCAGCAAGAAAAAGAGCAATTTAACTATAACTATTGCCTAGAGGCAGTACACACTGATGAGCTGTATACAAAATTATGAAGTGATACGAGAAGAGTTGAGATGCATGTGTGAATGTTATTTGAGGCCACGTCAGATATAAAATTAGTTTATGGACAGAGTGATGGCACTAACTCTAAGATATTATTTTTTTCCTCTAATATCCCTTTATTAGGTTTTGTGGAGTTTAAAGGAATATATTCCACTTTAGAAAGGGCACAGAAATGGAGAGTGGTTCATTATGGAAGTGCAGGCCTTAACAACAGAATAAACTATTTTTAGTTCTTTATATTTTGATGTGTTTGACAGTAGGTAATATTAAAAGACGCTCCCGTTCCAAGCATGTTGTTGAATATAATTTAAGCTGTACTTTACATAAAAAAAGTATTTGGGTTATAAAATTTTGTGCATCAGAAGCTCTTGGTTGTCTCAGAATGATTTGTATTCTCAAATGAAGGAAGTATTTTAAATACAAAACACTGAAAAATGAATGGAAAAATCTGTAGAAGTAGGTAATGTTGTTATGGTCATCTACCATTTTTCCTGCAGGTTAGCATTGCTGGACCTCTTCCATCTCAGAGACAAATCTGTGAATGCAGAGTTCAGTGTTTATAAGATGGTGGTGGTCTATGGTACATGCCCAGCCAAATAAGAAGTTCTGTCTCAATTTTACTAACACTTGAGACCTGATGTATCTCACATTCCTACTGATGTTATTGTGTTCTTTATGATTCCCCAGTTTCCAAATTAATACTCCCAGCTAGCCTGCAGTTTTGTCATTTTTAAATTGAATACATAGAATTTGTCTGGTCTATCAAAACTAGTTCTATGCTTCCTCAAGGCTGCTATGTAGACTCAATAGAGTCACGCAGTGGTGCTTGCAAAAAAAGTGAGTGGTTGTGCAATATGTTTTTATGGGATGGAAAATATGTGTGATGGTAAAGAGAGACCGAAGCATGCAAAATGGCACTTCCTGTGTTAGAGTTGCTCCATTTTGAATAAGGAATGAAACTGTATAAAGAATGAAGCTAACGGCAGGACATGTCTCTCTTCACTCTCTTCACTGTCAGCTCAGATCTCTCAGATCTGTTCTTAGTGCATTTTAGACCTTTTACAACAAGTTCAAACCTAAGATAAAGCAACTGTGATTATCTTACCAAAAAGTGTCCTGTGACCTCATGGTTAAAGGGAAATGTAGGCTTAAGAATCAGAGTTCAAACTTTAGGCCCTGTTCTAAAACACTGATAGATTTGTGACAAGTTTTCCAACTTCAAACTGCTATGCAGCAGCACAACTGCTACAGCACAACTGTAACACTACAATATTTCACAACAGTAGATTGTCCTACATACCACCAGTGTTAGGACCATTAGAATTATGTTGTTGTTGTTTAGCCCTGGCAGGGATCTAAGTGCCACACAGCTGCTCTCTCACGCTGTCTGTGTGGGATGGGGGAGAGAATCAGAAAGGTGCAAATGTAAGAATTTGTGGGTTACTATAAGGACAGTTTACTAAGTAAAGTAAAAGCTGCATGCTCAAGAAAAGAAAAACAACGAATCCATTTGTTACTTCCCATCAGCAAGCAGGTGTTCAGCCACTTCCAGGAAAGCAGGGCTCATCAATCATAATGGTATCTTGGGAAGACAAATACCATCACTCTGAACGTCCTCTCTTCTTCCTTCTTTACCCCAGCTTCTATTGCTGACCATGATGCCTTATGTTATGGACTAGCCCTTTGGGAATATTATCATGCATAAAGGTTCTTTGGGAAGAAAAGTACAATAGCTATGAACATCCATCCTTCTTTTCCCAAGCTTTTATTGCTGAGCATGATGTCATAGGTAAGGGACAGCTGTCATGGCTGTGTCCCCTCCCAGCTCCTGGTGCACCCGCAGCCTCCTACTGGCAGGGCAGCATGAGGAGCTGAAAAGTCCTTGGCTCAGTGTGAGATCTGTTCTGCAACAACTAAAACATCTGTGTGTCACCACCATTATTTTCATCAAAAATCCAAAACACGGCATTGTGTGAGCTTCTATGAAGAAAATTAACTCTGTCCCAGCCAAAACCATGACAGATGTGGTTTTTAGTTTGCTTGTTTGTTTTCCATTTGGACATCTCATGGACAACTTATTTGTGCTCTGGGGAGGTTTCAGGATTCTGCTATTTTCACACAGTATCTCTTCCAGTTGATCTCTGGCTGTTCATGGGCTTTTTATGAAACTGACTACAAATAAACTATATATAAATATATGCATATAACAGGCATATTCTGTAGTACTTGTGTGTAGAGCTCCTGTGTTTTTTGACATAACTTTCAATAAGCACTACACCATCCTTCAGGTGTACAAAGCTGACAAAGCCTTCTGTAAGGTAGTGTTAGAAGTTGTTATTCAATTAGGAGACAGTGAGGTGATTAACCAAATGTTGCTAACTGGAGAAATGCCTGAAGTCAACTATATCTATGTATACATGGAGAGTCTTTTGGAGAAATAGTAATATTCACTAACAAGTATTATTCAAGACATATATAAAGGGATATTCTTATCCCATCTGCCTTTACCTTTTCCCTTTCCTTTCCACAGAATCTCTTCCAGATAAAACTCTAAGAGCAGGGATGGTCCAGAGCATGTCATTATCTACTGTGAATTTCCTTTCCATATTCATGTATGAAGTTACAAGTGTACTCACTGTAAAACATTAATATGTTTTGTACATTGTTGCTCAGTTTTTGGTTAGCATTCATTTACAGGGCAGACATTTCTATAAAAAGTATTGCAGACTGTTCCTGGTAACTTCACTGTGATTATGCAGAACTAATCTAATCAAACTGAAGTTTGAAAACAGCAATTAAATATGAATTTTGAGAAAATTTACCATTCATTTCACAGAATCACAGAGTCGTCTGGGTTGGAAGAGACCTCCAAGATCACCTAGTCCAACCTCTGACCTAATACTAACAAGTCCCCCACTAAACCATATCCCTAAGCTCTACATCTAAATGTATTTTAAAGACCTCCAGGGATGGTGACTCCACCATCTCCCTGGGCAGCCCATTCCAATGCCAAACAACCCTTCAGGTAAATAAGTTCTTCCTCATATCCAACCTAATCCTCCCCTGATGCAACTTTAGCCCATTCACCCTCATCCTGTCACTAGGTACGTGGGAGAATAGACCAACCACCACCTTGCTAAAGCCTCCTTTAAGGTACCTGTAGAGTGCGATAAGGTCACCCCTGAGCCTCCTCTTCTCCAGGCTAAATAGTCCCAGCTCCCTCAGCTGCTCCTCGTAAGACTTGTTCTCCAGAACCCTCACTAGCTTTGTTGCCCTTCTCTGGACTCGCTCAAGCACCTCCATGTCCTTCTTGGAGTGAGGGGCCCAAAACTGAACACAGTACTCGAGGTGCGGCCTCACCAGAGCCAAGTACAGGGGGACAATCACTTCCCTGGACCTGCTGGCCACGCTGCTTCTTATACAAGCCAGGATGCTGTTGGCCTTCTTGGCCGCCAGCAATACTCCCTTCTCTGCCAGGCAGCTTTCTAACCACTCAGCCCCCAGCCTGTAGCTCTGTTTGGGGTTGTTGTGCCCCAGGTGCAGGACCCGACACTTGGTCTTGTTGAACTTCATACAGTTGGCCTCGGCCCATCAGTCCAGCCTGTCCAGATCCTCCTGCAGAGCCTTCCTACCCTCGAGCAGGTCGACACACGCACCTAACTTGGTGTAATCTGCAAACTTACTGAGGGTGGGCTCAATTCTCTCATCCAGATCATTGATAAAGATATTAAAGAGAACTGGCCCCAGTACTGAGCCCTGGGGGACTCCACTAGTGACTGACCTCCAACTGGATTTAACTCCATTCATCAAACTCTTTGGGCTCGGCTACCCAGTCAGTTTCTAACCCAACAAAGCGCACACCAGTCCAAGCCATGAGCAGCCAGTTTCCCGAGGAGAACGCTGTGGGGAAGTCAAGGTAGACCACATCCACAGCCTTTTCCTCATCCACCAAGCGTGTCACCTTGTCATAGAAGGAGATCAGGTTCGTCAAGCAGGACCTGCCTTTCATAAACCCATGCTGACTGGGCCTGATTGCCTGCTTGCCCTGCAAGTGCCGCATGATGAAGCTCAAGATAATCTGCTCCAGGAGCTTCCCTGGCACTGAGATCAAACTAACAGGCCTATAGTTTCCCGGGTCTACCTTCCATCCCTTCTTGTAGATGGACGTCACATTTGCTAGCTGCCAGTCAAGCGGGACCTCCCCCGATAGCCAGGACTGCCGATAAATGATGGAAAGCAGCTTGGCCAGCTCCTCCTCCTGTTCTTGCAGTACCCTCAGGTGGATCCCATCGGGCCTCATTGACTTATGTACCTCCAAGTGCTGTAGCAGGTCACCAACCATTTCCTCATGGATTGTGAGGGCCACATTCTGCTCCTCATCCCCTTCCACCAGCTCAGGGTACTGGCTATCCAGAGAACAACTGGTCTTGGACTGAGTCAAAGAAGGCATTAAACACTCCAACCTTTTCTTCATCTCTTGTCACTAAGTTTCCCCCGCCCCCCCTGCATCCAGTAAAGGATGGAGATTCTCCTTAGTCCCCCTTTTTGTGCTGATGTATTTATAAGAACATTTTTTGTTATCTTTAACAGCAGTAGCCAGATTGAGCTCCAGATCAGCTTTGGCCTTTCTAAATTTTTTTTCCGCTGATATTTATTGATAGCCATGACTTTTAGTTTTAATAATATTTTCTGTATGTTTTAGCATTAAATATATAACAACAGATACTTGTCCAGAATTTTTCTTTCTAATTGCTTCATTCTTCCATTTTTTGTGACAAAGCTATTGTGAAAAGCCTTCAACAATCATCAGCATGTTATCATTGAACTTCAGAGTAATTAATCAGTGGTGGAACCATTCAAAGGATGCAGTTCTGCTAAAAAAAAAAAAAAAAAAAAAAGATAAAAATAGGAATTTAGTGTGGTAGTTTTACCTTGCAATTCAGAAGAACTCTACCACAACCTGTCTCTCACTTCTCCTCATAGGAAGAAGAGGAGGAGCAGAAAGTATGCTGAGGAAAAATAAATAAATAAACAAATAAATAAATAAAGGGGGGGGGGGCGCTACGCACTGAGATAAAGATAAATTAATAAAAGGGAAATGGGAAAAGGAAAAAAAAATGGGCATGTGAAAAAAAAATAAAAATAAAAATAAAGGAAAAAAAAATCTCTAATTCCCATCAATAAACTACATTCATACACCTGGAAGGAAGGCCTTAATACACATATCGGTTGTTTGCGAGGACAGACATCTTCATAAGAAGGCCCGCTCCATCTCCTTCCTGTTTCCCACCTTTTACTATCAAGTGCAACACCATGTGGTATGGAATATCCCTTTGTTCAATTGAGGTTGGCTGCCCTGGTGATGTCCCCTGCCCACATCTTGCCCACCCAGAGCCTACTGGCCCTGGGTGGGTTGGAGGGAGGGAGTTTTGATACTGTGCCAACATTGCTCAATAGACAAAACAGTAGTGTGATACCAATGTTGTTCTAGATACATGTACAGAGCACAGGACTGTATGGGCTACTGCAGGGAATGTTAACTCCGTTTTAGCCAGACACAGTACTGTTGGTCTGAAACATTATTAAGAAGAAAAAAAATGAAAATATTTGAATAGTTTAACTCCAACATTTTCATTCAATCTTCTCTCAATATGGCAAAGCTTTGTTTTAAAGCCATATGAAATAATTTAAAGTTTTTGTTTATCACAAATGTACACATTATCAAATACTTGTAAACTTGGTAAAACCTACAATTATTCTGTTGATATAATAAAATTAAACAATTATTGAAAAAGTATTGAAATTTTAGTACTTAAATAGTAAGTAACTAATCTTCCTAGAATTTCTCTACATTATTTCTTTTATTTTTTTCAGTTGAGGAATATATTTAGTAATGTGAACTACGGTGGTTAACTGCAAAATTAAGTTAAAATGAACTACTGCATGAGAGGTTCAGAAGGCTTATTTTAACAATAGAATACTTCCTAATAATAAAATAAAATAAATCAAAATAATAAATAAAATAAACCAAAACAAAATAAAATAAATCTTTGCAAATGCAGGCTGTCTGTTCTCTTTTATGCAACCAGAAAACTGAGTCCAGAGTTCTGTAGACCAAGAATAAGATGATAAGTCATGTGAAAACTTAATTCTACCTTCCTGGAGTTGGCTGTAACTGGTAGGAAATACTCTGAAAGGACTCCAGTTGATTTCATTATTTGGTACAAACTATACTTGGTGCAATGATTGTTTGGAGTTGATAAGACATTGGTATGAGACAGATTAAAGATCTTTACCTGTTTTGTAGGGCCTGTGCTCCCCTCCTTTTCCATGGGAATATGATTGAAAGGAGGATCACACAGACATGATTCCAACCAACCAATTAAAAATGTCAGTGAGTTGAAAATGTCAGAAATTAATACTTCAGCTATGTTCTTAGGAAGACAGAAATTATTGTATTAAATGGCATACAGTTGTCCAGAACTTTACTGAATTAGCAAGATTTGGTGTTTAGTACTAGTGACATGTTTTTAACTTCTTCTAAAAATCTAACTGAAATATGAAGGTACCCATAGTTATCCTGAACTTGGAGAGGAGGCTGCTGTCCCTTCTCTCTAAAACAACTGTCTTAGAACTCTAGAAGAAAAGTTTTTACTCTCTAATATTTACATTATTTAGAAAAGAAACTACAATATCAAACTTATTTAAATAAAGAAAACTTGTATATATTTGGTGGAAAAGAGTAAAATAATAAAGAATTAAAAACAAAACAAAACACCCTTTCCTGACTTCTTGCAGTGTTCTTGTGGACTTACAGTGTCCTTGTGTTATTATTGTTGTCTCTGTGAAGTCTAAATAGTATCAGAACCCAGAAAACTCTCTTGCTTTCTAATTCATTGAGGTTTGTCTTTGTCCTAGTTCTTTTTGGCAATGTCTTAGTGTATTCTCATGCTGCTGGCCTTCCCTCATTGTGTTTCTCAGTCAGAATGCTTCATGATGGATCCAGAAGAATTCTCAAGCCAAGCCTACTCAATGCTTCTCATGGAAAGCACACATAACTCGTTTGCCCAGACTCCAGCCCAGTGTGCAGAGGAAAGGATCAGACAGCCTGATTTTCTGCTGCTCATCTGGACCTGGAAGTAAAATAGGAATTCCCTGTTTTGCAGCAGGTATTGCTTAGGAAACAAGAGTGTTTGGCCGTGTTCCCTAAAGCTTTGGTGCAATATTATTAATATTGCATACAACCTGGCAAGGGAGAACATGAAAACTTATTTCAAGCATATACTTAGACTGCTTTTGCATTCCTTGCTGGAAGTAGGACACCATGTGTACCTCATGTAAAGTCTTTCACCAGAGATGAATCATCTTCTAGCACATGGGATAACAGTCTCAGTATAGGTCTGATACACTTATTTCTTCTCCCTCCATCTATTCATTATTTGATTTTACTATTGCTGTAAGAAACTACTGTATCTTTTGACATTTACTCAGTATATTTTGTAAGACAAGTCATGTACTTGACTTATAAAATGAATGTGTTGGAAAAGGATCACAGTCTTTAGGAATTGATACAATGCTTACAATGCCTTTTTTTTTTTTTTTTTTTTTTTTTTTTTTTTTTTTAATCCCTTTCTTTTTTCCTTTCTTTTATTTTCTTTTAGCTTTTAGGTGATCATAATTAGGAAAGAGACCCAAATATTAAATCTATAATCATGACTACTACCATTACTGATCTAATGTTTTTGGTCTTATATTGCACTTAGATGTTTAAATCTACCTAGAGTGTGACTTCTTTGTTCTTACTAAAGAGATAAAATTTTATTTGCTGTTATAGTCTACAGAATAATTTTGTAAACATTTTTATTTTTATTTTTTTTCATTAAGTATCACCCTTATTTTAGTGTGATTTTTCTTTATGGTACAGTATATTATACTCAAGTATATAAGTGTTCAGACACAGACATGTATTCAGTGATTACTCAGGTTGCAAGGAGGTTGATTTTCCTGTTGAACATAAGGCTTGTTGATATGATAATTCTTCAGGCTTTCATGAGTATGTAATAACTATTGAGGCATGAATTTTAATGTCAATGGAAATAAAATCAACAAGCTGGTTTTGGTGGAAGGTATTTCTAAAGAAGAATAAAATGTTCTCTGTAAGTCCTAAACTGTATTCTAAAAATTGCTAGAATAGGGTTACTGCCTAAATTTTCAGAACAGACCGATTTAATTTTCTTTATCATGGAGATATATGAAGTAAAAGAGGTAGTTAAAATAATTTAAATGGCCTTGAATTAGGAATACATGCAAATGTTGAAATGCAAAATGTATTTTAAAAACACTCATGGGTTAGCTGCTATCATATCAAATAACAAAGTTTGGAGAGGAAAAAACAATTTTGTTAGTCTCTCCATGAGGTGATGTGCCTCTTCATTTTACAAGGGTAGATATAAAAAAGTAAAGCTTTTAATTATTTATTTTATTTTATTTTTAGTGAAGTGTTCTTGACCTTTCCCTCAGGAAAGTCACTGCTGCCTTATTAGAACTTGGAATATATTTGAAATAGCTTGTTTAACTCTTTTCGTTGTTACTCAGTATTAAAACAGTGTCACTCCTTATTACACTCTCCAGCATTATTTTAAATATGATTTTTGTCCTTTGGGTTTGCATTCTTTAAGTACTTGTTGATTTCTTGTTTCACTATAAGCATTAGACGAGCCATGTATGTGGAATTTTCTAATTCTTCTACATAAATCAGTTCCTTCATAGTTTCTTTCATGATTGTCTCTGAATTCCCTACAGTTTATAAATGTTTATCTAGAACGTAGTTTTTTTTAGGCTGAATCCTCTATTTAAAGTGTTATTCCACCAGAGATGCTCAGAGGTGAGTGCTTGTCTTATTTACCAAGAGATATCTCTGCATACTCAGCCCTAAACTGGAAAGCATTGGATTTCTTTTGCTGTCATCTCACATTGAAAACTTACAGTTCATTATCACACTCATAAGTCTTTTGCATTTCTGAGGCTGTCCATCAGGCAAGTCTATCACATCAATAATTTGTTCTTTACATGATCCCTCCCTCTCGCTCTTTCAGCTTTCTGTGTTTTCAAAGTTGCATCTAATTTCACATTTTTCTTCCAAAAGCCATGATGTGGTAGTGGGGCTGTATAGATCCTAGAATGTGTGAGGCATCTTCAGTGAACTATTAAATACTGTGAGAACTGAGATATTTTGTACTTTCAAAGGGACGACCAGGACAAAACTCTAAATGAATCTGTTTGTAATTTCATTCATATTGATTCCATATGAAGCCAAGCTTCTTTCATTATTTGTCACATGGTTATTCCTTTCTAATAAGGTAATTAAGATAAGCAGAAAGGCCTGCAATTGCACAATTTTTACTCACTGCATTCTTTGCTTCAGATTTTCAATGAGAAGTTAATATTTTAAAATGTTGTGTTTACAGTTCTTCAGACAAGCTCCATATCTGACTGAATCTGTATTCAGACCGGTTAGAATGATCCTGAGCTTTCAAGGAGAGCTAGATTAGAAGATCACTTAAAATGAACATATAATATACATTCATTTTTGTTTCCTTTCATCTATTCATGTGATTTTCTTCTAAAATATTATTTTCTAAGCCTGTCTTTGTTGAGTTGTGCCAATGAAAGGAGAGTAACAGATACTCAATCATTTTATGGTGTTTGTTTCAAAATAAGTAATGACACTGACATTCATTTTTGTCAAAATTTATTTCTAACTGTATTGGCAATGCCTTTGAAAACACACTAATACAGGTGCAAGGCAGGGAAAGAGGTGCAGTGTGAAAGTTTTCAAGTAAGGTACTAACACTGGCTTTTATAGATACCCAAGACTGTCCACGCAGGTTTGACATGGAAGTAATTGATATGCAAATTCTCCAAAAATGCTGAGGCAGCTACGATCTTACTAAGAAAATTCCTTACTCTCTTTCTCATACTATTTCTCATGTTTCTGTAAACAGATAATCTTTTCTGCACAATGTAACAGAATGCCTTCCTGGGAGTCTCAGTGAAGGCTAGAAAGTTTTACTGAAGCAGCTGATGTCATGTAGTGGCTAAAGAATCTGTTTGCAGTAGAAGTTTCCCCTGTACTTTTATAAAATTTATGATGATATTTTAGTGGGATTGCAGAAAAAAAAAAAAAAAAAAAAAAAAAAAAAAAAAAAAAGGTACGCTTCTGAATGTTCTTTTTTTTTTTTTTTTTAATATATATACTGAAGACAGATGGTAAATGAGTTTGGTTGAAAATATCTTGTTGCACTTCCTAGGTGAAGCAACAACATATTTCACCGTATTTTGGTAAACATAAATAGATCATGCAGTCTTGCTCCCATTTCAGTAACATTATTTTGTGTTCTGATGTATTTTTTTATTCGCCTCCAATTGTTTGTGATTTTTGAGTAAATCCCACAGCATCATTCACCAGAGTTTATTTGCAATGCATGAAGATGAGATAGCAGTATACCAGAGTTGGTTCAGAGCTTCTTAGCAGTACAGAGGAATTCAGTTTTATTGGCCAAGTATTATTAGAATATTCCTTCCAGAGAAAGGGAAAGAGAAGTCAGAGGCAGAGGTGACTCAGGAAAGGGTAAAAGTCTTACAGAAGTGATCTTGTTGCTCACACGGCTGCCCCATAGAAAGGCTGACCACTCAGTATAATCGGTTATGCTTATCATCACTTTCTGCCCACCACTTTCTGCAGTGTTTTGGGGCTTTTTTTTTTTTTTTTTTTTTTTTTTTTTTTCTCCTTTTTTCTTTGGGGCTTTAGTATCAGTAGTGATGGCAGTAACCATTTGGCTGTCTTGGGAAGCCCAGTGCCTCAGGCAAATTCTTTTTATGTCTAGCCCAAGAAATCTCTCCAGATTTCTCCTCCCATAGGATATGAACTAGTTGGAAGACTAAAAGTTGCTTTAGGTCTCTACAAACTATGATATAATAAATCTTAATAAATCTTAATAAATCTTAATTCTATGCTCTCAAAATATGGTTGAATCTTTTATACATGAATTATAATTCCTCTTGACAAACATATACAAATAAATCTGATTTTCTGTTTCCTCACATATTAATAAGAAGGATTAATTTAATCAGCATGGGGATTTGAGCAGCTCTGTGCTTATCTCAGGCATAATGGAAGATTTTTCATGTTACACTGTTGGTGATCTGACAGCTTTTGTGGCTGGTGGAACCCTCATAAAGGCAGATGGAAAGGTTTTAACATCTTTCTGACAAATAAACAGCTGACAGCATCCCTTGATGGTGATGTTTATGACATGGATTCACCAAACACTGTCTCATTTTCTTGAAAATGTCAGTAGCTGGAACTGGGAACAATCTGGTGACTAATAAGTCTGAATTAATTGCATCCATTAATTTTAATTGGGATTCATAGTGTTCCAATTTGGTGTACATTTAAATTACTAATTAAGTTTAATTCTGTATATATCTCATATGAAGCAATTACTGATAATTCATCCCTGAGATAAATAACTCAAAAGAAAACAGAAGAAGGCTTATGATTTCCATCTGGAAATATGTATTCAAATTTGTCCCTCCTTTTATTTGTCATTTCTTAGGAAGACACTGTAAGGGCTTGACTGATTTGATTTATTACAAGAAAATCATTATTTGTATAAAATTAGAAATTATAAATAACCAATTTTTCAGTAAGATATATAATAATGCTTAGGTGTTTTGTTTTGTTTTGTTCTTTCCAACATTTTTGCAGTGTGATGTCTCCTAAGTTACCTAAAAGTGACTTCATTCTTTTTCACCCTTTTGGAATAATCAGTCATCTAAACATGGATCAGAAACCTCTGTAACTTAGATGACTATTCAACAGACTTTGAATGAGAATAAAAAGAAAAGGAATGTTCGTGAATAGTCCAGAAGAGTGTCTGACAAACATATTTAAATAACAAGTAGAGCAGAAGATAACAAAGACTGAGATTTTCTAAACATTCCAGAGGCTTTAGTAATAAGTTTTGCCCAAATAGTGTACTTGTATAAATAATAGTACAGTTTAGCACTTCAAACATCTGATCATATCATACTTTTCGTAATGCTGAGAAATGGATGAGTTACCTGAGGAAACCAACTAAGAGTAAAAAGGCTTCAGGTCAAGGCTTCAAAATGCTTGAAGGTATCTGGAGACACTGAGTAGTAAATTAAAAAGTTTTCCTTTCAGTTCTAAGTAACATTCAAACAGGAAAATCACAATAATCATTATGTACTGTATGACATAACCTGTGGAAGTGTGGCCCTGGGGTTGACAAGCCCCATGGTTGGTGATAACATCGGGCTCTTAACGATGAGGCCATCAGGAATGTAAAGAGTTTAGAGGGAACAAAGAAGGGTGATTCAGGAGATGCCTTGCCGTCTCGGATTGCTTGTTCTTCAGCCATTAAGGCATGGAAGTTGCTGGGTGTTTGCTGTTGCCAGGCAAGGTTGTTCACCAAAGAACAGTTAGTGGAAAACGACTGCTGTGGGGTGAATGGTATAAGGCAGTCTGTCCTCAAGATGGGGATGCAACATGGATAATGAACTTATGTCATCAATAAAGTAGCAGCAGTTACTGATCGTAATAGAACCCTGGTGTCCACGTGGTCGTTATGTTACAATAACCCAACATATTACTTGCACATGGGAGTTTTATTTTATGGTAAGGTATGGCAGTCAACCAGTTAGTCTTCCTCTTCAGTTTCCCACATGATCATTTTCTTATTTAGGAATCAAAACTTTTTTTTTTTTTTCTTTTTTTTTTTTTCTTTTAAAAATCTTTTTAAATTTTATCTTGCAGGTCAGCTAAAAAATGTTGGATGTCAAGCTAGATTCAGTCAAGATCTATAGGGCAAGAACAAGAGAGAAGCAAACATCAAATATCACTTTTCTACTTAAAAAAGGAGTAGAAGGAACTATCTACTTGCAAGTGGTTTTTTTTTGTTGTTGTTGTTGTTGTTTTTTCAATCTGTAACATTTACTATAATGTTGAAAAATAAAAATAAAAATTAAAGAGGCTACAGATATCAATTACACATTCAAATTGCAAATATACTTCAAAAGTAATTTTATTTCAGTTTATCTTCTGACGCTTATCGATTATTTTGTTCTTTAGACAGTTTTGCTACCTCTCTATGTCTGTGGTGAATCCTTTTGAAAGTAGCCTATACTTGGCATTTATATCAGCATAATAGCAAAACTTTCAACTGTAATATGCAATAAGTGTTTGTTCATTGAAGAACGGGGGTAGTGAAGGTTTCCTGCTGAAATAAGGAGCTGTGAAATGCCTGCAAGCTGCTTAGCTCTGTCTTTAGTTTAAAGACACTGGTGCAAAACTCATGTAACAACTTCCTGATAAGCTGCTAAACCAGTGTAACAACATTCTGCCTTCCTGAACCACAACGCAGAGGAAGACTACGGCCTTCATCTTCACGACCACCAGAGGAACTGAGATAAAAGGGGACTCTGGTGGGGGTGAGGTGCGCGCCGTTGGCGGAGCAGAGACTCCCCGGCCGCCCAGCGCTGTTTTGCTTGCTGATTGCTTCCTCAATAAACTCGATACTAAATTTCATAACGCCTCCTATAAATTATTTGGGGGATAAACTTATAACATCAACATCATCACCTTACAGACAAGTCTGAAACAGAAAAGGAATTTTGTTTTAGCAAGTAATAGTCTTGACTCTTCCACAGGTACTGCCTGCCACAGACGTGATAGAGGCATAACATATGAACTGTTTTTCTAGAGTGGTCTGATGTCTGTGATAATCCATACTTTTGTCTGTATAGTTGTTATGAGAGCTGAATAAAACAGAGAATATAGCATTCAATATCCTCACTTGAATTTTACATTTCTATATTTGTTTTCATTCTAACTTTCCTGTAACTTTTAGAAAGAGTTAGATGCAAAAAAAAAATATGCAATGATTTAGTACAAAGAATAAATATGAACACATAAGAAAAATCAATAAGAATATAGATAAAAAAGGAAAATGTACAGTTTATAAAACTTTCTCAGAGATATCCAAAATACCAATACAGTACTAAAGCAAGTGTCACACTGTGTAAAGTAAAGGTCACACTGTGACCAACACAGCACTAAACACTAAAGTAGAATTTCTAAGTCTAGTGAGTGCTATAGGAACAAGATTTTTTTTTTTTTTTTTTTTTTCTTACAGTATCCCTACTATATACACTTGAGTTATCTGGTCATGATGGTGGTTTTTTGTTGTTGTTTGTTTGTTTGTTTGTTTGTTTAATTGCATAATCATCTTTCTAAAAAATATTATTTTTTATACATATTTTTGACAAAAGCAGAAATGTGAAGCTTCAGAAAATTCTAGGGAAAAAAGTTTTTCGTTGTTTTGTTTTTCTTTTTTGTCTTGAATGCTCAGTTCAACACTGTCTATTAGTAATTATTTCTTTACTGCACTCATGCGTACTAGAAATAAATGAAAAACTAAACTAAATGAAATGAAAAATATTATTAGAAATAATATAAGAAACAATATAATATTTTAATTAATTAATTAATTAATATTATTAATCATAACATATGCATCCTGCTAGCAGCTTTAAGAAATTCTGGTGTTATGTTAGATCTACTACTTTGTATGAACTCCTCAGATGTTGTTATGAATCAATATAAAGCACCTGAATAAATTAGAAAAACAATAAAAATAAAAATCAACTCTCATTAAAATAGAAACTTCTATTTGTTAAATATTGAGTCTAATTTAGTTGTAAATGAATGGATACAAAATTAAATGTACTCAAAGATCAATAGATATAAATCTCCCAGAAAGATTAATCTTCTCTGTACTATACAATGCCTTGAGGTACCAAAGTACCAAAGGTACTTAGTGCCATTGGTACTAAAACTGTGGTAATGGTATTAATTAATTATACCTTCAAATAGTGGTAGTGATGACCGTGAGTGGATTTTCTCATTATTCCCAATATACAATTTTATATTCCATTTCATTATTGCATGAATTGTATATAAAATAGGTTGCAAGTTGAATAGTCAGAATTTTGAGGGTATATAGGCGCTGTTTAACTTAGTACTGCAACACCTGAACAAAGATCTAACTTTCTTTTTTTTAAGCATAGAAACCCAAAATTTCATGTTGTCACATCTTTTCTTTTTTCTTTTTTTTTTTTTTTTTTTGACAAATAACATGCAAACTTCAATCAAGAGTTGCTGACTTTAAATCTTAATAAACCTGAGCCCAGAACTCATAGTTTATTAAGTAAAACTGTGGAAATTGGATGTAGGTAAGAGCACTACATCAGAATTCATCCCATCACGTGATACAAGCTATTGAGTCTAAAGGATCCAGAAGATGTTTGATCTAGCTTTGCTAGAGACTGCAGTGATCTCAAAAAATTTACTGCAGTATTAAGCCCCTAATACTGGCTCTTGTACTTCACAGAGTGCAAAGAATTTTCTCAGATCAACTGTATGGTCTTTGACTGTGTTAAACTAATAGGAAATATCCTTTATTGTACTTCATTTCAACCTACATATCAGAAAGCTTTCACAATTCATCTGCAGATACTTTTATTTGCTATGGACGCAAGCAAAATGCTATCTCCTGTGCACAAGATGTCTAAGGACCAGTGTTTCTGAGAGTGCTTAAAAAATGTGTGCAGTTCTTGGGTTGATGTTTTCTTATATTTCTGCAAGATGGTGCCTCCAGCAAAGTAAGGGATTGACTGCTGGGGGGGGGGGGGGGGAAGCACAAATAAAATATGGAGATATTAATTTTTTAACAGCAGGGTCTTGCTTTGGAATTTATATCTACTTTTTAGAAATGTCACATGAAGGTGCCAAAGCAAAGTGTGTGGTGCTTTTATTACTCAGATAAACATTAGAAAATTCGTTATTAGACAATCACAGTTACAGGCTAAAACAAATTTCCTGTCAGATCCAGACAAGCCCAGGGGGACCCAGAGGCTGTCCATAACACAAAGCCTGCATTCTGTCACAAGAAACATCGACCAACAGACTTACCAGGCTAAAAGACTATACCCCCTTTTTGCTATGCTATGCAAATCCCTACTCAGAAATGTTGCTTTCAGTTTTCTTTAGTTTCCCACAGATTAATAAACTACTGTGTTCTCTGTCTTGTCTCTTCAGTTCTTTCCCTGAGCCTCTGTTCCTCCCAGCTCCCAATTCTGGCGTACCTGTGTATGGATCTTCTCTGCTTTTGAAACCTGACAGGATGAGCTGGTTGTAGGGATGATGCCCCTTCTTCCTTTTGCCTCTGCCCACGCTCTGGAATGAATAGGTACTGTCTGCAGTTTTGGTAGTTTTCTAGAGCTCTAATTAATGTGTTCAGTAAGAGTTGTTGGACAACAGAATTAATTCATTCTATTGTTATTCACTATTTCTCTTGGTAAATATTCAAGGAAATTATGTTGTATGTTCAGCATTCAGATTGATTTTTTTTTTTTTTCTATACAGACATCTTTGACATTGGTATTACTGACAGAATTAAAAACATATAAATATATAATTTTCATTCAAAATGTAATCAAAAGATTACATTTCAGTGTAATCTTTTTAGAAATCAGCTCACATCATTCACTTATAAAAACAGTAAGAATAACAAATAAGAATCTTACTTCAAATTTAATATCTTAACTGATATCAGTACAGAACTGGAAGTGAAAATGCTAGCTATTTACAACTGATCATCTCATATGAGTTGAATTTCTGGTTTATTTATTCAATAACTCACTTTTTTATCTCAAAGTTTTAAAGTAGAGGAATTTTTAATTAAATATAAGAACTGATATCTGATCCTGCAACATATTTTTAATTTCTTTGGAGCTAAACAAAGTATACAGTAATTTTCATTATCAATGATTAAAGTTTAATCTTCAAGTCATAAGTGTACTTGAGGGCTGGAAATCCTTTCAGACTATAAAAATATATCTGAGGATTTGGTATCTTGTATTTCTAAGAGAGTCTCATTTTAGTGACTGCAGACCGTTAAACACTTAGATCAGATAATTTTCTAATAGTTAGGATAATTGACTTAAATAAAAAATTTGAATCTCCAGAGTCTGAAAAAATAAATGGAAACCTTAAGTATTTTGCTTGCTTGTTTGTTTGTTTGTTTAATACTTTTAAATACTAAAATATTTCTAACTTTTTTTTTTAAGGGAGTTCAGTGTAGAAGTCTTTCAGGCTAACTGAATATCTCTCAGGACAACATTTATACATATATATAATCACATATATATGGACATATCTTTGTAACTGAGAGAATAAGAAGGATGACCTACTGAGAGTTTCTCTACCCTCATTTTCCCTATAATTCAATTTTGGGCAACAAAAGATTTATTTATTTATTTTTTTTTTAATTTGAATTTCTCACTCCTACGTGAATTAGCATCTTTTAGTCACTTCTTCCTTAGGGTTTTAAGTGATATAAATAATGAAGGTCTTAAAGATTCTCATTTTGGGCTTTCCACTACCCAGGATATGTAGCTCTACTTTTAGCCAAAAAATACAGAATTTACAATGATTTAATTTATATATACCTTCAGTTCAATAAATTATTTGACAGAAGTATATGTGTGTGTTCCACCATTCTTCGAGGGGGGGTTGGCGGGGCTGGGAAGAAAAAAGAGAGAGAGAAAAAGCTTTTCAACCTCCTGATGGTTCACATTAAACAGTAGTAACTAGGATCCCTCCTTTGATTTGTGTATGTATGACACTTTTGAGATCTTATAACCACACACCTACCTTTGATGGGAAACACACAACAACAGATAAACTCAAAGTAGAGCTGTTAGGAAGTATATCAAGTAATATACTAATAAGAATTAAGATTTTTTTTTTTTTTTTTTAATTTTAAGATTGATTTTGAAAAATACATTTATTTTTAGAAGAACAAAATTCCTTTTGCTGTGTTGTTTTACTTCTGTATTCTATTCAAACTCTTGAATTTGGAATAAGACAATAAAATTTTGAAAGTAAATGAAAATATACATTTCAGTGGTATGTAACTTATGTATAAACATAGATAAATAAAGTAATACTATACTGTTAATTATAACCAGCTATGCAAAAAGGCTCAACAGTTCCAGTTCTCTTTAATATCTTTATCGATGATCTGTAGATAGTGATGATCTGGATGAGGGGATCAAGCGTACCCTCAGTAAGTTTGCAGACAACACCAAGTTAGGTGCGTGTGTCAATCTGCTCGAAGGTAGGATTGCTCTGCAGGAGGATCTGGATAGGCTGGACCAATGAGCTGAGGACAACTGTATGAAGTTCAACAAGGCCAAGTGCCAACCCCAAGCAGAGGTTTGGAGACAAGTGGTTGGAAAGCTGCCTGGCAGAGAAGGACCTGGGAGTATTGGTTGATAGTCAGCTGAATATGAGCCAGCAGTGTGCTCAGGTGGCCAAGAAGGCCAACAGCATCCTGGCTTGTATAAGAAACAGTGTGGCCAGCAGGTCCAGGGAAGTGATTGTGCCACTGTACTCGGCTCTGGTGAGGCCGCACCTCGAGTACTGTGTTCAGTTTTGGGCCCCTCGATGAAAGAAGGACATGGAGGTGCTCGAGTGAGTCCAGAGAAGAGCAACAAAGCTAGTGAGGGTTCTGGAGAACAAGTCTTATGAGGAGTGGCTGAGGGAGCTGGGATTGTTCAGCCTGGGGAAAATGAGGCTCGGGGTGACCTTATCACACTCTCAGGTACCTTAAAGGAGGCTGTAGCGAGGTGGGGGTTGGTCTGTTCTCCCACGTGCCTGGTGACAGGACGAGGGGGAATGGGCTAAAGTTGCATCAGGGGAGGATTAGGTTGGATATGAGGAAGAACTTATTTACCTGAAGGGTTGTTTGGCATTGGAAAGGGCTGCCCAGGGAGGTGGTGGAGTCACCATCCCTGGAGGTCTTTAAAAGACATCTAGATGTAGAGCTTAGTGATATGGTTTAGTGGAGGACTTGTTAGCATTAGGTCAGAGGTTGGACTAGGTGATCTTGGAGGTCTCTTCCAACCCAGACAATTCTCTGATTCTGTAACATTAAGAATATCTTCCACAGTATCAGCTGTGTTTAAAGTAAGAGGATTTGATAGCAACAATGTCATCTTCTTGGCTGAAATTTTATATTATCTTTGTATTAGATTAATGTTAAATGTATGAGCATATTTGATTTATCAGTCAGTTTCCAGGTAGCTAATTAAATGTTATTTTCGTGATAGACTGTCACATGCTGTTATTGCACAAAGTGCTTTTCAGATCCCATGATATAAATCATTTATATTTGCTGGCAACATAACTAGTCAGCTAACCAAGGCTTCCACTCCTTTTTCCTGTTCAGTGTCCTTATGTCTACGCATGCTTACACATCAAGTTTGGGATGTAGCATTTGGCCATGGACTATTTCCTTTCTGAGATTTTTTTACCTGTTCAATTTATATCTCTTGGTGATTTATTCTTGATTATCTCTATTTGCCTTTAGAAACTCCATCAAAAATTGAAGTACTGTGTGCTAATCAACATTAAAATATGTTGTGGCATAGTTGGTGAATAGAAATTAGGAGACTTCTCTAGTGTAACATGCAACTTTCCCCAAATCCACTCCACCCTACTTTGTATCCCAAATGATGACGTTCATGTCCTTTCATAAAGCACACACAGATCCATGAATAAATCGTTATCCAAGAATTTTAATCACAATTAATATTCCTTAAGAGCCAATAAACCTATCTAGAGACAGTGGAAAAAGAGTGAATACTATATAGTGACGGATGCAATGCAATTCACAGTTGCTCATTGGCAAAACAGAGCCTATTTTCCCTTGCTCCTGAATTTATGTACAAGGAAGCACACTGTATTTCACTTTTATATATTACCTTTTCAGAGTATTTTCAGTTTTATTGTACATTCTCCAGTAATACTTCTTAAAATAAACACTTGTGCCCTAACAGTTTGCTTACCTATTTTCTATTGGAGGAAAAAAAAAAAAAAAAAAAAAAAAAAAAAAAAAGATTTTTTTAACTGCATACTCTTTCTATTCAGTTCTATTTTTACACATATTTGCTGTCCTGGAGAGAAATTTTTCATCTGGAATTTACATTGCCTGTGAGCTTTAGAGGTATTTGTATGTCATGAAAAGTGCCTCATATTTTTCAGGACTAGACTTCTGTGTCTTTTTTGCTCAGGGTCAGCCACGACTGTGTGTGTCTTCTTTCACTGATATTTTTGAGGAGTTGTGAATGTCATTCATATTTTTTGTTGACCGGCAGCAGTCTGGAAGACATGGTTAAGACATGAATGAATTGCTGAATCAGTGTATTAATAGTTTTACAAATGTAGGTTTACATCTAGTACTATCAAGTGAAGCCACAGATTCTTAAATTTTGTTTTGTACTTTTTAGTAAAAGAATGGTTTGGCTTTTCCAAAATCTTTTGATAATTCTGAACACTAAATACTATAAACAAAAGATTTGTAGGGGGTGATTGCTAAATCTTCAAAGTATCTGATTTTTTTCTTATGCATTTGGCTTCCTCTGGAAGACTATTTTTGTCGTTCCTTCTCTAACTTGGAGGTTTGGGAGCCCACTCAGGTATGAAATCTTACAAGTTGAATGCCTCTATAGAGACTACTTTCATCTCTTGTCCACCTTTCTTTTCAACCAAAATACACCAGTAAAAATTGTGTTTTCATCCTTACTTCATATAACATAGATATAAGTCAAGCAAATATGAATATAGCGATAGAAACAGGATATGTATGAAAGGATATGCTAATCAAATCTTTCTTCAGTTCCTTTTCTTTCCTCACAAATGCATCTTTACAAATAAATAAATAAATAAATAAATAAACTGGAGATTTAGTTTGTTAAAAAATTATAGT
The DNA here is from genome assembly GCA_011076525.1 of Nettapus auritus. Taxonomy (NCBI): domain Eukaryota; kingdom Metazoa; phylum Chordata; class Aves; order Anseriformes; family Anatidae; genus Nettapus; species Nettapus auritus. Next base: position 71,698,143 of record CM021766.1, read on the forward strand.
TGTGTTGATAAATTTTTGTTGAATTAAGAAGTAGAACAGTTTCTGTTTCTTCAAGGTAGACTTAAATAGTAAGAAGATGTACTATTACTATTTAAATATTGGCATTTTCTGAATCAAAATAATCTCTGCATTTTCTTTCAAATGTAATCCTGCTTTTACATCACACATGTAAGAGACTCAGCAAATGCTTTTAGTAGTTTAAACAGTTTTTTTTTTTTTTTTTTTTCCTAAATCATCCTTTTTCTGGTTAGACTATTGCTTTTAGTAGAAGGAAGTAAGCTGAATAAATAGCTTGAGGTCTAATGAAGTGCTTACAAGCAAATAATTTATTATTTACACTTGTTTTAAATTCCTTAACTGTTAGTTAAACCATATCATGTGAGCAAGATTTAATAATTCTGTATACAGACACTTTTCAAAAGGAAAATATGTGAAGTATCAATGACAAATTATTTTTAAGTAAACCTATGAAATTTCAGACAAGAACTGTAAAATTTAGTATCCAAAATATATCCTATTTGTGATTTTATTTTATTATTATTATTTTTTTTTTTCTGAAAAGTCACATTGACATTTTTCTAGAGCTGGGCTTTGTGTCACACCTGCAGAGACTCAGCTTTCTGTAGACTAAATATACCTCACGTACAGTGTTTTTTTTTAATATTTACAAATTTTAACATGCTGCAGAAATATAGACTTTTTTCAACAATATCTGAGTTTTAAGTTTCTAAAGCAAAAGGTGGGGGTGTTTCATCAAGTGATTAATAAATCTTTTCAACTTGATAGGAATTCTGTAGATACAAAACCTTGCAAAACTTCAAGAAGTTGAAAAAATCTATTCAAAAGAAATTGAGTTTTTTTGCTTTTGTTGTTGCTGCAGTTTAGTGCAACGTGCAACCTCTGTCTCCAGGAAGTCCTTGATCCAAGACCGTTTCACTAGACCTATACTTCAACTCATAACGCCCTTCCTGGGTTCATAAGGCATGATTTCAGACAGCATAAACACCAGAATTTCAATTCTTTATAACCATTGAAATGATGTCAGGGCAGATTGTGCATCACTCACATGATTGAAAAGTTATCTAATTTGTTAGACATTTAATACTTGTTAAATGGCCTTATATTAGGACCATCTGATTATTTAATGTCTTTTGGTTGTAGTTAAGTTGAAGGTTTGTTGCAGGAATATAGAAACCTTATTTTATTCAAGGTAGTTAATTCCTCCTAGACTGAAATAATTTAGTGTTTATCAAAAATAATAGTAAGAATAACAATAAAACAGTACTCAGTTGAACCAATTACAACTGACCATTTCTGATAATTAAAGAATTATAGTTTACAGCATACGCACCTAGTTGACTCCACTGTGATATAGAATAAGAATTTCCAAAGTAGAGCTATCAGCTGGGCATATTTTTTATTAGTTCATAAATGTTCAAATGTATTTTTTCTCTATGGGAAAGTCTCATCAAAGCAAATGTTATGACAGTTGTTACAGGGTATTAAAGCAGGCTGAGGGCTGGGGAAGGAAATGTTGTCAATGACTGTGTGACAGATTATCAAGGAACAATTTGAGTTTAGATCTGAAGGCGTACTATCAAGCACCTCTTTTTAATTGTTGTTGTTGTTTAATTATGCTGAAGAGCCAATTGCTTTGGTCCATTTTTCTCATGGTGTTGCATGCTTTCTCTGATTTTGCTGCATATCAAACAAGGACTTTTTGGACAGATGGTGGTGTTGACTCTGAGCTGTAATTCATATGCAAGCTCTGTCCAGAATTACATTTGTGCCATATGCACTGTCTTTTACATTCCCTTTGGAAATGGCTTTAAGTGCAGGAACAAACAAGATCTCAAAATATGTCATTTTTCCTCTCCCAGTGGTTGTACTAAACGTACCTCTGCAAGGTGTTAATTCATAAGATGTCTCCCAAACCTAATATCACATTTCAGTAAGTACAAGGACAGCCTCAGCTGCTGAGGAAAGTCTTCTAGGAGAACTAATTATATAAAATATGAAATTATAAATATATAAATATATAATATATAATATTTAATATATGAATATTATATATTTAAAATATTATTTATAGTAGGAAATGAAATTGAAATGAGATGTATACATTTTAGCTGATATTTGGAGTCAGATACACTTTACATGAATTGTCCTCCAAAAATCTGCTGCTCAAAAAAGTAGAATTGAACAGATTTAAGCAGGAATATTTTCCTCTTTATGAGCCTTAATACAACTAATTCTTTCTAGTAATGCCAAATGGTTATGCTTATGATAATACATTGTACACAAAATACAGGAGACAAATAGACAAAATAATCTATTCAAACAGTGAATTTACAGTGCAGTTTAGATTCAAAGGGCAGAGCTACAGGTTCACAGTAAGATCAAACAAAGGTAGGGCAGACAGGCTAAATTAAATATTGCAAATGCATAAACAAGCTACAGGATACAAGGCACTCACTAGTTGATGTAACTGGGAAGAAATTTCCTTTGTGAAAATTGCACCATATTTGGATTTTATGGAAGATTTTGCACTTTCTAAAAATCTTAAGTGGAAATGTAAAGCAGATAGCCAACACCATCAAGTGAGACCTAGGATTAGTCACTTTATTAAATAGAGCACCAAATATTTTAGAAGTAAGATGTCATCTTCCAGACTTCTTATAGTTTATGGGTCAAATACTTGACTCTGTCAAAAGAAGATTAGGTAATCCATCCCTGACAATTTCACAAGTCATTTGAATTTTTCCCTTATAGTGTAAATGAACTGTCATGGTATTTCATCACGTTTCTCACAAAGGCATCTGGTAGTGGAGATATAGCTATAAAACCTTAGGGACAGTTAGTTAGGAATATCCCATGGTAATTATATTGTTACAAAAAAATAACTGCATTTTTTTTTTTTTTTTTTTTTTTTTTGCATTCTTTTGCATTTTTCAGTCAGAGAACTGCAACAATATATTTTTTTTTTTTCTGTTCAGAGAGTTGGAATGACGGCAACCTGGGTATCTGCCTTGGAAATCTTCAGTTTTATTCCTTTCAGAAAAACATAATATATTGCAGGGAAGACAGGTCAATCAAAGCTGTTTCATTTTATGCAACCTATTACCTGGTAGATCAAGGCATAAAGAAGTGTCTTTTCTTTAGGCTTCCTCTAATATACCAGCACACCCTGAAATGCAAAATATACTAAAGATGATGTGTCTGAATATTGGTAGTTGTTTGATAATCTTATTCAGAGAAAAGGGGTGTGGAGGGTTGGGGAGTGGAACAACCAACAATTAAAGCCTAATTTTCAAAAAAAAAAAAAAAAAAAAAAAAAAAAGAGAGAATGTTTTAAAATTTATATTGTAATCTGGAATGTACTGGAATATTAGGCATTTTATTATGTAAAAGCTTGTAGAAGAACAATAAATATCATAAGGATGAGTTGAAGGATAATTGAGTAATGGTTGTTCTTTTCAATAGCAGAAACAACATGTAAGTTCCAATTATTCCACATGTATTTTCTTTTAATATATGTATTTTACTTGCCTCTGAAAGCAGTAGAGTAGTATAAAGGAAAATGTTTATTTCCTTCCTTTTACTATTGCAATTTAAAAATAATATTGTATTGTAATAATTTTAAAATATTATTTGCAGTAATTTTTTATGATGGTTTCTACCACTGCAAAATATAAAAGAGTTTTATTTCAATATGATAAATTAACAGGCCAATAAGGAATCATTGTGGTTTTATATAATAGGATTTTTTTTTTTTTTTTTTAAGATGAAATGTTCCTTTCAGGTGTCAGTGAAATTATTATTATTACTACTACTACTACTACTACTACTAATAATAATAATAATGCAAGCGAATAAATATGCACTATGTATGTGATAGTAAACATATTTCATGGTATCTGCCAGAGGTAACCTGTGTTATATTTTCTGGTTTTTGAGTGCAGTGAGAGAGCTACAGCTGCTATGTGCTACACACCATTTACCAGAGACTTTTTTTTCTGGACCAGAGGGAACTCAAGAAACCAATGGGCTGCCTCTGAAACGCACAGTTGGCAAAGTTTGATAGGATTCTTCATCCTAATACAGCAATGACGTTTACTGCATTTTATTAATTAAGGGTTGGTAGGTATTTTCTAATTATATTCATTTATTTATTTTGCGGAGGATGCTATGTTCTTTTTTTTTTTTTTTTTTTTTTTTTTTTTGTACTAAGCTTTGTTCTAAGGTCCTTATTTCACCCTGGCCAGTCTTATGGTGTCTGTTTTGTTTTCTCTGTGTTGCTTTGCTTGAACTACTGCCAAACCACCTTGATCTTTAAATATTCTATTAGGAATGCTGGCATTACTCTGAATATGTGTCCTGGGAGAAGGGAATCACAGAATCACAGAATTTCTAGGTTGGAAGGGACCTCAAGGTCTTCGAGTCCAACCTCTGACCTAACACTAACAGTCCCCACTAAACCCTATCCCTAAGCTCTACATCTAAATGTCTTTTAAAGACCTCCAGGGATGGTGACTCCACCACTTCCCTGGGCAGCCCGTTCCAATGTCTAACAACCCTTTCAGTAAAGAAATTCTTCCTAAGATCCAACCTAAAACTCCCCTGGCGCAACTTTAGCCCATTCACCCTCATCCTGTCACTAGGCACGTGGGAGAACAGACCAACCGCCACCTTGCTACAGCCTCCTTTAAGGTACCTGTAGAGTGTGATAAGGTTGCCCCTGAGCCTCCTCTTCTCCCAGCTGAACAATCCCATCTCCCTCAGCCGCTCCTCATAAGATTTGTTCTCCAGACCCTTCACCATTCTTGTTGCCCTTCTCTGGACTCGCTCAAGCACCTCAATGTCCTTCTTGTAGCGAGGGGCCCAAAACTGAACACAGTACTCGAGGTGCGGCCTCACCAGAGCCGAGTACAGGGGGACGATCACCTAACTAGCCCTGCTGGTCACACTGTTTCTTATACAGGCCAGGATGCTGTTGGCCTTCTTGGCCGCCTGAGCACACTGCTGGCTCATATTCAGCCGACTGTCAACCATCACTCCCAGGTCCTTCTCTGACAGGCAGCTCTCCAACCACTCATCTCCCAGCCTGTAGCTCTGGTTGGGGTTATTGCGGCCCAGGTGGAGGACCCGGCACTTGGCCTTGTTGAACTTCATGCAGTTGACCTCAGCCCATCGGTGCAGCCTATCCAGATCCTCCTGCAGAGTCTTCCTACCCTCGAGCAGATCGACACACGCACCTAACTTGGTGTCATCTGCAAACTTACTGAGGGTGCACTCAATGCCCTCGTCCAGATCATCGATGAAGATATTAAAGAGGACTGGCCCCAGCACCGAGCCCTGGGGAACGCCACTAGTGACCAGCCTCCAACTGGATTTGACTCCATGTACCACGACTCTTTGGGCCTGGCCATCCAGCCAGTTTCTAACCCAACGAAGGTTAGAAACTGGCATATTTTTTTTTTTTTTTTTTTTTTTTTTTCTTTAATGGTTCATTTACTGTATAAGAAGATATGAAAATTTTGAGTGAGAAAGGAGGTAAAATGACTGAGAAAATGTCAATTGCACCAGAAAGTACAAAGAAAATCTGTATGCCTCATTTCTTGCAATGGTTGAGAAATAAAGAGTAGACAGTAACTGTAAAGAAGTTTAAAAATTGTACATAAGTATCGTCCATGAAGAGAGAAACTGTTTTGTGAGACATTCCATTCTTCCTTCTAATTTTTTGTTTGTAATTACTCATTTTAATAACTTTAAAAGTTTTATAAGTCTTCATTTTTTGTAGACATATTACAAAGATCTTCAGCCGTGGTAAATGTACCTCCACCTGTTCAACTAAAATACAATTTTCAAAAACTTGATTTTTATATCCAAGGATTGAAGGTCAGTCCTCTGTCTGAAAAAGCCTGGAAAACTTTGAAGAGATGTATTTAATTTACTCTGTTTTTGTTATTGTTGTTTTAAATAATTTTGATGAAACATAAGATAGCTGTCCAACTCATTTTAAATAACTCAGTTTTAATGTCAGAGACTAAGTTTCTGATATCATATATAATGGTGAAATTTGGAGTATATCTACTAAAGTAAGTGAGTTTACCCCAGTTTTACTCTTGTGCACTTCAGATCAGAGATAATGTTTAATTTATCAACCTGTAAAATGAGGAAGAAATTTGAATTTCTTGTATTTTGTGAGGAAGAATATATTTGTTGAGAGCAGTATTTCAGTATTTCTATTGCTACATGATTCTTGTATAACTGTGAACTTTCTGTTGCAGTTATCTTGTTGCAAGACTATCTTTTATTGTTTCATCAACCCTGTCTGAATTGCACTGTCATTGGCTTTGTCATAGGTGGATGCTTTTCTGAGGGAAGCTAAGAAACAATCTCCAAATTGCTATCAAAAATCTAGGTAAGGACATATAGATCAGCTTGCACTCTCAGCTCTTTGTTTCCTCAAGTGTAAAACTATTGGCAACCTCTTTAAAAAAACTTTAAAAATGCCATTTAGTTGAGGAGAAGACAGGTTTGACCCTCATCTTTGCATGGCACAGTGAATGAAGAGATCATATAACCAGAAAGCTAATGAGGACAGACAACGACTAGCTGGAGTCTTCCTTTGATTGCCTAGATGTCTGGGAACTTTGCATGGTCTATGTGAAATGAACTAAACTTGCTTTTAAAATATCTATATATGGTTTTCAAGATAAAATATTAGCCATCTAAATCCAGATTCAAGTAAAGAAAAATGTACACCTGTAAATTTCTGCTGGTATTTATTTCAATCCGAGAGGGGAAATATACATATATATAAGTATATATACATATAGACTATTTTTACCACTATAAAACAGTGTAGTTTTCCAACAGAAAATGACTGGTTCCAAAATTAACTTAATGGCCAGAGATTTACACATACGTAAATAATTTTATCAGTCTGTGCTGGACAGTTTCAGTGTAACAGAAATTCAGAAAATGCTGCTAATTAACTGCAAGTGGAAGAGAAAGAGAGAAAAATAATTGATTGTTGTATTTACAGAATAGTTCAAACTAATATTTACTGCTGTTTCTGCAGTAAAGAAAGTGCACATTTTTGTGACCAACATTTTTCAAATGCACCTTATTTTTATTAGAACAGTAATGGTAAAGTCTGTAAAATATTTTGATTTGTTGGATGGTTGCAAATTGTTTACAGAAATAAAAAATGATACTAGTATTGCACCTAGAAATTGATGGTATACAATGGTATACAATATCACCAGAAAGAATACTAGAAATTGAGAAACAGATTATGGGAGTACTGTCATAGAAATATGCTTTCTTATGTAGAGTATGTTGAAGTAAATTAAAGTCCCTTCATTGACAAAGTTCCAACAATGACACAGGGAACAATGAACTGGGAACTATCTGGGAACTATCAATTACTGTACTGAGGGGTAAACAACGACTGAGAAACTAGTGAAGAAACTCAAGCTTCATTTACACTCATAAACTGCTTTGCTATAAACAACAAACATAGAATGACCCACACAGTTGTACTTCAAGTAATGCACTAAATTATGTTTCACAGCACTACCCAAATTACCTTTATCTAAGCTGTAAGCTTTCCAATTTCAAGGAAAATTAGACAAAATTATCATTAGCAAAGTGTTGCAGTAGTGAAAATAAAATGGTAGCTGGTCAAGATGAAGCAGATTCGATTTAAAATCAGGAAAACCTTTCTGTTTGCTTTTCCTTCACATTTTAAAGATAGGTGACTCAGAATTAGAAGAATTAATACTAAGAATTTAAATGGTAATTGTTTGTAACAAAGAGAAAAAAATCAATCTAAACCTATGAAAATTATTTCAGAGAAGTTGGAAAAAATATTTTAGTTAGAAAAGTAATTGGCTAGTGAATGTCGTACTAATATGGAAAATCTGTAAGCATGTTGTAGCTGTATGAGTACATAGGTGTTGATAGGAATACACAGATCTTAGAGAGAGTACACTGAAATTTTCCTTACATTTCCTTACATTTTTACAATGCCATTATATAGGCAATAATTATGAGCCATAAGGCTTCACAGCCCTCTATTTATTAAGCAAGAGCCTCTGTAGTAAAGAGCTTGCTGTTCATTTGAAAGTGAAAGAGGAATAATAAACACATTGTTTTAGATGGCTAAAATGTAATTTTGTATATATCTTGATGAAAGTACATAGGAATAAGTAAGTATAACATCTGTCCAACTTTGAGAAAAAAATAAATAATAAATTAAATTATTTTTATTTCCCCTGACCAGATTGTATTGTACTGTATTCTGAACAGTTCTGTTGGCTTCAGAGAAACAATGTATGGAAAAAGAGTTCTTAGTACAAACGAAGTTGTCAGAACATAGCCTTTTCTTGTATTCAGGCACACATTATATTGTGTAGGTAAATGATGGGCTTTTTCCCGTCATCTAGAAATTTATGCTAGGCATGGCAGAGAATGTCAAACTCTACAAAGGAGAAGAATTAAACGACAGGGAAGGGGCAAATATTCCATAGAATAAATAGTACAGTAATTTGACAACACATTTTTGTCACCCAGAGTACACTGATTCTAACATAAGAAAATCAATCCATACCAATTTCTGGGAATTTTAGCCAAATATAGATTTATATATATATAATTTGTGCTATTAACCATAGCACAAAACAAACAACACAATACCAACTGTTTTAACTAGCAAGTACAGATAATTGTTTGGAATATGCAGACTGATGAAAGTCCTCAGACCAAATAGTAATAGGTGATATGGCAAAAATGAAATAAGCCCACCTCAAATAAATACTTAAATTATGATTAAATATAGATATTTTTAATAAATGCAAATATTTTATTATTTCAAGTTGGAAATCAGGTGAAAAGGGACATTAAACAGAAAAAAAAAAAAAAAAGGCAGATGGAACTAATTCAGAAGACAGAAAGACATGTGAGGAACTAGCTGAAGCTAGTCTTGTCAAAGAAAAGTTTAATTTAAAGTCCTGGAAGAACACTAAGGAAACAAAGTTTAATTAGAGGTGCTAAATTTCACATCTCACTTGAGTCTTTGTTTATATATAAATACTGTGCTCAGTGTGCACTTGCAGCCCTGAAGGCCAACTGCATCCTGGGCTGCATTAAAGAGAGGAGTGGCCAGCAGTTTGAGGGAGGTGATTATCCCCCTCTGCTCTGCCCTTGTGAGGCCCCACTTGGACTACTGTGTCCAGGTCTGGGGCCCTCAGCAGGTGAAGGATGTGGAGCTGTTAGAGCAGGTACAGAGGAGGGCCACAAAGACGATTAAGGGGCTGAAGCACCTCTCCTATGAAGACAGGCTGAGAGAGCTGGAGATGTTCAGCCTGAGAGGCCCTGGAATGACCTCATTGCAGCCTTTCAATACTTAAAGGGGTCTTATAAAAAGGATGGAGAAGGACTCTTTACTTGGGTAGATTATAATCAGACAAGGGGGAATGGTTTTAAACTAAAAGAGGGGAGATTTAGATTAGAGGTTAGAAGGAAATTCTTCATGCAGAGGGCGGTGAGGCACTGGAACAGGTTGCCCAGAGAGGTTGTGGATACCCCATCCCTGGAGGTGTTCAAGACCAGGTGAGGCCCTGAGAAACCTGATCTAGTGGGCAGTGGCCCTGCCTATGACAGGGAGGTTGGAACTAGATGCTCTTTGACGTCCCTTCAAACCCAGGCCATTCTGTGATTCTATATGTGTGTCTATTTTTTAGAAATAAATGTATTTTCTTTTTTACCCCAGTAAGATATTTGGAGATTTCAAAAGTTTCCGAGGAAAAAATTTACATACTGTGAAAAAAATCTGAAGAAAAAAAAAAACACTTTAGAATTTTATGAAGAAAATATTCTCTCTTTGCAATCAGTTTTTTGTTTGTTTGTTTTTTCCTGATGAGCGTGTATCATTTTTCTCATGGAGGGTCAAGTCTTTTCTACTCACAGTACTGTACATTCACACACACACACAGATCATACTTTCTTCTAGGGAGAGGTATTCTGCAAAAGCTTTTCAGTAGAGATGGGAGGAACGAAGAGACACTTCAACAGGCCAAAAATGTTACCTTTTCCTATTGGTGTTCCTTTGGAAATGGTGATATTTACACAACAACAAGTGAAATTGCATTAAGGTAGTACAGTAGCAGCTTTTCCAAAGGGCTTTGATCTAGAGTAGGGTTTGAATCTCTGTTGACTGGTTTCCTCTCTGAAGGAAATGAGAGTCTAAAAAGGTATACAACTTGGGGAGCAAAAAGGAGTTCTGTGTTATACAGTCTCTTTGGGTTCACATGTGGTGAGCCAGGTAACGTAACTGTTATTGTCCTGCACTGAAAGGATATAAGGTATTTAGGAAGAACAGAGTTGGAAGAAGGCAAGGAGGGGGAGCTGATCTTACGTGGAAGAACAGACTGGGACTAAGGCAAGAAGGAAGAGTTGACCTTATCTGAGAAGGACCACAAGGACCACAATGTGTTCTGATTCTGCTGCAAACTGTGCCAGAGAAGATGGACTTTTCTGCTGTGTCCATCTCTTCCCTTTCCTTTCTGTTAATATTTATGTTATTACAGAATCACAGAATAGTCTAGGTTGGAAGGGACCTCCAAGATCACCGAGTCCAACCTCTGACATAATGCTAACAAGTCCTCCACTAAACCATATCCCTAAGCTCTACATCTAAACGTCTTTTAAAGACCTCCAGGGATGGTGACTCCACCACTTCCCTGGGCAGCCCGTTCCAATGCCTAACAACCCTTTCAGTAAAGAAGTTCTTCCTAAGATCCAACCTAAACCTCCCCTGGTGCAACTTTAGCCCATTCCCCCTCATCCTGTTACCAGGCACGTGGCATAATAGACCAACCCCCATTTTGCTACAGCCTCCTTTAAGGTAGAGTGCGATAAGGTACCAATGTGAAAGGTACTTATGTGAAAGAGTAGTGGAAATGCATAGAGTTCTGCTTGGGGTTGAATTATGAGTCACTTGAGAGTTTAAAGTTAAGGATTAGTGGGCAGATCAGCCTAGATAGTGTTGTGGTGGGTACATTGATGACAACTTCCTGGCACAGATGATCAAGGAGATGATGAAGGGAGGTGCTCTGCCAAACCTGATACTTACATATAATGAAGTACTGGTGGGTAATAAGAAGCTTGGGGACAACCCTGGATGCTGTGACCATTAGAAGGTGAAGTCCAGTATCCTGTAAGGGGGTGAGAAAAAAACAGAAGAAAAAAGTAGTATCACAGCCTTGAATTTTGGGAAATCAAATTTAGGACTCTGGGGACCTGCTTGGAATAATTCTATGAAATATAATCTTGGAGAGAATAGTCTTCCACTGTCAAACTGTGCAGAGATAGATTTAGAAAGTCAAAGCCCACCTGCAGCCGAATCTGGAAGAGGGCATAAAAAGCAGCAAGAAGGGGTTCTGCAGGTACGTCGGGGAGATATGTAAATTAACCTTCTGGAAATGAGTTACAATTTTAACAATTATCAGATGGTATTTGACACAGACAAGCATATGGCATATTATGTTATTTACGCATTTTGACAATGTTTTGGTAAAGGGAAAGTTAATTTTTCCAGACATGGAATCAATCATAGACAATAGGAAGGAAAGAACACTAAGTTCAAATATCTTGCAAAATCTTTAGAAAACAAATACTTAAAAGTAAAATTCCGCAGAAACATTTCACCTTTTGCTGCTGTCTGGAGCACAAAACTTAGAGATAGAAAATTCAGATGTTTTGACCTTGAAGACACCAGTAGTATATTATTTCAGAAAAGATCCTATGCTCTCACACTATCCTATTTTCAAGAAACCATCAAGCACAACACTTGTATTAAGCTGTAGTTTTAGTGCCAAGTAGGGCTTCCCAAACTGAAGAGTCTGAAGCTTAGCGACGAGTCAGAATAAAAATCTACTCTTTGCCAAGACTGCAAATGAATCATGGGATTATTCATCTTTAATTTTTAGGAAGGACAGATGCTAAACTTTAGAAAACTAATGAAACAAAAACAAACAAAACAAACAAAACTAACAATGACAAAACACACATGCTAATAAGGGTAAACTGGCAAACTGTGAAAACAGAATATTTTGCATTCCTTCAATCAAGACACAAAGCAGTAGTGAAAATAGCATGCTTAGCAAGACTATGACATCTCCCAGTGTTTAAATGAGATGGAAACAAACACAAACAGAGTACCTGAAGAGTTCACGTCTTCATACAGTGATCACTTTGAAGTCATGTTCATCTTTAAATTGTCATGCTGGGTGGCTACTTGTATCACAGACATCCTTTTAGACCTGAATGGAAACTAGAATTCGGGGACATATAGTAATGAGATTCCCAAAGTTGTCTGTAGTTTTGCCTTATGTCCAGCTTGTGGCACCGAGGTAACTTGCTGAGTGCAGTGCAACAACTGCTACCTCCAGACATATATATATACTAAAAATTTCAGAGCAATGAAAAAATTTATGTTTCACATTGAGAAGGCCTTCTTAACGGTGCTAAGAAAAAAGGTATCAGTTGTTCAGAGTAAGGTAGTTAATGTGTCATTTCAGTTGTAGCCCTGAAGAAAATTATCCACTTTTCCTATCAGACAAAGAGGTTTCATATTAATATCATTACCTTGTTCTAGTGAGCCATAGAGATTTTATGTCCATAGATAATTTAAGCCTTTTCCTAAACATCTGTGTCAACAAGTTATAAAGAAACAGACTGGTGGCCTGATAAAAATATACACTACAAGATTAAAACATTATGCAAAAAAAACATGACCACCCACAGTTTAGAGTAGCCCAAAGCAGTGTATTACATTGGCTTGGCTTCAGTAACAAGCGTGGGCATATACAAAGTTTGTGCTTCTTCAGCCACTAAATGCATAAGAGAAATATCCATACATAACATAAGTGTACTACAGCCAACCAACGGCTGTCATATAACAGGAAAAAAAACAAACAGACAAACACAACCAAGCCCCCGTGAACAGTACAAACTGCCCTGTTCTGTGGTAGGATTAGTTAGAAGTTATAAAGTCTATGTTTAGATGAGTGTGAAAGATTTTTTTTTTTTGCCTATTTCCAGCCTTCCACAGAGAAGTAACATTTATTTGTAGGAATACACTTACTCTCAGACTCACATTGTCTTTCCACTATATTTTTATTTATTTATTGAAAAGTCATCACACAAACCTGCATTAAGTTCATTGTGTGAGTTCTAATTAATGTACAAGAATCACAAATACCTTCATTTTAGAGTTGAGTTTAAATTGCACTGAATTCTTCAGCAGATATGTTAATGCTGTTGGCAACATCTGTTCCACAAAAACTTCAGAAAGCCCACAGTTTTTTTATTATTATTATTATTATTATTATAAAAAGTCAGCATTATTTTAAGTTAAATCAGGAGATGTGATGCAGTATTTTCAATACTCTCTGTAAATGATTTTCCTAATTTCACAGAGATTATTTTTCCTTTGACTTTTCACAGGCAAACCAAGAAGCATCTTAGTGAAAGAAAAAATTGAGGTTATCTGGCCTCCAGCCAGATGAGGAAACAGTTGGAAAACAGTTTGCAGATTAGTCTGGCTAGAGAAGGGGGAAAAGGTCTATATAAAATTGTCAGACACCTGACAGAAACTTTCACCCTGCTGCCAAAAGCACTGATACACAAATCTACATGGAATAATATAGATTGCGGTTCCACTTTCTTGAGTTTTGATGGAGGGGTGTGGTGAATCTTTGGTTTGGTTTCATTTTGCTTTTTAAGATGAACATCTTCCTGAGTACATAACGCAGTCCAATGTGTAACCTGAATGTTTTTGACTACACGCAGCCATCCATATAAGCAGGTAATCTTTGAATTTCAATTTTACTCCAGCTAGTTAGGAAAGAAGGAAAGGAGGAAATCAGTGGTTCTGTGGTCATTTAATTAGCTGTTTTTTTTTGTTGTTGTTGTTGTTTGTTTGTTTGTTTTTTTCCTCTCTCTCTCTCTCTGATACATAGTTATCAACAGTCCTGCAAATTGAAATGCTAAGTAGTAATTCACAGATAAAACTTAAAACGTGATAATCCTTAATTTGAATATGACAGATTGAGACGCTTACTCAGAATAAACCTTTACCAGAAAGCTTATCAGAATAAACCTAACAGAATAAACCTTGCTTATGAAGGAAGCATGTGCATATTACTTATCAAAATCAATCCAGAATACAATTAAGTCTGTAAATAAAATATCTGGAATTTCTGTTTCTCTGTGTAGATATTATATTCCTTTTGGAGAAAAAGTGTACGGTACATTATGAGAAACACAGTAGAGAAAAGATTATTTTTCCTGTAGAAGAAAGGGATTACTATCTCATACCTGAAAGTCTTTGCCACTCATGCTGGCAAGCTATGAAGGGCCACAAATCACTCTTGTAATGAAATCTGAGCTCAGCAGGAGGAATGTGTCAATCAGAAAGACAAACTCTTACTTTGTCCTCAAGAACAGTAGCTGCTGCATCACAGCAGCATCTAGGGGCTGCAAAATTCATGAGATGTTCTGTAAATCATTAGGGACTATAGGCAGGGCAGAAGAATTGTGTTGCTTGCACACATTTACCAGATGAATACAACTCAATGTGTTGGTCATAACTTAATTAATTCACCCTATGACACTTGTAAGGACTCAAAACCTTGCACCTGCTGAGTTAGTCGGGTTTTTTTGTTTGTTTGTTTTGTGTGTGTGTGTGTGTGTTTTCCTTCCTTCCCTCTCTTTCTTTCTTTGCTTCCTCTTATGCATAAGGTCTTGTCATAGGTTTTTATTCTATTTTCCTAAACAGTCAGTGAGATCATACCACTCTGTTCAAGGCCACGATGTGTCTGTTCACAATGACAACTCCTTTAAAACATCCAGTCCATTTGATGTAAAAGTGGTTAGAATAAATATTGATGGACAAGCAGAAAAAAATATGTAAATATGATTGTGAATCTCTACTCCCCAAAGGGGTAAAAAGAGCAACAAATCACTTACAGTTCCTTTGGAATTTTTCAATTTACCATGCTACTTTTCATACAATGAAAAGCTTTTGCAATTTGGAGAACCAGGGTAGTTCATTTGTGTCACTTGTTAAACACAGTAATACAATGCTGGAGCCTCAGAGGCTCTGACAAGAAGCTGAAGACACTCCAAGTTCATGGCAAAATGTCAGAATGTTCACAGTATTACTCTAAATTAAGCTAAATTAGATAATCCAAGAAAAGTGATAAACAATTATAAATATATATATATATGTTAGTATCCACAAAAATTACAAAATACCTGTAAGTTGAGCATATTTAATAATTAAAAATAATAAATTAAAATAAAAATAACTAAAAATAATAATTAATAAATAATTAAAAATATATAATAAAATTATTGGAAGGTTCTAACATTTTTCAGGTTAAGAAAGGATGAATTTTTAAACATTTGGAACTAGATAACAATTAAAAAGACAGACTGAAAGGAAACTTGAGGCCAGACAGTTCAACCCGCTACTCATACCATGTTGCTTAGGCCTTTATCGCACTGGGCGCTGGAAATCTCTGATTTAGAATTGTAGAATTAAAGAATGAGCTGGGTTGGAAGGGACCTCAAGGATCATCTAGTTCCAACTCCTCTGCCATAGGCAGGGACACCACCCACTATATAGGTTGCTCTGGGCTTCATCTAACATGGTCTTGAACACCTCCATATTTCTTTCCATAACTTTAAAAAACTGAAAATAAATTCAAATTTTAAAGACTTTATTACCTTAAGAGGTAGTGTAGTGTCTCCTTGTGCCATCAAACTTAACTAGCAAACTCCAGTTTCAGAACTCCACAAATGAGGCTGAATGGTCTCTCTGTGAAATGAAGAGCTCTCTTTCACAGCTGATTTATTTTTGGAAAACTCAAAAACAAATAAACAAACATAACGAAATCAGTTACTCATGAAAAGATAAAAGTAATGTAGTCTATTTGAAAAAAAATAATAAAAAAATAATTATATGCATGCACAGATAAAATGAACATCCTAGTAATTGTGCTGTTTTCTTGTTCTTGTGCTTTTTGTTTGTTTGTTTTTTAATCACAGAATCATCTAGGTTGGAAGAGACCTCCAAGATCACCGAGTCCAACCTCTGACCGAATACTAACAGGTCCTCCACTAAACCATATCACTAAGCTCTAGACCTAAACGTCTTTTAAAGACCTCCAGGGATGGTGACTCCACCACCTCCCTGGGCAGCCCATTCCAATGCCAAACAACCCTTCAGGTAAATAAGTTCTTCCTCATATCCAACCTAATCCTCCCCTGATGCAACTTTAGCCCATTCACCCTCATCCTGTCACTAGGTACGTGGGAGAATAGACCAACCACCACCTTGCTAAAGCCTCCTTTCAGGTACCTGTAGAGTGCGATAAGGTCACCCCTGAGCCTCCTCTTCTCCAGGCTAAATAGTCCCAGCTCCCTCAGCTGCTCCTCGTAAGACTTGTTCTCCAGAACCCTCACTAGCATTGTTGCCCTTCTCTGGACTCGCTCAAGCACCTCCATGTCCTTCTTGGAGTGAGGGGCCCAAAACTGAACACAGTACTCGAGGTGCGGCCTCACCAGAGCCGAGTACAGGGGGACAATCACATCCCTGGACCTGCTGGCCACGCTGCTTCTTATACAAGCCAGGATGCTGTTGGCCTTCTTGGCCGCCAGCAATACTCCCTTCTCTGCCAGGCAGCTTTCTAACCACTCAGCCCCCAGCCTGTAGCTCTGTTTGGGGTTGTTGTGCCCCAGGTGCAGGACCCGACACTTGGTCTTGTTGAACTTCATACAGTTGGCCTCGGCCCATCAGTCCAGCCTGTCCAGATCCTCCTGCAGAGCCTTCCTACCCTCGAGCAGGTCGACACACGCACCTAACTTGGTGTAATCTGCAAACTTACTGAGGGTGGGCTCAATTCTCTCATCCAGATCATTGATAAAGATATTAAAGAGAACTGGCCCCAGTACTGAGCCCTGGGGGACTCCACTAGTGACTGACCTCCAACTGGATTTAACTCCATTCATCAAACTCTTTGGGCTCGGCTACCCAGTCAGTTTCTAACCCAACAAAGCGTACACCAGTCCAAGCCATGAGCAGCCAGTTTCCCGAGGAGAACGCTGTGGGGAAGTCAAGGTAGACCACATCCACAGCCTTTTCCTCATCCACCAAGCGTGTCACCTTGTCATAGAAGGAGATCAGGTTCGTCAAGCAGGACCTGCCTTTCATAAACCCATGCTGACTGGGCCTGATTGCCTGCTTGCCCTGCAAGTGCCGCATGATGAAGCTCAAGATAATCTGCTCCAGGAGCTTCCCTGGCACTGAGATCAAACTAACAGGCCTATAGTTTCCCGGGTCTACCTTCCATCCCTTCTTGTAGATGGACGTCACATTTGCTAGCTGCCAGTCAAGCAGGACCTCCCCCGATAGCCAGGACTGCCGATAAATGATGGAAAGCAGCTTGGCCAGCTCCTCCTCCTGTTCTTGCAGTACCCTCAGGTGGATCCCATCGGGCCTCATTGACTTATGTACCTCCAAGTGCTGTAGCAGGTCACCAACCATTTCCTCATGGATTGTGAGGGCCACATTCTGCTCCTCATCCCCTTCCACCAGCTCAGGGTACTGGCTATCCAGAGAACAACTGGTCTTGCTGCTAAAGACTGAGTCAAAGAAGGCATTAAACACTCCAACCTTTTCTTCATCTCGTCACAAAGTTCACCCCCCCTGCATCCAGTAAAGGATGGGGATTCTCCTTAGTCCTCCTTTTTGTGCTGATGTATTTATAAGAACATTTTTTGTTATCTTTAACAGCAGTAGCCAGATTGAGCTCCAGATCAGCTTTGGCCTTTCTAATTTTGTCCCTACACGTCCTTACAACATCCTTATAATCCTTCTGAGTGGCCTGGCCTCTTTTCCAGAGATCATAAACCTTTTTTTTTTTTTTTTTTTTTTTTTTTTTTTTTTTTTTTT
>CM021766.1:71736751-71774732 GCA_011076525.1 Nettapus auritus
TCCCTTTCCCTTTCCCTTTCCCTTTCCCTTTCCCTTATTTCCAGATATCAACTGTCAGAAAGAAAACATCTCAAGAAAATAAGGGTTAAACTGTCTAGTTTTAAATATGAAATTATAGATAACTATATAAAAGGTGCAAACTTTTTTTTTTTTCTTTTTTTTTTTTTTTTTTTTTTTTCTTTTTTAATTACAAATGAAAAACAGAACCTCTTCTGGAAAGCGTAGATCACATTACCTCTGCTCACGTTCTGAATTGTCCTTGCAAAAACCTTATCATTTCTCATTAACTTTTCCCACAGCTTTAGTTCAGATTTATTATAAGCCAGAGGGAGACCACCAGTATTTGCCAACACAGAAGAGTCTTGATTCTAATTTCAGATGAAACCTTTGCAATATAGTGTCCTGTATTGTATGGTAAATCTTTATAAACCTTATGGTTCTCTTTATAATTTCATGTAGTATAAGTTTGATAATTGGTAGGAATATTTGGAAACTTCCATATTTTCAAGGTTTTAAATTGAATAGCCGTATTTTTAAACCTTCATGAAACGTTCAGCTCTGCAATTAGGAAAGAATTGTTAATATGCCCAGACTAAAGAATGTTTTTTTTTATACTTTTCAGTTTGATACTGGAAGTTTCCCCTTCTGAAAATTTTATTTAAGAAGCTGCTATCAAATTGTTTTCCTTCTGTATGAAATGAAACTAAACAATGGCAAACTTTTACAATAATTTCACAGAAAGTACATCTACCTATATTGCCTCATGACAGAAATATGAGCCAATAATGTATAACGCAAGAAGAATTATCAATTCATTTGCATTACTGAGAAACTTTATTGGAAAGCTGCAAGGCCAAAAATAGGAATACATACTTTTTTTTTTTTTTTTTTTTTTTTTTTTCCTGTGACACTATAGTTTTCTACAAGTGGCTATGACTACAAATAGCATTGTTTCCCTTTCATGCCTCTATGCTGGAATTAATCTGTTCATTCTGATGGCAAGTGTACAGATGAGGGCTATCTGATGAAAGGCATAAACATGAGGCAGATGAACACAGTAGTTTATTCACTTATCTTCTACTACATCAAGGAGCATATTCCAAATACATAAGGATTAAAAGTAATAGTTCCATAAATAAGAGAGAACTACTAGAAACTGGGTACGGCATTTAGCTGTAATTGTTTTACATGGCATAACCACCTCAACAGCCTGCGTCAGAATCTCCTCAGATGAAAGGCAGACTTTTCACTGATTTTGGCAGGAGTTTATTATGGTCTAAATTGGATAAATTTCACACTGGTAAAAATATAAAACATATGAACATAATTGGGAAAACTAAAGCAAAGAGAAAGTAAAGCTGTTGTACGTCTTTCAAAAACAGTTTTGCATCAGAAAAGTAGAAACTTACTGATGGACTCTTTGCTGTTGATACTGTACTGGTTTGAAGGCAACTTCATGTTAGCAGCTGACAAGTCTTTCTATTATTCAAATAACTTGGTGTGCTGATTATTTGGTTTAGAAGATTAATAATTGTCAGCTTGCCTTTCTGGAAACCAGTGCAATCTTCCCAGTCTTGTCAACACATTACTATTTGTAATAAAAAATGTGGTAGTCTTAGTTACAGCAACATAAGAGATATCATTTTTACTGATGGCATTAACTGAGGTTTAATGATATGTTCATGTTTTCTGTTGTTTTATTCTATGATCAAGAAAGGTACCTATATGTCTCAATGAAATAAAAGACTGCTAGCATTTGATCACTTAGGTGAAAGGCACAATAATTAGGAAATTAAGTCATTTTCCATTTCAATTGAGAAGGAAATGTTGGATGCAGTGTTCTAGAGAAAGTTATGGATATAATTGTTGAATTGATCAATTGAAATCAACAACTCTGAAATTAATGAATGGAAAAAAAATATTTTACTATCAGTGTCTTAGGAATGCGTGTGTGTGTGTGCATATGATAGAAAAGTGCAGTGGTTCTTAGTGTTCTGGGAGAGCTGTTTTCCTTCTAAGTGTATGTGAGAACATTAGTGCTAAATAAAAAAGTATTTGACATTCATTCTCTAATTAAGATTTATATATATATATATTTATGCTTCACTATGCATATGATAGTTTGATGTGTAACTAAGATTGGATAGTACATAATTTATATGACTTAGAAAATTATTTTCAATGAAGAGGGAAGTCATGGCATGCAGATAATTTTGAAGTATTTACTAGATGTAAGAAATGGAAGATGGATTATAAATAGAAATGTTTTCAAAGGATGTGTTAGTTCTTAGTTAGACAAGACTAGTTTTTGAAACGGGATCCCATTGTCTATTCAGAAAGTAAATACCAGTAGTAATATAGGTTAAATAGAATCATTGAAAATTGTCTTATTTGTTTACATCAGCAGTATTTGAGAGTCTGTTTTTCTGAGTTTTTTTCAAATGTCATCAAAAGTGTCTAATAGATAATAACAAAGAGCTGTAAAAATTGATAAATGAAATAATTATTTTATAGTTTATGGGAGTTTCTTTTAAGTTTCTGAATAATTATTAAATACTTAAATAATTACCATGAACTCCAAATATAAACTGAAGAACTATACTGAGATATATATATATATATTTGCCATGTAGCTTAAAAATGATTTCAATAACTAGAATTTATTTTAAAACCAAGCTAGCTCATTAACAACTGGAATTGTCTGTTGTCTGTGATCAGATTTTAATGAAAATACTTGAAAGTGCATATGTGCAAATCCTGTCTCTCCCAGGGATTAAATACAACTAATCTGGTATGATTGCCTACTTTTTAAAGATGATTCCACTAATACCTTAGATGGATTGGCAAGACTGAAAATACCATATTATTCCTTATTGCCTTTATCTCTTTTGTGAACACTTGTATGACTTTCTGGCTATAAGACAAGCTTTCTCAGGACTACTGAATTCAATTGAAATACAGAATTAAAGGTAGTTCAAGCCACATACAGTAGAAAAAAAAAAAAAAAAAAAAAAAAAAAAAAAGCATAAATTCATGCTTTCCTGCAAAAGCAGATGGCTGTGTACTGTGTAACATACTACAGTTCAAAGCAAACCCAGAGCACCTCAAAAGAATGTTCCCTTGAGTAACAAAGCTGGTTGCATACAAAAAAAATTAAAATGTATAGCTTTTCATTTGCTGGAAATAAAGATGAGTTGATGTGCAATAGGCCTTATTAAAATAGACTGACCAGTCTCATATCTTTATATGAGGAAATATCTTTATAAATGACATCCAGGACAGCACACGGATAGCACACCTACAACCACTGTGTCATATTTGTATCTGTAATTTAATATTTCCTATCTGATGCTTGGTGGCAGCTGCATATTAACTGAAATACACTTTCAATTTATATCTAATTTATTATTGAACAAGTTAACAGAAAATAGTATTTATTTTTAAAGGTGAAAATGTATTCATAAAAATTCAATTAAATAGAATTTCAAAGAGTAGGTGAAATGATGAGGAGCTGAATTAGTAATTGAGTACATAAAAGGAACTTTAATGAGCAGATTCAGATTTGCAGCCCTGAAAAACAAAGCTGCCTCTTCACAAAGGAAAGGGTCATTGACTATATTTCTTGCCCATGTAACTGTTCTATTTTGTGAGGCAAGAAACTAGCTTTGTTTATGAATGTCTTAGAGTGCATTTTTGGTGATATCTCCAATGAACATACCAATATAGAGGATAGCTTTTGGCATGTAGACATTTGTCTTTCAGTGTTTATGATGGAATTAATAGTTATCCAAACTAGTGTGAAACCATGTGCAACACGTGTATGTGTGTGTGCATTTATGTGAAAAGAATGTATAGGTGTCACTGATTACTATTTTAGAACAAAATCAAGTAGGTTGCTATCCCACTTCTAATGTCTTCATATTTTTATCAATTCTACAGGTATATTCTTATATCATATGTAATCAGCATGAAAGATGAAAGATTTAATTAAAACAACAGTATATCAGGAATTTTTTGAAACTCTGGGTCCACTGTATTTCTCTGATAATGAAGAGGTAAAAATGTTTCCTACCCCTTTGTTTTATTTCAAAAATTTGATTATCTATGATAAAATGTTAATAACTGAACATACCATAGTATATACAACACAGACAAGAAACAGGAATGAATCTCACAGTTTCTGTTTCTCAGAAGAAATCCCATGAACATCTCTGGAATACATCTGCTGAGATGTGCAAAACTCTAGGATGCATAAATGCATCATATCTGTGTGACTCTGTGTCTCCCTGAATTACAAATTCTTTATGCAAACTATGGGATTTGTATGTTTATGCAGCTTATTAGCAAAACCAGGTGTCCACACCTGTTTGAAAATTTAGGCAAAAATGAAAAACAACATTTTTTTCATTCCAGCACAATATACGGTAAAAAGTTTCTTTCATTCTCTACAGATTCTGGAGAGCTCCTGTCACAAAAGGTGATTGTTCATTTAGTTTTTAGTCAACTTGAAATGTTTTCATACTTGTTTATTAAGTAATTAAACAGAAGTTTTGCTCCTTCGCAATTGCTATTTTGCAAATAGTAAATTAATTTACTGTGAATGGTTCATATGCAGTATTGCTATTTCAAACAGGAAAGTTTGATCATGTGCTCATTAATTCAGTATAAACTGGCCATGTTTGTTACAAACTTATGTCCCATTTTCTAAGTTTATGATTATTGTTATTTGTTTCCTTATTTGTTTTAAACTCTATTAACAAAATTGTCATCTTGATTACTGTTTTTCACAAAACCAATGTGACTATTGGGTTCATAATTCAATATGCAATACACTTCGCTAACTCACCAGATAATCACTTTGTCACTGTGTACATGCACAAAAAGCACTTCTATGTAATCCCAATGTCTTTGACAAGCTGAGATAATAAGCAATAGTGCACTCTGGGGTCGGATGTTTGTTGTTTTAAATGCAACAAATTGTACAAATTCATAAGTGTGGCAGAAATTCACTAGCACTGTACAAAAGTCATTAACTCAGACTGAGATATGGCTTATCTCCAGTGATCTGAGAGGAATTAAGCCACTGCCAAATTTGGTCCATTAACTTCTGTATGGTGTCTGCTACAAATAAAGTTGTACACTGTATTCAAACATTTTATTACCAAGATTAATGGCCTCTCTCCTATTGAATTAAGAATCCAGTAGCATGACAAGGAAATGGCTGGCATAATGCAAAATGCATAAACTCATTAAACATAACTGTTTTGACACAGTGGTTCATACTATTCCAGGACTGTTTTCAAATCCTTACTCCAGTCTCCTACTTGATGTACTGACAAATTGTCATAGGTTTCATGGGATCCCAGACAACCCCTATGATCTCCCAGTCCACTGCCATCTCTAGTATCTGCAAACATTATCTGAAGAATACCTTTCTTCTTCTAAGACACTACTGTACAATTCTCATTTAAGGTGTAACAATAAATGTAGAAATAGGAATGGATGGATCCAAATATTTTTGAAGGGTTAGGAGACAATTTGTTTTTGATGCTACTTGGCCCAAAAGATAAAATGAGTTTAATCTTCATTGGATTAGATAAAGCAAGTGTTGAGCTGAATCAAATGTAGGGATTCCATTCATTATTATAATAACTTCTTATTTATACTATTGCACAAGAAGTTTTGGCCTGTCTTGAAACAGGGTAAACATCCAGATGCCCCTTCAGGAATGTATGGAATATTTTGCTGTGACTTCTGAAGGGTGATGTTTTTCAATGCTGCTAAACTTATGCTTTACCTTCAATAAGTAAATTGTCTTCATATAGTTTTAAAAACTGCTTATCTGCACTGATGCATAACCTGTATTTCTGAGCAGAGCAATGTATAGCTGTAATGGTTACCAGGGAGAGAAGAAACACAATATTCTGCATAGAGAATAAGCTCAAGAGGCTTACTGAAATGAACTTGCTACCTCTCAGAATATTCACAGGTTTTTAATCAGTGGCAGAGCAGTACTTTTTCCTTAGATTAACCCTATTTCTCCTCTGCAGCCAACTTGGTGTCATTATGTATGTCTCGGAGGTAAAATGATGCTGTTCCACTTTCTACATTAATTTTCTTTATCTGTACCTAACTACAGAGGACCCAGAACAAGGACAAACCAGACCTGCTGAATAATTCCTGTGTACAGTCATGCCAGAGTCTTTTCTTCAGACACACTTTTACTGATAGCTTGTTATTTCATTGTTAATTGTAATTGTTAATTGTAATTGTTAATACTGCTAGTATTCCCATTTGTGAAATTGTAATGATATTGATTCTTTACCACTGATTCTTTACTGTGCCATACTGCCACAGTACAGTATGTGAAAATCTGTGCAATTATAAAAATGAAAATAATTTAACAAAACAGTTTATCACTGACTTCCACTAAACTTACTTGCTTCTCATAATTTGAAAGAAAATAAAAATATTAAATACCCAATTGATGAGAAGACTATTTGGTATAGATTGTGCAGAGAAGTTGATTTGAAATTACATACCAATTTATCAAAACATTCCAAAAGCATGTGATTTATTTCCAATGCCTTCCCCTCAGCTGTGCTGAAATAAAATATGTAAAACAGGAAGACTTGATGTGAAGTCTCCCTGCTATAAAGTGCTTCTTTTGCATGCATTACAACACCCTATTTAACCAATGACTAGAAGGTCAAAAGACAGTGTGGATGTTTTTATAGAGGAAAGGATTGCAGAGAGGAAAGACTCACAGAAGACAAAAAATAATAATAATAATAATAATAACATAGCATTATAATACCCATATTTAAAAGTGTTTCACTACTGTTTAAGAAACTTTGAAAACTCTATCAATCACTTTGTAAATCAAACAAGCAAGCAAGCAAACAAAAAGTAACAGGCAATCCTCTAGAAAATCTAGAAGTCTTCATTTTCAACTTAATTACTTCTGTAAATTAAAAAAAAAAAAAAAAAAAAAAAAAGATTAGTTAGCCATGATCACTTTCTAAGGTATTCCATATGAATGCTAATTTGTTGCAATGAGCACTGAACACATCTGTCAGATTTTTTCTATATGGCTGATATACAATGACGATACGTAGCAAATTTCACTATATTTAACCAGATATGATTTTCAGAGTTTTAGTCATTTATTATTGGATATATTCTGATGACAGAGCCCCATATATTGTCTTGGCAACCATTTTGTAGGATATAGCTGTTGCTCACAGGATAGACTTCACATTTGCTAAGGTTTTTCTTATTAGCATCTATAGTCTAGATAACATGAAAAACTGAAATCTCCTGAAATTGATGGATCCCTAAATGAGCTTTTATTTATTATTTTATTTTATTTTATTTTGGCTACATCCTCTCTTTTAGCTTTTCTGAAGGCATAAACTCTTTAAATTACCTTAATTTCTAAAATGTCACCAGATACTTAGATTAGCGTAGCTTCTTGTATAATAGCTATGCCCCATCTGTTGAGCATATGATCTTTTCCACTAAACAGAGTAGCTTTGTTATTCTGGACTATGGAAGAACATGAGGAATGTAACAATTTCTGCCCAGGATGGACAGATAGCTGCTGTTTGTGTCTGTACATTTAGGTATAAGATTTGTAAAGGAATTCAGTCTGGTTTTGTCCCATTTAGCTACTTAAAACAACTGCATCATTTGGCACTGTACAGTGCATTCAGAAGACTTTATTATTTGATGTTAGTGGTACCAGAATAACTACTTTGCCAAAGCTTTGATTCTGCTCTGATGCTTTATGTGGTAAACTTGTATAACACCTGTCCTCCCATATCATGCAAAAATCAGTATCATTAGTCTTGCTTTTCCTAAGCTTTATATTCAATGACCTTTAAAATATTAAGTACATAAAACACTTGATTCCCATTGTTTGGACCAGAAAGGCAGGTCGTCACATAAATTGTCTCCATTAAAAATAGAGATTTGTCCACCAAATCTCTTTTTTTTTTTTTTTTTTTAATTTTTATTTATTTATTTATTTATTTATTTTAACAGTGAAATCACATGGAAAAGTTACTGTTTCCCACTTTAGATTGTAATTGTATGCCATGCTTGATGGCAGTAGCAGATGCATAATGGACAGAGGCTGTTTTTGCTGGTGAGCCATATGATTTTAAGAATCTCAGAGGGCTTTGTCATTCAAGTAAGCACATACTATATACGTAGTACTTCCTCTCTATGTCTCATTATGTTTTATCAGGTTGCACTATCAGAAGACCTCATCCAAGCCAAATGATGTTGATGAAAATACACCCATGGGAAAAAGCCCATTAATTAGAGAATTTTGTTGTTTCATACAGAACAATTCCAAATAAAAATACAATAGATGATTTTTAAAGGCCACTTCAGTTTAATATTGTGTCTGATATTATACAAAGGCACAGATTTCCTCTGTGAAATTAGTTTAATTGAGAGGCTGAATCACATTGTCAGCACAGAAGCCCTAATATCTGCTGGAAGAGTGCAAACATTTGCCATCAAGAAATTCCTCTTTTGAAAAATACAAATTGGCAGATGAAGACCATTCAGGACAGATGGAGACATGGGAGTACCTTCAAAACCACTAATATACTTCTTTTTAACAATCCATCACCCTTGCACATACTATCACCTCTACTTGGGGGTGGGGGGAAGGGAGTATTAATCAGTTTTTGCTGTTCTCTTCTTGTTTCTGAGATTATAATGAGAAAAAAAGGATACGATCTCAACATTATAAGTAGTGCTGCAGGTGTCTAAGAGTAGATGCTTACTGCTATTTTAGGATTATGAAATTAAATTAAATGAGTCATTGCACAGGACTGGCAGATGTGAGAGAGAATCCATGGAAAACCCAGTCTGTCCTGAAGTATCAGGTAGAGGCTAGACAGTATACAACATATATTAGGTAAGTCTGTTTTCCATTTCAGTGGAGGTGAAGTTAAGAGTGCAACACAGAGTTGTATGTGATTACTTGTTTTTGTGAATTATCATGTCTGATGAAAAGATCAGACATGAAGGTAACATGCTTTGATAGATAATCTTACTGCAATGAATCATACAAGTAATATCAACATCATATGTGACTGAAATTTTCCACTAATAAAGTTCCTAACTATAATGTGTCATGTATCTCAGACTTGTTTTGCTTTTGGATACTTTTATTTCACCTACTTTCAAATTATGCAAAGGTTTTAGGATTATTTAGATTAATAAACACACAAATGGTAGATTAATAAGTATACAAATGGCAAAAGTAGTGTATATATCACTATAATATTACATATGTATTAATATAATATTAATGGTAAATGATTTTCAGACAGTAAATGCAAATCTGTATGTGTTTATCTTCACTGTTAGCTTAGATCTATCCTCCTTTTGCTTTCCAGTACTCATTTCCAAATTCTTCATATGAATAGTCATGACCAGTATCCTTCCTGGAGGGAAACAATAACTTCATACACCTAGGCAAAAGCTAACAACAGTCAGATGGATTAGATGACTTCAGCAAAGGATCTGACAGAAGGTGCTGATTGAATTATGCCAGGTGTGTAGCCCCAGTCTTCAAGTATTTGGTTAACAGAAGCTTGCATTCTTCCACAATGTCAATTTATTTGGCATTTTCACATAAATAAATAAATACATGCATACACACATAAACACCAATCTTAATATTATTCTTTAAAACACAAATTCCACAAATCCAACATATTGTCTAAAAGCCCTTAAGTTACTTTGGGAATATTATGAAAATAAAATAAATAAATAAATAAATAAATAAGTATTAAAGATAGGAGCCCTGAGCTGTTATGGACCTTTGTAGAAATAATTTTTCTTCAGACAGGAGTTCATAAATCCAAGCATCTGCCTGGTCATCCTTTCCAAACAAGGCAGAATGGCTTTGCAGAGGTTTTCAGCCCCCCAAAAATGCCTCTTATAAGTATAACCTGTGATATCAAGGACCATGCTAAGAACTGATGTACTCACACAGCATACGTGTGGAAAGAATACAAGTATCATACCTTGATTTTGTAATATGACTGAAAGGCCAGTGTGTATGAATAGACCTAAAGTTCTGCAACCATTGCCCCATCTAGCATGCTCTGTGGATACAGTCAGTCCACACTACAGGAGGCTGGTCAAAAGCAGGATTGATTTAAATTAACTGCAGGGGAGAAAAGGGGTTATTCTTAATAGAAGGTCACAAACACAGTATAGATTAGCAGAAATCATGAATAATAAACTTGGTGAAATGCTCAGCAATACTTCTGAACAATGACTACTTTTCAGGTTAAAACAGGAAAAGCGTAGAAGATGATGAAAGAGGTGAATGCCTCTGTTCAGAGGCATATGAGTATTGAGTTCAGTTCGAGTACTGTGTCCAGTTTTGGGCCCCTCACTACAAGAAGGACATGGAGGTGCTCGAGCGAGTCCAGAGAAGGGCAACAAAGCTGGTGAGGGGTCTGGAGAACAAGTCTTACGAGGAGCGGCTGAGGGAGGTGGGACTATTTAGCCTGGAGAAGAGGAGGCTCAGGGGCGACCTTATCACACTCTACAGGTACCTTAAAGGAGGCTGTAGCGAGACAGCGGTTGGTCTAATCCTCCTATGTGCCTGGTGACAGGACGAGGAGGAATGGGCTAAAGTTGCACCAGGGGAGGTTTAGGTTGGATATGAGGAATAACTTCTTTACCAAAAGGGTTGTTAGTCACTGGAATAAGCTGCCCAGGGAAGTGGTTGAGTCACCATCCCTGGAGGTCTTTAAAAGACATTCAGATGTAGAGCTTAGGGATATGGTTTAGTGGAGGACTTGTTAGCATTAGGTCAGAGGTTGGACTCAGTGATCTTGGAGGTCTCTTCCAACCTAGACTATTCTGTGATTCTGTGATTCTGTGATATCTCATCGGTTTTAGTTATTATAAAGAACAGTGATTTTATTTAAATAATTTGAGTCATAATGCTTGGATGTCAATCCGTTTTCTTCCTAAATTCAGCCAATTCTTGATTTTCTGTTCTGAATGTCATAGTGTAATTATGGACATTGAAAAAATAATTTTCTTGTACTCCAGTGGTCAAATTGAATTACTTTTTACGACAAGCATTTGCATCGAAAATAGATTTCACCAAGTATAGAAGCTATTCTGCATTCAAAGTTCAAGCAGGGTATGTGATCCATGCTGCAAATGGATCTATGTGGTGATGGGATTTTTACTATTAAGCAGCAAAGGCATACTTAGAAACACTATTATCACTATAAAAAGAAGTCTCAAAAAGATGAAGAGCATATCTAATAAACCATATCTGATCATTCTTATAGGGGAGTGAAAAAGTAAGCAAAATATAATGTGTTTGCCCACAGTAAAGGCGGGCAAAAATAAAATATGTGAATGAAAATCAAGTGAATACATTTAAGTTCACATAATTGAAGAACCTGGTCATTGAATGCTATGTGTATCCAAATTATTAATATATTTTGTTGTTATTGTTTTCTAAATGTATTACTCTTATTTGACATCCAAAAAAAATACATTTCATTATTGAAAACAAAAGAAAGAGTTTTAAGATTGATTATGAGTGACTTATTGTCTAAATCTGTAGATTTTTATTCAAGCCTCCTGACGGGGGTTTTGAAAATATTCATCAGTGTATTGTTCCTAAAAATTCTTGTTTTACCTGGAAAGAGATTGAGAAATTTAATAGATCTCCACCTTTTTTACTTCTTTGATTCAGTGATAATGATTAAGCACTATAAAACTTATCTTTGGGCATAAGAAGAAATTAATACATGAAGTTCTACAGCTACAGAGAGGAATAAAGAGTAATTGGAAGTTGTTAAAAAGAAACTATTTCAGCTGGTCATAATTAACAGTTTATAACATCTATTCTAATAACAACCAAATAAGTTACTAAGTGGCAGAAAAATTGAATTTGTGACTACAATAGACAGAAAAGGTAGAAGAATAATGTTCCCCTTAAAACCATTTTGAGATCATTATTGTTGCAAATTAAGATTGAACTCGCTTGCACACTATTGGAGCTGTGCTGTTTGTAGCTTTCTTACTGAGATAATATTTTCTATATTTTTAAGAACTATATTCATTCTCATAAGGGAATAAAGCAGATAGCATTTGGGCATTTGGCCCTGATTAAAAACATTGAAAGAACATGTTCACACCTCCAGTAATAAATAATAATAATAACAATAACAATAACAATAATAATAATAATAATAATTTAATAGTGTGATGTCATGGCTTAATGACCAATTACAGACCAGCCACTGTCTTACAGCAAGTTAATAATACTTCTTCCATTAGTGGAAAATTTCCTATTTCTAATCTGTTTACGTATATGTGTATGTGTATATATATATATATATATTCATCAGATGCCCTTGTGTGTCATAATTTTGTCCTATGTCCAGTTCTTTCCTGTACCAGCTGCAAGTGACAAGGCTTTCGTAGCAGGAGGGCTTCAGGGGTGGCCTCTGTGAGCAGAGCCCAACAGCTGCCCCATGTCAGATCAGAGCCAGCTCCAGCTGTCTCCAAAAAGGACCCGTGCTGGAGCAGTTTGCTCCTGATGGATGGAACCCACAGTACAGACCCATGCCGGAGCAGGTCCTGATGAGCACTGCTCTGTGCAGCACTGCGGGCAGCCCACTCAGGATCAGTTCAGGAAGGATTCCATGAGAGGGACCCCACATGGAGTAGGAGCAGAGAGTGACTGTGAAGGAGTGGAGGAGATGAAGTGTCAGGGACTGACTTTATCCCATTCCCCATTTCCCTGTACCACTCAGGTTGATGAAAATTTTTAAGAGGGTGGATAAGGAGGAATATGTTTTTAGTTTGCTTTTAGCTTCTCACTGTTCTAGTCTGCTAGTGATAGGCAATAAATTCCATTGATCACCCTATGCTGAGTTTGTTTTGCTTTTGACGCTAATTTTTGAGTGATCTCTGTCCTTGTCTCAACACTTTCCATCGTATTTTTTCCCCCTTTCTCTTTAATGAGGGGTAGTGAGAGAGCGGTTGTGGTGGAGTTCAGCTGCCCAGCAGGGTAAAACCAACGCAATTCCTTAATCATTAGAGACTTTCTGCTTTGAGTATTTCTGTACAGTGTTTGTGCCAAACACTGAAACTTGAGTACAGCTTCATGTTTATGCATATTAGACAGATTAATAAACATTTAAATATGTGAATTCCCTATAAAAATATGACTTACCCAGACACATATGGTATTTTTGTTTTGTTTTGTAAAATAACTAATTACATAACTTAGATCTGGGAATTTAAGGTGAAATTTTGGCAAGAATTTCAATATCTACTTTGAATTTCTTGCCATGTGCTACCTCATGTCATATAAGACATGTGTTATGCAAGTATGCTTCCTGGATTACTTGCAACAGTTATTAGTGCTTCACACTGTCTCACTATTTGTCTCAGAACTACGTGATACATAAGTGAAAATAAAGTCAACATTTGGAAGGGGTAATCTTAGACACAGATTCTGCCTTCTGATATAGTGGTACAGTTTAATAACTGATATGTGGGTCATCTATTTGCTTCCAAAGGGATTTTACTGCTATCAAGTAATTTCATTTAGCATTATGAGGGTGGATTACTTCTAATATTGCAGGCACTTCCCACAGCTTAGCAAGAAATGAAGAAATGAAGGCAAGAAATAGACTAAGATTCATCAGCAATTAATTTTCTTACACTGTGTTCTTCCATCCTCATTCCTAGGTGGTCTTTAGCATAGGCTGCTGTAGTGTGCATATCTGCAATTTTAGATTTAAAATGTGTATGTGAATTTGAATCTGTTCTTGTATACTATTCTAGCCTCAGAATGGATTTCTGTATTATTTTGTTGTCTTGGAAATAACTGTGAAACCCTCTTGCAAAGCACTCTTCTTGTGCCCTCTGACAAGTGAGATTTACTCAGAAAATAATAGCATTTCATTGCTTGTATGTATTCAGTTCTTGAACGGTAAAAATCAGCATTGTTGTACTTTAAAATCTTAATCCTGATGACAACTCACACACCTAGGGAAGGTGACTCCACCAGTAGATGGTTGTACTTTTCAGACATATTCAACATAGACTCAGTCAGTGCTGGTGGTTTTTGTTGTTTTTGTTTGTTTGTTTGGAAACATCAAACTTGAGAATTTGAATTCAGTAATCTGCTAAAATAATGCAGATATGATGACGTTAAGCACTCTAATGCTGAAATATGAAGGTGTCTGTGTATTCTTGCTCTATGACATCTTTTTTCTGAAAATGCTGTTCTACACTGGAAAGTGTCAGGTAGCTACACAGCAGATATGTAAGAGTACTCTCAGTGTGGTCACTTTTTGAAGGTCTACATCTAAAGCTGTTGTTGAAGTATTAGAAATGAAAATCAAGGCTCTAATGAGTCTAGAATTAGGGACACCAGACTTATTCCCAGAAGTTCATAGATCTGGCAGGACTCAAGCCTTGGATATAACTTCTTCAGGTAGTGGCCTTTGCTTGGAATGCTGTGGAATCTATCTTCAGGAGAAGCTCAATGAGTGAAGAACAGCAAATATACCAATTTCCCTCTCGTATCTAGTGTGGCTTCCTTGTCTAGGCAAATAGAATCATAGAATCATTAGGGTTGGAAAATATCTCCAAGATCATCTGGTTCAACCGTCAGCCTACCACCAATGACACCCACTAAACCATGCCCCTAAGCACCAAGTCCAGCCTTTCCTTGAACACCCCCAGGGATGGTGACTCCACCAGCAGACAGTTGTACTTCTCAGACATATTCAACATAGACTCAGTCAGTGTTGGAGCCTCTCTAGTCTTTGTTATTAATGTTCTGCCACTTCTCCAATGGAAAGGAGTGAAAAACTCATTTGTCAAATTCAAGTTGGTGCATAAGTGAGAAGTTATAGGTTTTCTATTATAAAAATAATTCCAGAGTAGTCTAGATAAAAAGATAAACAAACATTCCAAAGGGAAGTATGATGGAAAAGGCCACAACACTCTAAATAAATAAATAAATAATGATCCTAAGTGGGTGTAAAATTACAACTGATATTTCATAGAATCATAGAATATTTTGGGATGAAAGGGACCTCAAAGATCATCTAATTCCAAACCCCTTGCCATGTGCAGGGACACCTTCCACTAGATACAGTTGCTCAAAGCCCCATCCAACCTGGCCTTGAACATTTCCAGGGATGGGGCATCCACAACTTCTCTGTTGCACTGTCTCACTACCCCATAGCAAATAATTCCTTCCAAAAATCTAATCTAAATCTACCCTCTTTAAGTTTAAAACCATTACTCCTTGTCCTATCACTATGCTCCCTGATAAAGAGTCCCTCTTTAGCTTCCCTGTACGCCCCTTTTACGTATTGGAAGGCTGCTGTGAGATCTCCCTGGAGCCTTCTCTTCCTCAAGTTGAACAAACCCAATTCTCTCAGACTGTGGGAGTGGTGTTTCAGCCCTTTGATCATCCTCATGATTCTTGCTAAAAATGAACTCCAATGGTATGTGAATACCTCCTAGAAAGAAGAAGATTACTATGGAAATTATTAAAAGCAAGAGACATAGAACAGGTAGCAGTATGAAAAGAGTGTATAACTGTTATTCATTAATGCAAATGATGGTAAAAGACAGAATTAGAAATAGTTAAAATAATGCAAGAATTTAGAAAAGACAGGGAAAGTGAATAAAGAATTACATAAATGTTCAAAATAGAGATTTGTCTTGTGGGAGAAGCTTTAATAACCTAAATGTGATCATAGTGGGGTGAATGGAAAGTTTTATGCACTTTTCTGAAACAAATCATCAGTAGATGTACAGAATTAATATTAGGCAGGTCATTCAATTTACAGTAGTCCTAGTGGAGACGAAGCATTAAACAGTTGTTAAACCTCTCACAAAAGAAAAAGAAAAACAAGTTAATTTAACCATTCAGGGAAAAAAAAAAAAAAAAAAAAAAAAGAAAAAGAAAAAGTATCTGCAGGAATTTTGATTGACTCCATTTTTTCTTGTCATTATGAAGGCCAAAGAATAACATATATTTATATATATATAAAAATTTAAATTTATTATGTTATTTGATCATTCAAATATCAGTAGGTAATTTTCATGTAACTTATTAAAAAGTACATGTATAGAGAATAATTTGTTAATCTTTTCATACTGATGTCATATTCTCATATGAATTCTGCTTTTGAGACACAAAAATATTTGGTTTATTTAGTTTTTTTAGTGATCATAAAAGAGCCATAATCCACTCAGTACAGTAGACTTGCAATTCAAGAAGAAAAGTCTGAATTACAGAGAAAATTTTGAGAAAACTCACTAGGTATTAACAGTAACCCAGAGATACCACAGTCATCATGACTAGTTTTCAAGGGTGCTGAAATGACTAGTTTTGAAGTAACTTCAATATTAACCCTTTTACAAAAATATCTTGTTTATTAACTCATCCAATAGTAACAAAGATGCAGTCTGTCTGCATCTTTGTGGAAGCCTAAACTCCCAAGAGATTCCCTAGACCAAATATTTTTGTGTCATTGCTATAACACGTTTTTATTATATA
The DNA here is from genome assembly GCA_011076525.1 of Nettapus auritus. Classification (NCBI taxonomy): domain Eukaryota; kingdom Metazoa; phylum Chordata; class Aves; order Anseriformes; family Anatidae; genus Nettapus; species Nettapus auritus. The sequence goes on from CM021766.1 coordinate 71,753,355, forward strand.
TACGTATATATTTATGTCTGTGTATGTATAACTAGTAATGCACATTGAGTATAGTGAAATGAATTGAAACGATTGAAATGAAACTACTGACACAAGTCATTTTAATAATATTTTTATATAACAATATGAGATCTCATTTTACTTCACTTTCCACTTCATTGGAGTACACTAGAGAAAGGCCCAACATGCCAATCAGTATGTATGCAACATATTTTTCAGAATACTTTGTTTCCTGTTTTGTTGTTGTTATTGTTTGTTTTGTTTTGTTTTGTTTTGTCTTTCCTCATAAATTGCTCAGGTTATAGAAATTATACTGATTTCTGTATTTATACATGGGTAGCTTGGAAGCTAATCCAGAATCATGCCATCATAATTTAGAGCACAAAATGCTTCACTCTGGTCTCATAGATATTTTAAAAGGTCATAGTTATCTATTCACTTGTAAGAAATGTGGTCTCTCTAATTTATGCCAATAAAGGCCTTTTTATTTCCATGTTCTCAGTCCTATGCTATACAATAAAATACTCCTAAAAGTGAATTTATTAAGTAATAATTTATGCCTATATACTGTTGTAGCTGTTGACCTTCAGTCTTACACTCAACTTATTAAATCTGAACTACTGTATAGTACATTGAGCTTTATAGAGATTCACACCTCATCTGCAATGGTATAGGTGAGGGAGGGACCTCAATAATATCATCACAGTAAATAACTTATCTGAAGGTAAAATAACTGCATTCTTATATTGAATGCTTACAATTTCCCTATAAAATTTTATGCATATAGAGAATATAATACAAGACGTCATACTGGTGGATGATGTATTTTATGTGGCAAGGATGGATGGATGGTTTATGTGGCAAGGTTTGGTAGCAGGGTGCTGCAGGGGTGGCCTCTGTGAGAAGAATTCAGAATTTGCCCCATGTTAGATAAGGGTCAGTTTCAGCCAGCTTCCAAGGGATCTGCTGCTGCCCAGAGCCAAACCAGTAAGGTTGTTTGCACCTCTGGGAGAGCATATTTAAGGAAGTGAAACAAACAAACAAACAAACAAACAAAAAACTAAAACAACAACAACAACAACAACAACAACAACAAACCTGCTGCACAACAGCAGCTGGGAGAGAGGAGTGAGAAAATGCAAGAGAACCAGCCCTGCAGACCCCAAGGTCAGTGCAGGAGGGCAGGAGGTGCTCCAGCCACACAGCAGCAGTTCCCCTGCAGCCTGTGGAGAGGCCCCTGGTGGAGCAGGCTGTCCCCCTGTAGCCCGAGTCCCACATGGAGCAGATCTCCACACTGAAGCCCATGGAGGAGCCCACGGTGGAGCAGGTGGATGTGGCCTGGAGGAGGCTGCGGCCCATGGAGAGCCCCCCGCAGGAGCAGGCCTGGGGCTGGAGCTGCAGCCCGTGGAGAGGAGCCCATGCTGGAGCAAGAGGTCTGGGGGGACCCGCAGCCTGTGGGGGACCCATATTGGAGCAGTTTGCTCTTGATGGATGGACCCCGTGGTACAGAGCCATGTGGGAGTGTTCTTGAAGAGCTGCTGTCTTGTGGGAAGCCCACACAGGATCAGTTCGGGGAAAGACTGGAGTGCGTGGAGTGTGTGCAAATTGTCCACCTTGTCAGTGTTGTGATTATGCTTATTTTGGTGTGGAGAATTCTTTTTTTTTTTGGATATAAGTGAACTTTGTGAAGATTGTGATGATTGTGAAGTAAGAATATATTGAGATTATTCTTAAACATGCTTTTCACAGATTTAAGGGGTAGAACATACCCTTCCAAACACCTTGTCACCTACCACCACATTGTCTTGGGGCAGACTCCTGGTTGGTATTCTAAACAAATTGCTTAACCTTAGGGAAGAAAATAAACATATTCTTCAGACTTAGCAATAGTATTGTGTTGGTTACCCATGGACATTCAAAATACTCAAAAGCTGCTGTATTAGCCCACAGGGAAAGAAAAATGAGGTACCATTCCTTATACCATCCATAAATATACTTTCAAAGGAGGAAAATGAGAGTGTAGTTTTGAATGTTCTTGACAAGATCATTTCAAAGGGACATAATTGATAATAATACAGGGCCTGAATACCAAATTAGGCTCAAGGCCAGCGCTTTACAGCACAGAGGACTGAAAAAGACTGATTTTAGCAAATGCTCTGACCAGACATACAGCAGGGCATTGCACAGATGGCATAAAACAGGATCACATAGAAAAATATTAACAGCAAACCAAACATGGTGATTGTCAAGTAAGTATATTAATTGTGTCTTAATCATATCTACTGTTATCTCAACCCCTCAAGCTCCACATTGGGCACCAAAAAGGACTGTGGTGGAGTTCAGCTGCCCAGTAAGGTAAAACCACCACAGATGAAAATGGTGAATAAAATAAAATTGTTTTTATTTAAAGCTCTCTTCCCTGTTTAGGTCCCATCTGGGAATGGAATGCTTGACATTGTTGATCCTAAACAGTGAATATCTTCCATCTTTATATCTTTATACACATTAACAATAAAGCCATTTCCTTTTCTTAAAAATAAATAAATAAATAAATAAATTTCTAGTTATCTAGAAATTTTGCTTCAGTTGCAGCTTTATTCTCACAAAGTATTAGGATTCCTACAGAAGCTACAAATATTTCAGGACATTGAGCTTGCCCTGCTGGGATGCAATGGAACTATGCCCTGCTGTGGAGGTGAGGGCAGTGCACAGCAGGGCATACTGGCCTATTGGCATTGCGTAGCACTTCGCATGAATTGAGCTGATAACATAAACAAGCCTGTGCGTGTTTACCAACTTTTGTTTTAATTAAAGTAGACAAAATGTTTCCAACACCTTGTCCCAAGCAAGAGAATGAATCTTGAATATTTTTTATGTTCCAGGGAGTAGAAAGACTGACAATGCAAATAACCTGCTGACCCTCAACTACAAACATGCCCCAAAGTGTCGTGACAACTCTGATTGTGGTACTAGCAACGCTTTGTAACAGGGAATAATGTAAGTCACAAAACTGTACATGTATCTGTAATTTTAGTGTTTTGGTATTCAAATCCATTCAGCCTCCACAGTGTGATTTGGTGTTAAACTGCAACACATCCTTGGATCCTAATTCCTCTCCACTCGTGAAGTACCCTCTCTTTCCCCTGACTGCTTGGTGGGGCAATGTTATTCCTTCTGTCAGAAGTTTCAGTGATACCCAGTGCAGAAGGTTCCTGGCATACCTGGTGACTTTATTTGGTGTTGTAAGGCAACTGCCTTACAACAGTAAGTTATCCCATCACACTAATCATTCATTTCTGTCTATTTGTCTGATTTGTGTGTTCATTTATTTACCCTACACAGTCTTGAGACTTTTTCTCTTTGTCAAGATCATTTACAGTTATCATAATGCATCAATATTCTTTCTTTTTGCTATCTGGATGCCACTGTAGTTACATAAGAGGTTTTGCTTCTATTTCATATTTATATTTTTGTTATATAATACAAAATAAAAAAATATATACAGTTCTGTTCTGAATTTTAGAGGTGTATTTTACGTGATTATGGGACTGGAGCTGAAATGGATAACTTTTTATATGAATAGAAGTAAAAAAAAAAATTACAATGAAGGTCATGAGTGTTATTAAGCAAGTTTCACAGTGTTATCCATGATAGGTCTATGGAAGCAGGTTTCTTGCCATGTGTGGTGGTTTTACTCAGATGGGCAGCTGAGCTCCACCACAACCGCTCTCTCACTCCCCGCCTCCTCAAAGAGGAGGGGGAGAGAAAAAAAAGTCAACACAAAGAGCTCGAGGTTTGAGATGAGAATGATTTAATTAAAGGGAAAGGGAATGGGGAGAGAAAGTAACAAAAGAAACAACAAGGCCGCGCGGAAGCACAGAGAGAAAGGAAAAAAAAATTATTCTCTACTTCCCATCAACAAGCGATGTTCGGCCACGTCCTGGGAAGCAGGGCCTCAAAACGCGTACCGGTTGTTCAGGAGAGAGCCAGAGAGAGAGAGAGATCCCTCCCCCACAAGAGCCCCCTTTATTGCTGAGTGTGACATCAGGTGTTATGGAATATCCCTTTGGTTGGTTTAGGTCAGCTGCCCTGGTGATATCCCCTCCCCATCAATTGCCCACCCCCAGCCTGCTGGCTCCTGGGGGCCTGGAGGGAGTCCTGATGCTGTGCCAGCACTATGCAGCAATAGACACAACACTGGAGTGATACCAGTGCTGTTCCAGCTACGAGTGCAGCACTGTGTGGGCTGCAGCAGGGAGAAGTGACTCCATCCCAAACAGACCCAACACAACCTCCACCCCTTATTCCATAACATTTGTGTCACACTCAGGTCCCACATCATAAAAGCTATTGATGGTTTCAGCTTCATCTGTCAAAGTGTTCTCTCAGGGCAGGCGAAGTTGGTTTTCTTGACACCAGCACCAGCTTAGCTCGGCTCCTTGCGATGTTGATCTGTCGTTGGTTCTGCAGTGTTCTCCTACAACACATAACTTGAATTACAGATTAATTTTCTCCCAAGGTTAAATCTCCTTGAGGCACACACCTGATATCCCCATCCTTCTGCATTACCCACCAGGTATATCCTGGTCCTTGGGCGAAGACAATCCCACGAGTGGGTTTGCCTTTTCCCATGGCAGGAGCAACCCACACCGCCTTCCCCATCCACTTCCCTACATGCACTACAGGGACTTTAGCTTCTCCTACAGTGTGTAGGGGTTTTGTTTTAGCAGGACCAGGACGGTTTTCAGACCCCCTGTTGTTAACTAGCCAAGTGGCCTCTGGTAGATTCATGTCCCAATGTTTCCACGTCCCAGCACCCAATGCTCGTAACATAGTTTTTAACAATCCATTGTACCTCTCAACCTTCCCAGAGGCTTGTGGGTGATAAGGGATGTGATACACCCACTCAATGCCATGTTTCTTGGCCCAGGAAGTGACCAAATTGTTTCGAAAGTGACTACCATTGTCGGACTCAATCCTCTCTGGTGTACCATGTCGCCACAGCACTTGTCTCTCCAGGCCCAAAATAGTGTTTCGGGCAGTGGCATGGTTTACTGGATATGTTTCCAGCCACCCAGTGGTTGCTTCTACCATGGTGAGTATGTACCGTTTGCCTTGGCGGGTTTGTGGGAGCGGTCCGATGTAGTCAATCTGCCAGGCCTCACCATATCGAAATCCAAGCCATCTCCCCCTGTTCCAGGGAGACTTTACCCTCATGGCTCGTTTGATTGCAGCACATGTCTCACACTCATGGATGACCTGTGTGATGGCCTCAGTGGTCAGGTCCACACCTCGATCATGAGCCCATTTGTATGTGGCATCCCTCCCCAGATGTCCTGATGTTTCATGGGCCCATCGAGCTACAAACAGCTCTCCCTTACGTCCCCAGTCCAGGTCCACCTCAGCTACTTCTACCTTCGAAGCTCGATCCACTTCTTCATTGTTCTGATGTTCTTCAGTGGCACGATTCTTGGGCATGTGGGCATCTACATGACGTACCTTTACAGCCAGGTTTTCTACCCGGGCAGCAATATCTTGCCACAGAGTAGCAGCCCAGATAGGTTTACCTCTGCGCTGCCAGTTGTTCTGTTTCCATTGCTGTAGCCACCCCCATAGAGCATTTGCCACCATCCATGAGTCAGTGTAAAGATACAGTACTGGCCATTTTTCTCTTTCAGCAATCTCTAAGGCTAGTTGTATGGCTTTTAATTCTGCATACTGACTTGACTCGCCTTCTCCTTCCATGGCCTCCACAACTCGTCGTGTGGGACTCCACACAGCAGCTTTCCATTTCCGATGGCTCCCTACCACACGACAGGATCCGTCAGTGAACAACACATACTGCTTTCTGTCTTCTGGCAACTCATTATATGGTGGTGCCTCTTCAGCACGAGTTACTTCTTCTGTTGATACTCCAAAATCTCTGCCTTCCGGCCAGTCCATGATCTCTTCCAGGATTCCTGGGCGGTTTGGTTTTCCCATTCGAGCCCGCTGTGTAATTAACGCTACCCACTTACTCCACGTAGCGTCGGTTGCATGATGTGTAGTGGGGATTTTCCCTTTGAACATCCAATGTAACACAGGTAGCCGCGGTGCCAAAAGGAGTTGTGCTTCTGTACCAACAACTTCTGAAGCAGCTCGAACCCCCTCGTAAGCCGTTAATATTTCCTTCTCAGTTGGGGTGTAATTGGCTTCTGATCCTCGATAGCCCTGGCTCCAGAACCCCAGAGGTCGACCTCAAGTTTCTCCTGGGGTCTTCTGCCAGAGGCTCCAGGTGAGCCCATGCTCCCCAGCTGCAGTGTAAAGTATGTTTTGCACAGCTGGTCCAGTACGGACAGGCCCAAGGGCTACTGCACGAGCTATTTCTTGTTTGAGTTGTTCAAAGGCTTGTTGTTGCTCGGGGCCCCACTCAAAAGAGTTCCTCTTTCGAGTCACTCGATATAGAGGACTCACAAGCTGACTATATCCTGGAATATGCATTCTCCAAAATCCCACAAGGCCTAGGAAAGCTTGTGTTTCTTTTTTGTTAGTTGGTGGAGACATAACCGTTATTTTGTTGATCACATTCGTTGGAATATGGCGACGTCCATCCTGCCATTTTACCCCCAGGAACTGGATTTCCTGTGCGGGTCCCTTGACCTTATTCTGTTTAATAGCAAAACCTGCTTTCAGAAGAATTTGAATTATTTTCTTCCCTTTCTCAAAAACTTCTTCCGCTGTGTTACCCCATACAATGATATCATCGATGTACTGCAGGTGTTCAGGAGCGTCCCCCTGTTCCAGTGTTGTCCGGATCAGTCCATGGCAAATGGTGGGGCTGTGTTTCCACCCCTGGGGCAGTCGATTCCAGGTGTACTGAATGCCCCTCCAAGTGAAAGCAAACTGTGGCCTGCATGCTGCTGCCAGAGGGATGGAGAAAAATGCATTAGCTATATCAATTGTGGCATACCACTTGGCTGCCTTTGACTCCAGTTCATACTGGAGTTCTAGCATGTCTGGCACTGCAGCGCTCAGTGGTGGCGTCACTTCATTCAGGCCCCGATAGTCCACTGTTAGCCTCCACTCGCCATTAGACTTTCGTACTGGCCATATAGGACTATTAAAGGGTGAGTGAGTCTTGCTGATCACTCCTTGGCTCTCCAGATGATGAACCAACTCATGAATAGGGATCAGGGAGTCTCGGTTGGTGCGATATTGCTGCCGGTGCACAGTTGTAGTTGCAATTGGCACTTGCTGTTCTTCAATCCTCAGCAATCCTACAGCAGAAGGGTCTTCTGAGAGACCAGGCAGGGTGGACAGCTGCTTAATCTTCTCTGTGCTCAAGGCCGCTATGCCAAAAGCCCACCGGTACCCTTTTGGATCCTTGAAGTATCCTTTCTTGAGGTAGTCTATGCCGAGAATGCACGGAGCCTCTGGGCCAGTCACAATGGGATGCTTTTGCCACTTATTCCCAGTTAGACTCACTTCAGCTTCCAATACAGTTAGCTCTTGGGATCCCCCTGTCACTCCAGAGATAGAGATGAGTTCTGCCCCTTGGTGACTTGATGGCATTAGGGTACACTGTGCGCCTGTGTCCACTAGAGCTTTATATTTCTGTGGTTCCGGTGTGCCAGGCCATCGAATCCACACAGTCCAGTAAATTCGGTTATCCCTCTCCTCTACCTGGCCAGAGGCAGGGCCCCACTAGTCCTGGTTGGAGCATCTGTCAATTAATTCTTCCAAATGTGAAGCAGAGGTCTCTTCATCAGTGTCAGAAGTAATACTATTCCTTCTACTGCCTCTGGGGGATTGCCCAACAGAAACTGGGGCAGCAATCCTCCTAGGGGCCTCTTTTCTCATTGCTCCATCTTTTCGCAGTTCACGTACCCGAGCAGCTAGGACCGAGGTTGGTTTACCATCCCACTTCCTCATATCTTCCCCATGGTCACGTAAATAAAACCACAAGGTACCCCGTGGTGTGCGTCTTAGATTCTCCCTTGCTTGAGCTGGAGAATGCTGGCACTTAATGGCTGGAAGATTCTTCCATCTAGGTGAGGAAGAAGTTATGTATTCTTCTAAGCGTTGGGACAGTCTATCCACAGCTGAAATGCAGGCTCGTACTGGGGCAGTGAGATTTTCTTCATATTTATTAAGTTGAATGGATACAGTATCCACTGTTGGCCCCATCCCCTCATCCCAATTCATTGCTGCCAATGTGCTGGCATGTGTTGAGGGTGCAGCTCGTACAAACTTCCGCCACATGGATGTTGTGCATTGGACTTCATCGGGGTCTTTAGGTGTCTGGGGGTTGTTTAAATCACTATAAATCATCTCCAGCACAGCCAATTCCCTCAGTTGCTGGAGACCTTTAACCATGGTGGCCCACTTGCCTACTTGATATACAATGTCTTCCTTATTGGGATACCTTTCTTTCACAGCTTCCAGGAGTCGCCTCCAGAGGCTGAGGACCTGTGCCTCTCTCCCGATTACTCTGTCAATAAGTCTTTCCCTAGAGAGGGATCCCAGCTGCTTGGCTTCACTGCCTTCCAATTGTAGGCTATTGGCTCCAGCGTCCCAGCATCGAAGCATCCAGGTGAGGATGTGCTCACCTGGATGACGACTGAAATCCTTTCGTATTTCCCTCAACTCACTCAAGGATAGAGATCGAGTGGTTTCTGATTCGTTAATGATTTCAGTCTCTTCTCCCTTATGTTGTTGTGATGACGCTGCTTTAGAGCTGCCTGCTACCATGTCTCCAACATGCATAGAAATAATTGTTCTCCTTCCTGTCCACTTTATGAAAAATAGTTAAATGAACATCATTTTGTTCCTTTATTCACTTTGGTTATCAGTGGGTTCAGCTATAGTGCATAATGCAATTATGAAACTGTTATGAATTATGAAAGTTAGACATAAAATGGCAAGGTGTATACTTGTTTGCTGTGGAGAAATTAGAAGACTGAAGGTATTAAAAAAACTGGAACATTTCCCTCTGAGTGGTTGTAGCTCCCAGGAATGGATCATCTTTTCAATTTTTCCTTTATGAGGAAAAGGGAAAAGAAAGAAAATGTTTAATGAATAAAAGAACTGTTAACTTATGTACACCTTAGAAGATTCAGGTTCAATCAGAAATACCAACTAGGTAAGGCATCCCAAAATTCTGGATACTTAATCTAAGCATTCTTTATAGCTGTAGAATCAGTTTTCTATGAACTTTGACCATAGCTCTTTAAATAAAAACTGGAAGAGTTTTTGAGCTATGTGGAGACAAATGTAGTTAAAGTATAAGAGAAAAAGTTCACAGTGTTAGCACAATATTTTGGTCAAACATCTCAAAAAACAAAACAAAACAAAACAAAACAAAACAAAAACCTCTTTCTTTGAAACCAAGCATAAGGAAGTACTAGATTCCTACTCAAATTCTCCCTAAATCCTCAACAACCTCAAATTAAATTAAGATGCTGGGGAGAGAAATAGAGGTGGGAATTCAGTATTAATAATCTTAGTTATTATTATCAGAATTTAATTTGTTTCCCAATAAAATTCCTGTATTACATGTGATTTCCAGATTGCTAATCTAATAGTGACAAAAAATTCATGTTGTGGCATAGAAAATATATGTTATCACACAATACTTTGTTTTAGATTTTATTCCCTCCATGGAAGACAGATCTACAATGTTTTTAGAGATTCAATGCAGCTAATCATACAAAAATATATCAAATCACAGTAGTTTTACCTCAACATCCTTTTTTCTTCCTCATACTGACATCATTCTCCCTCTAGAAACATGCAACTTAATTGGTGTTGCAATAAATGTCTCTAGTAAAGTCATTTTTTATACGTCTCATGGATCTGACACTTAAACTAATAGTGACTGTTGCACTGTGACTCATTTTGAAATAAGTGGAATGAAGGTGCATTTATCCAAGAAGACTGTACCACAGGCTCTAAAATGGATTAGGCTGCTATGCTTCAAGGCCTTTGAATACTTATTTCAAGTCTTTGTAAAAGTTATTTTTCGTAACAAATGGGTTTGATTTAGGTTGTTCTTAAAGCAAAAATAGACTTCTATGTCTTAAAGCAAATGAGATATGTTACTATTGAAAAGAACTCTAAATATATTTTTAAAAATTACAGTAAGTTGACCCATACATACATTCAAGATTCTATTTTGGAAGCTCTTTATTTTCTGTGAATAACAAGTTTCCCTCCAAATATCATAGTATCTACATAAATATCAGCATCATTTAAAAGCTGACCTTCAATTATTGTAGTGTCTTTAACTTACCTAGTGATATCTTAAAAAAAAATTCAGGAAACTTAAAGTATGCCTAGAATTTATTTTTCCTTTAGTTGAGAAGGTACACAGACTAGGATAGATAATGCAAACAAGTAGATGATGAATACCTTTGCAAAAGTAACTGCTTCCATTAATATAATTCATATTTATTTTAGGTTGGTTTGGTTTAGCTGCAACATTTTTCCGTGTCAGGTCTATTGACAGACGTGGTACTAAGATCTTTAACTAAGCAAGCTTTTCCTCTATTTAATTAGACAGTTACCACACCTCACTTTAGGTGCTTTAATAGTATATGGGCAATGTCTTCAGTTTTTCAGGACTGAGGTGTAGTTTCAGAGTGCAGATCTTTCTTGCAACTCATCTTAAATTCTCAACTTCCTCAGAATTTCTTTACAAGTAAGGATATTGCAGGTATGGGAAGTGTTTTACCCCCTTTTCCTCTGTATGTAACAAGAATAAAAAATGGCATTGCCAGGCAAATTACATGAAGTTTGCGAAGTCTGCGTCAGGGTCGGGTTCCAGCTCTCCACAGCCCATTCCTTCCTGGCCACAGCCCATCCCCAGCTGGGCCCACCTGCAGGCCCATGGCCTGGCCTGGCCTCGGCCTTGGCGCAGCCCCAGGGAGGTGCCCAGTGCCCCCAGGGTACTGCTCCCAGTGGCCTGCTGGGGTGGTCCCTGCCCACCTGGAGACACCCCACGCTTTCAGCCAAGGGACACAGTGGTCCCCACAGTTTTACTCTGAAAGTTCAAAGGCATCCATGGGTACATAATCAAAGCTAGAAACATGGATACTGGGGACCAAAATGTTACCTTGTGCAGTGCCAGTCATTGATTTCCAGTTATAGATGAGATCAGCTAGTTTTCTGTATAGAAATCTGCATTATGTGTATGGAAGTATGCTTTTTATGACAATGTTTAACTTATCGGGTAAATGTTTATCTTTGAGTTCAAATGTTTATCTTTGAGTTCAAATGTTTGAGTTTCAACACCATGAGTTCAAATGCAAGCATTCAACAAATGTATTTTATTTTCTCTTTGAAAAGCAGATATAACTATAATCTCAATCTTTAATATTTTTTATCATCCGATACCAGGCTGTGCCTGACACATTTCTGTATTTCTTTTTTTCCCTGCAGGAAATAGTGAGTTATTCAGCAAAATTTCTTTATTGCACAGCAAGGTAGCATCATCTCTATAGACTTTTTTTTTTTTTTTTTTTTTTTTTTGTTTTTTTTTTTTGGGGGGAGGGGAGGGTGGGGGGTGGGAGGGGGAAATCTCTTTCAGTGCTCTCTATGGTATCTTTTGCAACATAGATACATCTACTTAACAGTTTTGTGATTTTCAATATTTATAAAGTACTAACACTACATGGGGTGTTTAATTTCCAAGTTCTCTGACTTGCTTTGCTAGAGCATTTAAACAGACTAGTGAACAAGCTGTTGTGACTGGCTCCGTGTGAAAGATTTTTACATGAAACAGAGCTGATATCAAAATGTAACTCCTCCTTTTTATTTCTTCTTTGTGTGAAACAAGGAGTAAAACCAGAAGTGCTCTTAATATGTACAGGAATAATGAAGTTTAAAAGAGTAAAAATAAAATAAAATAAAATAAATAAATAAAAATAAAAAAATAAAAACCAATGCCTATGCTACAAATACAACTAAATGTATTTTCTTAACAAGCAATTATTATTTGGATAATATAAATCAATGAGGGACAGGAATACCTAATGAGTTCCTCTACATCCCTACTTATAAATACATATTTTGAATTCTTTACAGTGCCACAGGGAGAACCTTCGATTCAGTTGTTGGTTGGTAAATATGGCAGTGTTTAGTAGCCTATGAGTTATTTGCTGATTCTTCTGATCCAGCTTGTTTGATCTTGATTTCTTTTTTGTATACTTTTTGCCAGACAACTTTGGAAAGAAGATCATGTTTTTGTTGAGAAACTATAGCTAGATTTTGTTGTTTTTAATGTCAGTTGCCATATCTGAGGTGTGCCTAGTATATGCCCTCTCTTCAGACCCGTAAAAGAATTTAGGACACAGTTACATTTGGAGTAACTGATTTTTCTGTGCCAAGCCTTAAATATAATCCAGAAATGTAGAGTTGGAGTCTGGACTCCCTACTGAATATAGAGAGAAAGCTAATCATCACAGAATAGATTTCTCTACTTCTCCATGGATTGGTTTTATTATTTAGGAAGGATTAAGTCTCGTAACCTTTCTTGTGACAAGTGAGAACTTTTTCTCATTTCTTGTAAAACACATAAGTTCATGAGAGCAGGTGGTGAACTGGCAAGGATCCACTTCCCAGATAATGATCATATAATCCACTTTAAAGAAAAGCGTATAGATATGTATGCTTTTTCAGTAGCATAGTAAAAGGAGCATAATTCTAGGAGAGAAGTGTTCTAGGCCCTAGGCCTTTGGTCCACAAGGGAGTGCTTTGCCAGACTGATGGAGATTGCCTGTGGAGAAGCACCCATATGCAGTGTGTCAGATGTGGTAGTATGGATGTATTCGATACTGTGAAGAATGAGATCATCTGGATATCCAGAGAAGCAAAGTCTAGATAAGGTTAGAAGATGATGGACTGTAGGCAAGTTCAGGTTAGGTGACAGAAAAGGTTTTAGTATTGTAGTTCTGAGCATTGATGAGTAAATTCTGCCAAAAATTATTTTTGAATATATTTGCTAATCTGTTTTTCAGTCCTGTAACAATACAATTTTTACCTGATATTTGATATTTTTCTGTTTGGAATGTAAATTTTCTTGGGCAGAAACACTCACAAGTCATTTGTGCAGCACGGTCAATTTATTTCTCAACTGATTTTCTGGCCAATACCATCTTATAAACAGAGAAAGTATTTTTTACTTGAAATGTCATCCAATGATTGACTGAATTCTGGAGATAAGTGGGTTAATTCACTCTGACAATCTTTTCTAAAAAAATATTTTTTTTTTCTAATGGTAAGGAGCCTGTGCCCACTAACATAAAAATGAAATTGAGCCTCTGATTTAAAAAGAAAAGAGATACGAAGAAAAATTTTACCCCTTTTTTATTATAATATTATAAAAAATCTCTATTATTATTATTTTTTTAATATCTGATTCATTCTTGTCTCTTAGTATCAGTACCTCCTAAGAATTAGTGCTACAACAATATAATTAATAGGTTCTTAATTACTAGTCTGTTATAAAGAACAAGGTTGCTAAAGCTGTAACAAATCCATCATCAGTGATACTAGCAACCATTTTCAGGGAGATTATCTATACTTGATGTATCTAAGTTAATGGTTTATAACAGAAACATACTATTAATATGTTGGAAAAGCTAAAATAAATTGAGAAAGTGTGGATGTGCATGTTATAAACTGATTGATCTGTAATGGAAAGCAATTTTTTACTCTTTAAACTGAGAAACATATGATTGCAAATCTTAACACATAGTAGGATGTCAGTCAGTGTTGCACAAAAAAAGTCTATCAAGCTGATCAAATCATCATGACATACATAAGATGGTTACATCAGCAGCACAATCATAAATGCATTGGATGGCAAATAACAAGGCAGCACTTTATGTAGAAAAAAATTACTGGAACTCAAAACAATTGTATGCATGTGGATTTCTCTTCAGATGGCCATTATGCCTAAAGTTATTATGAAAACCATCAGATTTTATTTGTAAACATAAATGTTAACACATTTTTAAATTTTGAAATGGTAGGCAGGTAGCTGCAGAGTCCTTAGATTTCCCACTGAAATTCACAATATACAGTGAATGCCAGCTCTATGCCCAGTTCCTGTAATGATCGTGTTAACGTGTTAATTACAGTCAGCAAAAGAGATAAGGTCTGGGAATGATCTTAGTTAATAATAAGCCCTTAGCCTGTTTTCATTGGTGCCATGAAAATATTGCTTTACAGTTGCATTTTATATTCTGTTTTACTCTTGGAAACAGCTTTTGCAAAGGAGGTTGGAAGAGAGAAGTGACTTGTTTTTACAAGATCAGCTGATGAAATTAGATAATCAGAAAATTTTGAAAGTTGTAAAAATAAAAATATAATGTTTACAAGCCCTCTAAAAATGCAGCCTTCTCTTGTGCTATTTTTAGGACTGTTCTTAATAGTTTTGTTTCAATTCGTTTTGAAAACATCAGTCAACCCCTATTTGAAAAATGCTTCCCCTTTTTGTTACCTGCATTTGTGTAATAAGATTGCTTTGAGGATTTGAAAACAAAAATTCTTTTATATGGAGAGAGGTATATAGATATACACATATTCTGCCAGTAACATCTACTATAAAATATCTTCTAAAATATTGATGTGTCTTCTATCATCTAGACTGCATTTCTGGAATGTAGGCTTATTCACTATGTGTCAGTTTAAGCACACTGGAAGGAAAAAAAAAAAAGAAAAAAGAAAAAAAGAAAAAAAGACATTATAGGATCTTGATTCATTCTTCTGAGTTTGAGTCATTACAATAATACAGGAACATAAATTCCCTATCTAAACAATGGAGAAAGATGAAAAGCACGATTTGGTTTTTACATGAATCACTTTGAGGAAATATCTTCCTATTGAATTACTCATTAGGACTTCCAGACTGGGTATGCTGATTAGGCAAGAAGTCAAACAAGTATTTGATTTAAAAACAGCTAATAGTATAGGAATGCCTGTTTCCCCCTGGTATCAGCCCTACAATGCATACATTGTCAGCTGGTAAGAATCTATACCTTACTTATATCTATGGAAATGAAGGTCCTTAGACTTTAGCTGATGTATTTGTGTTCTTAGAAGTTTAAATAATCAGAAATAGTTTGTGATTTGTTTTTAAGATTTTCACAGAATTCTGTTGCAGTTGTTACCAGTCAATGGTTAAAGAACACGTGAAATAAATGACAGCTCTTTAACCTTACTGTACTCTGTGTATAAATAGTGTTTTCAAGAATTTGCTAGCAGTCATTGAGAAGACTAATCCTCCACAAAACAGTAAAAGCCTGCTGATTAGGATTTTCTTCTGGATTTGAAAAACCTGAGCTCAGTTCCCTACTTCAGGAATAAATCAAATCTGGAGCTTTATCAGATCTTCTCCAGTACAGAAAAATGCCTTACTTATTAAGATATTTTGTTGTGAATCTATACTGCAAAATCTTTTCTGCTTTATGTAGACTTTCATTGGATCTTGAATAATTTGAATCTTAACCTATCATGTAAAAAGTTATTGTTATACCCCAAAGCGTAGTTTTCCTTTTTTGTTTAAGTGATAATTGTTGATAAAACAGTAGATGACCTGCAGCAGTACAGCAGTTAAAACATCTGAAAAGTGAAAGACTAAGGATTAAGTCTTGGTGTAAACCATTAAATCTCAGGTAATTAATCCGATCTGTGATCTGAAAAACTGGCAGAAAACAAACAAACAACAAAACAAAACAAAACAAACAAACAAACAAAAGGGATATCGTATATATCAGTCTATTGCAACAGTGGCAATGAATCATTTTTCATTGCACTGTGTATCTCATGATGACATGGTAATCACCAAAGAACAAGAACAAAGATCTCAGTCCATTGTAGTAACTGAATTTACTGCGAGAAGGGGGTACTTGTTATATCAGTTAGGAAATTAGAGATTGTTCTGATGAGAGTGTTCAGAAGACTGACAAGTCAGGCAGTTTTAAACTTTAAACTAAGCTTTACTAAATGTATTCATCAACAATACTTCATGTAAATAAATGGTTAGTTCTTAATAAAAAAGATTAAAAAACAATATATTACTATGTACATAAAATTTTCTTTAACACATTACATCTTAAATTAAGTTTGAGTACACAATAGCATGAATCATTCTGGGAACCGGAATTACATTTTTCCACTGCAGTGCTATAAAAGTCAATAAGTAAATAAAAGCGAATTAGGTAAAATTGCATATAGCACAGAGTAACAACATCATCTATTGTCTAGAATCACAGAATCACAGAATAGTCTAGGTTGCAAGAGACCTACAAGATCACTGAGTCCAACCTCTGACCTAACACTAACAAGTCCTCCACTAAACCATATCCCTAAGCTCTACATCTGAATGTCTTTTAAAGACCTCCAGGGATGGTGACTCAACCACTTCCCTGGGCAGCTTATTCCAGTGACTAACAACCCTTTCAGTAAAGAAGTTCTTCCTAATATTCAACCTAAACCTCCCCTGGCGTAACTTTAGCCCATTCCTCCTCATCCTGTCACCAGGCATGTGGGAGAATAGACCAACCACCACTTGTGTTGGGTGTGTTTGGGATGGAGTCACCTTTCCCTGCAGCAGCCCACACAGTACTGCACTCGTAGCTGGAACAGCACTGGTAGCACTCCAATGTTGTGTCTATTGCTGCATAGTGCTGGCACAGCATCAGGACTCCCTCCAGGCCCCCAGGAGCCAGCAGGCTGGGGGTGGGCAATTGATGGGGAGGGGACATCACCAGGGCAGCTGACCTAAACCAACCAAAGGGATATTCCATAACACCTGATGTCACACTCAGCAATAAAGGGGGGGTCTCGTGGGGGAGGGTTGTCCTACTGAACAACTGGTACACGTTTTGAGGCCCTGCTTCCCAGGACGTGGCCGAACATCGCTCGTTGATGGGAAGTAGAGAATAACTTTTTTCCTTTCTCTCTGGGCTTCCACATGGCCTTGTTTCTTTTGTTACTTTTTCTGCCCATTCCCTTTCCCTTTCATTCACTCTCATCTCAAACCTCGAGCTCTTTGTGTTGACTTTTTTCCCCCCTCCTCTTTGAGGAGGTGGGGAGTGTGAGAGCAGTTGTGGTGGAGCTCGGCTGCTCATCCGAGTAAAAACACCACAATCCTTTTTGGCACCCAACATGGGGCTTGAGGGTTGAGAAAACAGTAGAATTGATTAAAGTAATTACAACTAACATAACTGCTAGTCACAATGTTTGGTTGGCTGTTAATATTTTCCTATGTGACTATGTTGTTTGTAATTCGTTCTCTGTTCTCCTTCTTCCTCTACATCCGATCGGAGAAAGTGTTGACATCTGTGTTTGGCTTCTTTATCATGCTGTGCTGTAACATCATGGCCTCCAGTTTTGTCTGGTACTCAGGCCCTGCATTGTTATCATTCTGGTTTCCTGGAGATTATCTTTTTGGAAATATTAAGAATTACACCTCCTTCTTTTTCTCCCCTAGCACTCAATTTGCAAATAATATCAGGGGTGGTGCCTTCTTTTTCTCTCCCTGTGGTCTAATTGCAGCAGCCTTTGAGTATTTTGGATACCCTTGGTCGGATGTCATTCTCCCATTACTAGCTTTATTTTTCTTCCTCCGTAAGGTCAAACAATTTATTAAGAATATCATCCAAGGACCTGTCCCGAGACAAAGTAGTTGTGGGTGGCAAGGTGTGTGGGGGTGTAATAAATTGTGAATATTTGTTCATTGAGTAAGGAGGGGGAAGTTACACAATAACAAAGGTTGAGACATGTGGTTAAGCGAACAGACTGTGATATCACAGGGTTAAGTAAAATTCCTGATTTGTACAGAGACCTTGTGATCTCATGTTAAAACAAATTCACCGCAGAACAATACCCGAACCTATCAGAATATATCTATAATAAAACCTGTCAGAGACTATGTAACTGGGACTCCGAAACAAGCAAGTAAATAGTTAAGTGTAAAATAATGCTTAGTTAATTAGACAGTAGAATAAATTGTTGTCTGCATACTGAGATTGGAATAGAATATATAGTCAAGGTTATCTGTTGGCTGGGGAGGAGGTTGTCTGAGTCTGAAGGATGTGCTGTTGGGGGGGGGCAGGAGGCGAAGGATGTGTGGAGACTGGTTGCAGAGGCTTGCCAGACCATCATGTCCCAGGCAGAAAGAAAAACAGGTGGACAACAAGAACATAAACTAGCTCAGGCCGATAAAGAAACTGCAAGCCTGTCAAATCACTACATTCCAGGCCAAAGATGAAAAATACACTGCGAGGAAGACCTACGGCCTTCCTCCCAAAGACCACTGCCCACGTCCCAAAGACCCCTGCCCACAATTCTTGGAAGAATCTGCGCAAGCGCAAAGGACTGATAAGCTAATCAGCATACGAAGCGAGAGAAGGCAGGATTGGGTAATGAATATGTATAGGCGTTAATTGAATATTCAGTGTTCTGCTGTACAAATATGAAATAGTTTGTCACTCCAGCGCGCGCCGTGGGTGGAGCTGAGACTCCCCGGCCGCCCAGCGCTGTTTTGCTTGTGTCTGCTTACTTAATTACTCAATTAATAAAGCTTTCTCACTTTATAAAAAAAAAATCTTGAAATAGTTTGATCCTATGAGAAAGTAACTTATATCAGGGGGATATGGGCAGGTACCTGTCACGGTTTTCTCCTCCGATGGTTTTTAACTTCATCCCTGAACAAGTGCAAAATCCAAAAAAAACCTGATAGAATGTTTGAAAGACGTATGCCTTGACCCTGGCAATACCAGAGAACTCCACCGGCTTGCTGCACTCTGCTGGGGTCTGGCTTATGCCCATCAAATGTCCATTAACACTGCCCAGCACCCTCAAGGGGATAGGGAAGTTTCTGAATTTGATGATGAGGTAACACACACTGTGACCACCCAGAGGACCAACCATCTCTGGTATCAGTTGCCCCTATAGTCAAGACAAAACAATGGAAATGGAAGTCAGCTCGTTTAGTCAGGGAAGAAGCTCCTCCTAAGGAGGAGGGAGAGGAGGAAAAGGCTGGCAGCTTTAAAGCAGCGTCATCACAACAACATCAGGGAGAAGAGACTGAAATCATAAATGAATCAGAAACCACTCGATCTCTATCCTTGAGTGAGTTGCGAGAAATACGGAAGGATTTCAGTTGTCATCCAGGTGAACACGTCCTAACCTGGCTGCTTCGATGCTGGGACGCTGGGGCCAATAGCCTACAACTGGAAGGCAGTGAAGCCAAGCAGCTGGGATCCCTCTGTAGAGAAAGGCTCATTGACAAAGTAATTGGGAGAGAGGCACAGGTCCTCAGCCTCTGGAGGCGACTCCTGACAGCTGTGAAAGAAAGATATCCCCACAAGGAACATATTGTATATCAAGTAGGCAAGTGGGCCTCAAGTAAGCAAGTGGGCCACCATGAGTAAAGGTCTCTAGCAACTGAGGGAATTAGCTGTGTTGGAGTTGATTTATAGTGATTGAAACAATGCCCAGACATCTAAAGACCTCAATGAAGTCCAATGCACAACATCCGTGTGGCAGAAGATTGTATGGACTGTACCCTCATCACATGCCAGCACATGGGCAGCAATGAATTGTTTTTCTTCCCATTCCCTTTCCCCATAATTAAATCATTCTCATCGCAAACCTCGAGCTCTTTGTGTTGACTTTTATCCCCCCTCCTCTTCAATAAGGTGGGGAGTGAGAGAGAGGTTGTAGTGGAGCTTGGCTGCCCATCCGAGTAAAACCACAATACCACCTTGCTACAGCCACCTTTAAGATACCTGTAGAGTGCAATAAGGTCAACTCTGAGCCTCCTCTTCTCCAGGCTAAATAGTCCCAGCTCCCTCAGCTGCTCCTCATAAGACTTGTTCTCCAGACCCTTCACCAGCTTCGTAGCCCTTCTCTGGACTCGCTCAAGCACCTCCATGTCCTTCTTGCAGTGAGGGGCCCAAAACTGAACACAGTACTCGAGGTGCGGCCTCACCAGAGCTGAGTACAGGGGGACAATCACTTTCCTGGACCTGCTGGCCACGTTGTTTCTTATACAGGCCAGGATGCTGTTGGCCTTCTTGGCCACCTGAGCACACTGCTGGCTCAGATTCAGCTGACTGTCAACCAATGCTCCCAGGTCCTTCTCTGCCAGGCAGCTTTCTAACCACACATCTCCCAGCCTGTAGCTCTGCTTGGGGTTGTTGTGGCCTAGGTGCAGGACTCGGCACTTGGCCTTTTTGAACTTCATACAGTTGGCCTTGGCCCATCGGTCCAGCCTGCCAAATCCTCCTGCCTTCCTACCCTCAAGCAGGTTGACACACGCACCTAACTTGGTGTCGTCTGCAAACTTACTGAGGGTGCACTCGATCCCCTCATCCAGATCATCGATAAAGATGTTAAAGAGGACTGGCCCCAGTACCGAGCCCTGGGGAACTCCACTAGTGACAGGCCTCCAACTGGATTTGACTCCATTCACTAAGACTCTCTGGGCACGGCCATCCATCCAGCTCTTAACCAGCGAAGCATATGCCAGTCCAAGCCATGAGCAGCCAGTTTCCTGAGGAGAATGCTGTGGGGAATGGTGTCAAAAGCCTTACTGAAGTCAAGGTAGACCACGTCCACAGCCTTTCCCTCATCCACTAAGCGTGTCACCTTGTCATAGAAGGAGATCAGGTTCGTCAAGCAGGACCTGCCCTTCATAAACCCATGCTGACTAGGCCTGATTGCCTGCTTGCCCTGCAAGTGCCGCATGATGATGCCCAAGATAATCTGCTCCAGGAGCTTCCCTGGCACTGACGTTAAACTAACATGCCTATAGTTCCTTGGGTCTACCCTCCAGCCCTTCTTGTAAATGGGTGTCAGTTTGCTATCCGCCAGTTGACTGGGACCTCCCCCGATAGCCAGGACTGCTGATAAATGATGGAAAGTGGCTTGACCAGCTCCTCCTCCTGTTCTCTCAGTACCCTCGGGTGGATCCCATCCAGCCCCATCCATTCCTCATGGATTGTGAGGGTCACATTCTGCTCCTCATCCCCTTCCACCAGCTCAGGGTACTGGCTATCCAGAGAACAACTGGTCTTGCTGCTAAAGACTGAGTCAAAGAAGGCATTAAACACTCCAACCTTTTCTTCATCTCGTCACAAAGTTCACCCCCCCCTGCATCCAGTAAAGGATGGGGATTCTCCTTAGTCCTCCTTTTTGTGCTGATGTATTTATAAGAACATTTTTTGTTGTCTTTAACAGCAGTAGCCAGATTGAGCTCCAGATCAGCTTTGGCCTTTCTAATTTTGTCCCTACACGTCCTTACAACATCCTTATAATCCTTCTGAGTGGCCTGGCCTCTTTTCCAGAGATCATAAACCTTTTTTTTTTTTTTTTTTTTTTTTTTTT
>CM021766.1:71784563-71803298 GCA_011076525.1 Nettapus auritus
AAAAAAAAAAAAAAAAAAAAAAAAAAAGATGTCATGACAACAGGAGCCAGAATGCCCAAGCAAACAAGTAGAAATGGAATATATTTGTTCCTATTTCAGGAAAAATCTCCACAGAAAATTCTGAAATCTGTTCAGTTTGTCAACCCCTGATTTTCTGGTATCTACAATCTAATCTTATAGTGCTTGAACCAATCTTCATTATCTTGTTGTTATGCACTTGAGTAATTTCATATGTGACTATTTCAACTGGAGCCCTTACAAACAAAAACTTTGTTCATATACATGACAGTCAAACATTAATATATCATTATTCTTGACTCACAGAATAGAAGTGAGAAATAAGAGAGAGAGAATTGGGAAGAGTTTTGAAGGAGAGGTGGTTTTCTTACCTTTACATTTGTACTTGGGTCACATTTTAAATTGCTTTTACATAACAGGTAATAGAAATATACCTTAAAACAAAAACAAATAAAGTATATTGGGAGTCCTTTTTAATAGTGTCATTCTAGAACAACTGTTGTCATCAAAAAGAAGCATTGCGATGTTGGTAGTAACAAAATGAGATCTAACTATATTTTTAATTTCTGCATGTGTAGATATACAATATTTCAGAAGTAATGAGTAAACCTTAGAATCTAGTACTTCAGTTAAATCAGTAACTTACATAATTTGGAAGCAGCAAATGAGAAGTCAAGGTAAGTTCAGACTGCAGTTCATGCAGAGATAAGCAAGTTAGCTTATTTTTTGGAAACTGTCTAGCTGAAGCATTACGACTATTCATAGGGAATTATTTATCTTGCCAAGTACTGGGGCATTGACTTAGGTGTTAATACGCATTCAGAAAATCAAAATAATTTCTAAAGCTTATAGCTCCTTTGTCTAGTAATATTTTGTTGGGTTTTGTTTGGTTGTTTTTTTTTCTTTGTTTTGTTTTACATTTTTAAATAAAAAAAAAAAAAAAAAAAAAAAAAAAAAAACTTAACAAGACTGATTTGGATTAAACGTATAAGGTTCATAAATTATCCAAGAAACAAAGGTGGAGTAGTGAGTTTCTTGTTTCTTTTCCTCTGAAATATGCTAAATCAATAGCATTTCTGTGATATACTGCATTTTGCATATTTCTGTAATAAGTAATTACTTCATATTGTGTATTATGAAAGTATGAAAGATGTAGCATTTAAAAAAAATAGTGTAAATTTATATAATTTTCTGAACCGTGACTCATGTGCTAATGAAACACATTTCAAACTGGGATTTTAGTATTTATGGTCATTTATCCATGAATACATGTCAAATAGCAAATGTTACCTGTTTAGAGCATACCAACAGTAAACGCGGTCTGAAGCATAGATGTATCTGTAGTCCAAAGAGCTGAACCATCTCTCTGAGACAATATCAAAGCAGTTTAAAAAAAATAAAATAAAATATCAGTGGGTCATGACACTGTTGCTGATGTCCAACCCTCTGTGTTTACCCGTTTGACTTATTCTAACTGGAAACATTGGAGTGCCCTCACTGTCATGAAGTTCTAAGGTTTCTTGATCTTGTAGCCTATTTTTTCTGTTGGTAATTATCAACATCAATTCTGTGCTTGAACAGTAGAATACTTAAATAAACATTGGATGACACAAATTGTTTGGTTGCCCAGGAAAATTCCACAACTTCAAGAAGAACTCAATGTCACAGAATAAATAGGTTTGAGTGTCCTGTCTTCCTCCTGTCAGTGACATGAATCTTTTGAAACTCACCTTCTGTAGGTCCTGGAAACATTGCATTATTTTACCCCTTTGTGGTTAGTAATTCATGTGTAGACATGTTTGAATATGTTCTGACAGCATCATGTTTTGATGTGAATACTGGAAACCTTTTCAAGGGAACAGAGATTATACCACAGACTATACCACAGAGATTATTAATGAAGCTATTGGGAAAACAAAATAAAACAAAACAGTCAGATATAACGATTTCATAATTTTGGAAATAGTATTCTAAAGAAATAATTCAAAACAGAAAAATTCAAAGACTATTTCAAAGCCTATTTCTACTTTCTTCTCACAGAAAAATAAATTTTGCTAAATTTTCTCATCAGTGTAAACAAGTAGGTCTGTTGGAGTGTTTTAAATAGTAAGACAAATTATTGATTCTTTGATTATATTTATAAAATTATGTATTAATTTATATGCGGTGTTAGTGCATAGGTAGCATTCTACAAGTCAAGTCAAATTAATCATGTATATGAAATTTTTACTATTGAGAAGATTCAAAATTTACCAACTCCTGATTTCACAGAAGACAACTACAGGATAGATATTTTTATTATCTGAGTGTCGTGGCATTCCCCAGTTGCTGTAGATATTGTGAATACTAACATTTCTTGTCTCTATCTTATTCCTAACAACACCAGTAAGTTGATTTCCACTAATATTAAATAATAAATCACATTACAAATGAGAGTCCTATCTTAATTAGCTCCTTTAATGGCTCTTGTTATTGTTACCAAAGAAGAGCACAGAATCAGTGAGATTAAGAAACAATGTTTGAAACAATACGTTTTGCTGTTATTTAGTACATGGAATAAAGCCTAAAGAGCAATCATAGAGTTTCTCAGCAGAACCTTGAAGAACAGCACATCTACTTACAAGACAATACTTTTTTAATTTTTTCCCTTTTGTGTAATTTTTCCCTTCCGTGGAATTTTAGTGATTGAGCCTTTTAAAATATTACCATGTAAATGAAGTCATATGTCACAGAAGAACAAATTTAATGTCTAGAATAACTCCACCGGCTTCCACAGCTTTCCAGAAGAAGTACATTCACAATATTTTTTTAATATATGAGATTTCATCTCCACTCTGACTTGTACTTTTTTTTTTTTTTTTTTTTTTTTTTTATAAGTAATGTTCAAATTTGCTCCAAAAACTGGAAATAAGTAGTAATTTCTGAAAAATTCTAACATCAGTAAAATGACTTAATCCTTAAAGACTCAATCCTTAAAGATGATGTATTTCCTTTGAAGCGCATGGAAAACATATATAGAAGGAAGGAAGGAAGGAAGGAAGGAAGGAAGGAGTATAGTTATTTAATTTTGAGAGAATCAAGTATGCTTCAAATCAGCTACTATATAAATGGTATTCAAAACTAAAATACGTTTAACTTTTTTTTTTTTTTAATAGTTCTTTTAGTTTTATCTAAGTTATCTTATAAATTAACTTTTACATTAAAAAAGAGAACAGACTGTGACAATAGGAAGTCTGATGGATTGAGGCATGATTTTTATGGTATGTCCTAATACTGCATATGAAAGCAGTAAGAATCAGAGAAAGATTCACATCTGTAAAAGAAAATGAAAATATTAAACATTTGAAATTAAAAAAAATTTATCAATGAAAATCAATTAAAGAAAGAGAATTCTAATTGAGAGGAATTGAAAACCTTGAAAGAACAATAAAATTATAAGCAGAGATAAAATGTTATAAAATTAAGAAGAAAGCAGCTTCAAAAATAGTATACTAGGCACATGAAACATGCTCAAAATAGTCTCACGACTCATGTAAATCGTTGAAAAAAAATAGTTTCTATTTAAAATATCTCAGAAAGTACAATGTAATCTATTTGTTGAATGCTGGTCTACCATAGCCTTTGCTATACTGTTCTTAACAGTGGTATTCCATGTTGACTTTGGTAGATTTATTCTGGTTTCATGTCTTTAAATTGTAATCTGTCTCTTTATACTTCTTTAGTACAACTACAGCTACTAAAGAAACAGTGCCCTTCTGCAAGTTACTGTAAACGTTTATCTAGCATTTATTATAAATATTATGCATACCATTAACTGTGTTCCAAGTCTGAAATACGATCTTTATTTTTATTTTTTTTAATAATAAATAATAATAATTTTTAAAAACAGCTATGTTGTGTACATAAAATAGTTTTCTCATACAGGTATTGAACCATTACATAAGATCAGTATTGGCATCCATACGATCTTTTCATTTATATTTAACTAAATATTTCATCCTCATGCTACGTTAAAGTACCTTCCTGTACTAAATAAATAAATAAATAAATAAATAAATAAATAAAATTATTAAGCATTTTTGGTAGATACAAAAAGACTTTTCAATCAGCTGTAAATGTTACTTTGTAGATCACATTCATTAACTATTGTATTTTTAAAATATTCTGATGAATGTCATTTTCTGCAGGTTTATGGAACATAATTACTATTCAAGAAACATAATTACTATTTGAAAACATACACTATTTATACAGAACATGTTGGAAATAAAGCAGGACATGCTAAAGAGAGTCTTTCTCAGATACTAATTTTTTATCTTTTTACCTTTTTTTACTGGTCATAATAACAAAATATTGTGGTTAGACAGGGAAAGTCATACAAGTAGTATTTTGTTTAATGCTCAGGGACATCTGAAATGGCAAAGCTGAATTTGAAAGCTGATAGGAGTAGCAGTTTAAGCTTCTGTTTCTTATGTTTTTTTTGTTTTGTTTTGTTTTTGTTTTTTTATGTTTTTTTGTTTGTTTGTTTGTTTTTTTGTTTTTATTTGAGTTGGTGGTGGTGGGGAGGGAATGGGTGTTGCTTTTTGTGTTTTGCTGTTGTTGTTTTGGTTTGGTTTTTATTTTGTCTTCACTTGTAGAAAGTGCATATGATTAATTTACTATTGTCATAGTGTCATATCTGACTTGTTGAGAGGTTTCAGAATGTGCAGAGATCCATATCAGTTTCCTATTATCTGTTCATGATATCATTGCTTCAGTCACAGATTCACAAGCCATATGATTAGAAAGAGCGTCAGAAGATCACTAAGATCATACCATGTCCTGAATGAGGCTCACAGATATTTTTGCTATTTCTGTAACGTTTGTCTATTCTCTTCTTATACTTAGTGTGGTTAAAGAGTCCACAACTTCTCAATCAGTATATTCAGTATGTGGAAAGGTTTTCCTAATGTCTCACTGGAATTACCTTTGTTGAAATAAGGCCATTAAAACTCTGTCATCCATGTGTATCTGCAGCAGCTACTTAAGAAATGGCTAAATTTTTAGGTATCTCCATACCCTACTTGCCTCTGATGTCTCCTGTTTAGGCTGAGCATGCACTTTCAGGTGTCTCCTATTGTATAGGTCTCTGTGTAACAAGGATATGTGGAGAGCATAATGAAACAGGAAATAATAGCAGGGTAGTCTTGGCAGAAGGAACTATCAGCTGGATTTTCCCAAGTGGCCTTAAAGAGTCAAGAGTTTTTCCTCTCTAGAACATGAGATTACAAAGACGATCTTGGTTTATAATATATTTACATTGCATACCCATCTGTAATCTTTTTCTCTCATTTATTTTATGGATGAAGTTATGTATATTTTATTTAAGAAAAAGTTGAACACATCTTTACACTACATTAAGTCTATTTCTTCATGGTAATGAACAAAATGTGTTAAAAACCTTGTTTTTCTCATCTCAAACCTGAAGAAGAAAAATATTACTGCATGTAATATGCTGTAGCATTTTAATTTGTTTTGATGCTAATATAGTTTTATCTATACTGGAAAATAATGAGGAAAAAAGCTAGGACCATATAAAAAATCATGAACTACACAAAAACTATGTGCATTGTCAGATATGTTTAACATCAGAATCATGTTGAAGCAAAGGAAGAGGGATATCCTTAAGAGGTACTAAAAAGTCCTACAAGAGGTGACCTTTCTGAATCTACAGAAAAGAGCAATTTACCTGTGATAGTCTGAATTATGTAATCTTTGTTTTCTTCTGCTTGTATGGAAGACGTAACAATTTTCAATAAATAATTATGATCCTACAGAAAGATGTCACTAGAATGTTTTTCATTAGAATATTAAATATATATATATATAATTACAGAAATGTATATGAACTATGAAGTAATATATTTATTTAAGTTGTGAAAGACATCTCTATTGCACAGCATAGAAAAAAATGCTTTAATAATGTAAGCATAAGATAAGCATTGTGCAGCAAAGAAAATTACCTACTGGGAAATTTATGGCTTCACTCTAAAAGCTGCACACAGATTTAAATTGCCTGTGAAAATAAGGCCACTGTATACCTTCTGAGAAGAGACCACCACATGGTACCATTACATAGGTTCATAAGGCTTATTTTTCCTAATACACGAGCAACACTTTTATTTAATAGAACACTGCTGGAACATCATTCTTTTTAACAAAGGTATGATAAGTGATCTTGCATTCTGCAAGTTCTATCTACTTTAGGTTATTTAGAATATACTAAGATGAGTCAACAAAGTATAAGGAGCTTATTGTGATCAAAATGCTTTGATGCCTCCACACTTATTTTGTCTACCTAGTTTAATGTTGGTTCACATTCTACAAATTACGTACCTAAATTCCTGAAGAAAAAATGATTCTTTTGGCATAGTGTTGTGGTTTTGGCTGCTCATGGCTTGGACTGGCGCACACTTCGTTGGGTTAAGAGCTGGCTGGATTGCCGGGCCCAGAGAGTCTTAGTGAATGGAGTCAAATCGGGTTGGAGGCTGGTCACTAGTGGCGTTCCCCAGGGCTCGGTGCTGGGGCCGGTCCTCTTTAATATCTTCATCGATGATCTGGACAAGGGCATTGAGTGAACCCTCAGTAAGTTTGCAGATGACACCAAGTTAGGTGCATGTGTCGATCTGCTCGAGGGTAGGAAGACTCTGCAGGAGGATCTGGATAGGCTGCGCCGATGGGCTGAGGTCAACTGCATGAAGTTCAACAAGGCCAAGTGCCGGGTTCTGCACCAAGGCCACAACAAACCCAAGCAGAGCTACAGGCTGGGAGATGTGTGGTTAGAAAGCCACCCGTCAGAGAAGGACCTGGGAGTATTGGTTGCTGGTTGGCTGAATATGAGCCAGCAGTGTGCTCAGGCAGCCAAGAAGGCCAACAGCATCCTGGCTTGCATAAGAAACAGTGTGGCTAGCAGGTCCAGGGAAGTGATTGTCCCCCTGTATTCGGCTATGGTGAGGCCGCACCTTGAGTACTGTGTTCAGTTTTGGGCCCCTCACTACAAGAAGGACATGGAGGTGCTCAAGCGAGTCCAGAGAAGGGCTATGAAGCTGGTGAAGGGTCTGGAGAACAAGTCTTACGAGGAGCAGCTGAGGGAGCTGGGACTATTTAGCCTGGAGAAGAGGAGGCTCAGGGGCGACCTTATCGCACTCCACAGGTACCTTAAAGGAGGCTGTAGCAAGGTGGCGGTTGGTCAATTCTCCCATGTACCTAGTGACAGGATGAGGGGAAGGGGGAATGGGCTAAAGTTGTGCCAGGGGAGGTTTAGGTTGAGTATTAGGAAGAACTTCTTTACTGAAAGGCTTGTTAGTCACTGGAATAAGCTGCCCAGGGAAGTGGTTGAGTCACCATCCCTGGAGGTCTTTAAAAGACATTCAGATATAGAGCTTAGTGATATGGTTTAGTGGAGGACTTGTTAGCATTAGGTCAGAGGTTGGACTCGGTGATCTTGGAGGTCTCTTCCAACCTAGACTATTCTATGATGCTGTGATTTAACCCAGCCAGCAGCTAAACACCACACAACTGTTCGCTCACCCTCCCCCCTCCCTCTCCAGGATGGGGGAGAGAAATGGGAAAGTGAAGCCTGTGAGTTGAGATAGAGACAGTTTATTAAGACAGGAAAATAATAATAATAACAACAATAATAACAATAATAATAGTACTACTACTAATAATGTGTACGAAACATGTGATGCACAGTGCAATTGCTCACCACCAGATGACCGATGCCCAGTCTATCCCCAAGCAGCCGCCCCCTCTACCCTGGCAAGCCATCCCTATATATTGCTTAGCATGACATTAGATGGTGTGGAATACCCCTTTGGCCAGTTTGGGTCAGCTGTCCTGGCTCTGTCCCCTCCCAGCTCCTGCTGCACCCCCAGCCTGCCTGCTGGCAGGACAGAGCAAGGAGCTGGAAAGTCCTTGGCTTGTTGTAAGCACTGCACTGCAACAATTAAAACATCAGCATATTCTCAGCACTCTTCTCATCCTAATCCAAAACATAGCACTCTACCAGCTACTAAGAGGAAAATTAACTCTGTCCTAACTCAAACCAGGACATATAGTCACTGATGGTCTTGAAGGATCCCTGAAGAAAAGCTAGCTGTCTTTGCCAAAGGACTAAGTAAAATAAATTGCACTAAGAATACATAGGTTTATATGTACACACACATAGACACATACATGGACTCTTCTCGTTTTCTGAGATGATTTAAAGGGAAGCAAACCCTTGTTATATGTTATTGCTCAAAAGAGTAGAAATAGGATTTTTCCAGAAAAACAAATACAATAACTGAGTTCACCTTTCACTGGAAACACCTTTGTCAGAATGAACAAAATATATTCTCTGGCAAAAATAATGTCTAAATATTCTATGGGCCTAAAAGACTGAAAATAAAGTTTGGGGGTGGGTTTTTTTGATTGTTTGTTTGTATGTGTTTGTTTGTTTGTTTTTTTCAATCACACTACTTAGTGATGTGCAATTATTGTGGATGCATATCCCCAGCTGAAAAAGATCACCACCTGGTTTTCCTATGAGGGCCCTTTTATTTTACACAGGAGGGATTTTTACAGCTTTCATCAACTAGTCTAGCTACTTATGGTTAACCCATTCAACCTAACAACTTTGAATGATACAATACTCTTCCAATTTTTTTATTTAAACCTATCACCAGTGAGATACTACAAAGACACAATTCCAGATGTTATATTGATGATGTCAGGTTTTGTTGTCTGCTCCTGATAATCTTGATTTTACTCCCTTGATAAATATCATCAATTTGCACAGATATTTGTATTTTGGCAAGGCAATAAAAAGGCAATATGAACATCTGAAGTTTTATAAATGACCACTATAATTTTATTCTTCCAGTTACATAATAGGCTGTCCTAATATGTGTAGCTACCCGTCTTATGAAAGAAAGATTTATTTTATTTCATTTTATTTTTTTTAATTACAAATACCATAAATTCTAGAAATAATGTTGTAGGGAAGTTGAATGGAATTCCTTGTGGAATTTCCCATGTGGTTTACATACATGAAGTTATAATTAGAAATCACCTTTTAGAAAATTAGTGCTGTTCAGCTCAGAAGATTTTTTACTAATATTTTTCTTAGTAATTTGGCTTCTAGAATGTACAAAAGCTCTTCTATACCCTTTATGAATTTAGCTTCCAGTTGAAAAAATAGTGATTAATAGATTAATAGTAACAGGAATAAGCTTCTAAATTATTTAACTGTAGAGGACCCAACAGAAAAAGCTCTCCACAGGCTGAAAAATATATTTATATTTTTAACTTGTATTTCATTTTATTCTACTCTCAAATGTCCAACTGTTTATCCACAGAGATGTTAAGAGGCTGTATTTCAGGTATTCTCCTTGTTGGAATTTATCCAACTTTCATTTACCAAAAGAAAGCAAGCTTGGGGGCTTTAGAGATATCAAGAGAACAACAGGTCTCTAGCGTAGGTAAAACAAAACATCAAAAATAAATATGGACGTAACTTAGCCCTACAGACCAGTGAAGAAAGATCAAGGTGTAAAATATGTGCAAACATGCAAAAATCACCACACGTCCTAATGTGTGAAGGAAGAAATCATCAATCTCAACCTCTTATTCTACTTGTTGAAGGACTCAGGATGCCAATACTAAACTGATGCTAAACACTGATCTGCCACGTTCACTGCGGAAGTGGATAGGCTTAACACCAGAAAAATGGGTATTTCCTAAAATGTTTATGTGTATTTCATTTTAAATTTATA
Source organism: Nettapus auritus (assembly GCA_011076525.1). Lineage (NCBI taxonomy): Eukaryota > Metazoa > Chordata > Aves > Anseriformes > Anatidae > Nettapus > Nettapus auritus. The sequence continues at coordinate 71,794,379 of CM021766.1, forward strand.
TAATAAGAAGTGCAAGCACAACTTCCACTGAGATAACTAATTTGTTGATAGTCTGGTTAAGGCTTTATGTGACATATTCCCTTCGCCCATAACATTTTAAGTATAACAAACTGGTAGAAATTCAAGCAACTTTTCTATAAATTGGATGCAACAAATAAATCAATGAACTGGTGTTCCTCAGGTACTGGTGTCCCTCAGTCTGGACTGGGACTGGTACTATTTAACATCTCTGTCGGTGACGTGGCCAGTGGGATTGAATGTACTCTCAGCAGGTTTGCAGATGACACCAGGCTAAGAGATGTGTTTGACACACCGCAGGGAAGGGGTGCTATCCAGACGGACCTTGACAGGCTCAAAAGGTGGGCCTCTGTGAACAACAAGGCCAAGTGTAATGTCCTGCACCTGGGTTGGAGCAGTCTCAAACATGAATACAGACTGAGCAATGAGAGGCTAGAGAGCAGCCCAGTGGAGAAGGACTTGGGGGTGCTGGCATGAATAAAGTCCAAATGTCCTTGGTTATGGGTATACTCCCATGAGTATATGGGAGCTGAAAAATGTGAAAGGTAAGTAAGACTTGAGAATAAGTGTTTTGTTCTATGCTGAAGAAACCATAATACCAGAATTTAGGAACAGGATCAATTGATAAATAAGCAGCAATCTAGGTTTTGCAGAAAAATGAAAGCAGCTATTTCAGCTAAGTTTATATACAATATAAGTTTATATACAATAAAAGAGATGAAAGTTAACAAAACTGAATATATATCAGAGCCAGAAATTCTTGAACATTCATAAATCAGGCAGAGTATTCTGTATCACTGAATTTTTAGGTGTGCTGAAGAATACAGGTAGATTTTCATAAGTAATACTGAAAAGATAAAAGATGACTTGAGGTAGTAACCAGTCACTTTTTTGCTTTAAAAAGTAGTCAGTAAAAATAAAAATTAAAAAAAAAAAAAAGAAAACTCTAAAAAAATATAGTAAATAAACTATATTGTAGGTGAAACTTTGAAAACTAGGATGGAAGGCATCCCCTTAGGGCTTTAATTATATAATCAGTGTTGTGATATATTTGACAACAGAGGTGAAATGACTTTAAATGTGGCTTTTGCTAAATTGTTGTATATTGTTATTGAAAGAACTAGTTCAAATTCATTAACTGTTTTATTAGTAGGAAATTGCATTTTAGTATTGCTGTATAACCACAGGTAGCCCTTTATCTCTTTCCTTCACCAATATAATCTCTTAAAATCACATTTTCAGTCCCATGTGAAATTAAGTATTGATTTAAAATAGTTTAAATTAATTAATTAATGTTAAATTGGAAAATAATTATGTTAAAACATTCTTTTAAAACTACATGCTTCTCATACTTATTTTATTAAAACAATACACAAAGTCACTTCTGCAAAAAGGAACCAAATGAAAGTTGATTATTATGTTTATTTTAAAAGCTAAACATTATTTTAATTTCATTGCTTGGTTATATTGTATAGCAAGTCATCGTTAAGTAATGCAACAATAGGTGCAACATGAATCTGCTGCATGTCTGTACTCAAGATCATCAACTAATAATAAAATCCTATAATTTTCAGTGACAATATTCAGGGTTGTGCCTTAGCCAAGATAATTTTAATAGTTACAATAGAAGTACAGAAAAAAATTATCAAATAATATACATTGCATAATGAAGAGCACAGAAGAATGTACCCTTATTACAAATTCAGACCTAGAAGATTGGATAGATGAAGCACTCAAGTACAGTGAGTGATTATATGTAATATAGACAAAGAACAAACAACCATTTTTTCTCAATAAGATTTTTTTTTTTTTTAAATTACAATTGTTTTTAACAATAATGGTATGAGATAAGACTTTATTGGAACTCAATGCTAAGTAATTAATTGATCAGATGATCTTAGTTGTTCTCTTTCCCTTATCTACATCTTCATCTACATTTAATACCTACTAGTGAATGCAGTTCCTTGATATTCCATCAGGACAGACCATATGATTTAGGTTTAATATGAATCTGGAGTTCATAAAGGACCTATTTCTGAGTTTTTATATGGCTATGTACACTGCCATATAAATAATCACTGGAAATTGAATTAATTTTCCTAGATGGAGAATTGATGCATGCTTTGCTCATGCAATATAAACATGTAGAATGAATATGGATTTTGCATACGTGTTTACATTACTCTATTTTTGGTAGAGTTCTGTAGAGTTCTTATTTTATCTGTTTAATGGCCAAACAGTTACATTTCAGCTCTATGAATTGGCAAAACCCTTTGGATTATTTCAGGATTATATATACCATTGTTGTTTCAGAAAATGTTTTTTTTACTTTTTAGATTATATAGTTTTAGGGAAAAATGAATTCTTGAATACCTCAGCTGAAGTTCTTGTGAATGTTTTTCCACTTTTGTTCTGTGGTCTGCCTTTTCATATGTTTGTAGCATAGGCAACCCTCATAGCAGTGTTGTCAAATTTAATATATTCCATGTTAGATTAATAAATATTTAATTTCTTTTCCCTTTCTTCAGGTTGCATTATTTTACAGTAAAGTAAGGGTTTATTTTGCATTAAAATAATAGTCCCTCACTGAATATTTGGTATGACCACCAAGCAGAATATTGAACCATCGTATTTAATTAAAAAAATAAAAATAAAAATCAAGCACATATCACAGCTTTAACATGTATGCATCCAATCTAAATTAGACAAGCTGAAAATATACTTTGAAACTGAATAGTAAGCACCGCCTTATTGTAAATAACATAATTATTCCAACATATATATAATAATATTTAGATAACTAAATCCTGGAAAGATCCTGATTTATTTCATGTAACCTAGAAAAATGTTTCTCTGTATGTTGCTCACAGATATGAGAACAACAAAATATTCTAGATTTCAGTTCTGAAATTCAATAACTGATATATTGATGTATGTCTCATCATCTCATCATACATATGTGCAAGATGAAAAAGAGACATAGTAAAAGATGAGTATTTTTTCACCTTGTAAAAAGAAAAATGTAATTAAGGAAACTCAAAAGACTTCTGCCGGATCTGCGTTCTTGCTTTACTTCTGTGTATGAAGACTTCCAAAGATCTTAGAAGAACAGGGGAAAATGTCTGAAGTCTGGACTCTCAAGCAGCAATTTTAAGTATTGTAATTACATCTTTGCATGACACATTTAAAGAACTAAGAACTTTTAGGCACCTGAAAATAAAGATGGTATTTGGATAGGTACTTGAAGAAGGTCATGGCTTAAGTACTTAATAAAAACAGATTTTTAAATCCACCAATTTGTATTTGATATACACAAGTATTTATCTAATTTTCTCATTAAAATAAAGGGAAATAAAATGGTATTAGAAAGATATTAAATTAATGAGAATATATTTAAATAATCTAGAGTGTTATGGTATAGAAACATACTCCACTGACTTTAGAATATTTTCTTTTGTAAGCACAATCTATTAAACCTCTGATGAGAATGCTTTCTTAACTGCCTCCTTAGCTACTGGATTTGGTCATGTCTTTCGCTGTTCTCTCTCAGTCTCTTTCTTTTTTTCATGTTCACCAAATAACCACACTTAATCACATTATCTTTGCCTTTCAGTCCTTAATGTTTTGGCCCATGCCCTACCTGCCAGTACATCCTGCATAAACTACTTCTTTTTTTTTGTTTTTCAGCAGCAAATCCTAGCGTTTATCACCCTCTCTCAAATCTATTACCCCAGCCCCCCCCAAAATAAAATAATTCTAATTCTTGTCCTCAAAGAGCATCTATTATATATATGTATTATTTCTTTTGCAGCCAAGAGTCAGACTCTCTCTAAAATGAATCCTAAAATAATGTGACATACAGAATCTGGTTTATTTAACACAAGCCTGTAACATATCAAAAGAAAGAATTAGTATTCCATGTAACGTAGAAGAAAAAGTCACAGACTTGAAGTGTCAAGATTTCATGATCCTCAGTGAAGAAGAAACAACAGCAGAATGGAAAAAAAACATGCATTATGAAACTGTATTTGCAAAGGAGAGTCCTAGCAGAGAGATCTTGACAAATATGAAGGCTGGGCAATCACCAAAAATACAAAGTTTAACAAGAGCAACTGCTGGATTCTGCACCTGGGATGGGGCAACCCCCAGTACAGACTGGGGGACAAGAGGCTGGAGAGCAGCCCCATAGAAAGCAAACTGGAGATTTTGGTCAACAGTCAGTTGAATATGAGTCAACATTGTGACCTGGCAGCTCAGAGGGCCAACTGTACCCTGGGGTGCATTAGGCAGAGCATGGCTAGCCGATTGAGAGAAAGGATTGTCCCACTGTGGTGGTTTTACTCAGGTGGGCAGCCAAGCTCCACCACAACCACTCTCTCACTCCCCCTCCTCAAAGAGGAGCGAGGAGAAAATATGATGAAAAGGGCTCAAGGGTTGAGATAAGGACAGGGAGATCACACAGTAATTATCATGATGGGCAAAGTAGACTCAGCATAGGGAGACTGTAAGATTTATTACCAATTACTAACAAGCTAGAGAAGTGAGAAACAAAGAAAGGAACCAAAAGCACCTTCCTCCCCTATCCACCCTCTTCCATCTCCTCCCCCCGAGCGGCGCAGGGGAATGGGGGAATGGGGATTATGGTCAGTCTATAGCACCTCTTCTCTGCCGCTCCTTCTCAGTCACTCTCGTCCCCTGTGCTGTGGGGTCCCACCCACGGGATGCAGTACTTGCTGAACTGATCCGGCGTGGGTTGCCCACAGACAGCAGCTCTTCAAGAACTGCTCCATATATGGGTCTGTACCACAGGGTCCGTCCCTCGGGAGCAAACTGCTGCAACCTGGGTCCCCCACGGGCAGCAGCTCCTGCCAGGTCACCTGCTCCTGCGTCATCTCCTCTCCACGGCCTACAGCTCCAGCCCTGAATCTGCTCTGGCAGAGGTCTTCCACAGGCCGCAGTCTCCGTCGCTGCAGGTCCACCTGCTCCACCGTGGTCTCCTCCACAGGCTGCAACATGGAACCCTGCTCCACTGTGGTACTCCATGGGCTGCAGGGGGTCAGCCTGCTCCACCATGGTCCTCACCACAGGCCGCAGGGAACTTCTGCTCTGGCACCTGGAGCACCTCTCCCCCCCCTTCTTCACTGACCTTGGCACCTGCAAGGCTGTTTCTCACTCCTCTCTCCCAGCTGCTGTGTGGCACAGCGTTCTTTCCCCGTCTTAAATATGCTCTCACAGAGGTGCAAAACAACATCACTTATTGGCTCAGCTCTGGTCAGCAGTGGGGCCCTTACCAAACATGGGGTAGCTTCTAGATCCTTCTCACAGAAGCCACCCCTCTGGCCCCCTGCTACCAAAACCTTGCCACGTAAGGTCTCTTCTTCCTTCGTGTGTCACAGGAATGAAAGAAAACGCATTTGTACATTAATGAATAAATAATTAAATAAATAAAATAAAATAAAATAAAATAGTAAAATAAAATAAAAATGAACTGCTATTTTTTCTAGTGATAGTGAAAAAACATTGTGAATCGCTTATTGCAGAGGGATTGCAAGGAATTGCACAAGCTTTGTGTTTATCTTGTATCCAGGGAAGAATAAAATAGTGCTGTATCAGGGTCCTTTTTAATACACTGACATCCAAAGTTCTGGATCTTAGCATTAACTTTAAAAAATGTTTTATTTCCTAAAAGTTTGCTGAGTGAAAGTCCCAAGAGCAAAGCTTTCCTTTCCTTTTGCCTCCTTTGAAACAACTACATTTGATTCATGCTATTCTCAGATACATAACTGAACTGCACAACGTAACCAAAATTATTTTAGAAAAGCTTCTACCATTGGGGATCAACTTCAACTGTGTTTTTCTTTTAGTAATTCATACATTTTACAAGAGGCAATTGTTTGTGGAGTCTGTTTGCTTGCCAGAAAGACTAATATTCCTTAAAGCTATTCCATTTCCAGCTGGTATTTCTTTTTCTGAATCTTATTTTTATATTGTCACTATTGCACCTTAGATGCAATTGCTATTCTATCATGACTATAGTCACTAGGTAAAATATGACTATACTGAGTATTTTTGATGAGGTCAAGGGGGAAGAATGAAGAGATGCATCCAAAGGAATGCAAAGTAATAATTTTAAATCAACTAACTTGGAAAGATTTTTTTTTTTTTTTTTTTTTTTTTTTTTTTTTACGGTCTGGAAAGAGTAAGCCCAAGGCACATATTTTTAATTTATAAAATTCCTTGTGGCAGAGACAAATTCAACATGATTTCTCTCCTGACACCAAGTAATCTCCAGGTGTTCAACTCCCTTCAAACGACAATTGTGATGCTCAACAGAGCATGCTGTGTGCCCCAGGCTTGGAAATAGCTGAGTGAATTTGGTATCCTATAGAGGTGAGCTAGCAAATCAAGTTAACTGTAAGGTTTCACTATTTAATTGTGCATGACTTGTCTTTGCTCAGTTACTTCCCATGCCTACAGCCTTCTCTTCAGTCCTCCAAAGCTAACAGATATATATATATATGTTTTTTTTCAATCTGTATTTTAAGAAGGAGGAAAAAAAAAAGAAAAAAAAAAAAAAGCCATTTAAGAATCAATACCTGTATTCTAATATGCTTAAAAGGCAAGAATTGGAAATGTTACAGAAATGGTATAGCACATTTTCTGCCTACAGATAAGAGAATGGCATGAACAGATTCCCATCACATAGAGGTACCTCTTATGCAGTGAGACTACAGCAATGTGCAACAAAGAGTGCTCTGGTCTTGACACAACAGAAATAAAGATCCAGATTGAAGCTCTGTTAAATGCTAAATAAAATAACATACTACATATTCCTTCACAGAAAAATAACCTGTGTGTTCAACTGTAGTCTAATGATTTGGTTCGTGAGGTAGTGAGAACCCTCAAATACAACTCCCTTCAGCTGGGCAGCACATCAGATTGATATGGTTCAAACGTCAACATCTTTAAAGAGCAGCATGCAATTGATATAGTCAACATCATGTATCTTACTGCCTTTGGTTTTTGAACTGATGAGGTTACGCTCACATTAGCAGTTGACTGGTAACCAGGACTCCTGGATTAGGTCCGGAAGTAACCATACCATTTTGCCATGCTCCCAAACTCATTTAAGTGGCCACAGACACCACCAATAAGAAATAAAAGAGACACAATTGAAGAGTAATATTTGGTTGCATAGTGACACTGTTGTGGTTTAACCTGGCCGGCAGCTAAACACCACACAACCGTTCACTCACCCTCCCCCCTCCCTCTCTGGGATGGGGGAGAGAAACGGAAAAGTGAAATGAGAGTTGAGATAAAGACAGTTTATTAAGATAGAAAACAATAATAATAATAATAATAATAATAGTGTGTATGAAACAAGTGATGCACAATGCAATTGCTCACCACCCGCTGACTGATGCCCAGTCTATCCTGAGCAGCTGCCCCCCTCATCCCGGCTAGCCACCCCTATATATTTTTTAACATGACATCAGATGGTATGGAATAGCCCTTTGTCCAGTTTGGGTCAGCTGTCCTGGGTCTGTCCCCTCCCAGCTCTTGCTGCACTCCCAGCCTGCCCGCTGGTAGGACAGAGCAAGGAGCTGAAAAGTCTTTGGCTTGGTATAAGTACTGCTCTGCAATAATTAAAATATCGGCAAGTTATCAGCACTCTTCTCGTCCTAATCCAAAACACAGGAAAATTAACCCTGTCCTAACTGAAACCAGGACATATATCCACCCCTTACACCATACCATTTATGTCATGCTGAGGTTACACTCTTTTCAGTACATTCTAATTAATCACCATTTTCATCTGTGGTATATAGCAATCATGGTAGTGATGACATACAGTATTATACAGTAATTAATATAGTACGATTCAGCTCATGGGCTACTAACACCCAGTATTCAATCCCCTTGAGGTACACATCGGACCTCCCTCATTCTTTTGCATTACCCACCAAGTGCCTCCAGGTCTCTGAGCAAAAGCAATCCTGCGAATGGGTTTGCCTCTTCCTGAGGCAGGAGTAGCCCAGACTGTCTTTCCCAGCATGTTTCTTATATGCACTACAGGAACTTTATCCCCTTCTACAGTATGTAACAGGTTTGATTGGGCAGGTCCAGCTCGGTTAGCAGATCCCCTAGTATTGACTAACCAGGTGGCCTTTGCCAAATGTGTGTCCCAATTTTGGAATGTCCCAGCACCCACTGCTTTCAGTGTAGTCTTTAACAATCCACTATATCCCTCAACATTCCTGGAGGCTGGTGCATGATAGGGAATGTGATACACCCACTCAATACCATGTTCTTTGGCCCAAGTGTCTATAAGGTTGTTTCAGAAATGAGTCCCATTGTCTGACTCAATTCTTTCTGGGGTGCCATGTCGCCATAAGACTTGTTTTTCAAGGCCCAGGATAGTGTTCCAGGCGGTGGCATGGGGCACAGGATACGTTTCCAGCCATCCGGTGGTTGCTTCCACCATTGTAAGTACGTGGCGCTTGCCATTACGTGTTTGAGGGAGTGTGATGTAATCAATCTGCCAGGCCTCTCCATATTTATATTTCAGCCATCGTCCTCCATACCAAAGAGTCTTTGATCATTTGGCTTGCTTGATTGCAGCGCATGTTTCACAATCATGAATAACCTGTGCTATAGCGTCCATGGTCAGGTCCACCCCTCGATCACGAGCCCATCTGTATGTTGCATCTCTGCCTTGATGGCCTGAGGTGTCATGGGCCCATCGGGCTATGAATAATTCACCCTTATGTTGCCAGTCCAGGTCCACCTGAGCCACTTCGATCTTAGCAGCCTGATCCACCTGCTGGTTGTTTTGATATTCTTCAGTAGCCCAGTTCTTGGTCACATGAGCATCTACATGGCGTACCTTTACAACTAGGTT
>CM021766.1:71813298-71831291 GCA_011076525.1 Nettapus auritus
TTCTTGGTCACATGAGCATCTACATGGCGTACCTTTACAACTAGGTTCTCTACCCGGGCAGCAATATCTTGCCACAACGCCGCAGCCCAAATGGGTTTGACTCTGCGCTGCCAGTTGTTCTGCTTCCATTGTTGTAACCACCCCCACAGGGCATTTGCTACCATCCATGAATCAGTATAAAGATAGAGAACTGGCCATTTTTCTCGTTCAGCAATGTCTAAAGTCAGTTGGATGGCTTTCACTTCTGCAAACTGACTCGATTCACCTTCTCCCTCAGTAGCTTCTGCAACTTGTGTAGGACTCCATACAGCAGCCTTCCATCTCCGATGCTTTCCCACAATACGACAGGACCCATCAGTGAACAGAGCATATCTCTTCTCATCTTCTGGTAGCTTGTTGTACAGTGGGGCTTCTTCAGCACGGACCACTTCCTCTTCTGGTGATGTCCCAAAGTATCTGCCTTCTGGCCAGTCCATAATAACTTCCAAGATTCCTGGGTGACTGGGGTTTCCTATTCGAGCCCGCTGAGTAATCAGTGCAACCCACTTGCTCCATGTAGCATCAGTTGCATGATGTGTAGAGGGGACCCTTCCTTTGAACATCCAGCCCAGGACTGGCAGTCGGGGTGCCAGGAGGAGCTGCGCTTCAGTACCGACCACTTCTGAAACAGATCAAACTCCTTCATATGCTGCCAATACTTCCTTTTCGGTTGGAGTGTAGCGGGCCTCAGATCCTCTGCATCCCTGACTCCAAAACCCTAGGGGTTGACCTAGGGTTTTCCCAGGTTCCTTCTGCCAGAGGCTCCAGGTGGGGCCATTTTCCCCGGCTGCGGTGTAGAGCACATTCATTACATCTGGTCCTGTTCGGACTGGCCCAAGGGCTACTGCATGAACTATTTCCTGCTTAATTTGATCAAAGGCTTGTCGTTGCTCAGGGCCCCATTCAAAATCGTTCTTCTTACGGGCTACTTGGTAGAGCAGGTTTACAATCAGACTGTAATTTGGAATGTGCATTCTCCAAAACCCCACAACACCTAGGAAAGTTTATTTTTCTTTTTTGCTAGTTGGTGGAGACATAGCTGTTATTTTGTTGATAACATCCATTGAGATTTGACGATATCCATCTTGCCATTTTATTCCTAAAAACTGGATCTCTCGTGCAGGTCCTTTAACTTTTTTTTTTTATGGCAAAACCAGCCTTCAGAAGGATGTGGACTATTTTCTTCCCTTTCTCAAAAACTTCCTCTGCTGTGTCACCCCACACAGTGATGTCATCAATGTACTGCAGGTGTTCAGGAGCTTCCCCCTGCTCCAGCGCAGACTGGGTCAGTCCATGGCAAATGGTAGGGCTGTGTTTCCACCCCTGGGGCAGCTGATTCAAAGTGTATTGGACACCCCTGCAAGTGAAGGGAAACTGTGGCCTGCACTCTGCTGCTAGAGGGATATCAATTGTGGCATACCACTTGGCTGCCTTTGATTCCAGTTCATACTGGAGTTCTAGCATGTCCAGCACTGCAGCGCTCAGTGGTGGCGTCACTTCGTTCAGGCCACGGTAGTCCACTGTTAGTCTCCACTCACCATTAGACTTTTGCACTGGCCATATGGGGCTATTAAAAGGTGAATGAGTCTTGCTGATCACTCCTTGGCTCTCCAGCTGACGAATTAACTTATGGATGGGAATCAGGGAGTCTCGATTGGTGCGATATTGTCGCCGGTGCACAGTTGTGGTAGCGATTGGCATTTGCTGTTCTTCGACCCTCAGCAACCCCACCACAGAAGGGTCCTCTGAGAGACCAGGCAAGGTGGACAGCTGTTTAGTGCCCTCTGACTCTAAGGCAGCTATGCCAAAAGCCCACTGGTACCCTTTTGGATCCTTGAAGTACCCTCTCTTGAGGTAGTCTATGCCAAGGATGCATGGAGCCTCTGGGCCAGTCACAATGGGATGCTTTTGCCACTCATTCCCAGTTAGACTCACTTCAGCTTCCAATACAGTTAGCTGTTGGGATCCTCCTGTCACTCCAGAGATACAGATGGGTTCTGTCCCTTTATAGATTGATGGCATTAGAGTACATTTTGCACAGGTGTCTACTAAAGCTTTATACTTCTGTGCATCTGACGTGCCAGGCCATCGAATCCACACGGTCCAATAAACTCAATTATCCCTTTCCGCACCCTGGCTGGAGGCAGGGTCCCTCTAGTCCTGGTCAGAATCTTCATTTCTGTGTTTAAAGGACTGCCTACTTGGAGCAGCAAACTTTTCAGAGAACTCCTTTTTCCCAATTGTTTTCTTTTGCAACTCACGTACCCATGCCTCTAGGGTTGCGGTAGATTTTCGATCCCATTTCCTCATGTCCTGTCCGTGGTCACGTAGGTAAAACCACACGGTGGCACGGGGTGTGTACCCACCATATCGTCTTCCTTGCATGGATAAATGCTTACCCCTGACAGCTGAAACACTGGTTTGTATAGGTGGGGAGGAAAATAATATCTCTTCAAGTTGGTGGACCTTTTCAGAAAGTTTCTCCACAGCCGAGACGCAGGCTTGTAAGGAAGAGGAGAGACTTTCTTCATACCACCGGAGTTGTCTAGCCACTTCATACACTGTGGGTTCGTCACGTTCTCTCCAGGTCATTACTGCCAATGAGCTGGCATATGATGATGGTGCACTCCGTACAAACTTCCGCCACATGGGTCAGGTACACCTGATGTCATCTGGATCTAGGGATATTTGTTCATTGTCTAGGTCCTCATAAATCACCTCCCGTACTGCTAATTCCCTCAGGTACTGGATTCCCTTCTGCATAGTGGTCCACTTGCCTGGATGACATACAATTTCTTCCTTGTAGGGATACCTTTCCCTCACAGCTGACAGGAGACGCCTCCAGAGGCTGTAAGATCGTACTCTATTTCCAATTGCTTTGTCAATGCCTGCATCTTTAGCAAGGGATCCCAGCCGCTCGGTTTCATTTCTATCTAATTCCACGCTCTCGGCTCCAGTGTCCCAGCACCGGAGCAGCCAGGTGACAAGCTGCTCACCTATAGAGCGGCTGAAATCTCTTTGCACGTCTCGTAGCTCACGCTCGCATAGGTCTCAGGTAGATACTGCTATTTTTGATACATCTTCATCTTCATCCTCCTGCTCCCTGGATGGCCCAGCCTTGTCTTCTCTACACCTAGACCCAGCAGAAGACTCTCTGTGTTCTAAGCAACCTGAGTCTCTGTACCATTTTTTCACCTTGGTTATGGGGACAACTTGCACTGCTATAGCTTGTTTCTCTGGCCCAGCCATAGGGTCTACCACTGGGACTGGATTACCCTCTGCAGGTGCAACTTGAACGGCTACAGCTCGTTTCTCTGGCCCAGGAGCTGGAGCAACTGCAGAAGCTGGAGCTGGAGCAGCAACAGGAGCTGGAGTGGCTGCAGGAGCTGGAGCAGGAGCATCTGCAGGGGCTGGAAGTGGAGCAATTACAGAAGCCGGAACTGGAGCAGCTGCAGGAGCCAGAGAGGCTGCAGGAGCCGGAGTGGCTGCAGGAGCTGGAACTGGAGCAGTTACAGAAACCGGAGCTGGGGCGGCTGCAGGGGCTGGAGTGGCTGAAGGGGCTAGAACTGGAGCGGCTGCAGGGGCTAGAACTAGAGTGGCTGCAGAGGCTAGAACTGGAGCGGCTGCAGGAGCTGGAGCGGCCACAGGGGCTGGAACTAGAGCGGCCGCAGGGGCTGGAACTGGAGCGGCTGCAGGGGCTGGAGCTGGAACTGGAGCGGCTGCAGGGGCTGGAGCTGGAGCGGCTGCAGGGGCTGGAGCTGGAGCTGGAGTGGCTGCAGAGGCTGGATCTGGAGCGGCTGCAGGGGCTGGAACTGGGTTGATAGTAGCATCAATTGCAGCTCGATAAGCATAGGCCAGACCCCAGCACGTTACAGTGAGTTGTGTCACTTTGGAACTGCCAGAGTCATTACACCTCTTTTTCAAGCATTTTACCAGTTTTTTAGGGTTTTGCAGTTGTTCAGGGGTGAATTTCCAAAACATCGGAGGTGCCCACTGCTCTAGATGCTTGCCCATATCCTCCCACACTCCCTGCCACTCACCACTATCCCGCCTCAGGACTGATCTCTGGATGAGTTTCCTAAGTAGTTGTTTAACCTTAAGCAAAACCTGAAGCATATTCAGTAGACATAACAACAAGAACATGCTGGTCTGAGTATCCCAAGGATATTCAACATCTTGGAGAACTATCGTAACTAGCTTGGAGGATAAGAGGGTGGTGAAGGAGAAAAGGGAAGTGAACAAGTAGGAAAAAATATCTTCCCCTGTCCCCTCCACAGACTGGCTCCCTGGCGAAAAAAGGCAATAGGTGTAATTGCTAATAGTTTCCGAGATATGGTTTCCAATGTACAGTCAACGACAGTGCTGAGTACAAGTACCAGGTTAGCGTCATGACCAGACATTTTATCATACTATAAGCTATTGCTACACAGCACAGTACCGTAAGGATCTTAAACCAGGGCCTGGAAACAATAACCAGCACGACAGGGATCACATACTGGAGGTAATGTGCTATAAAACACAATTTGGAATACAGGCGCAGCAGACGCGAGATTAAAGCAATCAGCATTGTGACTAGCAACTATTAAGCAGGTCTAATACTTATACCAATTTAAGTTTAACACACTCTGATCAGATCTGTCGTTATCTCAACCTTTCGAGCCCCACGTTGGGTGCCAAAAAGGACTGTTGTGGTTTAACCTGGCCGGCAGCTAAACACCACACAGCCGTTCGCTCACCCTCCCCCCTCCCTCTCTGGGATGGGGGAGAGAAACGGAAAAGTGAAACGAGAGTTGAGATAGAAACAGTTTATTAAGATAAGAAACAACAACAATAATAATAATAGTGTGTATGAAACAAGTGATGCACAATGCAATTGCTCACCACCCGCTGACCGATGCCCAGTCTATCCTGAGCAGCCGGCCCCTCCATCCCGGCTAGCCACCCCTATATATTGTTTAGCATGATGTCAGATGGCATGGAATACTTCTTTGTCCAGTTTGGGTCAGCTGTCCTGGGTCTGTCCCCTCCCAGCTCTTGCTGCACCCCCAGCCTGCCCGCTGGCAGGAAAGAGCGAGGAGCTGAAAAGTCCTTGGCTTGGTACAAGCACTGCTCTGCAACAACCAAAACATCGGCATGTTATCGGCATTCTTCTCATCCTAATCCAAAACACAGCACTCTACCAGCTACTAGGAGGAAAACTGTCCTAACTGAAACCAGGACAGCTACCCACCTCCAAGGTGCGACCACCACTCACTGAGCATGTGCTCTGAATTTCTTGGAGCCTATACCGTTAAACAGAAATGGGAAAATTTTCCACCAATCATAACTAAGATATGCTTGACTAGAGTCACTCAAGCTCCACCTGAAAGATAGAAAATTATATAAATTGGCCTAAGAGAGAGAGGATTTCGGGGAAGATACCATCGTTAGGGGAGATACCATCCCCACTGGGACGCCTTTGTGTGAGATTTGAACACTTGGTTATACTGTGTGTCTCCACCGAAACTTAGAAATCTCTATAGAGTCTTTTTGCCTTTTAAAGCGTTAATTTCCAGGCTGCACACCTGTGTATTCATGCATTCTAGCTTGCTTTTACAGACAGTAACTATCGCTGGCAATCCAAAGGACCTGGGTACCTGTTGCTGTAATAAATTGCACTTAACTGCATTGTTCCTAGCCATGATAGTTCTCATTGAACATGACTGGAGTTAGGAAGGTTATACATTAATGATGAATCCATGACCGTGGTAGTTCAGTGCTCTGAATCTGACCAGACCCATGTCGGTTAGTGTGATACTGGTGAATCTGTGACTGTGATATCTCAGTACCCTATATCCAACTGGACTCGTAATTGGCTACACCCCTTAACGCAACACAGGTCCATTGATATTTTTGGAAAAATATTTTGAAGCTACAATTTTGACTTTTTCTGCCTTTTTCAGAAGGAAAAAGGCTCTCAGACAATCCAGGCCTAGCCCGGACTGCAGCAAATCTAAATTAAGTGTAATTTTTTCCCCAGTAAGGTGATTTCCAGTCAAGTCTAGCAGTTTAGTTTAGTTACAAGACAGTACAAATGCAAGATGATGGAGGAAAAAATATACTTTGCCTGCAGCTCAGAAGCATGAGATAGCTGCTACTGCAGCTGAATGTAAGGACAATTGACTTGTACAGATGCACAAGAGTGGGAACTGCTGTCTTTTGTTGTTGCTGTTCCTCCTAAATGTTTAGAACATCATATAACCTACATCATCTACTGAATATTTCCCTTGTCAGATGAATTCTGTCTTGCTGCCTCAGGTGCTATACAGTTTTCAGGGAACACTCACAACTAGCTAAGGACAGTAACTTTATATTTGGAAAAAGGCTTAAGTATAAAACAACCTTGAAGAGAACTGTAAAATAAAAGACAGTGAAGAAAGAATTATTTCTGATTTATATGGCAAATGAACCAATGAAATAAAACTAAGAGGAAGTAGAAAATACAAACGGGCTCTGAATAGACATTAGCTAGTTATAATTTTTAATTGATTATTCTTGTTGATATTGATGTTTTTTGATGATTTTTTAATTGATGACTCTTGATGACTTGAACCATTTACACTTATTCAAGCATCATTGTTATTGTTTCTATTGAAGAATAAATTGGAATTACTGGTGTTCTTAAAAACCCATAAGGTTTTGTAGATTTTCACTAAATCATCAAGACTTCACCAGATGAAGAATTTAAGCTATTGATATTTTTCCATATCCTGTCCTGAAATAAAATTTTTCATTACACTCTTAGTTCTAACATGCCCATATTGACTCCCAATTTTATGCCCTTGTTTCCTAATATGAAAAATGAAAATTTCTTAAAGGGCTGAGACACTTCATTAAAGTCCACAATTATTATCTTAAATCAATTGAAGAAGTACAAAATTTGAATTCCATATCTGTTGTGTTTCTTTTTTTTTTTTTTTTTAATTCTTTAAAATAAATATATATACATTTCCCATTCAGAGGTGCTCTATAACTTAATCAGCAGATCATGTGGGAATTATGGTAAAATACTCTTACCGAAAAGGTTCAGCTCTTATTTTTCGTTCTTCCTATCTAACTCTTACACTACATTCAAAGAGCAAAAAGGAAGTGAGTAATGGTAGAGGCAAAATCAGGGATGAAATGGAGGCAGTAGCTAAATGTTTAAACTTGGTGGTAAAAGAAAACAAACAAACAAACAAAAACATTTCTAGATTTTACAAAGTTGGTCCCAACTTCTCTCACACAGTCTTTACACACTTTTAACCAATTCAAGGGAGCAAGATAAGCATTCGTCTTCAGTATGCTCTCCTTTAGTCAACATGGAGAGAAGAAGAGATTTTAAGGCAAATCCCTTAAAATTAAAAATAAATAAATAAATAAATAAACATATTGTTATAAAAAAAATAGAAAATATATATAAAAAAATAAACACATATGTTATTTATATGTGCTTTTAAGAACAGACTACCTCTTTCTGATTTTATCCTATACTACTCTCCTAGTATAGGAGAGGTAGGAAGAAATATTTTCTTTTTAAGATATAGGGTCATAGAATTATAGAATGGTTTGAGTTGGAAGGAACTTTAAAGATCATCTAATTCCAACCCCCCTATCATGGACAGGGACACTTCCCACTAGACCAGGTTTCTCAAAGCCCCATCCAACCTGGCCTTGAACACCTCTGGGGATGGGGCATCCACAGCTTCTCTGGGCAATCTATGTCAGTGCCTCATGACTCTCTGAAGAATTTCTTCCTCATATCTTATCTAAACCTATGTTCTTTTAGCTTAAAGCTATTACCCCATGTCCTATCATTATACTCCCTTAAAAAGATACTCTCCCCAGCTTTCCTATAGGTCCCCTTTAGGTACTGGAAGACTGCTATAAGGTCTCCCCGGAGCCTTCTCTTCTCCAGGATGAACAACCTAAAATTCCTCAGCCTACCTTCGTAGGAGAGGTGCTCCAGCCTCTTGATCATCTTTGTGGCCCTCCTCTGGACTCGTTCTAATACTTCCATGTCTTTCTTGTGCTGGGGGCCCCAGAGCTGAAAACAGGGCTCCAGGTGGGTTCTCATGACAGTAGATAAGAGGGGGAGAATCACTTCCCTCGACCTGCTGTCCATGCTTCTTTTGATGCAGCCCAGGATATGGTTGGCTTTATGAGCTGCAAGCACACATTTCTAGCCCATCAACGAACACCCTGAGGTTCTTCTCCTCAGGGCTGCTCTCAATCCTTTTTCCATATGGCCTGTATTTGTGTTTCAGATTGCAGCAGCACATATGCAGGACCTTGTACTTGGCCCTGTTGAACCTCATTAGGTTTGCCCAGGCCCACCTCTCATACTTGTCCAGGTCCCTCTGGATGGCAACCCTTCCCTCCAGTGTGTTGACCACACCACACAGCTTGGCGTCATCAGCAAACATGCCAAGAGTGCACTCAATTTTACTGTCTATATCACTGACAATGATTTTAAATAGTGCTGGTCCAAATACTGACTCTGAAGAACACCACTCATTACTGATCTCCACCTGGATATTGAGCCATTGACTGCAACTCTTTGAGTAGGACCATGCAGCCAATTCCTTACCCACCAAGTGGTCCATCTATCAAATCCATGTCTCTCCAATTTAGAGACAAGATATCATGGGGGGCAGTGTCAAATGCTTTGCACAAGTCCAGGTAGATGATGTCAGTTGTTCTTCCTCTATTCACCAAAACAATAAAAGAAGGCCACTAGATTTGTCAGGCATAATCTCCCCTTAGTGAAACCATGTTGGCTGTCATCAATCACCTCCTTGTTTTCCATGTGCCTTAGCACACTTTCCAGGAGGACCTGCTCCATGATCTTGCCAGGCACAGTGGTGAGACTGACTGGCCTGTAGTTCCCCATGTCTTTTTTCTTCCCTTTTTTAAAATGGGGTTACGTTTCCCCTCTTCCTGTCAATGGGAACTTCACCTGACTGCCACAACTTCTAAAATATGATGGACAGTATCTTATCAACTTAATCTACCAGTTCCTTCAGGACCCACATACGTATCTCATCAGGTCCCATAAACTTGTACAACTTCAGGTTCCTTAGATGTTCTCAAATCTGATCTTCTCCTACGCTGAGTAGGTCATAATTTTTCCAGTCCTTGTTTTGCCTTCTGGGGCCTGGGCCATATGGCTGGAGCTCTTATCGGTGAATATTGAGGCAAAATAGCCACTAAACACTGAACCATAAACCATATGAAACATTGGATTTTCTCAATTATTATTTACTGTATCTCCACCTTTCTGTAATTGTCTCTTCTACCTGAAACGATCTTCCCTTGTCATGGAGACAATAATTTTATCTTCACTATATCCCATATTAAACTTGTAATTTTATTTTTTTTCCCATAAAATTGCTTATGGTACTGTATATTAAGAACAGCATATTATATGGGATTTTAAAACATCATGTGAGGAGAAGCAATGTCACCCTTCAACGCTAGTTTCCACACAAATAAATTTAAGTTGAGCAACTCCTTGTAGCAAACAACCTGTAACGTATGAGCAACACAAATTGACAGCTTCATGTCTCAACATTAAATCAAAATACAAGTAAAAGGCAGAGTACACAGTCAAGAGATTTACATTTTGTTTACTTTTGATTTACATTTTTGTTTACATTTGTTTACAAACAAACAATGGAAACAACTGGCATACTGCAAAACATTTCAGTAGGAAAACAAACAAAGAAACAAACAAACCTGTTTTCAATTTTCAGGCAGGCAATGGCTGATGTAATTGTAATACATTATTGACACACATGTAAAAAATAAGCTTGAGGTCCATGCCAAAACAGTAATTCTTATCATATACGCACAGAATATATTTTCTTTTAAGAACTTAAAAACATCAAAACAAATAAAAAGGTTTGTATGAGATGAGTATTATATATACTCCTGCATTCATTCTGTACTAAAAGCTGTAACTTTGTAGAAACTCCAAACTTACTTTAAACAATAAGGATTCAGACCAATATCCTGAAGCTCTCTGAAAACGGAGACCTTCATCTTTCATTGCACTGGATTTTATCGCAGTATTGCCTTGAAGGAAAAAGTATTATTTGCCTGTGGATTCGTGAAGAAGTCAAAATACTAAAAGTGTCAGATCTTCTGCTCCCAGTAAGATTTGTTGTTATTGGTACAAAGTCAGAGGCATCATTAACTTTAACTATTCACAAGGGTACCACCAATATCCCACTTAACTACTTCCCACTTAATTAATGTACTAAGTTTCCCAGAAATCAATTGACATTAAGATATCCTTGTTTGTTCATGAACATATTAATGTGTACTTTTTCATTTATATGATTAAAATATTGTTATGTAGATCAAGATTATTAATCCTCAAGAATATAAAGAAATTATAATGCTTTATTATTGACATCATACAAAAAAAAAAAAAAAAAAAAAAAGAAAAAAAAGAAAAGACATTCTTTTAGCTCTGAAAAATGCTAAAGGGGTAAAAGACGCTTTACAATATAAGGTCACGATGCTGAAAACTTTAAGATATAGGGTAAATCATCACTGAAGTACACGGCAAATCTGTTTCTTTTATTTAAATGGAGCAGAAATTCTTCAGTGATTTTAATGACCAAATCCTGAAATTTTCTATTTACAGAAGCCCATATTATAAATTTTATAATTTATAAATTTATAATGAATAAACAAATTAAAAAATAAATAGAGAGAACAAGAAAGCTGCATAAAAATAAGTAAATAAATAAATAAATAAAATAATAAATAAAAATAAATAAAAATAATATTTAAAAAAAAAAACACAATAGGATGCCTACACAACAAACAACTGTCAACTGTCACTATATACATCTTGGAAAAATACTCTCATGATAGAAATTGTGGAACTCTAATGCAAAATTTGTCAGACTGCTCTTTACACAAAATCACTAAATAATATTGCAAACAGTTCTTCAGTGTAGATAGGATATCTGCAATGCAGGTCACTGGAAGGAAATTCTGCCTGTATTTACTATATATATGCTGATGCATGTTTATGTATTGCTTACATGCCTACTTGCACAGAGAGTCTGCCACATAAACACAGCATTTTTTTTTCTTTTATCTATGCTTAAAAATAAATAAGTATGGTTATTACTGTGACATATGCCCAACAGCATAACATCTCTACTAATATATATATATATTTTCATAGCTTCCCCTCTTCACTAGTTATTTTGATGATAGCTAATTCTATTTATCTGCCTGTCCTTTTATCCATCCATGCTCGCTCTCATATATGCAGTGCTAGCATATTCAAAATTATTATTTGCTGCCTTAGTACTAAAAGAATTCAAAGCCAAGGTGTTAGCCAGTTTAGCCAGCTATTTAAATTCTTTGACTACAACTATGTGAAATGAATGGCAACAGGTAGCAGATTAGATTTTGGCTTCAGGGTGAATCAAGAATCAAGATCTAGGCATGGTTTGGGTTCAATTTCAATAGTTCTCATTAAAACAGTGTTCTGGGAAAAAAAAAAAGAAAAAGAAAAAAAAGAAAAAAAAGAAAAAAAAAGCACATTTCATAATCTTATCTTTTTCCCCTCCAGACTTTCTGTTCTCTTACTGCAAATTAAGGAAGAAATAGTTCTTCCCCAAACATTAAAACCACTAAAAACAAACAAACAAACAAACAAACAAAAAACAAGCAAACAAATGAAAACTTTTAGTTTGGATTGCACCCAAAGTAAAAACTGCAGCACAGGGGCACGTCTTTCAAGGTTGCTGTGTCAGGCTGTTTTTTCATTCTCAGATTGAAGATTGAATGCAGTGGCAGCCTGAAGATGCTGCCTCTCAAAAGAAAAGGAATCTAAATATCTTAATTGCAGCATTTTGTCCCTGGGCGAGGCAACAACTTCTTATCTTCTTTCTTTTTTTTTTTTTTTTTTTTCTTTTTTTTTTCTTTTTTTTTTTCTTTTTTTCTGAGTTTGGAACTCAGTGGATGTCAGGAAATGCAAAGTATTTATCACATATACCACTCTCAAGATATTATGCTTCAGTGATGGACTTCCTTGTCATTTAAAAATCGGCCTCAGCCAAATCCCATTGTGCTGTCTCTGACACCCACACTTTTTGCCAGCAGGGCCTATAATGTGAGCTGCTTGAAATTTTTCTCACTCTTGCATTCAAAAGCACTTGAACTATGAACTTTGCATTAGCTCTCTCTTGCTATATTCTCATTTGCAGATACTATTTTTATGACATGGCTACTAAAGGAAAGTTGCATGAAAAAGAGAGATCATTAAAATCCCTGTGATGTGCCTAAAACTCTCTACTGTCTCCCTTGCACAAAGCTCCCTCTCATTTCTTCTTACATTCAATGGAAAGGAAAAAAACAAAACAAAACACAAAACAGTGCTTAGTGCTTAAAACAGTGCTTAGCTGCAAATATATTGATTAGATAGCTGTATGCTTCTTGCTATAAGAAATACGGGTCCGAATTAGAATAACAGAATCATAGCATATCCTGAGTTGGAAGGGGCCAAAAGGATGATCAAACGGATGATCAAATTCAGCTCCCAACTCCCTGGAGGACACCCCAAAAACATCCCCGGGGAACCTGTTCCAGTTTTTGACCACCCTCTCACTGAAGAATCTTTTCCTGAAACCCAACCTGAACTTCCCGTCACAGCTTCATGATATTCCCTCAGGTCTTAGCAATTGCAACTGCTTTTCCCTCACTACTGTTTCTGTATTCAGTTACCAATTTTAACTGGTTTAATAGTAATAGGATGCCATTGGCAACTTCCCTTAGCCAAATTTAATTGAAATGATCAACAGGTTCTAAGGTTACTGGGAGACACAGTTATATACAGATGGAGAGACTCTGAATGCATACATCTCATTTCTTCAAGAAACTGGGCTGAAAATTCTTCATCAAGACAGTTGGACATCACAGTTAGTTTA
The DNA here is from genome assembly GCA_011076525.1 of Nettapus auritus. Taxonomy (NCBI): domain Eukaryota; kingdom Metazoa; phylum Chordata; class Aves; order Anseriformes; family Anatidae; genus Nettapus; species Nettapus auritus. The sequence continues at coordinate 71,826,312 of CM021766.1, forward strand.
CCAACCTTTGCTCCAAACCCCACTCGTGGTGTTGTCTGGTAAAAACTTTACTAAAAATAGTGGATCAGAGCAACAATTACATCAATGACATCTAAAATGTATAAACCCATAATGATCTATGAACTCACAACTCCCTGTTTGAGAAGTTGGTGTTGGTCCCTTCTTTTTATGACATTAAAACTCTCTATGAAGGGATAAAAGGATCAAAATATTTTCTTTATGGTTTGTGAAAAGTCTTTTCTTACTTTTCTAGCTAGGTTCACTTATACTGTATGCTTTATTGTTTCTCCCTTAGGGGAAAAGTCATCTCACATGAAAAAATAGAGGCATGAAGCTATGAAGGAATGAGAAAGCTCAAAGGAGTTCCAACACTGGGGAATAACTGAAGAATAAAAGACCACAAAGTGAAACTCTGAAGTTCTGTACCAGAAGTGGTAGCACTGTGTATCTTGCTACAGTCTTGGAGGCACAAAATAAAAAGTAAAGGTATGAGCTAATTTACATGTAATATCACTCTTTGAAAAAAAGTTAGTTGTTGTGTGAGTTGATATAGATGTGAATCACTGTAGCTGATTGACTAATTCATGCGGGCTTTTCTCTTGTCGGGTTTCCTGTGGGGAATATTCCCATGACAGGTCTCTGAAGGGCTCCTGAATAAAACAGATAAAATCTGGTGTACATCCATAGGCTGGTTTGTTTGTTTGTTTAAACAGAAGAGAATTAAATCAATATGCTGTGTGCAGTAGGATCAGATTCCTCGTAACCTGCAAGCGTTCAAAGGATCAGGACTACTAGTAAACATGTCTACAAGTGGGATGCAAAACATATTTTAAATGCATTTATATTCAAAATGTTTATTTTTCTCAATATGTATTATTCAGTATTCACTGCTTATTTTGTACTAGATTCAAAGGTGCAGAAAGTAATATTACTTGTATCCTCCCCACATATCCTTAAAGGAATGGAGGAAACTTCTAGCTTCATGGTGAAGTGTTTTGCTAAAAATAATAACAGCAGAAGTTTACATTTTATCACGGTTCTAAGGCAACAACTAGGTTTATACCATGGGAAATGTAGCAAAGGAGATATTAACTGTCATATAACAGAGAATTAGCTCCAAATGTCTGTTTCATGTGACCCAGCCAAAGCAGTCAAACACTGCTCTGTGACTGTGGTTGGAATGCTGTATACAAGATAGTTGGCCAAAGCTCTCTTCAGATAGAAAAAAAAAAATAAAATAAAAAAATCAAGAAATCAGAGAGCTGCACAAGCTGCAGGAGAGGATATGGTGGGAAATCAGTTCTTTTTGCAGATTTGTGTACAATTGTTTAGAGATGAGATGTCTGCTCTTCAAAAATCTGACTGGCCTGCCCTGGCTATACACTGCATCTACACTAATAACGTAAGCAGTAATATGGATTTGTCTCAAGTAAATAAAAACTTTTTTTTTTTTTTTTTTTTCTATATTATTAAATGGCATTATTGTGATAGATTTTCTTGTACACTTGCAGTGAAATTTGCAAGTGTGCTTGATGTATTAGCACACGCCTGAAATCGTTAGTAAAAGGCAACATGTTTGCAGCCACCCTGTTCAAAGGAAAGGAGAATTTAATAGTGTAGATGTGAGCCATTCTGTGACAACTGGTCTCGTACTGTGCATATTTAACAGAATTGATTTTGACTAAATAACCAACTAACAAGGAAGCCAACTTTTACTTGTTGAAATATATTATGTTCTAAGACAGTTCTAAGTCGTTTCAAAATTAGACTCTACAAACATCACCAGTCTCCTTGTTAACCTTCTGCATATATTTTTGTTTATGGAGCAACATGTGCTAATTACTTGAAAGCTACAGAAAAATAGAAGGTAACTTCTCAGTTGAATGTTAGGGATGTGAATATATTAAATTGGATGTTCCTTAATCTGCTGTTATTTTGTATTCATCTATGTGTAGATCAAAATGCTATTTTGACCCCTACAGCTGTTCATGTTCTTGAGCAAACCATGTCAGGAGCAGTCTCTTTCCCACCACCATTCACTCACCCCCAGTTCAGGATGGCAGAAACAATCAACTTTGAACAAATGGGAAGAAGCAGCAACTAAGGTTTCTTTTGCCATCATGTGTGTCCCTTCATTCAAAATAGCTCAAATCTGACCCTGTTAGGTGATAATGTAATGTTTCATCTAACAATTTAAAAAGAGGGAGGAAATTAGAAGTATAATTATCAAGCATTAAAGCTTTAAACGTGTATTGATAACAATTTCAGAAACAAATTCTCATTATAACAGCAATATTAATATGCACCAGAGACGTACAAACAATAGATACCACAGTTTTTCTAGATTCCAATAGATTTTGCTTCAGCAGTCCCTTTTAACAAAGAAGAATACATTCCTAGTACAGAAAGTCACACAGACCTAGGCACTGCACTAAAATGGAACATAAATGATGTACTGGCCTTCCACAGTAGAGCAGATTTCATGTGCAAAGAGGTTAAAGATAATCAATAACATGTTACTGAAATCAAATAAAAGGCGTTGAAGTGAACCAAAGGCTGTGAGTAGATAGCTATGTCTAAGTTTCTTCATGTTTAAAGACAAAACAGAATTACTTTGGCTTTGGCATGGAAAACACTACAGTTGTTTGTTGTAACTCAAAGGAATAAACAGCAATTATACAAAGGAATTTTATTTGTATTTGAGTAAGTGACTGGTCAGTTTAACAACCTTTAAGTGAAGGAACTGATATTCAAGAAACCTAAAAAAGCTAATCATTAAATTTATTCAGTTGGCTGTTCACACAAATTTTCAACTTGAATTTTCATACAGAATGTGTGTTTGTCTGCCAGATTTATCCTAATATGTTTTGAACTCATACTTTATCAAGTAATAAAGAGGTAGAAGTCTTTCAGAGATTACCCCTCTACAACTTAAATGAAAATTGACACCACTGCAAAAGAGTACCCTAGTAACGTTCTTTTGTAGGAACAGCCAATGTGTGCGTTAATCTGTAATCCTCATTCATTTGCCAGCCAGTACCTAGGCAACCAAAATATATTTGCCAGGCCAGGCAGCTAGAATGTAGTTTTACACCAGCAATTCCAAAGACTGGCACGTATGTGTCTAGAAGTGCAAAGAAAGATAAAGAGTGGAGAAACAGCTGTGGTATGGTAGCTGGACATGTGGAAGGGACCTTTGTGTGTTGTGACATGTTTAGGAGCCACAGGAAAGTGCATTTCATACAGAGAGTGGGGAGTAAAGTGCAGTCTAATGACAACGACATAGTGCAGTGAGAGTACTTATGTATGTAGGTTACAAAGCTTCATTAGATCTGATGTTTGGGAAGCAATTTGGGGTTGTTATTTTTATGAACAGGGCTCAGTCATAAAATTGAAGTACAGCTTTGAAAAAATATAGTTTCTTAATCCTCATTATAATCATCTAGACACTGAAACACAATCTGAGAGCACCATCCTCCCTTCTCAGGGATTTGGGTGAGGTACTGTTCTCATTGTTATGCTGGGTGCTTGTATGTCTGTGGGAAACACTAGAGAAGTAGTGCATTCTAATTGCTTTATCTGGTATGTAAAGTATGTATAAAATGTATATTGACTAAAAAATTGACTGACTAGACTAATGCTTCCACTATACAAAGCTGAAAATCCTCTTTCGTACTTTACATGGAGTGTATGTGTTAAAAACAGTCCCTTTATGGACTCCTGAAAAAAAAAAATAAAAAAAAAAATGTTTTTAAATATAACACACATGGTATATAAGATTCTAAGTTGCTTCTTAGGTACTTCTGTATTTATCGCAACATTTGAATGTAAAATGTTAACCAAGCTATTTCAATCATATTAGCCAGATGCTTCCACATTGTCTAACTCCTCTTGTTGAAGTCATGGGGACTCTGTATAGTCTCCTTATACACAACCTCTCTCTCTAGGAGTTTGTATGTTATTAATGATTAATTTTAGCTCTCACTTGATCAGTGGACTCTCTCCGGGCATCAGAAACCTAACAGCCACATAACAGTTTTCAGGATCAGAGCCCAGTGTATCTGTTAGTATAATGTACATTTATCATGTGTTATGATAAATTATATAAATATAAAATAACAATGGACATTGATATATGCCATTGATGTCAATGTGAGATTTCTCACTGAACGATTGACTTAGTGTTAGATCTCATGATCTTGCCTAGTTACTACACTGATTGCGATCCTAAAATTAAATTGGTCTTAAATTAAATCCTAAAGCTAAACTGAAATCCTGGAAACTGATTCATCATGCTTCAGCTGCATAAAAAGAATCTATTACAGGTGGCTTAAATGTCTCAAAGAAAGTTGCACAGATTTAGTTTTCATTTTTATCACAAGATTTAGATCTTTTATTTTAAAAATGATCCCTCACTCTGTGCCACTTTCTTTGAGACGGGGGGGGGGGCTGGGGGGAGAACCTTTATTGTAAAAGGCTTCCTTATGAGATTTAAGCTGTGAAAGTTTTTAGTAATTATTCTGCTTTCTAGAAGCTTTTAACAAATGCACAAAAATAGAAAACAAATTAATAAATATATAACAGAAGTAAATACTGAATTATTAATATATTTTTTCTTCCAGAATTACATCATCCTAACACTGAATGCAAGTCATTTAATTAGCTTCAAATTGAAACAAAACATAGCTTTGTGTCTATTAAATATTGATGCATGCCTGTTATTTCTTTTTTTTTTTTTTTTTTTTTTTTTTTTTTTTGATGACTTTATAAAGGCAATTATTGATTTGGCATATATTAATGTGGCATATAGGAACTTCACATTCAGTTTGCAAACCCATGTCACTACTGATGATACATCTTGTGCATTTGGATCTTTGCAATCTAGTGGAATAGAATAGATTTATTTTCCACTGCAGGGCTGGTCTGGGAGAGAGAAGGGAAGGGAAGGGAAGGGAAGGGAAGGGAAGGGAAGGGAAGGGA
>CM021766.1:71831391-71902740 GCA_011076525.1 Nettapus auritus
AAGGGAAGGGAAGGGAAGGGAAGGGAAGGGAAGGGAAGGGAAGAAGTCATAAATAGTTTGTCTTAAATCCATTTGCTGAAAATAGGCACTGTGACTAAGAGAGACAATATCCTTCAACAAGAAAATAATTATTCATCCTGATCTTGTGTTTCAGTGCAATGAAGAATCTGCTGCAATTTGTCTGCTTTTGTCTTATCCAAAAAGAAGTATACATCTAAACACAGATTTTTGCAATGCACTCCAAATTATATCATTTCAGATAACTTAGCCAGTCAAGCTAAGTATGCTCTACAGGTGTTTTCCAGATGAATACTAGATGGATGCCATCAGCTGCCACTTCTTGTAATTCAGCCGTTAATTAATGCAGTTAATTGCTAGATAAGTTACTTCGTGAACACTCTGATCTTAGAACAAACTCGGACAGAGCTTACCTTTGTTCTAGCTAATCTACTGAAAACAAATATTTGAATCAAGTGAAAGCTACTGGATCTTATTTTTCATTGCCCAGAATTTTCTATAACATTTTCACAAAGTGAGAGTAGTTGCCAAATGAAAATAGAAAAACCAGCTGTCATCCAGTTTGGCAGCTTTTCATTGGTTAATAAATAAATAAATAAATAATATTGCTTCACAGCAAGAGTGTTGTTCAGCATTTCTAGAAAAGTAATTTTCCAGAATCCGATGACAGGAATGCCAACTGTCTCTAAAATGTAGGCTATCACATAGTTTACAAAGGAATATGGAAGTCTAATCACCGTTCATTGTGATATAGAAGAGATAGACCATATCATGGAAAGAGTGAAAAATGGAGGATATCATTGGTGGGAAACTTTTCTTGGCTAGTCATTAATAGCAATAGGAATTTTTAGTCTCATGCTTCACCCAGTTGTGATTCTACTAACTCTAAATCAATGTCTATTGCTGAGAATAATATTGTATATAAAGGTTTGGTACTTGATAAAACAAATAAAAACAACCTCAACCACCAAAACCTACAAATTAATATATAACAAATAGAAACATTTTCCTTACAATGGATTTCTGAGCGTATAACTTATCAATATACTATTTATGGCACAAAGGCAAAAGGTGACCATACCGCCACTGTGAAAAATAAGATGAATTGACTATTGTCATGGGGTGGAGTGTGAACATATATTTCACCACTCACTCCCCCAGATGGACCTTTCACTCAGAGCCCTGCCAAACTGATGGCCCTCATTGTCAATTGTGATTGATGTGCCTTGTCTTGATGGTTGCATCCAGCTCAGAATAGGCTCTGGTGAGACAGGTAACAACACAATAGACAAGGACTAATTGAGCACACACCATCCAAATATGGCTGGTATGCAAATGTGACTGAGTCAATCATCTTACCCCATAAACAGGGGACAGTATAGAGCCAACTGAGAACTCCTGCATGTCAGCAGTCTGCCTGCTAGAATCTCCCCTTGAGTAGGGGTGCCTCTCAGGGTTACTCCTCAAGGTCAAAAGATTCCTTGGCAATGACAGGTCCTCTGTGAGTGACTAATAGCTAGCTTGTTGAAACTTTGCAATACTTGCTAAATTGTATTTTGGATTGATTGTTTACATAATCCTTTGGACATAAACCATTGACCAGGTCTGGGGCTAGAATTGGATCTAGACTCCTCCTAGAAGGAGTGTGAAATCAAAGGGTTCCATTCCAAACCTTGCCACTCAACAGGAGGGTCTCCTCAAACTTTAGACATAAACTGTTGACCAAGTCTGGGACTAACTTTGGATGCAACCACACCTATACTTCTCTCAGGAGTCTGGAAAGCAAGGTGGTCCACTCTCAACCTTATGACTGAACAGAGAGTCTCCTGAACAGGTGTGTTGGACCCCATCCTCTATGCAGTAAATAACCAAGTGTACCTTGTCATCTAATCTTGTTAAACCACTGTTTTGTTTACTATTAAACTTTGTCGAATTACTATTTTATATTGATAAACATAGTGCTGCTTCCCTCTTGCAAGTGAACTCTATCACTCTTCTATGACAGGAAGTGACCAGGAATGTATGGAATTCACCAGGTAAACAGCCAAATTTTTGCAAGGAATATTGGATCACAAAGACTATAAACAGTCTCCTAAGACTTCCCACGAGCAAAATCAAGATGTGGTAACATACACACCAGCAGTGCAGCAAACTTACTGTAGATTATGAAAAATAAATTAATAATGTGTATTAAAACAAAACAAATCTATAAAAACTATGTCCTGTATATATGATAGTATCTGTAAGCAGCAATTAAAACACAAAAAGAGCTGCTCCACATTTTCCAAAGTTTCACACTGGCAGCATGCTTTTCACTGGCAATTAACAGCAATAAATGATACATCAAAAAGTGTCAAAGGGAAACAGAGACTTTGATGAAGCACAAGCTGTTTCTAAAGAAGTTTGATGCTATTCAAAAAAGTCAGTATTTTTTTCTCCTCATTTTCAGTGCTATTATATTTTAACACCTTTCTAGTGTGCGATTGTGTCCTGTCACCTTCAATGAGCTCAATAAATCTGTTATATATTAGGTACCACCATTCCAAGCTAAAAATATTTTGATTAGAATATAATTTAGTTATTGCATTTCCCAAACACCAGCAGTTTGAGAAAGAAAGTTAACTCTTTCCTAAATATTACCTAGAGCCAGAAAATCTTAGCTCTTCTCCCTAAATTTCAATAACAGGTCATTTAACAGTGAACAACTTTTCAAAATCAGCCCAAAGAAATTTCCTCATTTTGATCATTTGTCATGAACATCTTCCAGACTCTAAGATGTGGGCTTGTTTCTTCAGTTCTTTTTCCACCAAACAATTCTGTCTTCATGCGGAAATAGCAACTAATATAAGAATTAGAATTATAAATAATCTTCATTTTCTACTTAATCCTTGCACCACCATAATCAGTACTTACTCCAGTAGTCCCCTGTATAAGATCAGGAATATCTAATTTTAGACAACTAATTGTGCAGATCCCATGGACAGAGGACATCATAATTCTCTTCAAAAGCATAGACCTGCTTTATCTATTCACTGATGACTTTATAACTACAGACTCCTTTTTACTTCATTGTCTAGTAAAACAAAGTTGAACCTTTATGTATATCCAGGGACAGGATATGATAGGTAATCATTGAAAGGAAGGGAAATAAAGTCAAATAAAAAGGCAAAGCAAGGCAAGAGTCTTAAATGACATATGCAGTCCCACCATATAGTAGGTAGCAGCACTAATTAGCATAAGAAAAATATTTCCTGTCACATGCAGAGCTGGAATCACAGGACTTCAGGATGAAAGGATTGCAATATGTCAGAATATATACCAGCTTTCAACCGCATCTGGAGGATCACAAGTTAGTAAACATCAAGAATAATCACCACATAGCTGAAATCCTCTAGAAGTATTCAGTCTTCAGGCCACAAATAGGGCATCCTACCACATAAAATAAAAAAAGTGATTTAATGTTTGTCAGACTGTACACTGGTCAAATTGTGTAGTTCAGGAAAAAAAAAAGCCTTATAATTTTCATTTATTCTGCTTCTTAATTTGATTACAATCCATGGGGAGTATATTCTCCTTTTTCTCTATGCAGAAGGATAAGAAATTAAGTCATAGTATTCCTACATAAGTAGTTTTGAAATCTCACAACATGAAAAATCATTAGACCATGAAAACATTTTCTGATTTTACAAATAGTGGCTTTGTGAGATATGTTTTCTAATTTTTAACTCTAAAGAAAGCTGTCATATACATAAGTCTTGATATTTTTCAGATAAAATTTTTCAATCATGAAGTAAGGATATCCCATATTTCATCTGTGCTTCATGCGAAGCAAGATTAACAAGGGTTCCTCCCATGCAGACTACCCATATACCCAAGACATTTAACAGCCTTTTTTTCCTTGGCTAATGTGCCCCACACTTTTTCTCCCAGGAGTTGCTGAGAGTTCCCTCTGCAACAATTCTTTAGCATCTTCTGTGACTCGTTTTCTCCCTCCATTGCATATCAAGAAGTCATAGAGAGATGGTGTGTACTCATGACCAAGAATAGAAATTCACATTCTTCTAGGCCTCTAGTTTGCTTCTGTTCCCTTTTCCCACAGAGGAGACATAGCTTATAGTTAGTATAAAAAGTTACATGTTTGACTCTTCTCACCTTTTCTTTTCCTCCTGCCTGCTGCTCTGGAGCATGGTAATACGACAAAGAGCTTCTCCATCTTCTAGATCTTCTACTATTTTCAAGAAAATTATCAGCTTCTCCTTCCCAAAGTACTTTTAAATGCAGCCTGTACCTTTCAAAGTACCTCCAAAGAAGCAGGATACTGTGATTATATATACTTTTCTGTACATAACTGTTGACTTTCAAGTGATACAGACACCAACACACCAGAAGGTCCAATTAATTTGTCCCTTAAAAGCGACTGGGTTCTAAAGTCTGTAGCCTTGTGATGTCAGTGCAAGAAATAGCTAGAAAACCTGATGGGAGTGCTTTTGTCTTGCAATGAACAAAAGCTACAGTAGCTTTTAAATAACTTCATATCTTAAGATCCAGGAAAGTACCTGCAGTGTTGACAAATATAATGATTTTATATTGCATGTTTAATGAGTCTTAGTTTCCTCCTACATGGATACGTGATTAATGGCTAGGTCTGTGAGAATTTTCCATTATTCAAAATCATTTTCATATTCCATTAAGATTGATGGGATTGGAACTACCTGGATAAATGTCATTTCAAATATCATGTGAAAGTGCAGTTGCTAGTAACAAAGGTGTTATGCCTTCTTAGGCCATCACTATGCCCTCAGCTAAAACAATTGCCAGTTTACAGTGCAAGGAGTTGGATAGAAAATAACTTCTGAAAGGAGCATGAGAGCCATATGGCAGACTGAGATGCAAGAAAACAAGTGCAGGGAGGAATGTAGGGTATATAATGAATTATATGACATAAGGTGTCAGATGGAGAAGTAACATATAAGAGGTATCTTTTCTTCTAGCAACTTGGGAAACATCTAATTTTTTTCAAACCTGAGTTTGGTTTGCTGCATCCATTTTGGGGTGAATAGCTTGAGCTTCAGAAATCCTGAGGTAAAAATAAGATTTAACATGTTCACTTTGCATTTAAAAGAGATTAAAGAAAATCCTGGAGTTTTTGGAAATCCAATTTGAGACTCTAGAATGTGTTGTGTTCATGCTCTCCTGCTGACAGAATGCAAGCAAATACCAAAATTTAATGTAAAACAGGTTCTACCATTTCTCTAACTGAAGGACTGAAATTACCTCCCAACCCTTTTTTTTTTTTTTTTTTCTCAGAATACTTTTGTAATATCTAAGCTCATTTTTAATCTTCTCTAGCAAAAGTAGATATTCTCTGTTCTTTCCACTTTCTATAAATGAACACAAAGGGAATAGGAGACAAAAACAACAACAAAAAAGTGCTTCTTACGAAAAAACACAGTGTGAATGTGGTAATTATTACCTGATAGAGAGATGGCAGCTTTATGACAGCCTGAGTTGTGTCAGCATGAAAATTAATTAAACTGATAATTTCCAGAAACAAAGAAAGTATCTGTAATATATAACTTTTGTCATAGGAAATGCTTCCTCATTCCCCTTTAGCCTTGTATTCAGATACCTCAGTAACAACCAAAGAGCTTTTAATCAAAATTTTTAAGTATTTCACCTCTGGATTGAGCACAAGTCTGGGGGAAAAAAAAAAAAAAAAAAAAAAAAAAAAAGTCCTTCCAGGAGTTAATCGTTTGGAAAGTTATAAGCAGAAGAAATTAAGCACTTAAAATGGAAAGAACATTCTAATCATGACTATTAAGCTTGTCCTGTGTCACCTCAAGCTGTGAGTTCAGATCTCAAAAGACACCTGGCATCAAGCTCACTCAGTGCTCAGATGAGAGACCTCTGGGGAACTCAGGTAGAAATTCAGCAGAGAGAAGCATTACCACTGAACTGCTAATAAAGTAGTACTCATGCCAGATGTCTGAGGCTATCAAAGATAGAATTATTGTCTTATATAAGGAATGATATAGCTACTCTGACAGCATACAGGTGAACACTAGTGTCCTGGCTATTTATAAAAATTATTTATATAGTTTTTTTTTCTGTGTTTCCTCAACTTCATTTGGGTATGCAATTCTCTACTGTGTATTCTAGAAGTGTAATGATTTAACTACAATAATGGTGTGTCATCAGGAGTGAGACATTCAGCAGTCTTCACCATCATTTTGTGACTATGCAGTGCAAGATTACTAACTACATCTGTACTTCTCACACCTTTTCTGTGTCCCTGGACAAACTATATCATGTAAAATTTTTAGCCTGGTTGAAGCTAGGCTTTTAAATAAGGATTTTTTTTTTTCTTATCACTCAATCTCTTTGAGTATAAAAGGTAGTTCTTTTTCTTTTTGCAACTCATTTGTTGCAAATTTAAGTACCAACAAATACATGGCCATGCTGACATTTGGTCTACCTGTCTAATGTACTTCACCTCATTGATAGGATGACAAAGCGATAATATTTTCTAGTCTCACATGAATATTGTGATTTAATACCTGTACACACCTTTGAAGGTGTCAGGCTGTCAAAATTGTTATGTTGAATATGCACATAGTTGGCAAAGCTCAGAAAAAAATCTTAGGATCTATCTGGAGTTATTTCAATGAGAACTTGTCATTCTAAAAAAATAACAAGCAGAGTTGTTTACATAGTTTCTGATTTCCCTAATACACAGTTTCATGTGAAGTTAGTAGGAACTGCTAGTGATTTCTCCCTCCAAAAATTTAAGCTTTAGAACTTTAACCTTCTTCTACTGTTCCTAAACAGGCATTAATAATTCAGTGTAAGTTCAGGTGGGAGCCCTCTTATGCAGCCTTTGTGTTCTTCTCACATCTTGTCATTTGTTCCAGGACAGGGCATTTTCATTTTTCTGTAACCATTTCTTTCCTGTGTTCCCTGGGTGGCACTAGTTCAAAATAACATCTTAGAGAAAGAAATTTAATGTCCCTTGTCATGTGGTTTGTTCTGCAGACACAGGTTCTGTCTTAACATGAACTAATGTTGGTCCTCCTACTAAAACCTTTGGTAAATATGTCCCTTAAACAAGCATCTTCAGACTTTATTTTACTTTGTTTTTCTGAAGAAATGACATTCTTGTGCATTCACATGGTTTATCCATCTATCTATCTGTCGGACCCATCTCTGCTGCCTACTCTTTAATTTATTGGCCAGATTCAACCAAATTTGGCAGGAAAAGATGTCATTCAAAATATAAATAGAACACTGAGACCACAAACATTAGTCAGGGAGTAGAGCTGCAGTTACTGCAGTGAGAGATGAAGTAGTTGTATTCCTCTTCTGCTAGAGAGAACAATGAATGCAATTTATGCACCCCACGAGGATGTGCATACCCTGCCTTCATCTTCCATGGGTCCAGCAGTTGAAAAGAGACTGTGTTCATCAGGTCAATAGCAATATGTTTTTGCTCAAAAGTCACATGTACTAATTTGAATCTATCCTTCCTGCAGCATTTTCTCTTTTATTCCAAGTTCAGTCTGGTCATGGGGTTAATCAAAAGCTTTTTTTGCCATCTAGAACTTTTTTTTTTCTTTTTTCTTTTTTTTTTTTTTTTTTTTTTATGACATCTGTGGAATTAAGATTTATTGTTTTACATCGTTACTGGTATCTCAGACCACATAGGAATAGCAAATAAAACATTAGTAGAAACAGACACTGCTCAGGTTATAGTTTGTGTGCCAAGAGCAGAATGTTCTCAAAGAGCAGGTTTAGGTGCAACTACCCTAGTAAATAAATAAACAAACACACAAATAAATAGGAGAAGAATTTTAAGCATCTGAACACAAAATTGGATGTGCCACCTGGTGTCATGATCATAAAACACTTCTTGGCATATTGTTTTTATAAGCTAAGAAAGAGTCTTAGGAACCAGAAGGTATTTACTATAGGATTTGACATATAATGAAACACACATCCAGACACTTTTAAAAGTCTCTGAATACAACAAGCAAGTCAGATGAGTAGGGACATTTTGCATAGTTGCCAGCTGGAAACACGCCTATTGATTTAATATTGTTATACGATTGTAATGCTGCAGACATTAAACAATAATGTAATGAATTATTATCTTGCAAGTATACTGAAAATGTTGTTATATTCATGGTATATGAAGTCATTCACATACAATTGCAGTAAATAATAATAATAATAAAGATAGAGATAAGGGTATTGGATTATCTTAGTTTTTGAATATCTTGATTTAGAAACAGAATTGTATTATTATATTCATTTTAACAGTGTCATTGAGACAAATACTTAGTATAAACATCTTAATTTATTCATTGAAAATATGCTTATTTAATATGTATATGTGTAATTTCTTTTTCCTCTATGCCAAATATATAAAAAAAATAAATAAATAAAGTTCTTTTCCAGAATGGAATTGTGTTGGTACTGCAAGTATGGATGAAAAAAATATTATTTTTCTCAGCAACTTTAGAGTAATACATTATTAATGGAGTAGAAGGTAAAATATTGCTATGCAGTAACTTTCAGCAATATTTTTGCTCACCAGATTCCTTCTTCATAGTTTTGAAATATTTATATATACATGTAATAGGAACCAAATCATCAGAGGTGTGATTCAAAACATTTTTAGTGAAAATAAATTTGCATTTTCTCTGAGGCTGAGCTAATTTGTGCAACTACAAAAGAAACTTATTCAAATCTCACTGAGAAGACCCCATTCTGGATGGGGGCATGGAGGAGAATCTTCCTCTTGGTATAATACAATGATCCACTGAAATTCTCCCATGCTCCCCCTTTAAGGTATGGTTCTATAACCCAAAGAGTCCAGGTTAAAGATATGCAGGTAAGAGACTGAACCTGAGATAGTATTCTTGATTCAAAGAGTAAAAGATGTGTGTAATGGGACTCTAGCCTCTAAATTTCACAAACTAGAGACTCTGAGTTGCTGGGAAGTGACTCTAACGAGCCCTACATTTATTACTGTCTCCTGACAGAAAGATCTTATTCTTCTCTGCTCTGACTCTGTTTTGTTTGACATCATCACTACATTGTTTCTCCTAAACGGGTCCTCTTCTGCCGGACAGAATGGCACAGTGCTAATTGCTATGCTGGGATAAAGGTTGCCTTTTACCCTGTGTACATAGAAACTGTACAGGGAAACATATAGATAAACTTTAATGCCCTGGAGCTATACTCCAGTGGATTTCAATGGGGTAACAGTTTGAAAACAATGCTGACAAATCTTCTATAATGTATGGGGAATCCAAGGAATGATCTTTTGATATAACTTGGTATATGTGTGCCACTGAAACAAGGACAGGGGGTGGGAAATCTAAACTGCCAAAAAGTAGAACAGCACCTACAGCTCAGATTCAAGGTCTGTCTTCCCTTTCCAGGAAAGCTACTAAGGCAATATATGTATTTGCTCATTTTCATGGCAGGCTGTACAACCACATCTAAATGACTGAAGCAATAACCAGTCACTTCATATAAAAATACTGAAATAATCCCACCAGAGAAGTTCAGAAAGGTAATCATCCCAAAGTTTTGAAAAAGCACTGTGGTGTATAGCCTGTAAGTCAGAGACATAATGACATATTTTTGTCTTTTTCTGAAGGAAAAAAAAAAATAGGATTCAAACTGCAGAGCTGTTAGAAGGATTTTAACTCACCAAGTGGACTCAGCATTTCAATTCCATCTTACAAAACCTAAAGTGCAATTTGATCAAATGCCAAATGGATTTTAAAATTGTTTTTATGACTTATGAAAGCATTGCTCAATTTGGGATCCTCTGCTTATATTTGTCTTGAGTTGTATCTCTGCACTCAAATACTGCACTGTTATTTTAAAAATACTTGGCTGTTCTAAATTAAAAGAGTGCACACTTATCTTTGTCATGTATACTGACAAAAGCAGTGATTTCTGGCTTTATTCCGAAATGCTCACTCAAAAATCATAAATCTAAAATTATTTTACATTTTGATGTTATGATGTTAGCTATCTTGTAACTATAGCAGGATTTTATTTTATTTATTTATTTATTTATTTATGAACTCCTGTGATGTTGCTAAATGGTAGATGCTGAGGAACAGCATTTTATTATGAAGGTGCAAAAAATGTATTTATATAATAAAAAAAAAAAAAAAAAGAAAGAGAAGAAGGAAACAAGGGATGAAGAAAAGAAGGAAAGGAGAAAATGAGGAAAGAAAGAGAGAAGGAAAGGAAAAGATTTTCCCCATCTTCTTTGTAACCCTAGTCTGCTCACTATGAAGTCAGTGAAATTGGTGGAGTACAAGGAAAATTATGACAATATGGAGTAAAATCTCACCTAAATATAGTCTCAAGACTACCCTAACAAGCACTAGCAAACTTTCAGATAGAAGCATCCCAAGTTATCCAACAAATAATAAATTATATTCACACCAGACTGGTTTGCACTGTTAGGGTAACTCTGAGCTGTGCACAGTTCTTTTGCACACTGACAGATAGGCTTGTGATAATTAGAATTTACGCTTGAAATCTCAGCACTTTCTGAACATCATCCTATACATCAGCCTATACATAAATAAAATTAATGTATTAGGGCTCCATAAAGATTAAATAATAATCAATATATTGATATATATTATAATTGATTATATAAATGGAAAGCTTTTGAAAATAGCTACAAGTGTACTAAAAATACAACAATTACTGACAGTGAAATTTGATTTATAAAATGCTAAAATTTTTAACAAAAATAATAAAAAATAAATAAATCTCAACAACAAAAATGTTGTCTTAGATAAACAAAGGACATAGGGATTTGCACACATCCTCAAACAAAAGTGAATGATGGGATCTAACAGCATCAAAACTGATAAATTAGCACAATAAATTTTAATGGTTGTAGTCTAATAAGCAATTTGGCATGGATTCAGTCATGAAATATAAAATTAGCTAAATGCTGTAAGAATTGCCCAAAATGAACACCAAAAAGATTGTATGTTTCTGACATGACTTATAATGTGAATAATTTGAGAAGCAATTTTGACACTATGTTCCAATGTAAGTAATACCAGATTAAATAAAGCAAATATGCTAGCTGTCTCCAAAGAAATTGTGATGTTAAAGCTAGACACATATTTATACTAATCATGCATATGCATAGGTGATAACAGAAATATTAATGGATCCTGCATGCAGGTTCTTTCCAGTTACTTACTGCATTCCGGTCTGTTTTTCTTCAGAAGTGACATAGCTCAAAAAAAAAATAAATAAAAAAAAAAACTTTTTTTTTTTTTTTTGAAATTTGCTTATGAATTAAATAAGCACATGTATGTGTAACATTAATGTTGTGTCACTGAAAAAAAAAACTACATCAAAATATCATATGATTTTTACTTCATTTACAGCAAAAATTTTTAAAGAGGAAATACTTTTCAATTTAATTTATAGTAATTCCACAGAAGTCACTGTTAGAATAAATTTTAAAAGCCATAAATTAGAAAGGCCAAAGCTCATCTGGAGCTCAATCTGGCTACTACTGTTAAAGACAACAAGAAGTGTTTTTATAAATACATCAACACAAAAAGGAGGACTAAGGAGAATCTCCACCCTTTACTGGATGAGGGAGTGTGTTGGGTCTGTTTGGGATGGAGTCACTTTTCCCTGCTGCAGCCCACACAATGCTGCACTCGTAGTTGGAACAGCACTGGTATCACTCCAGTGTTGTGTCTATTGCTGCATAGTGCTGGCACAGAATCAGGACTCTCTCCAAGCCCCAGGAGCCAGCAGGCTGGGGGTGGGCAATTGATGGCGAGGGGACATCACCAGGGCAGCTGACCTAAACCGACCAAAGGGATATTCCATAACACCTGATGTCACACTCAACAATAAAGGGGGCTCTTGTGGGGGAGGGATCTCTCTCTCTCGCTCTCTCCTGAACAACCGGTACGCGTTTTGAGGCCCTGCTTCCCAGGACGTGGCCGAACATCGCTTGTTGATGGGAAGTAGAGAATAATTTTTCCTTTCTCTCTGTGCTTCCGCACGGCCTTGTTGTTTCTTTTGTTACTTTCTCTCCCCATTCCCTTTCCCTTTAATTAAATCATTCTCATCTCAAACCTCAAGCTCTTTGTGTTGATTTTTTCTCCCCCTCCTCTTTGAGGAGGCGGGGAGTGAGAGAGTGGTTGTGGTGGAGCTCGGCTGCCCATCCGAGTAAAACCACCACAGAGAGGAAACTTATTTACCAGAGATGAGGAAAAAGCTGAGGTGCTTAATGCTTTCTTTGCCTCAGTCTTTAGTGGCAAGACCAGTTGGTCTCTGGACGCCCTGAGCTGGTGGAATGGGATGGGGAGTAGGATGTGGTCCTCACAATCCACGAGGACATGGTTGGCGACCTGATACAGCACTAAGATGTATGCAAGTTGATGGGGCCGGATGGGATCCACCCAAGGGTACTGAGACAACAGGTGGAGGAGCTGGCCAAGCCACTTTCCATCATTTATCGGCAGTCCTGGCTGTCAGGGGAGGTCCTGGTCAACTGGTGGCTAGCAAACGTGACGCCCATCTACAAGAAGGGTTGGAGGGTAGACCCAGGAAACTATAGCCCTGTTAGTTTGACCTCAGTGCCAGGGAAGCTCATGGAGCAAATTATCTTGAGTGTCATCACGCAGCACTTTCAGGCCAAGCAGGCAATCAGGCCTAGTCAGCATGGGTTTATGAAGGGTAGGTCCTCCTTGATGAACCTGATCTCCTTCTATGACAAGGTGACACGCTTAGTGGATGAGGGAAAGGCTGTGGATGTGGTCTACCTTGACTTCAGTAGGGCATTTGACACCATTCCCCACAGCATTCTCCTCAGGAAACTGGCTGCTCATGGCTTGGACTGGTGTATGCTTCGTTGGGTTAGAAACTAGCTGAACGGCCAGGCCCAAAGAGTCTTAGTGAATGGAGTCAAATCCAGTTGGAGGCCGGTCACTAGTGGAGTCCCCCAGGGCTCGGTACTGGGGCCAGTCCTCTTTAACATCTTCATTGATGATCTGGATGAGGGGATTGACTGCACCCTCAGTAAGTTTGCAGACGACACCAAGTTAGGTGCGTGTGTCGACCTGCTCGGGGATAGGAAGGCTCTGCAGGAGGATCTGAATAGGCTAAGGCCATATTATGGGCCAAGGCCAATGGTATGAAGTTCAACAAGGCCAAGTGCTGGGTTCTGCACCTGGGGCACAACAACCCCAAGCAGAGCTACAGGCTGGGAGACACGTGGTTAGAAAGCTGCCTGTCAGAGAAGTACCTGGGAATATTGGTTAATAGTCGGCTGAATATGAGCCAGCAGTGTGCTCAGGCAGCCAAGAAGGCCAACAGCATCCTGGCTTGCATAAGAAACAGTATGGCCAGAAGCTCCAGGGAAGTGATTGGCCCCCTGTACTCGGCTCTGGTGAGGCCGCACCTCAAGTACTGTGTTCAGTTTTGGGCCCCTCACTCCAAGAAGGACATGGAGGTGCTTGAGCAAGTCCAGAGAAGGGCTACGAAGCTGGTGAAAGGTCTGGAGAACAAGTCTTACGAGGAGCGGCTGAGGGAGCTGGGACTGTTTAGCCTGGAGAAGAGGAGGCTCAGGGGTGACCTTATGGCACTCTACAGGTACCTTAAAGAAGGCTATAGCAAGGTGGGGATTGGTCTGTTCTCCCACATGCCTGGAGACAGGACAAGGGGAATGGGCTAAAGTTGCGCCAGGGGACGTTTAGGTTGGATATTAGGAAGAACTTCTTTACTGAAAGGGTTGTTAGTCACTGGAATAGGCTGCCCAGGGAAGTGGTTGAGTCACCATCCCTGGTGGTCTTTAAAAGACGTTTACATGTAGAGCTTAGGGATATGGTTTAGTGGCGGACTTGTTAGCATTAGGTCAGAGGTTGGACTCGGTGATTTTGTAGGTCTCTTCCAACCTAGACTATTATGTGATTCTGTGATATTCATTCCAGTCTTCTTGGAGATCAAGTTGAATAAATATTTTTAATCACTTTACATAGCTCTACTAAGTTTAGTTAAGTTGTGGAGGACTCTGAAGATTCCACAAGATTTTTTTTTCTCCTATTTACCATTTCAAAAATAAGGTAACAAAATTTGCATCAGTTCTTGTCCCTAAGGCTTACTGCTTACTTCTGAAATCATATGGTCTGGAAGATGACAACAAGTGTTAAAGGAGCTATAGTTTTCTGTTTTTTACAATGAGTGGCCATATAATGAAGTATGATCCTTATACTTGAAATCTTACTCAATAGCTTTCATTGTAACTAACTTATCTTATATTGTGACACCTATCTCCAAAAAGATATCATACACATCTCTTTTTTAAGTACATTCAAGGAGGAACTATGAAAAATAAGTCAGAAATATAAACAAAGTGTGATCATGTGGTGTGTTAAAGCAACAGGGACTTATTACTGAAGTGGTTTAGTTCGAGCAATAATACACGCTTTCAATTTATTTTTTAACATGGTATGATGGTATTTAATGCATTTAAATATAGGTGTACATTATATTCAACATTAAGAAAGCAATATAGATTAAGATAATGCAGAATCTAGTATATTAAAGCAACTGGTTAGTGTATTATATTAGTCTCATTAAGACACTTTTAAGCCCATGAAATTCTCAGGCTTTCTCTAGCACTTGAAGATCTGTCATGACTTGGAAAGGATTTGCATGAAGGTTTCAAAATACTGGTTTCAGGTTCCAGAAATTGAACTATTTTCTATGACACTAATATTAGTGTTAAGAAATTTTATTTCAAAGGAAGAGAATATTGGATGAGCTTTAAAGAACAAAAATTTTCATGATCTCTTACATCTAAGCATAGATTAGTGTTGTTAATTACACTGCAAGTTAGTATATACAATATTCAGATTTTGTTTTGCTCTTTTGATGTAAGCTTGATGATTTATAGTGGGTAGCTTAAGGAAGTTTTTTGTGTTTGTCACCTGCATTTCCTTAGTTAAATATCATTACATAAATGTGACTATCTTTATTCTTCTGTGAAAGTATCTGGAGGAGAGAAATTCTGTCTTATTAAGATTTGTCTTATTTGTCTGTAAATTCTGTCTTATTTACAAAAAAAAAAAAAAAAAAAAAGAAAGACTCCTTCAATACCAGTCCTATGAATTTTTGTAAAGTATATGTTTCATGTCTCAGGGTAGTCCTATTGACAAACATAGGGTTAATACAAATTCATAATTTTATCCACAATACTAGCTCCATTGTTAGTGGGAGCAGGAAGGGGAGGGAAAGAGAAAAAGAGGAGCTGTGTGACTGCATCGTTTTACTTTCATCACTGTATGCAGTAGTAGTGGGGAAAGAAAGATTGCCTTTGCTTCCTTAATAATCACACAACCCTTCACTTTCACTTCCAGCATAGCGTGCTTAATAACTTACATAAAACATAATAAGTGCTAGGCTTTTTTACAGAAGCAGAAAGGACAGTGATTGTCTCAGTGAATTTACTTCCCACTGCGTTTATTTCCAGTGAAGTTAAAACAAAATTGATACCAAAATAAAAGCTGGGATAATAGAAGGAAGGAAGGGAAACAAGAATACCAAGCAGAATATATTTGGACAGCCCAGAATCTAAGTGGGTAGAGAAAAAGGAAAGTGGAAAAAAATGAAATAATCAATATGTAAAGAATAATTATGATACTCTCCCTAACGGAAACAAATGAGACAAATTTGTTTACATCTCAGAATTTGTTCTAAGAAGAGTGGAAGCTGGAGAGCTGCTGTGGAAGCAAAGCAGCAGTGTCCTCTATTGTATCTACTGCTCTTTGTAAATGTTGCCCTAAGGCTTCCCCTAGTTGGTGTTTTCTCCAACACCATGTGGACAAGTTACCTACCCCCATAGCATCCAGGTGCTTTGCAGTCTTATACGTATCCATTTTGACATGGATATCTCAGCATCTTGCAGGTGGGAAACAAAGTGCAACAGAGGTGCTGATTATATCATTTAAATATTAGAGGAATTGTATTCTTGAGAGTGGCTACCCCCATCACTTAGAGTCAGACGAACTCCCAGACATATGCCCAAGTACCAGAGTGTGGTGGAAGAGACAGCAGACACCTGACTTTGGAGAAGTTGGCAGAAACTAAGCTCTTTCTGTTAGCTATACACCTAAGGCAATGGCTATATACATAAGGCAATGGCCCAGCTGAAGTGCATCTACACCAATGCACGCAGCATGGGTAACAAACAGGAGGAGCTGGAAGCCATCGTGCAACAGGCAGGCTATGACTTGGTTGCCATCACGGAGACGTGGTGGGACCACTCTCATGACTGGAGTGCTGCAATGACTGGCTATAAACTCTTCAGAAGGGACAGGCAGCACAGAAGGGGTGGTGGTGTGGCTCTCTATATTAGAGAGTCTCTCGATGTTGTAGAACTAGAGGCTGGGAATGACAAGGTCGAGTCCCTCTGGGTTAGGATCGGCAGGGCCAACAAGGCTAGCGTCCTGGTCGGGGTCTGTTATAGACCACCGAACCAGGATGAGGAGACGGATGAGGAGTTCTACAGGCAGCTGACAGAAGTTGCGAAATCGTCAGCCCTTGTTCTCGTGGGGGACTTCAACTTCCCTGACATATCCTGGGAGCACAACACAGCCCAGAGAAAGCAGTCTAGGAGGTTTCTAGAGAGCGTGGAAGATAGCTTCCTGACGCAGCTGGTTAGTGAGCCCACCAGGGGTGGCGCCCCGCTAGACCTTCTGTTCACAAACAGAGAAGGACTGGTGGAGGATGTGATTGTCGGGGGCTGTCTTGGGCAGAGTGACCACGGAATGGTGGAGTTCTCTATTCTTGGCGAGGCCAGGAAGGGGACCAGTAAAACCGCTGTATTGGACTTCCGGAGGGCTGACTTTGAGCTGCTGAGGACACTGGTTGGCAGTGTCCCTTGGGAGGCGGTACTGAAGGGCAGAGGAGTCCAGGAAGGCTGGGCGCTCTTCAAGAGGGAAATCTTAATGGCGCAGGAACGGTCTGTCCCCACGTGCCCAAAGACAAGCTGGCGGGGCAGAAGACCAGCCTGGCTGAACAGAGAATTGTGGCTTGAGCTTAGGAGGAAAAGGAGGGTTTATAATCTTTGGAAAAGTGGGCAGGCCACTAAGGAGGACTATAAGGATGTTGCGAAGCTGTGCAGGGACAAAATTAGAAAAGCCAAAGCTCATCTGGAGCTCAATCTGGCTACTGCCGTTAAAGATAACAGAAAATGTTTTTATAAATACATCAATACAAAAAGGAGGACTAAGGAGAATCTCCATCCTTTACTGGATGCGGGGGGAAACTTAGTTACAACAGATGAGGAAAAGGCGGAGGTGCTTAATGCCTTCTTTGCCTCAGTCTTTAGCGGCAATACCGGTTGTTCTCTGGATACCCAATTCCCTGAACTGGTAGAAGGGGATGGGGAGCAGGATGTGGCCCTCGCTATACATGAAGAAATGGTTGGTGACCTGGTACGGCACTTGGAAGTGCACAAGTCGATGGGGCCGGACGGGATCCACCCGAGGGTACTGAGAGAACTGGCAGAGGAGCTGGCCAAGCCGCTTACCATCATTTATCAACAGTCCTGGCTATCGGGGGAGATCCCAGTTGACTGGCGGCTAGCAAACGTGACGCCCATCTACAAGAAGGGCCGGAGGACTGACCCAGGAAACTACAGGCCTGTCAGTTTGACCTCAGTGCCAGGGAAGCTCATGGAGCAGATTATCTTGAGAGTCATCACGCAGCACTTGCGGGGCAAGCAGGCGATCAGGCCCAGTCAGCATGGGTTTATGAAGGGCAGGTCCTGCTTGACGAACCTGATCTCCTTCTATGACAAAGTGACGCGCTGGGTGGACGAGGGAAAGGCTGTGGATGTGGTCTACCTTGACTTCAGCAAGGCTTTTGACACCGTTTCCCACAACATTCTCCTCAGGAAACTGGCTGCTCTTGGCTTGGACTGGCGCACGCTTCGTTGGGTTAGAAACTGGCTGGATGGCCAGGCCCAAAGAGTCGTGGTACATGGAGTCAAATCCAGTTGGAGGCCGGTCGCTAGTGGCGTTCCCCAGGGCTCGGTGCTGGGGCCAGTCCTCTTTAATATCTTCATCAATGATCTGGATGAGGGGATCGAGTGCACCCTCAGCAAGTTTGCAGATGACACCAAGTTAGGTGCGTGTGTCGATCTGCTCGAGGGTAGGAAGACTCTGCAGGAGGATCTGGATAGGCTGCACCGATGGACTGAGGTCAACTGCATGAAGTTCAACAAGGCCAAGTGCCGGGTCCTCCACCTGGGACGCAATAACCCCAAGCAGAGCTACAGGCTGGGAGATGAGTGGTTGGAGAGCTGCCTGTCAGAGAAGGACCTGGGAGTGATGGTTGACAGTCGGCTGAATATGAGCCAGCAGTGTGCTCAGGTGGCCATGAAGGCCAACAGCATCCTGGCCTGTATAAGAAACAGTGTGACCAGCAGGGCTAGGGAGGTGATCGTCCCCCTGTACTCAGCTCTGGTGAGGCCGCACCTCGAATACTGTGTTCAGTTTTGGGCCCCTCGCTACAAGAAGGACATCGAGGTGCTTGAGCGAGTTCAGAGAAGAGCGACGAAGCTGGTGAGGGGCCTGGAGAACAAGCCCTACGAGGAGCGGCTGAGGGAGCTGGGATTGTTCAGCCTGGAGAAAAGGAGGCTCAGGGGTGACCTTATCGCTCTCTACAGGTACCTCAAAGGAGGCTGTAGCAAGGTGGGGGTTGGTCTGTTCTCCCACGTGCCTGGTGACAGGACGAGGGGGAATGGGCTTAAGTTGCGCCAGGGGAATTTTAGGTTGGATCTTAGGAAGAACTTCTTTACCGAAAGGGTTGTTAGACATTGGAACGCGCTGCCCAGGGAAGTGGTGGAGTCACCATCCCTGGAGGTCTTTAAAAGACGTTTAGATGTAGAGCTTAGGGATATGGTTTAGTGGGGACTGTTAGTGTTAGGTCAGAGGTTGGACTCGATGATCTTGAGGTCTCTTCCAACCTAGAAATTCTGTGATAAGGCCCACATAGGATGACATGGGTCTCTTGTGTCAAGTGGCAGCCTGAATTTTGGCACTATTATTTAAACTGATCAAAGGCATACCTTTCTTTTCAGTTCAGAGGGAAACAATTGTGAAGTGCATAGCTCTTTTGAAGCAGTATTCTGGAAGGTCCCTGAATTTCCATCAATGACAGTTTCTGAGAACACGTTGAAGTAGCAATTTTGGGAGTGAGGGAAAGTTGCTCCTTTTGGGGGCAGACTAAGTAAATAATATTCCTGTGAGGTATATTTCACTCCATTTTTATGATTTAGCCTAGAAAAAGATAAATAAATTTATATAAATTACAAAGCTAGGGAAAGCCAGAAAAACAAATGATCTCTCTAAAATTCTTTGCTCTTTTCTTTATGAACTTCTATTGCGCTAGGAAGAGATACCATGCAATAAGCCACAAAGCAATAACAGTTTCATTTCCCTCTTCCAAATTATTCTCTCTTTGGAAAAGGAGGCTATTTCTGAACAACAAAATCCACTCTGTGATCTTAATAACATATGCTTCTATGCCAGCATGATAAAATGAAAATGACAAAGTTTCTGTAGGAGCAGAAAGCATGCAACACCTCTGAAAATCCATCTGTTTTTGAACCTTGAAAAAGAGAAACAAATTGCCCACTGCTGAGCTATAGTAAGCCAAATATATACCAGTCAATTAATTAAAAATCTATCTACTTTAAAATACAACACTAGTGACTCTATGTGCTATAAATATCCACACAATTTCACTTAATTTTCGCTATGCAAAATCAGTGTCATGAGCTAAACACTCTACCATGAATAGGGTTTGCATTCTGAACAGATAACACCCCTTTCTCCTATACTAGTCACAGAGAGGATGAAAATGTTGAACACTTGTCTGAGAGAGAAGGCATAGGCTAAGGTGGCATATATAATTTGGGTGGAGAAGAGGTATTGACTATGCTGTCACCTTTAGAATATGATTCAAATATGAAGTTTATGACCTGCCTTTTAAAAGTTATCGGTGGAAATAGATGTTTCTGGGGACGATTCAGAGCACCCATCTTAGAACTTCATCCTTTCTCCCCTCATCCTTCAACCTCATCAAGTCTCCAAGGAGAAAATAACTGAAAAGCTTAAACAACTATCTGTGATGAGAGTATTTTAGTCGTCCTTGCTTAATGTTGTATAATTCAAATATATAACTTAATATATCCATAAAAAGGTGTCCTGGAATACCTCCATGACAGTTGGGAAACATGAATTTAAAGGCTATGTACTGTCATTCAGTGCTAAAACTGCTTTGCTAGAAAGTGCCAATCAAGTAGTGTTCCTTTGTTAGTTTTAACAGCATCTGGCTCTGCAGTTATTTCTCATAATTCAAGTAATATTTGTACTAAAAAGATTTAAAATAGCCTGGTGAACTATGGAGAAATTTTAGTCTAGGATTCTGTTAACCTAGTGACACTTAAGAGTTTCACTGTCTTAATTACTCTTAGACCAACATATATGCTATATTGCCCTAACAGTACACTCAGGTAATATCTGCCCCTGCCACTCCTGCATAGTAGTAGTACATCAGCAAATACCTGGGTTTCAAAAATAAAAAATGGTTTACTCCTTTCAAACCCCTTTCAAAAAAAAAAAAAAAAAAAAAAAAAAAAAAAAGTAATCTATCACTTCTTAGAAGATTTGCTCCAGTCTCTGAATCTGATTCTCATTTTCAGCACTCCAGCAGACAAACACTTGGATATATTTTCATAATCTTCAGCAGAGACAACTAAACACAGGTCAGTTCTGATAGTTCCGATACATTAAGCAGAAGTTCCATTAGTTTAGTGTTGCAACTGACCTAAGTTAGCCCAAGGCTTTACATATGCACTAATTTTAACTTATTTATATGTTTGTTTGTTTCAGTGTGCTGTGCTAATCTGTAGCTGGTTGGTTCTCTGTCAGACTACTGTTCCTTTATAACAGAGGCATCAGCACTCTGGGAACAAGGTACTGATAAGGGTATATCTTTCATGAAGACTCAAATGTTTATTTTCTGCAGAGAAGCCAAGAAGCATCAATCATGATAGCATTTTTAGTATGATGTCAACATCTCAGACCAAGTCCTGCATGTATTGAAGTCAGAGTTCAACAGGAAAAGAACTGTCACCTGTCTCACCATTTCTTTCATCTCTTAAGATTTTATCGTTTTAAGCAATGTTATACAAAAGTACAATTACTAATGACCTGGGAAGAGCTTTTTATTATCATTATTTCTAACCACTGCAATTAAAAATGTTCACAAAACAAACAAGACTGTCTTTGATATGATGGTGTTGCATTTCAGAAGTTCGTAACTAATATTGGAAACATGATAGAGGTTTACTGAAGTTAAATTCGATGTTGATTCAAAGACACACTTTTCCTATGAATTTGTTGATATTATTTTGTCCATTTCTGTTATTTTACTTTGAGTCAGACTATATATATATATGTTTGCTTATTTCTGCAGTAAAAATGTGGGTACCTTTACAACAGAAAAGTCACATTCCAATTAGGAACTCTCTTTTTCACCTCAGAAAAATGAATAAATAAATAAATTAAACTTATGACTCCTCTGTTGAGAACTGATCTTTTTAGAATTTTGAAGACTAAAAGACCTCTTATATAAATATATGAATTATATATATATATGTCTTTCACACTTTTCAGTTACTTTTAGATTGGTAAAAATAAATAGATAGATAGATAGATAGATAGATAGATAGATAGATAGATAAATTTAACAAACAAAAAACAGCAATATAAAAACACAAAACTTAATCTGTGAGCTTTTATTATATTGGTCTTGAGGGCTGCTGGACTTATTCTGGCCAGGCTACAGTGCTATGCACAGCATAAATAATGTAGAAACTTATTAACAAAATATCCTTGTCTTCAAAAAGGCTTGAATTTTACCAAATTCTTTACTGTGGAATAACAAATGCTTCGACATATTTTCTCTCTGTCTAGTATTACATATCTGTGAAGGTGAGAGGCTGGCAGCTCAAAACTACAGATTTTTGAAAATTGTTTTTCTTTGAGAGGACTTTCTGCTGAGAGAGGAAAGATTGTGAGAAGTAAAAGAAACTCAATAATGATTTTTTTATATTATCTGGCACAAGCTGTAAATGTACCCTTATAAGCCTAAGTGTCTTACTAAAATTGATTGTGCACTGAGGAATACTACGCAGAGAACATCACAAGGAACAGAAACATATAACACAAATGCCCCAATGCCAGACTGTTGTGGATATTTTGATGACAGTTTTAAACATAAACAAGTATTTTTTTTTTTTTTTTTAAAACCTTAACTTTGTAAAATAACCTGGTCTTTTAGGGGCTAGGCATAGGGTTTTTCAGGAACTAGAAAATGGATGAGAGGAAATGATGGCAAATGATGTGTTTGTCTTTATCTGGACCTGTCTTGAGGTCACAGAGTAACCCTCGTTAAGAAGTAGCACAGTTGTTGATCTGCTAAGACAACATAAATTAAAGGAAATGAAAAAATAATGCAATGCAATCTTTCTGCTGTATTACTAAGATTAATAAATAAATTGCTTCTAATAATTAAATGGTAGCAAAGTGTACAAAAAAAAAAAAAAAAAAAAGTTTCAATAAAACAGCAAACTTGCTAGACTGAACCAGCAGTAAAACCAACTCAACTCATCCGATGGCATAAATCCAGTGCTATATCGTTTATGTCTACAGAGCACCAAAGCTAATTGGTAGAAATGTTTGTTTTCAACACATTTGTAAATATAAAAAGCTGTAAGCAGTGAGGTTAACACTAATACTGAACACCACGATGGTGTTTCAAAAATTTTGTTAATATATAGTTATTTGAAAAGCTTTTTTAAAAAAGCAGAATTGTTGTGTTTCAGCAATACATTTATGTGGCTTTTTATACACAATTTTTTTAAAAAAACTATTGCCATCTATTACAAGAGAAATGAAACTAGATGTTCATTGGCTCTCAAAGGCTCTCAAAGTCTTCCAGTTTCAACCAAACCTTTAGAATATCCTCACTAGTCTAACAGCTGTCTTCAACTCCATGCCTAAACAATTATCATATCTGAGTTATTTCAAGTCTGGGTTGAAGACATGCCCAGGCATTCTTGTGGAAGTCATCTTGCCTTCTTGCCTCTAAATCAGAGAGAATCATTCAGCTCCTATACCGCATACACTATGCCAATAAGATCATGAAGCCACATTTCCACTACTTTGGAAAAACATTAAAAACTATATTAATTACAATCATCCAAGAAGCTTAATTAAATGTGATATACTGAAGAAATAACTTATGGTTTAAAAATTAAATGTCAAATCAGAGATCATTAGCTTCTTTACTTATAGGTCCACTTTTTTGTTTGTTTGTTTGTTTCACTGCAAAAAGGAGAATAGAGAGAGGAAAAGGTAAGGGAACATAAACTCAAGTCATGTTTTTACTTTCCTTGCATATCTACTTAGGTGATTTCACAGAAAATGAGGACAAGAGGAAAACGGAAACAGAGGTCATTAATCCAGACTGAAAGCAATGTTATTTCCAAGAATTAGTGCATTTGGTCACCGAAATATCCAAATGGCTTACTTAGCCTAGGTGGGCAAAAGTGCTACTGCATCACTTCCATAGTCCTGGTTTAAATTGCTCTCTTTTACATGCTAAAAAATAAGGCAAACATCTTTACCCTGCAAATAAATGGACATAGAAATATAGACTATAATAATTATTCACTTCATAATTTACACAGATAAAATAATTCCTGACCTTGAATGACATTTAATTTGATTAGTACTATATATTTAGAACTAGTAACTCCATGATAAAGAGAAAATATTCATCTTGAATATCACAATGAAAACTAATTCTGTTCTGAGCATGACTTTTGACTCAAAATGACATTTTAGTAATGTCATGTCATCTATATTATTCTGCTCCCTGCTTTTTTCATTTTTCATGTATTCTGACTATGTCCAGGATCTGAATAATTGCATATTTCACTGTAGGCAAGGTAATGACATTGTACATTACTATTAGCCTTTGACCAAACTGAAGAAAATGTGGTGTGAGGATTAACATTTTAAAAGAAATATTTTCTCCTATTATAAACTAATACCTAATAAGCTAAGAAATATTAGGAAAAAATAGAGAGAAAGAAAGAAAGAAAGAAAGAAAGAAAGAAAGAAAGAAAGAAAGAAAAAGAAAGAAAGAAAGAAAAAGAAAGAAAGATCATTTAGAGACTGCAAATTACAACAAATTGAATTGAGCAACAGAATTTTTTTGACTATGTCAGCATTAAGAAAAGGGGAGAAAAAGAAAAAAAAAAAAAAAAAGTGATTTACCTCAGGTAAATTTAACATAATCATCTTAGATATATCTATATGAGCTTCAGTTATACCATTAGATTTAACTGTATTCCCATCTAAAGCCTAATTATTCCAGACATTTCTAATCTTTCTCAAAATACCTTTTATATCTGTTTTAAAGTGTGTTTCCAAGTATGCATGGTTTCACCACGTCCATTCCTAGCTTGAAACTTTACCTTGGCTTAATAAGCATGTGGGCACTGCAAAAATAAGTTCGAAGTCAGAAGTATTACTCCCCTGGGGTTGCCGTATACAAGGTTTAGCTGTAAAAGAGTGATCCCTGTTGCCACCTCCCGGCTGAAAATAGCAAGAGCTCTCATACACCAGACTGACCCAGTGAGAGCCCTCAAATTGTTAAAAATCATCTGTTCAACTAGGTTTTGAAGCACAAGTACTCATATGGTCAATACTAGTCTGCTCAGAAGCAGTAGCTACCTGCAACATTTTTCAGTTGTCACATCTGACTCTTATTTTAGAATCTGTCCTACGAGGGTTCAGCTGAATTGCTCTCAGGAGTAGTAGAGGAGAAGGCAGAGTTTAATCTGTGTATGATTTACAGATCTGGCCCCATTTTCTGGTTCATACAAGAGCCCATCTAGCAATACAACCCCACTAACATTTAATATATATAATAATTTGTCAGATATTTCAATGATGATTTATGGTACAGTTAGACTATTGAGACTTTTATATTGTAGAATAAGCTAAAGATGGCCAACTAGTTTGTCTTCTGTTTCACAGTACTGCTTTATGCACTCTTACAGATATGAACCTTTTTTTTCCCTGGTGATTGGCAACAGCTCACCTAGACATAAGAGACTTCTTTTCCATTTCTTTCCCTTTCCTTTATGGTAAAATATTAAATATATCATTATAGTTTCCTATCTGGTATCATTGTTAAAGTTAGCAGTAACATCAGCTTCAGGATCTTGTTTCAAAACCAATGCCCATACAAGCCTTAACACCACTCACAATTCTTTCTCAGAATAAAGTAACACCACTTTCAACAATACTGTTAAAAGCAGTAAAAACTGAGTAACACTTTCTCTTAGCTTCAAACCAGTTCAAAACAATCTTCAATACAAAACCTCAGCCCCATTCACAAGGACTCACATGTGTTATTGAAAATCTCAGCTAAAACTCCAGAATTTTTCATGGCTCACTGACCTTTTAAAAGAACCCAGAATCAAATGCAATCCTCTTTTTACGTTAACATCAAAATCATTCACAATTTACAGCTTTGCAGGGCTTACAAATGAAATAAATGGTGTTGTATAGATGTTTGTTTTGGCTGTAAGTATATGATTACATTCCAGATTCAAAGTAGAACTCTCAGTTTTCAGATTCATGTAAATCAAAATCGACAAAGGATTTGTATGGACTCTTAGGTTGTAGGACGACAGAATTTTGCATGTTGGGTTCACAGGGTGTCACAGTGTGACTCATCAGGATCACACAAAAACAACAGACTTCCTCAACTGCTGCAGCAGCTCTTTAGAAGTGACAGGCTAACTGAGTCATGAAAGCTGCTGAAACCACAGCCTAGCTGAAATGAGAGACCTAATATTTGAAACTGGAATGGTGAGTTGTTTGTTTCTGTTTTATGTATTCATGGAGAATATTTTCTCCTCACATCAGCCCAAGACACTCCACACTCTTCTATTAAAAGGCCCTACACTCAGTCAGGCAGCCAGATGGAATTAAAAATAATAATAATAATAATAATAAATAAAGTAAATTAATTTTGAATGAATTTACACTGGAGGTCTTTAAAAGATGTTTAGATGTAGAGCTTAGGGATATGATTTAGTGGAGGACTTGTTAGCATTAGGTCATAGGTTGGACTCGTTGATATTGGAGGTCTCTTCCACCCTAGATGATTCTGTGATTCTGTAATTCTGTGATTTCAGGCAGTAGAATAATTGCAATCCATTTTAGTGGATGGACTGACAATAAACACACTGAAAATTTTAAAACCAGTTATTTTCATCAGACACATAACCTCTATCAAAGATTATTATACAAATGGACGGCCATATTCTGGACAGACAGCATAGGCAAAGATACCACAACACCTCACTTCCCTGTGAATAATTAGCACACAGAAAGCTATCAGAAGAGAAGATTCCCCCCCACACACCCCCCCAAAAGAAGGTATCAGTAATGTCATGTTATTAAAATAATCATTCATAGTCAAATCCCAGTTTTAGCATCAGCAAGAAGAAAAACTTCAAATATACAGGAATAGAAATGTGAAAAAATAATTTACCATTCAAGTATTATTTCATATCTTTATTTCTAAATCACTATTTTAAGATGTTTTTGTTTTCATTTGTTTTCACCTTTCATTTTTAAAATCCAGTTTTTAGTTATGTTAATAAAGCTATGTAATTCTGTTGCTTTTTTCTTCTTGCCTTGAGCAATTATTTATGTTGACACAGATAGAGAAAAAATCAACAGTAAGTTTAATTCAGAAAATAAATAAATAAACAAAAAAGACAAGATGGATTCATTTCTTGTTTATACATAGTGTAACATACTGGATATGTAAATAGAAAACAGTTGTCACATTTTAAGAAATTCAAACAATACCAGCAAGAAAATCTATCTCCAATAGTAGCACAAACATTCATATTCAGTGGCAGACTTGCACATTTATATACTTACTAATTTTATATACTGTAATTTGTGTTACAAAATTAGACATAGGACTACAAGGTACATAAAATCTTTAAAAATACAATGTATATATATATTTTAATGCAGTTGCTAAGCAATTACAATTGCTTACGCTCCATTTTTCAGGAAAACAAACAAACAAACAAACAAACAACTGTTTGGACTACACACCCATTTTCTATAACTGAACTTCAATTTCAAGCCTCTACTTTTTTTCAGGTCCAGCTACCATAGGGGAATGAAAGACATAATAATGACTTTCATTCACTTTTCCTCCTATCTTGAGAGAGAAGAAAAAACAATAGTTGAATTCTTTCATTAATATTTTTGTTAATAATTTCATTAATATTTTCAATTAATAGCTAAAAGAGGGGAAAGAATGCTTTACATATTTACAAAGAATATGAGTTCTCTGTTGCGTATGTACGCACGTCAATGGGGCCGGATGGGATCCACCCAAGGGTACTGAGAGAACTGGCAGAAGAGCTGGCCAAGCCACTTTCCATCATTTATCGGCAGTCCTGGCTATCGGGGGAGGTCCCACTTGACTGGTGGATAGCAAACATGATGCCCATCTACAAGAAGGGCTGGAGGGTAGACCCAGGAAACTATAGCCCTGTTAGTTTAACATCAGTGCCAGGGAAGCTCCTGGAGCAAATTATCTTGGGCATCATCATGCGGCACTTGCAGGGCAAGCAGGCAATCAGGCCTAGTCAGCATGGGTTTATGAAGGGTAGGTCCTGCTTGACGAACCTGATCTCCTTCTATGACAAGGTGACACGCTTAGTGGATGAGGGAAAGGCTGTGGACGTGGTCTACCTTGACTTCAGTAGGGCATTTGACACCATTCCCCACAGCATTCTCCTCAGGAAACCGGCTGCTCATGGCTTGGACTGGCGTATGCTTCGTTGGGTTAAGAGCTGACTGGCTGGCCAGGCCCAAAGAGTCTTAGTGAATGGAGTCAAATCCAGTTGGAGGCCGGTCACTAGTGGAGTCCCCCAGGGCTCGGTACTGGGGCCTGTCCTCTTTAACATCTTCATTGATGATCTGGATGAGGGGATCAAGTGTACCCTCAGTAAGTTTGCAGACAACACCAAGTTAGGTGCGTGTGTCGATCTGCTCGAGGGTAGGAAGGCTCTGTAGGAGGATCTGGATAGGCTGGACCGATGGCCAACGGTATGAAGTTCAACAAGGCCAAGTGCCGGGTCCCGACCTAGGGCACAACAACCCCAAACAGAGCTACAGGCTGGGAGATGTGTGGTTAGAAAGCTGCCTGTCATAGAAGGACCTGGGAGTATTGGTTGATAGTCGGCTGAATCTGAGCCAGCAGTGTGCTCAGGCAGCCAAGATGGCCAACAGCATCCTGGCTTGCATAAGAAACAGTGTGGCCAGCAGGTCCAGGGAAGTGATTGGCCCCCTGTACTCGGCTCTGGTGAGGCCGCACCTTGAGTACTGTGTTCAGTTTTGGGCCCCTCACTCCAAGAAGGACATGGAGGTGCTTGAGCAAGTCCAGAGAAGGGCTACGAAGCTGGTGAAGAGTCTGGAGAACAAGTCTTACGAGGAGCGGCTGAGGGAGCTGGGACTGTTTAGCCTGGAGAAGAGGAGGCTCAGGGGTGACCTTATGGCACTCTACAGGTACCTTAAAGGAGGCTATAGCAAGGTGGTGGTTGGTGTATTCTCCCACGTGCCTGGTGACATGGGGGAATGGGGGAATGGGCTAAAGTTCCACCAGGGGACGTTTAGGTTGGATATTAGGAAAAACTTCTTTACTGAAAGGGTTGTTAGTCACTGGAATAGGCTGCCCAGGGAAGTGGTTGAGTCACCATCCCTGGTGGTCTTTAAAAGACGTTTAGATGTGGAGCTTAGGGATATGGTTTAGTGGAAGATTTGTTAGTGTTAGGTCAGAGGTTGGACTCGGTGATCTTTTAGGTCTCTTCCAACCTAGACTATTCTGTGATTCTGTGATTCTGTATTTTGAACTCTCTTCACATGTATACTTCTGTGAAGCTTTAAATATCTCTCTGCACTGGAAAGGTTATTTAGAATCATGAGATCATAGTACATGCTGAGTTGGAAGGGACACACAAGGATCATCTAGTGTAACACCTGGCTCCATGCGGACCTCCCAAAAATCAGACCATATGTCCGAGAGCATTGTCCAAATGCTTCTTGAACTTTAATGTTTTCATAAATGTTCTCTTTAATGTTTTCATAAACAATTTGGATACAGGACTTGGAAATATACAAGTAAGTTTGTGGATTACACTAAATTGAAAACATTAAAGAGAACTGGCCCTAAAATGGAGCCCTGTGGAACCCCACTAGTGACTGGCCACCAGCCTGATGTAACACTATTTACTATAACGTTTTGAGTGCAATCCATAAGCCAATTGTACACCCATCACATGATGTATTTATCTAGCCGTATGCTGGACATTTTGTCCAGAAGGGTTCTGTGAGAAACAGTATCAACAGCTTTGCAGAAATCCAAAAATATTACTTCATCTGGCTTCCCTTGGTCAACTAGATGGGTAACCTTGTCATGAAAGGAAATCAAGTTCGTTAAGCAGGACCTTACCCTTCTGAATCCATGTTGGCCATATTATCTTTTATGTGTTTTGTCTTGTCTTTTTTACTGTATTGTCTTTTATGTGTTTTTGAATAACTCACAGAATAATCATCTCCATAATTTTGCCAGGCATTGAAGTGAGACTGACAGGCCTGTAATTACTGGGATCTTCTTTCTTGACCTTCATGAAATTTGGAAAAATATTTGCCAGCCTCCAGTCATCTGGGACCTCTCCAGATTCCCAAGACCATTCAAAAATAATTGAGAGAGGTCTCATGATGACTCTGAGTACCCTGGGATGAATCCTATCAGGCCCCATATACTTATATGCATCCAGCTGGAGCAACAAATCCCAACAAGTTCAGGTCTGGCTGGGAGTTTATTGTTCCAGCACTCATGGTCCTCTAACTCAGGGCTCTGAGGATCCTAGTGTTGTCATCACTGGTGTTGAAGATGGAAGCAAAGAAGTTAATAAACATCTCTACTTTGTTTACACCCCTATTTGTGAGGTCACCATCCTCATCAAGTAATAGAACAATGTTTTCTCTGATCCTGTTTTCACTGCTAACATATTAAAATAAATAAATAAATAAATCTTTTCATTGACCCCCACAGTACTGGTCACCTTCAACACTATTTGAGCTTTGGCTGCACAATTTTCACCTTAAAATGGTAAGCAGCATCTCTGTAGTCCTCCCATGTTGCCCGACCTCGCTTCCAATGGCCATATAGTTTCTTTTCCAGATAAGGTCTTGAAGAATATCCATTTCACCTTCTGCCCCAACGGTTTGACTTCTAACATTTGGGAATTGCCTGTTGATGTGCTTTTAAGAAGTGGTACTTAAAAATTTACCAGCACTGATGAGCCCTAGCGTCTGCAAAAGCAGTTTCCCAAGGGGCCTTTATTAACTAGTTCCCTGAGCAACCTGAAATCTGCTCTCTCCATAACCAGGACTGAAGTTTTGCTGACAGTTTGCCTTCTATCACCAAAGATTTTAAACTTGACTACAAATGGCCAGACAGCCACCACTCAGGCTTCTACAAGAACTAAAGTTTGTATGATTCATAGATGCATTTGCAACATTACATTATACATTATATGTTAGAGATACATTATATGAAAGAGATAATCATGATCACTTCAGTAAATGATAAAAGGTTTTATTTTGTTAATTTATTCTAATCATCACCTTCAAATGACAGGACTTGCCTTTAATTTTAAGCATTAACTCATTTATGACATGAATGATAGACGTTGGATATGGGTCGAAGAGCAAAGATGTGCAAAGGTTTGCCGTGCAAACAAGGATATGGCAAATAAAAGAACAACACTGAATATGTGAGTGATTTAAGCTGGAACAAAAGGAGCTATGAAAATGGTCTTGACTTAGTTCATTATATTTTTGAATTAAATATACATGTAGGCATATCAGACACTCTCCTATCATGAAGAACTGGCAAAACCAGGTAACAGAACTTCAAGGAGATAACGAGTATTCCCTTTTCTTCTTCTGATTCTTGGACAACTGCTCCTAGTGTCTGAGCTTCTGATTATTTGCATAAGAGAAAATTTTGCACTTCAAGTAAATGCAGTTTGTGTAACAGTATACCTTGAAACACAACAGTTTTTTTAAACCAAATAACCATGAATTGGTTGATCAAAAGTTTACAAGCTTAGAGCTGTTCTGACAGGAAACAAACAAACAAACAAAATTGTGGGGTCTACAATGTATGCTGAGAAGTCAAAGCCACACACATCTTTTGATATCTGTAAGAGTAGTGTCATGCCTTAATTCAATAAACAGTGCTTGTTACTACATAACATTTGATCAAGTGTTTTATATGGGTCCAAAGACATGACATAAAGTTGTATCCAAGAGACATGGTCAAATTTTTAATATCAATTCATGTTAGTAAGTAGAAAGTACTAATAAAAGAAGTAAAATGAATTAAGTGAAATACAAATGTATACTTAATCACCAGCTTACAGAATCATCAGTCCTAAAATGTCATTAATGGATTCATTTATCCTTCCTAATGTAAGAGAATTTAAATTATATACTAAGAAGGGAAGTGTACATGCATGGTGATTGGAGAGAGTCACACATCCTGAAGAATTTGAAAGTAACTCAAACAAAAAGAACTGAAAGTTCTATGTGAAGGTTTCTGGAACACAGATTTTCTGCATTTATCATAATAGTTGTTTCTCAGTTTATATTATTTTAAAACAAATAATTGAAAAACATATTTGTAGTACAAAAATCATAGATATGCTGGTAATTCTAGCCATAGTAAAGAAGGAAGGAAGGGAGAAAGGGAGGGAGGAAGGGAGGAAGGAAGGAAGGAAAGAAGGAAGGAAGGAAAGAAGGAAGGAAGGAAGGAAGGAAGGAAGGAAGGAAGGAAGGAAAAGGGATTTTCTGTAAAGAAACCTTCCAAATAAAATGTTTTAGCCAAGTGTTTTTAATATTTTGCATTTGCTGTTTATCTGCTAGGTTGATCGATGATATGCCCACACAAACAGAACTCTTGTTTATGGCATTAAGGGTTGTGACAGTACTTTTTAGACAATGACAATCTAAAACTGAAGACTTTTGACCCTATATACCACGTATATGAGATCTTAAAAGTTTGATAGTTAAGGTGATTGATAGACCCTTATTGTCTGGTGAAACAGGAACTGGGTTTGCAGATCTGCTTTCAAGAAGACTCAAACACAGCTTAAGAACAAGTATGGCAATATTGATTATCATCCTCACAGTTCCTAGGGCAAGGGACCGTCCAGGGAGGCAGCAGGGGATTATCAGGCATGGCAGAGCATTTGTCTATGGTTGAGGCTTTTTGGGTGGGAGGGGAGGGAGGCAGCAGTGTGTAATGGTTTCAAAGGCTTTTTTCTAGGGTGGAGAGTAGGTGGCACGTGCACTATTGACTGTAATGCATGATATAGCTCCATGGCTGGCTGTAGTCAACAAGATACATACTCACTTGGTGGATGCTCTAGCCTGATAAGCAGAAGCTTGCTACAGGTCTGGCCATGGTTCAAGAATGTTGAAGAATCTTATTTTGAGCAAGTTCTAAAAGTCAGCAGTAGTCAGTTCAGTAGTTGCTAAGCAGCAGGTTGAATCAGTCAATACACTCCTGTCTCCTCCTCCTCAATCTTCTGAAATCATGCCCCTTACACTCATCAAGACAATGCCTAAAATAAGTTTTACATAAGCTGCTTGTTTTTTGATATAAGACAACACACCCTGTGGGGAAAAAAAAAAAAAAAAAAAAAAAAAAAGGTAATTCTTAATGAAAGTGCAATAAACAAAGTAACTATGCACAAAGCATAACTCTTTTAAACAAAAGATCAATTTTCTATATTATTTAAACAAACAAGATGAGCTTGTGAAAAATTTACTTCTGCATGCAAATACTTAAAGGTATTCACCTTTCAGTAGAAGTATCCAGAAGTATTCAATAGAAGTATCCAGGTCTCTGTCCCTATGCTAGCTGCTATGGATTCATGTAAAATCTTTCAGTTTAAATAGATAAATGTAATGGGTTTACATGGCAAGGTTTTGGTAGCAGGGGGGCAGAGGGGTGGCTTCTGTGAGAAGGATCTAGAAGATGCCCCATGTTTGTTAAGGGTCCCACTGCTAACCAGAGCTGAGACAATAAGTGATGCTGTTTTGCGCCTCTGTGAGAGCATATTTAAGACAGGGAAAAAAAAATACTGCGCCACACAGCAGCTGGGAGGGTGAGAGGAGTGAGAAACAGCCTTGCAGGTGCCAAGGTCAGTGAAGAAGGAAGGGGAGAGGTGCTCCAGGCACCGGAGCAGAAGTTCCCTGCAGCCTGTGGTGAGGACCATGGTGAAGCAGGCTGTCCCCCTGCAGCCCATGGAGTACCACAGTGGAGCAGGGTTCCACGCTGCAGCCTGTGGAGGAGACCACAGTGGAGAAGGTGGACCTGCCCCGACGGAGTCTGCGGCCTGTGGAAGACCCCTGCTGGAGCAGATTCTGGGCTGGACCTGTAGTCCGTGGAGAGGAGACCATGCAGGAGCAGATGACCCGGCAGGAGCTGCTGCCCATGGGGGACCCAGGTTGGAGCAGTTTGCTCCCGAGGGATGGACCCTGTGGTACGGACCCATATCTGGAGCAGTTCTTGAAGAGCTGCTGCCTGTGGACAGCCCACGCCAGATCAGTTCAGCAAGGACTGCATCCTGTGGGAGGGACCCAACAGCACAGGAGACGAGAGTGATCGAGAAGGAGAGGTGGAGAAGAAGTGCTACAGACTGACCATAACCCCCATTCCCCCATTCCCCTGCCCCACTCGGGGGGAGGAGGTGGAAGAGGGTGGATGGGGGGGGAAGGTGCTTTTGGTTTCTTTCCTTTGTTTCTCACTTCTTTAGCGTGTTAGTAATAGGCAATAAATTTTACTGTCTCTCTATGCTGAGTCTGTTCTGTCTGTCACAATAATTACTGGGTGATCTCCTCGTCCTTATCTCTACCCTTGAGCCCTTTTCATCATATTTTCTGCCCATTCCTCTTTGAGGAGGGGGAGTGAGAGAGCAGTTGTGGTGGAGCTCGGCTGCCCACCTGAGTAAAACCACCACAATAAAATAGTCAGCAACAACAGCCAAATAAATAAATAAATAAATGAAAAAACACAGAGATCAAAACGTATCCTGAAATTGAACCCAGTCACAAATGTATTTTAGAAGCAAATTAAGAATACACTGGAATTCACGTGATTTATTTCTCCACACCTTTCACTTGAATAGATCACAAATTATTTGTAAGGCTAACCACTCACCATTAAGAAATAAACTGTTCATTGAAGTTGCCATGGAAAAATTTATTTTTCATAACACATACAAGTAATCTTGATGGTTTTGGTAAAGTCTATTGATAGATTAAGACCCATTCATTCATAGGAATACATGTAGAAATATAATAGAATACTTTCATCCAAAAATTTGTGGGTTTGTTTATTTGCTTGTTTTCATTAATTGTTTGTTCTGTGAACAAATCAAATAAAAGCATCTCAGGAATACTCTCAGCTAAAAGCACATATGTGAATTAAGAATTTTCTCTCTCTCTGGCTCCTTTTTGTTGCCATGGAAATCTTCTCAAAGGTTGTCTCTCTAATAAACTTTTGAAAGTAAAGTTTTGTTGCTTGTCCTTAAAGACAGGCGCACATGAAAAGAGTTGCTTTGGTTTTTACATAACCTGCAATAATTATCTCCATATTTCAAAACATTTACAGCAATATATTAAAGTACCAAAAGTTCAAACTACAGGTCCTTTATATGCTCTGTACACACAATAACACACATATAATACCCAAATGATGGCCAGTTTACTAAGACATTACTCCAGTTACTTTGATTCATATCAATGACACAAAATAGCTGTAAAACTATTTTTTCAGACTAGAAAGCAATCATCTAAACATCTAAAACTGTCTCATTGAATAGCTGCAAATGGAGAAAGGGACAGTCTCTTTAATTTGTTAGAAATGTGTTTTTTATGAACATTTTACTGATGTATGAAAAAAAAGCACAGACTGGAACAGACATCCTACATGTTGGTTGTACTCTTAGGGGACGTTGAGAAGAATATACTTAATTGCTACTTGTTAAGTGAATGAGGACGGTGAGAAAGAAATGTTATATATATTCTATCTGTGGTTACTGAAAGCAATTCACTAGAGGTCTCTGAGAGCCATTGTGAAAGTCTGACAGACTGCCAGTACTTGCAACAATGTTATATCATCAGATACCTTAGCTGATACTGTAATTCAATCAATTATGTAGCAATGTCAAAATAATCTGAAAAGAAGAAGGAGTAACATTTCCTATTGCTTCCTCCCTTCCATCCACCTTTCTCCTATATCCTTCCTTTTAAATACATCATTTGTGAAGAGCAAACTGAAAGAAGCCAGTAAAGAAAACACACACACAAAATAGAAAGGAAGATGAAGACAGGACACTGTCAGACAAACATCAAATACTAGAACTTTATAAGAAGGAATGTGTTTTAGCACTGATAACGTGAAAAGTAATGAAGTAATAAAGAATAAAATAGACTACATATATATACACATATATATAACAGGACTATTTTTAATGAAATTCTGAGTTTTCAACTGAAAAAGCTTTTCACATATTCTGATGAGTTTAACTTTCCCAGTGCAAAGTTAACTCTTCCCTTTTGAAAATGCTCCCAGGATACCTTATGGCTGCAATTTATTTTATCAGGGTACATGAAACACTGTATGTGATGACTCCCATAACAAACTGTTCCTCGTATCAAAGGAAGGGATTGCTGCTACAGTGTGATTTGAATAAAGACCTAATTCCAAAGAATAAAAAGGGAAAATATCTGCTTGAAAGTTCCATTGAGAAATCAGAGAATTTCCAAATTATAATATTCATTTTTTTCTGCTGAAATTTTACTGAAAAGATTTTAGTTCTGATAAAAGACAATTTCTGAAAAAAAAAAAAAAAAAAAAAAAAAAAAAAATCCATAATAAGTGTGGGATTATTAGGAAAGGATGCTCAGTCTTGTAGGTAAAACTTGAGGCCTTCAATCTTTAAACATCTTGGGTGATTTTTTCTATTACTATTATTATCGTTATTACTGGTTACAGTCAGCTACTATCACAACCCCAAGGAAACTGTACTGAAAGTACCATTTTGCATACTTACAAATGACAGCTCTACAGACCGTTATCAGAGAAAGGACAAAGTTTGCGTGGAAAACAAGAAGGAGAGATTAAGAATGAGAATAGATTTTGAAAGGGCAAATCTGGAAGAATTCTGAAGATTAAGGTATTTCTTTGTGCACCAGGAGAACACTGAAATTATTTCAAAAGAAAGAAAATTTGCCCCAAATAAGCAGACAACATTAACTGGCTACAGGTTCTCAGCATTCTGACTACAGAGAGGTACCTCACACAGTGATTGTGAGAAGACAATGGATTAATTGCCACTCTTGGTGTCATAAAAAAATGGTTATGGTTTACAAAGAACCTCCATTTCCTTCTTCCCTCTCACCTTCACAAACATGGCCTGAATGTCCAACTACCCACACTGCTATGCCCATCTTTATGTGAAGGAATGGCTCTCTGAGCACCACAGCTGAAATAGCAGATTCTTCACCTTCAATAGCTTCACCTTCAGCACCATCTTAAAATTGTATGAGTTACCTAGGCCATCTGCATCCCACCTCTCCCGGCCATTCATAAAAGGAAGTCTGTATGGCTCATGAAGCAGCTCCTTAATCATTACAGTTTTCTAGTACATTATAAGATTCAAGCAAGGATTTGTTGGTGTTAGTGCAGCAAGATAAAATTGTTCATTCAGGTACTATTGCAAGGTTTTCCATAATAAATGGCACAAAGCAGGATATTGGGCATATATGAGTGGTAACTGTTTCAACACACTGATTTTTATTCCTCACTGCTTCTGTAGCAGAGCTTTCAAAGAGTTACTTCAACTTTTTTTTTTTTTTTTTTTTTTTTTTTTTTTTTTTTTTTTGGTCTGCTTATCCACCTGTATACTGACCACCAGTTTTGCTGGTGCCTTTAAGATGACTTGTTGACTGCAATCATTTAGTATATTTTCAGAAGTCCATGCTGTTTTGTTGTGTGGGTATTTCTAGGGTAGTTATGAACATTAAAAGGTCTTGCTCTTTGTCTTGCAGTGTGCAATAACAGTGCATTTTTGGACATGGTTTCAAGTGGAACAGAGAAATAAGAACTGAAAATGAGTATATGTTCTATATATAGAGCTGAGAGTGAATTATGGAGATCACAACAAGATTTTCCTGTCTACCTTTAATAGATGGATTTAAAAGTTTTTGTCTTGCTAATGGATTCAGGAAAATGTCCTAGATTAATATTTCATATTGTTGAAATTTATTTATCAAGTGCTTTAAGTTTAATGTCATATTGCCTTGTCAGTATTCCTGTTCGTTTGCTTGTTTTTTTATAACTACTAACTCTACAAAAATTAGAGCTTCATTGCTATTTAGGTGTGGTATAAATTTATCAAGCCCATCTCTATATATCAGGTCCAACATTTAAATAGAGCTTGAGTAATGTTTCACTGGAGCAGGCTATACTGCCTTTATAAACAAAACCAACAATAACAAAAAAGATTGTGGTTGAACTGCACGTACTTTTCACCTGACTAATAGTTTATTTCCAGAAATGGGAAAACAAACAAAAAAAACATAACAATAAATAATAATAATAATAATAATAATAAAACAAAAATAAATAAATAAATAAACAGTATCAGTTTCCATGTTCTATTGCTTTTCCTCTGCTGCCAGTCTTTTACATGCAGGTAGAGGTACATTCACTTCTAGATACTACGTAGATACATAATTGTAGTTACATAGTTCTAAAAATGCAAAATGAACCAATCTACCAATAGACTAGTTTTAGACTAGAACACCTTTCCCATTCACAGAATCTTTAATTTTATCTTGCTGTTAGTTGGAACAAAGTTAGCCAAGCCTTTGTGCTACAGCTGATTAGATTTCTACTTATACTGGAATCAAAAGCACTGTTGATCAAGTACCATGTTGGAAAGAAGGAAAATGAATTGAGACATATCTCTTATGGTTCATTATTTTTTAATGACTTTCAAACTAGACATACAATCCAAATTTTATTTTCTCTTCTCCTCTACTTTCCAAATTCACCATTATGCTCTTCCACTTCCATAGAGCTTGAAAAAAAGATAGTTTGTTCCGAAAACGTACCTTCTGTAGACACAGATAGGATAAATTTACGGTGCTCCCAGCTGTAATAATTATCTCATAAATAAATCAGTGTTTATGAGAAAATACATCTGTCAATAGAGAATGATCATATTATTTTCCTAACAGTATACAAGGGAAGAGAAAAAAAAAATTGTTTTACCAGTGACTAACATACATTAACCTGAAAAACTCAGCACATATTGGTCCCAAAGAAGTTTGTTATTCCCATAACTACAAAATCCTCCTCAGAGTACACAGGTCCAGTTTTTAACTATAATAAAGAGCTGCATAGAGACTGACCGTCAGTTCAAAGTCTGTTGCAGAAATTTTTTCAAAATTACGCTAATAATAGCAGTTTGAAACCACCAGTGTTCTGGCAGATTAAATGATGTTTCTGGAGGCATTGGGATGGGCCCTGGTTGGTAAGGTCCCTACTCTGCTTAGCTTCCAGATCCCTTGTGGCTCCTGGCTCCTAGCCCGAAGGGAACAGCCAGCCCCAGTAGCACCCTGACATTGAATCAGAGAACTTCTGTATCATCAAATCATAGAATCTTAGAATATGCTGAGTTGGAAGGGACCCACAAGGATCATCAAGTCCACCTCCTCACTCCACACAGGACCACATCAAAAAAAACCCCTATGTCTGAGAGCATTGTCCAAATACTTCTTGAACTCCTGCAGGCTTGATGCCAAGACCACTGCTCTGGGGAGCCTGTTCCAGTGCCTGACCACCTCCTCAGTGGCACTTTTTCCTAATACTCAACCTGAACCTCCCCTGATGCAACCTCTTGCTGTTCCCTCAGGTCCCTTGGGTGCTGTTGCTATTAATTTCCATTTTTTTACACTGTTAGAATTATAAAATCCAGCATTATTTTTTTTTTTTTTTTCAGTAATGTTTAGAAGTATTCCAATATCATTTGCTTGCTGTCTTCAAGCAAACTTGACAGTAGTCATAGAAACTTGGAACTCAATGCTTTGCATCTTTCCGATCAGTCAAATGTAACAAGAGTTAACATTTCAGAGACGTTTAAGAGGATTTAACTTAGCAGCTACTACCAGTTTTACCTGCAAGGTGCATGTCTTAACACGTGTTCCGGGTTCTGAACATTT
Source organism: Nettapus auritus (assembly GCA_011076525.1). NCBI lineage: Eukaryota > Metazoa > Chordata > Aves > Anseriformes > Anatidae > Nettapus > Nettapus auritus. Next base: position 71,870,982 of record CM021766.1, read on the forward strand.
GTCCTTATTAATATTTAGGTTATGTTTTATGCTAAGAGCTCCCAGGGTAAATGCCCATAAAATTTCTGTCTGAAGGATATACTATATTCATTTCATCAGCTGTAAATGGTTATGCAGTATGCATATTTGGAAACCAGATATGTTCTGTAAATTTGCAACAGAACTGGAAGAATGTATAACTGTGATATAGCAATTGATGTAGATTAATCTGTTGTATTTTCATTAGGGATCAGATCTTCAAATTTCTGACAATGTTACTTTAATTTTCTCATCTGTTTTTCAAAACCCCAAGTTGGCATCAGCTCATTTCTCTCACAGAAGTGTATCTGCACTCTGGAGAAACATTTACTAGCTAAGACAAACTAATATAGCATTAATTGTTCCTCGCAATTCTTTTTGCATAGGAACTAGATTGTCAATAACTATTTCTGGTTTTCCTAAAATCTGTGACCCCTTTTGAAAATCTGGTATAATGGTGCCCAGATTTAGAAGAATATTTATAATCTTACAGAACTGGATGTAGCAAAGTGTAGAGCAAAGCATATAACTGGGTATTATTCTGTTTCATTAACTAAAAATAGAAATAGTATTAATTAGAAATGGAATTAGAATCATGGAATTATAGAATAGTTTGTATTGGAAGGGACCTTAAAGATCATCTAATTCCAACCACCCTGCCATGAGCAGGGACACCTCCCACTAGACCAGGTTGCTCAAAGCCCCATCCAACCTGGCCTTGAGTACCTCCAGGGATGGGGCATCCACAGCTTCTCTGGGCAACCTGTGCCAGTGCCTCACCACCATCACAGTAAATAATTTCTTCCCTATATCTAGCCTAAATTGACCCTCTTTTAGTTTAAAACCACTACTCATTACCACTACGCATTGTCCTATCACTGCATTCCCTGATAAAGAGACCCTCTACTGCTTTTCTGCAGGTCCCCTTTAGGTACTGGAAGGCCACTATAAGGTCTCCCTGGAGCCTTCTCTTCTCCAGGATGAACAACCCAAACTCCCTTACCCTATCTTCAGAGCAGAGGTTCTCCAGCCACTTGGTCATCTTTGTGGCCCTCCTATGGCTTGTTTCAATTGGACAAGGTCCATGGGGGACCCAGAGCTGAACACAGGACTCCAGGTGGGTTCTCCTGAGAAAAGAGTAGAGGACCACCTCCCTCGACCTGGTGGCCATGCTTCTTTTGATGCATCCCAGGATGCCTTTGGCTTTCTGGGCTGCAAGCTCACATTGCCAGCTCATGTCAAGCTTCTCTTCAACCACCACCTTGAGATCCTTCTCCTCAGGGCTGCTCTCAATCCATTCTCCACGCAGCCTGTATTTGTGCTTGGAATTGCCCGGGCCCATATGCAGGACCTTGCACTTGGCCATGTTGAACCTCATTAGGTTCACACAGACTCACCTCTCAAGTTTGTCCAGGTACCTCTGGATGGCATCCCTTCCCTCCAGATTGTCATGCTGAGGGTTCATTCAATTCCACATTAGCAAAGATGTTAAACATGACCCATCCCAATACTGACCCCTGAGGAACACTACTCATTACTGATCTCCACTTGGACATTGAGTTGTTGCTGCAACATCCAGCCAATTCCTTACCCATGGAGTGGTCCATCAAATCCATGTCTCTCCAATTTAGAGACAAGGATATCATGCTGGAGCTATTTCAAACTTTATTTGAAACAATTACCATCTTGATCACCCAAAAGACATATACAAGGACAGCATGAAAAAATTGAAACCAAATATTTGAAGTTAATGCTGGTGAAATAAATCAGTCAATTTTAAAGACATCTATGAATGTTTCCTAAAACAAGTAGTTATATAAAATCTAGGACCCCACAGTTTGTTTTTCTGCAGGGGATGAAGGAAACTGGCGTCTCTGATATAATCCCTTTTTTTAAAAAAGGATATCTAAAATCCTATTTTCCTGAACAGAGCCGGAACCTAGCAAGATGAAACTTTATCTTTGCTAACAGCTCCAAACTCCTTTCAGTTTGCATTTGCAATGTATTTAATGTCTAGTTTGCTTTTTCTTCTCTCAGTCACACTACTGATGATTCAGACATCTACCTGATACTTTCCAAGGTGCTCTCTCTTTTCATTTCATGGCTACATAAATGTTGGCCAACAAAAGTTTTCTTTTTCCTTTAGATTCACTTTTAGATGACGACCTGCACTTGTGTTTGGAATAGGTCATCAGGCTCTATTAGTTCCTTATAGCTGACACAAAGAATAGTAACCCCAGTCAATCCAAAACCAGTCCCATTAAATCAAGAAATTTATCCCATGCCTCCAAGAACAAAAAGTTCCAATAAAGAAAAGACAATAATATTGGCCCTGCTGTTTTCTCATACTAGATATTATCAGAAAAGAAAGGTGAAAATACAGAAACATTTACTTTCATAGTTTGCTTTCAAAATACACTTATGCCTCATTATAACTGTTTGCTCTTCTTGCCTGGTTGCCTGCACACTATGCATTTGTAATCATTTAACACAATGGAGGGCCTGACACATTAGACTTACAAGCATTATATAAATTATTCAATAAGAATAAAGGCAGGAATATTTTAACTGATTTTCTGGTATTGTGGAGTCCTAAAAAGAGGTTGTGCAGAGGAAGAGGAAAGCCATAGATCAATGTAGAGAAGTAAAGATAAGACTGACTAAGAATGGATTAATTCAGGAGGAAATAAAGGTGAGTTCTGTGGACAAGAAGGAAAAGTATATTCATTTTATCTTCATAGTTACTCTCTGTCTTACCAACAGAGCACTGTGATGACTCAGACACTCATGCATTTATCCTCGCAAAACACCCAAGACAGGTAGACAGTGCTTTGTAAGCTGTACCATAAATGGGTATAAAAATAATATGGAAAGTTTATGGCAACAGCAGAGCAGAATGAGACAGTGAATACCCACTCAGTACCTTAATATATCTTTCTCACCACATAAAAATAACAAGCAATTACCATTCATCTGATGACTGAGTGACTTAAACCACAAATAGTCTATCTTGACACCTATATTGTACAAATACTAAGTAGAAATTTCCATTTTACTTCTAAATCTTTCATTTCCACTGAAAATAATTTTAACAATTCAAACCTTTCTCAGTTCTGGACTTCATTAACTGGACTGCTTCTCCCCTTACCTGTCGACTACTATATACGCATTAGAAATCATGGAACTAATTGTGTCATAACTAATGGAGAAGTCACTAGACCCATCTGTTGCTATCCTTGTACAAGTACATAAGCGACCATATAAGCAAGTGAAATAGGTTTGAATTCTGTAAAGCTGCAATGTTTACCTGTTTGATTTAGAGTCATCTATGACAGTTGTTACATAAAATCATTTGTACAGGATTTTTTCAAAAGAAGTATTTTAAGTGGAAATCTGAAGTGCTATTCTAGCCTTGAGGAAATAAAGAACTGCAAATGTTCATGGGTACCAGCATCACTGTCAGACTCATTATTGGAAAAATTAGCATTTGAATACACTTGCAATGTGGAATAATTTGTTTCTTCCTTGTGAAATTGTTCAGCATTGACAGACCTATCACAGCTCCTACTTCACAGCTGCTGGAGATGGATCAGTTAATCAATGGTGTCCTAATTGTGAATGTTCTCATTCTTCTGCTAGTTGTCAAGTCCAATGTACTCTTATATCTATGGAGTTAAACACTAACAAAATAAAATACACCTTCTGTTTCCAACATAGATTGACTTCACAGGACCAAAAACTGATAAACATGTGGCTATTTACTAGAAAACTGAGTGAACTTTTTTCTGAATCTAAACAATAACCACCTGATTGTTTAACTATGCTAAAAAGGTTGTGTTCATCTACACCACAGAGCATGAACAGATCTATAAGGAGTGCAGTAATGAGTCAACTGGTAAGAGCATGCTCATGAAGCATTTATGTAATGTACAATGACAACTGTAGAAAAGCAAGGAGAAGAGCAGCAGGGAAATCAAGAAAACTACTTGTTAACAAACTTTTTAGACTAAAATACTGTTAAATAAAAACAACTGTTATAACTTATTTTTTTATTGCATTATTCCCTCTTAAGCAGCTAAAATAGTCACTTTTTGTTGTTGTTCCACAGGAAAAAAATAAACAAAACAAACAAAACAACAACAACAACAACAAAAGTACCATAATATTCTGTTCCTAAAACCAAACAAACCAGGAAAGTAAAACCTCAGTAGTGTCTTATATTCACAACTTCTTTGACTTGGAATGAACATGAAACCAAAGAGAGAGAATTGCATCATCAGATAAAAAGCACCATTTAAAACCTGCTCTGGTCTCTGATTTATGTTTTGACTTACGGTCACATATGCACGTGGTAAACTTTTGACACCTTATTCTGCTGATGAATCATTAAATTAATGTTGTTTTAACTTTAGCGGAAGCATTCTGCCACTTGACTCAAGTTTGGCCTCACAAACATCTCAAAGCATGTGGTTTGAACTCAGTCAGGCTAACTTTGCAAATACTTTCTAAGACATCCTATGCTAAAATATTCTCATTGTTCACTGTATGAAATTTTGAAATTTTCAGTATAAGAGTTCACCACATTACAGAGTATATGACTTTATTATTTCTGTTCATAAAAAAAAATGCTTTGTCTTTGAGGTACAGCATTTCATTCTATACATTTCCAGATAACCCTAATCACCAAAGCCTCTCAAGAACATCCTTTCTTTTTTTGCTTACTGTCTATACACTGGAAGCATGGGGAAAACCCAGATGGGCCAGGCAGGGCCCGGCAGGCAGGGCCCATCCCAGCAGTCCACTAGGCACAAGGCACCGGGCACCTCCCTGGGACTGAGGCCAGGCCCGGCCCTGCTGCAGCCTCACTGGGGCAGGAGACGGCAGCCCTAGGGCTACCCTGGAACCTGGAGCTGGTCAGGGTGGGGGAACCCAGCAGGGGCAGGGACAAGCAAGGCTGGCAGTGCCCTCAGAGCCATGACACTCCAGTTCAAGCAAACCTCTGCTCTGTTGTGTCTGTTTTGCATGCAAGAGGTGTCTCCAGATTGTGGCTAAAGAGAATAAAAAGGTATGACAGGTTAGTGATAGCTATTGGATTTTCATGGCTGGGTGGAAATCCTTAATAAAAAGAGGAATAAATGATCTGTACCCTGTGTCTAACTAAAAATGGTTAACAGCCTTGAGAAGAATCACGGAGATGTTTCTTCATAGGAAGACAAGTGTCCGAATGAAGAAAAACCACCTTCTGAGATGTAGGAAATGGAGATCATTCAGAACCAATCAGAAACAGAACGTGGGAGATCACAGCCACTAGAGTAAGACTAAGTCACAAAGCCAAACCTCTACAGTATTCCTCTACAGACAAAAACCTTATATCAGGTGCTAAGGATAAACCTGAAATAGTACTTACTGGAGAGCCACCTGACAATTGTGAGTATACAGGAAAAGGATATTCTCATCTCATATCTGGATGAGTCAAAAGCTGCTAAGGAGCAATCATCAGGTCAACTGCCTTGAAATCATTGACATCACATTTAGGTATGCATTCTGGCTCTGTTCACATTTTCACAAAAGGCCTTTGTAACCAACACTTAGAAGCCTTCCCTTAAAGCAGAAGTGAATACTCAGGACTCCCTAACTCCCTGTAGAAGGAAAGGTCTTTCTAATTGACTTCCCAGGAATAACACAGCTATCTTTATTCAATATATCCACAAAGCATGATATCCCACTTCTGGTACCAGTTTATATCCTTTCTGGCATAAAAGAAAATCCTTTCAATCACTTCCAGAATGGCTTCCAGTTCTATGGTTCTCTGTTTTAACTTAGAAAGAGCCTGCAGTTTTGCAAAAATTCTGATATTCCATTGATGTTTGCATACAGAAATAGATGTCATTGTAAGATTAGCCAGAGTATTATAATTAATTTCTAATTTGAAATAGAAAATCCAGCTTCAGCATCATCCATATTCATAGCACCAGTAAATACTACATCTCTTTATTTCAAATATAACCAGAGCTGGGATCTTCTACTGTAATTCTTTATCAGCAATCATCAGTGAACTGCAACAAGTTAAAACCAGGTAAATTAAAAAAATGCAATCAAGTCAAGATTATAGATGTGTCATTTTTCTTACCTTTTCATTTCAAAGTGTCTAAGATGTGATGGTATCTGCTTATCAGATTTACTGACACAATTGTTATTGAAGTATTGTATCATTCAAAACTAAAAAAAAAGCACAAATGCAGGACACTGCATCCAAATGCTCAAAATTTTAGCTTGAGGTTGAATTCAAATTTCTCAATGAAAATATTTTGTTTGTTTGTTTGTTTGTTTTTGTGCTTTCAATTAAGGATGTAAGCTAAAATCAGATGACTAAACATTATCCAAAATCCAAATGTCAACGCTCCATTTTATCTCTGCTTAAAACGGAACAAATGAATTTGATATGGAAATATATGAAATGTTTTCAATCTCATATTTCACATTGATATAGAAGGGAAGGGAAGGGAAGGGAAGGGAAGGGAAGGGAAGGGAAGGGAAGGGAAGGGAAGGGAAGGGAAGGGAAGGGAAGGGAAGGGAAGGGAAGGGAAGGGAAGGGAAGGGAAGGGAAGGGAAGGGAAGGGAAGGGAAGGGAAGGGAAGGGAAGGGAAGGGAAGGAACATCTGAGAAGGAAAATAACATTTGAAAAGGAATAGCATATTTTAAAGAACTCACAATGTAAACAAAAGGAAATATTTTGCCAGTTTTAATCCCACCACCCCATAACTTGAGAATATTTTGCAGAAATTCAGTCAGTTCCTCTTTGTGCTGTGTAGTCTACTGAACTGTTGAATGTTAGGAAGTAAATGTCTTCTTTTCCCCGTGGTTCTCCTCAAAGTTCCATATTTCACCCTTCACATTTAAGCCTTCAGTACTTCTAGTGTAAAGATTAATGGAAAGAGCTGTGATAACTGTAGCCAGAGGATTTAACACCTCTTATTGGGTTTAGTCTTGATTAATATTTTCTAATTAATACTTTCCTCTCCCTGTTGACACCATAAACACCTGCCCTAAGCACTCCTTTTCTAAATGTTTTTTGACTGTTCTAATTCCAGAAGCAAATCAACAAAACTAAATATAGAGGTTGCCATTGAATTTTATATTAAGTTTCAGGTAGGAGCAACCTGACAGATGGAGCAAGCAACTATGTGAGACTCCCTGCTCCACTCCTCAGGGTTTCTGTGTGAATTTCTCAACCACATTTTTGTCCTAAACTCAATTTATTTTTCTAGTTTCTACAAAATAACTTTCAAATTCTCCTTCAGTCTCCACAGTAGCTCAGCACATCTTCACAGCACATAATATTATAGCCCGTTAGGGGATGGAAACATTTGGTACATTTTCTTGTTTATAAGCAGCTGAGACAAATTTCTGAGGAACTCTGGTCATACCCCCTATCTAGGAAAAGCCAGATGCTCACAGTAGGTGCTGGACTGCTATCTTGTTTCAAAGACCTCACCTGTATTTCCTGGACTTTTGCAATAGGATATAGTGATGCCCAAGGTGACAATTATTTTCTGTTTGCCTAGCCATTGTTTTCTTGCAAGTTTTATTATTTGCTCATCATTTCCTTGCTTCACCTGGATAATCTTATTTTTAAAATGTGAAATTGAAAATATGTAGCTGTATTGATGTATTGATGAGCTTGGTTTCAAAGGTGATGCTAGGATAACAAAAAAAAAAAAAAAAAAAAAAAAAAAAAAAAAAAAACCAGCCCACCCATACTTTTTATCCTTTTTAAGCTTTATGGTTTTGTGGGTTGTTTTTTATTGTTGTTGTTTCTGTTTCTGTTTGTTTTGTTAAACACCTGCTGAAATTTTGTAGAAAAGAGAGATTTAATCAAAGATTGCTAACATTGCAAAATAAGTTTGAATCCTTGATTCAACTTTCTCTTTATTTATCCAATGCAAAACAGAGTAAACTCCTTAGAATGTTACTTGCAGTATTGAAATCTTTATATATATATATATATGATTTTTATACTTTCTATGTAATATATATTTATTTATATATATAAAATATTCATATCATATATATTTCTTATAGAGAAGGAAAGAAAACAACAAATGAATGCAGTTTAGAAAGTGGGGTTTTAAAGCTCTTAATCATTTTGTGGCAAAAAGAATACAAAGCCTCTATAATTATCTCAAGACTTTCATCTAAGTGAGCACAAAGAGGAGATAGAGGTACATAATATATGTCACATACTTTTTGCTACTATGGTCATTGGTGTTACAAGTTTAATGCATGCTTTATTACCTAGAAATTCATATCATTTGCATTTTAACAGGATTTTATTTGCCTTTACCCTTTCCTTTCTTTTCTTATGTTTCTATTCAACAGCTAGAGAAAGATAGTGAATGAGAATTATAAAAATCAAATCTGTTCATTTTAAGAAATTAAATTTGTTACTTCCTACTACATAAAATATACTCTGACATACCAAGATCATCAGATGATGATACAGATACAAATAATTATTTTATCTTCAATGTTCTTTTTACTAGTTGACAGGTAATGTTCCTAATTGATAGTACTGATTTAAAATTTGTTCTCCTGAGAGTACCCCCTACAGAAAAGAAACTTCTCATTTTTGTTTGCATACAAGCTGCAAAAAGTACACAACAATCACACATTTTCTTAAGCAGTTTGTATGACAACAGACCTCACGTATGCCATCAAACGCATTCATTAATATTTGCTTTGTAAAACTGGATAGAGCAACCTCATTTTTTTGTTTTGTTTTCTTTTGTTTTTTAAGTGTCAGCATTTACATTTCTGATGTGAGGAAAATTATTTGAAATTTCTATTTGAAGAAAATTGATGCTTTTAACAGAACTTTAATGTTTTGTATTCTGACCCATTGCAAGGTCTTTTCTGTAATTATTAAATTAAATCAGTATCTACTCTTCTATAACTTCTTAATCTACAACAGTGATTTCCAATAATATCAGTAATCTGAGATGCAAGAGAAACTCAAAACCTGCACTTTATACTGCTGGGCATCAAATTCTATGATTATATATCTATTATAAATTATAAACCTATCTTGTCCTGTATTTGATTATTTTTATCTTCAAAGAATCTGAAGGGAATGCACATTGCTATATCAGAAGTGGGCTTCATTAAGAAAAGAGAGATCCAATCTTAAAGGTATCATGTCACATTTTAATCTGGAATTTTCTCTAATATTAAATAGTAGTGCTTATAAAAGATACAACTTTACAACAACAGTGAAGATGAATTTTAATTGGGCCAATATGTCCATCTTAACTATTAAAAATTGATGGTCTTTCTTATCTAGCTATGCCTTTTCATGATAAAAAGGAGGCAGGGATCATCTATTAGAGGAGTTATTGTACTGTTTAAAAAGTTATATTAATTTTGCACTGTACCATATATAATCAGTCAACACTAGTTCTTACTATCATGAACTTGCCAGACACATTTTTTTATTAAGTAATCCTAAACATATAAAAAGAAAATTAATCACCACCCAACATTTAAAATGAAGACATATACAAAACGTACTATATTGGTTTTCATTATTTTTATCCCACATCGTGTGAACAGGAGAAGTATTTTTCACATTTCTTTAAAGAAATTTCTTTAGGTTAATAATCTAAAAGTGAAAGACGTGGGAGTTTCTCCTTTCTCCAAGCAACAGTAGCTTCTAAAAATGTGTCAGCTTTTTATCCACTTGATCTCACTTTGGAAAAATGAATCTGTTTTTTAATCAAGAAAACATCTTTATCATCTTTTTACATATTGCTAACATAATAACAATTGTGAAAAAAAGTGTCAAAAATGATGAAAGAATAAAGGAGTGATGTAATGTATTTCTGGTGTTTGTCCTGTGTTACATTTTAAGATTGTTTTCCTAGTATATATTCTTCTAGTTTTTCTAGTTCAAACCACCCCTAAGATTTAGGGGAAAAGATTATAGGTACAATATATGCATACATATATGAAGGTAAACTGTACACACATTGATTATCTGGATGTCTATTCTGTTTCTGAAATACGAGCTGACATACAATAGTCAAGGCTCATATTTTCCTACCTTAGTGTCATATGTGAAATTTTTTACTGTTTACATTCCAAGGTTTGTAAGAAGCATGAGAGCACCACTACCTTCCCTTTAAAGCAGATAGCTCACATCTTGTTCTCAAACCTGTTTTACTAACATTGATTCAGCATGAATCAAAGTTTTTATACTTCCCTTTTGGGTGCAGTACAGAACATGGAAGTCACACTTCTAAGAGTTTGTACCACTGCAAAAGATATTGCTGATATCAAAAATAAATAATAATAAGGAAAAGAATAATAACAGAAATGTTAAAAGATAATGCAAAGAGGAGCAGTCCAAATCTCCTTACATAAGTAATCCTCATTGGAGGATGCTGTGAAATGTGTCAGGTCATTACCATTTTTCAAAAGGGTTTGTCTAAAAGTCATCTAATTCACTTGCAATGGCAAATGTTAAACCATGTTAGAAATAGTTTATTTACAAATCATTTTGTATGATAGAATGGCCTCTATAGTAAGATACGGTCTGAAATAACTAAAGCATAAAGCATATGTGAAGTAGAAGAGGTAGCCTGAAGGAAGAAAAAAGGAAAAAAAAAAAAAGATTTCTTTAGAAAGGTATGAAAGACAGTGGGGGGTTGGTAATTTTTGTGTGTCAAATATTACACTACTCATCAGTTCTGATAATACTTTATGTTAACTTTTCATAGTCTAGGATTCATCAATATTATATTAATTTTAAAGTGAACTTTGAATTTCATCCACTGGCTCTAGTCAGTTTTGAATGGCAGAACTCCTTATAGGAGAAACCCCAAAATAAGAATGAAGAAAAGTTATGTAGAAAGCAAGGCAAAATTGGGCTAGATCATGGGGTTCTTTAGACAGTCAGTTGTAATTGAAATGCTAAGTTTAGAATGTTATTATTGTACTTTTTGACAGCAGTAAGCATCATTAGAACAATCCACTACACTCAACCTGTTAGTTTCAGAAAATAATTTCTCAAAGCGCAGTTTGACAACACAGGCCACATGGTGTTTTATGTCAAAAGCTACTGAATGCTTGTTCTACGCAGAATTTGAAAGTCAAGAGTATTGCCAGATAGCTTAGACCAGCTTTCTGAAACTCCCAGATAAAAAGATTAAAACATATTCCTAAATATGTATATTTAATAAGAAGTAAGCAGCATGACTGTTCAGAGGAAAGTTCCATTTCTGCAGCAAATAGTAAGAGATACACAGTACTTAGATCTTTATTTTTTTCAAAATATAATATGAAAATCTTGCCCATGGGCAAGTTTAAATATTTTTACATAAGTTTAAACCTGAACTTTAAACATGTGCTTTCTGCATTCTTTTCTGTTTAATATATGATACACAGGCTTGTACATACATGCCTTCCATGTAATAAAGATTCTAACCTCAATATCTCAGCACCAAGCAGACAGGACTTGAAAAGCTATTGACCATACTGCCATGTCTGACTTTGGAAATTTACCTCATCTATTTATATACTTATTCATAGCATTTGCTTTTAAAACTCATAAGCTAAAAATAAATAAGAGAATGGACCATGAGAAAAGCAATGTGTAAAGTTTAACACATGCAAGGTTTCCAGAAATTCAGGTGGAAATATGTCTGATTAACACAGGGCATTGTAGACAGCCACAGTAAATTACTTTAGAGCCCTTAATGGAGGACAGTCAATTTCACAGTCAATAGCCTGTGACAGCCATTGTCTTGTTTCAGAGTTGCAAAACCTGGTCTTACAAAATAGGTTAAGAAAAATATAAGGCCCCTTCCAGACTTACTGAACAGTTGAAAATTACAACTGTGGCTCTCTTAGCTTTCCTGGAGCCTCATTCAAATGTTATGGTTACCTTGCTCTCCCAGTTGCCTTCTTTTCCTGTTGACTGCAGCTGTAGTCAGTGTATTAAAGAAGTAATCCACACGTGTGAACTTGTGCTGTGAGCACAAACCCTGCTCAAGATCTTTGTCAGCCTCAGCAGGACCAGGAGGGGATGTAGGCCTGTGCAGACAGCTGCAGGCCCAGAGGACATTCCTCACACAGCTGGAAGGCAAATGATGAAGTTGTTCAGAGATGAGGCCAGGATGCAGCAGCCTCAGCAGCTGTGTCAGGCACTCAGGAGTCCTCTCAGAGATGACAGCTGGATCTTCAGTGAGGCCAACTGCCTGTCCAGTCCCCTCTCTACAGCTCATGCAGCTGCCCAGCCTTTCCACTTGAATGGAATCACCAACACCCACAGTTTCTTTCTGGGCTCTTGGGTTACTTCCTGACACCTTTTTTACTTTTTAATCAGCACAGCTTCTTTTCTCACTACATGTTCTCCCCTTTCCTCCTTGTGCCATGCAAAAAAAAAGTTCTGTATTTTTTTCCAGCAGCCAGTTGCAGGGACACAGGGAGCCCTGGTCAGTAACTGTGAGCCTTCCCTTACAGTTCATCACCCACAGGGATTTAACTCCGGATCTACCTATATCTTAAGCAAGTAACCTGAAAATGAGTCTGTGATCTTTTTTCTTTGGTGGGGTGGATGGAGGTTAGGACCAGGTTAAGACCAGGTCTGTAAAACCTTTGAAAATACTGCCTCTGGGCAGCCAAGGGCCAGAGGTGGGATGTGGGGCTGCCCCCTGTCCCTGGCCTCTTCCAGCCCCTCACACCCTGTGCCTGCTGGCAGCTGTCCTTCCATGGTGCCTGGTCAGGATGAGGTAGTCCAGGGCACAGGCCCTGGGCCTTCTGGCATCATGAATATGGGGATGTGGCACATTTCTGCAACAGGCTATGGCTTTTGTGAATACCAATTTTCTCACTGTTTACACCCAGCTTGGGTTCTGAATCACTTAAGAAAGTATCAGCTGTGTAGACTTTGATTTTCAACTATTGAATAATATTTGAATAAATATTGATTTTCAAATATTGAATTTCAAATATTGAAAGCATAAAGCATAATTGTTATCTGCTAACCAAACTTCCTTCCTTCCTTCAGATCTATCATCATTCAGAAGCTTGAACTGCAGCAATGTTTTTGTTGTTGTTGTTGTTTGTTTGTTTGTTTGTTTGTTGCTTGTAGCTTTTCTCAGTGGCAAGAGGAGTTGACTGCTTGCATTTAGTAGTTACCTAGGTTTATGGCATTCATGATTCTGTGGCAAGCTACATTTATTTGATTTAGCTGTGGTTTTGCTTTCTTCTTTCTGAAAGCGGATGCTGCAGTGGCTGTAGGTTATAGCTGGGCATGACTTATCCTGATTTTTTTTTTTTAAAAGCACCTACATGCTGAATAAATACATACAAAACTGCATTAAGTTACACGACTACAGTCACACACTGAAATCCAACACATGAGCACAATGTGATTTAGTGTTTCCTTACAAATATAGTTAATAAAATTTTATTTTTGTTGTCTATAGAAATAAAAAAAGAAGGGTATAGAAAATAAAATGTATGCTGAAAAGCAGATATTTGAATGGTAAATACTAAACACCCAGTAAGAATTTTCATTAGGCAGTCAGTTAATTATTTACCAGATTTTTTAGGAAAATTTTTCCAGAGGACCAAGATATATATTTATTATATATTTCTTTCTATTGCATTTAAATAGTAGATTTAAGACTATCTGACAGCTAGTCAATAAGCCTGAATTTTGCAAATAGTCTGATTCTCTGGTAAAAATACAGAAATTACTACAGAGAAAGAGTTGAATTCCTTTTTAGTTTACTGGGTTGTATGTTCAAGCATTGCCTGCCATCATAGGAAAGCTAGGAATGTGCAGAAGATCTAAGGTTTACCATCAAAACATTGGGAGAATCAGGTGTATGATTTTCCTTCTGTTTATTTCCTATGCTTAGATGTAGGGAGGTGATAAATACAGATTGAGTTGCATCACACATCTTCAGGAGTCATATTCTTGAAAATCTTAACTTATCCACTTTAGGAGAAAAACAAAAAACAAACAAACAAACAATAATAAAATATATATTGTGTTAGTACCAAATACAATATGAATTGTTTTAGTATCCTGCTGGAGATGATAATATTTCTGTCTCATTAGAAAATATTACTGTAATAATTCACCACATTTTATGCTTTTTATGATCAGCAAGAGAGGATACACCAGGTCTATTGGATGATATCAGCAATGCTCAGTGCACAAAAGCACCTAGCTAGGTTCAAGCACCTTATCAACATGTTAAAAAAATAATTATTAAGAAAATATATATTTTTAAGATAACAAAATTTAAAAAATTAATATTGAAGTCTACTATCCATGTGTACCATACTTCAGGTAAGAACAAGAAGGATACTACTTACTAAACACAATTCTTTATTTCTAGAGATCATGCAAATGCAGTTAGCATTTCAGTCTTGTGCAAAATGGGCACACATTTTTCACCTTGCACTAAAATCTGAAATGAAATTTCAAATCTCTCAAATATTGCAACCTTATAGTTACACAAAAAATTCCTGTGGCCATTCCATAGGTGATATTTTATTGAAATACTAATGCACGATAACTTCTGAAAACTTCCCTTCTACTTTATCCATGATCTTACTACTGATGAGTAAAGTGTTATCAACTTCAAATTTTCCTCACTTTTGCTGCTAATATTCAGGAATGCACAAAAAATACTACAAAGCAACAACATTGTTTTCATTCAGATTTTGCCTTAAACTTCAGCTCATGTCATGCCTTCAAAGTTCTGCAGTATCAGTATATGTTACACGGATTTCAGAAGCATCTGTTTAATAGCCTACCCATATGTCTTGTGTGTTTATTATATTTAAATTTATGTGGTAATTTGTGTGATTCCTTTAACAATAAGTATTACTCCCAAGCCATCAGTTGCCTGTATCAGAGTCTTTCTGATACGGAATGTGACTTCTTCCTCTACATATTCCCTAGCACACTGGATCCTCATTCTTAAATTCCTGACAAGCATTTTAAAAATTATTGCATATCAAATAACTATTAGAAAGAAATCCATTAAGATTAATTATTTAAACAAAGGATACTGCAGTATACAGCTACTTTATTTTCCAGAGTTTAAATTTCAGTTGTTACCCTCATACAGAAAATGAGATTTTTACCTATTTGCATAAATAAAAGTGGGGAAAAAATCAAGCAATAGAAAAAATCAAGCAATTAGCACATAAGTGCTAATAGTACAAAACAACAGTAATAAAAACATCTCATTTATTCAGGCACTAAGAAGTCCTTGTCTTAGGTTCTTTAAACTGCATTTTGATGTGTAGTATCTTTATTCTGAATCATTATTGTGAAAAGCTTTTATTAATAGATTGAATCTTTTTTTTTTTTTTTTTTTTTTTTTTTTTTTTTTTTCTTTATTAAAAACAAAAAATCCTTGCACAAATAAATCTCATTCCATTTATAATGGTATTTATTTCCTTTAGGACTCATTTATGAACATGTAATTGAAACTCCTTCTTCCAGCTATATTACAAATGTTGCCTTCCAATAGTATCATTGAGATTGGTGCATAAAATTGAGTAAAAAATAGAAAGGCAGACAAAACAAACTGTGAGCTAGTCAATAAGACTCCCCCTACCAATCAGAGATGCATTTCTGTGTACATACATGTATATGAATGTATACGTGCACATTAAAAAATAAAACAACTCAGTAATATAACAAATGGAGAAAGTAATTGTAGTAAAATAAGTAATATTCATATTTTCAATTAATTCTTGGTATTTTTGAACATTCAGATATCTGATAGAATTAGACATACTGAAAATAAAGATGCCGTCATGTTAGATGAAAGTATTGACATACATGCTTTGCTCTTTTCTGCTGTTGTTTCTTCAGAACAAATGAGCTTTATAAAATAAATGTTATATGTGGCAGTAAGAGAGAAGGGAAGTTTTCTAAAACCTTTCTAAAACCTTACTGATAAATTGCATTTATTGATCAAGGAAAGAGAATGGAAATGATAGAGCTACATACTTCCTCTGTTAGAAATTCCAACACAATATCTCCATAAATTTTAGTCTGTGCATCCAGATAACCTATATGTTATGAACTATAAAATATATTTTATCATTAGCAGTGGACACTGACTTGTTTTCCCAGGTTGAACTTGGACTGTTTTGAATACCATATGAGCATACTCCCAAAAGAATCCTACATGTGGTCAACGCCACAAGCCACAAAGTAGTAATAGATCACTGGAAGAGATGAAGACATCACTTTTTCTAGGTCTTTGCAATAGCTGGATATTTTTCAAGTAATACACCATTGCTTCAAATCCTTTTTTTTTTTTTCAAATCACCTTTCATTACACAGAAGTCATGACACATTTTTGGCTTTTATCTCTTTACCAATAATAATAATAATAATAATAATAATTCTTCCAAAAAATAAGCAGAAACTCTTTTACTGGAGGTCAGAAAACCCAAATCAAGATCTATTTCTAAAAATTGAGCCATTTGTTTGTTAGATAAGTAATAGAATTCTCCCAGTTTTCTTCCTTTTTCTCAAATTATTTTTACAGTATGAGTAAAAACTTTAATAAATCCAAAGTACAAGAAGGCTTATAATGAACCTGTCAAAGGGATTGCTTGTAATTTGCTTGAAAAGATATTATAGTCTGAGATTGTGTCTTCATATAGTTCTTCCTGAAGTGCTCAATGCAAAACCCCGAAAATGGATGGTAACAATTTTGAGTAAGATCCATTGGTAGTCGCTATTCTTGTATACTGGCTGAAATGTCTCCGAGTACAGATCATGTCTAAATCAACCTTACCTTTCAAAGAAAAGTGAGATTTTTTTTTCCTGAAATATTTTTTTTTTTTTCTAAAATAGTTGAAGATTGTGATATATGAATGTATCTTTCTACCTGTTAACATGCTTATAACACAGTTTAATCACTACTATTGTTAATGCTAAGTTAATTCTATCAGCTTTAACTGATTTTGTTGGGAACACATTACAGTAGTAGCACTGGTATAAAAGTGTTGAGTTGAACAAACTGTATTCCACAATTAATGGCAGGTATTCAGCCAGTGTATGAATCAGGACTTATTCTTCACTATCTTTTTCAGTGCAGCACTTCTATCAACAGACTGTCCAGAGGGTTTCCTAGGGTAAGTAATGTTGGTTCTCTCCCTAATGGCCTCTTTAGGGAGCAGAATAATGGGGAGATGATCTGATTTAATGTCACTGTCCTTACAATTTGTAAATGCTGGCTTATACTCAGCAAGCAACAGAACATGTCTGCTTTCCCTTGAAAATAGAACAGAAGTGTTCTCTGTTTTCCTCTTGTTTCAAAAAGAGAGAAAAAAATACTTTTTTCAATAGTACTTCCCTCTACCAGACACACTGCTTGTCAAGCCTGATTCTACCTGCTAGTGCCTTTTTTTTTTTTTTTTTTTTTTTTTTTAATTAAAATAATGGGACAACCTGTGCATATTCTCTTATTCTGTAAGAGTTTTTACAGTGTGTCCACAACTGTTTTTAGAACTAGATTTAAGCAACTTTCCTTCCATGAAGTGTCGTATCAGACCCATATAACACAGGCTAGTATAACCAAAAGGATAAACTTAACTTCAGTAATTAAATTAACTTGTTTCCACTTATAAACCATATAACCACTCTTATTAATGCACATATTAAAAAAGTAATTTTTGAAAGTGATAATACATGCTATTTTCCCAATTTAGGTACTAATTGTTTAGGCATTTATATATTCTTCCCTGCCATTCCTTCTACATGAACTTATTTTACTCTTTACAAGTTTAGTATATGGTGTTATTGCTATCAAATATTGAGAAATCTCATAGAAGTTTTCCCTTCACGGGATGTATTGGAATTTTATCTTGCGTTTAACCCATAAGACAAAATCAGTAGATCTTAAATGCTTACAATATTCCTCAGCTTCAAATGTGTTTCCAGCATTATGAATATATTTTTTCATGTTTCCTTCTATTTTTTCATTATTTCATGAAAATAGATTTTAT
The DNA here is from genome assembly GCA_011076525.1 of Nettapus auritus. NCBI lineage: Eukaryota > Metazoa > Chordata > Aves > Anseriformes > Anatidae > Nettapus > Nettapus auritus. Next base: position 71,889,054 of record CM021766.1, read on the forward strand.
TATTATTATTATTATTTTATGGCTTAGTGCCTTTTTTGAAAATAATACAGAAAAATGACTGCCTCATATTCGATTTTCCAGAGACTGAGCAATTCAAAGCAATCAAGTGCACTGGAACTATCCCTGATTATTACTAGTGTGACTCTGAGCTTTCATTTAGTATCTCATATGGCATAATAGAATATAAGATAATGACTAATACACTAATAAACAAAGTCAGCTCTTTCCTGAAATCAAAATCAATCTAGAAATTAGTTTTGTGATCTGATGTGATCGGGATAAGAATTTTTCATTACCTGGGAACATTTTCATCCCACATTCTTATTCATGACCATGTATGCAGAAACAGAAAAAAAAATAGATTGAAAGAAACCCTTTTAGGCCACCTAGTCTAACCTTCTGCTCAAAACAGGACCAGTTAGAGCAAGCTGATTGGGTTTGAATATTTATATGGATGGCAATTAGATTCCTCAGACTTCCTTAGTATCTAGTTCAATGTTTAACCACACTCAGAGTAAAGCAAAAAAAAAAAAAAAAAAAAAAAAAAAAAAAAAAAAAAAAAAAAAAAAGTATCTAACCAAACTTCACCACATTCCACCTGTTCCCTCTTGTTCAAGATGAATCTGACTTGTTTTTCTCTACAGCCTCCACATGAAGTAACTGTAGATAGCCTGTTAGCCTTTTCTTTTTAAAGGCTGAACCAACCCAATTCTCTAAGCCTTTATTTGCATGTCATGTGCTCCAGTCTCTGAACATCCTAACTGGGCTCACTTGAGGACATCAATGACAGGGGACAAACTGTACCCTGTACTCCAGATGAGGTCTCATCGAAACTGAGCATGGGGGAAGGATCACCTGCCTCTACCTGATGGCTATATCTTTGCTAATGCAGCCCAGGTTGCTTCTGACTTTCTTTGCTGCAGAGGCACATTGCTGGCTCAAGTTCAAGTTTTTCTCCACTACGGTGTCCAGGTTCTTTTCTGAAATGCCACTTTCTAATCTGTCTTGTCCTGGTGTATGTTGCTGCATGAGTTTAAACAAACAAAAAATACAACAAAAATAAAACTAAAACAACACAAAATTCTATAAATACAAAAGATTTTTCCTCCTGTTGGAATATGACTTTAACCATTATAGTGATTGATGCTGAAATGTCTAACTTCTGTTTGTTTGTTTGTTTGCTTTTTCTGAGACAGGATGAAAGGACTGAATTATGATGAAAATCAGAACTCAGTGTGGCAGCAGTGTCATCATGTGTTATCATATAGACCACATTCTTTGATAGCAAATATAATAAATTGATTCTGAAATGAAAGAGACTCCTGTAATCATGTATATATTAGCTTTCCATGTTGCTTGCCAGGCATATGGAAAGCTGCAACGTTAATTATAATGTATCTGTGCTGATGGAGTGAAATATTTCTAAATTATATGATTTCTACTTACTTTTTTAACTGTAACGTCAAAGGTTTGTCAACCATTGACACAAAACACACAAATCTGTCTGGACGTTAATGTTTGAGCTTCTGGCAAGGTTATGTTCTTTCTTCACAGGAGTCTTGACAGATCCTTCAGTTCAGACAAAACATCAAACACTGTTCCTAAATGTTGAACCAACTCTCCTGAGGTCAGAACATGCCTCAGACTAGAAAATGTATGGAAAATGGTTTGAGGAAAAAGGAAAATTCCACTCACTATTTCTTTTGTAGCTGTGACCACAGAAGAAAGATTTCCCTCATTCCTTGGCACCACCTGACCACATACCAGCCCTAGACTGACTGCACGTTTTTGTAACCTTCCCTGCTTTTTGGTCTGGCTTATGTGCCAAGTTATATGTGAGTTTAAATTAAAAGTAAGATCTAAGGTTAAAAAATGTCCTATAGTTATAATTGTGATGTAGCTGGGGATCAGGGCTGTACTTAATGTACACCCAGTGCACTTCAGCGCACTTTCCCTGCATGGCCAGAAACAGTCCAATCAGTCTCTGCATAAATTATTTGAAACAATGGACTGACCTGAAACAAGGTTATCTCTTGATCTGGTACCTACCCTCATATGTACATATTTGGTTAATTTGTGCAGGGGCCTTCCGGGATGGAAATTTGGACTGTCCGTAAGGGTTCCTCCATGCAGGTTCCCCTGTGCCTAGATCAATCCTTGTGCTTCATTGTGTTGGTTAAACTCCTGGGTGGGGCCTGGGCATTCCAGGGACTTCCTCTGGCATTTCTGCTGCAGAACCAACCAAAATTTACATAGCATAAATAATAAGAGAAAACTGTCCATGCAGATGCAAAATTAGTCACAAGGGACAATCTTTTGTACATAGTTAAGACAGCTAGGAAATGTTCTTTAAGTAGTTTAGTAGTAGTTTACCAGTAGTTAAGTAGTAGTTTAGTAGCAGTGGTCCATGCATGTTCAGCAGTGCTCAGGTAGGACCACAGACCAACTGGGTGTTCAACAGAAAAGCATTTAATTGTAGCTCACTGGCTCAAGATGAAAATCCTGTTGCCAGCACCGTTGTAAGGGAGACCACCATCACCACCCAGACAGCAATCAGCCATTCTGTTTGAGATATTTGATTGCCCATGTGAGTATTACCCAATGGAAAAATACCAGTAAATTACAGGGATATTAAATAATAAAAATAATAATAACTCTGTCTGCAGGTGTCTGCACAACAATCCTAGAACCCATCTTTTTTATTTGGCTGGTTGGTTTGGTTGATTTTTTTTTTTTTTTTTTTTTGTCTCTTTATTCAGCCAACTGAAAGAAGACACTTTTTTTCTCAACTCTTCCTCTGCTTTAGCTAGATGCCTGCTGATTAGGTATCTGCTGCCACTTCTGCACTTGGATCTTTTTGATAGTCTTAAGGTAGTATTACTGCTTCCTTCTCCTGAACCAAATAAGTTGGTTGGCAAGTCTGTCTGACTTATAATTCCTCCTTTATAACGAAAAAGTCAGTTGTTGACTCACCTAGACTGGCCTGTCTGCTTCCTTCCACCAACTCATCCAAAATCTTAAATCCATTTTCAGACAGTGGTGGTACTGTAGTTATCTGATTTCTTTACTTGGTGGGCCTGTCTGTCATTACTATGAGCTGCTACCAGCAAGTCTTTAATATTATATGAAGCTAAATAATTTACCAATCGACTAATTATAGGTAATTGGAATTACAGGTAATTGGAATGATATCAGAGACTTTTTTTTTTTTTTTTTTTTGATAGTTATATCCAGAGTATTCATATGTTTTCTGATTCTACTGCTTACCACTGGAAATAACTAAATACATAATTTACAACACTCAGGTTTACAAGTTATCAAAGCAAATGGAATTTTTTTAGACACCAACATCTATGTTTAATTTGAGAGACCAATGAACCATCTTGTAATCCATCCATCAGCAAAAGATTACAATTTTCTAAAAGTTCATAGTTCTTATAGGCCACTCAGAATAAACATAAACATTTTCTAATTTATTTTGAAAGCTCAGATATTGAAGTCTGTTGAGAATATATATTTTCTTCTACCCTTGACAGCTGTTTCACAATTTTTGTTTTCCCAAAAGAAACAACAACAAAAAAAACTCAATTTACCCATATAAGAGAAAATTTCATTGTCTAGATTTTCAGTGCTAATCATTTCACTTTGGGACATATGGAATAATTTGTTGCTTGTTCGTCAACATGAGCTACTGTGATTTAAATTGTTTTGAAAAGCACCGTAAAACTGTTCGCTAAACAAAACTGGTGGATTACTTGCACAAGAATTGCAGTACTTCTGTTGCTTGTTGACAACTAAGTTAACCAAATAACAAGTAAATCAGGATGACAACTTAGGCTGTGTAAAAATACGCACTTTTCTAAATGTTGCATTTTAATCAATATATCTACAGACACATACAAATATAAAGAATGTATAGAGAATTATTAAACAAAGTGTTTCCATATGTGCTGTAGAGGATTCTAAGAGAAAAGCGTCCCCAGAAGTGTTTGCCCTGCATGACACTGATCTCTGCCGGTTATTAATAGCAGTATTGGCTGATCAGTGCCATTTAGATAAACAACATGCTGAAATAAAGTATGCATCTTTTCTGGCCAGTAGTTGAGCTTATGAAAGCCAAAGTGTAGAGATAATATATCCCTTTAGCTGCATTTATGTGTTCCTCAGTATCTGAAAAAAGGAATTTTAAATATTATTTCTACTCTACTTTCCATAATAATTCTCTTTCCTTCTGTTTCCTATTCTTCCTCCTGCATGAAGTATTTTGTCTCTCATTGTCATCAACAAAAACCCACCCCCTGGTCTGTCCATGTCCTCAGGTGTGCCAATATCAGAACTAAAACTTTCCTATGAGATTGTTGAGTGCTTTTAAGCACATAGGTGATTATTTGAGAAGCTGAATATGAAGTGTGTCATGGTGTTGTAGAAGCTTTGCATGGTAAAGAGATTAATGATAGCACAGTTTCTGAAGCATTTACTGTTTTCATTGCAAAATTAGGAGCAGTTCAAATATTATATTATTATTGAACAGAAATTATGTAAATTATGCAAAAACAGATAAGCAGTCTCCAGTCAAAACATGTGACCAAAAGTCACCGCTGTTCCTGTCAAGAACACTGTAACAGAAAGAGAGTAATAATTTCATTTGAGAAAATGAACCTTGAACAGATGGGTTAATGAAGGGTTTCATAATTTCTACCCTGGCAAAACTCCTAAAGCACAAATACAAATAAAGGCCTAATGCAATGCACTGTTTAAATAAATACAGATTAGACAGTTGCCTCGGTTGAGGATAAAGAAAAAATAATAGGTAGGAGGTATATAAAGCAAGATAAACCTGTTGTGCATTTTTACCACCTAATTCCTGTACTTGCTATGCTTACAGCACTATTTATGATACAATAAATAAATAGAAAAGAAATAGAAAAGAAAAATTGAAGAAAATGCTAGAAAAATCATCAGACATCACAAGTGGCTAACTTTCAAACTACATTAGACCCAAGAGGAAGAGAGAACAGTTGTGTTATAAGAAGATAGGTCATGCTAGATCCAACAGGACTGGGAAGATGAGGCTGCTCCAGATCCAACCAGTAGCTCCATGTCTCCAGATCCAACCAGTAGTAATGCTGAAGATGTATTCCCAGCAGGCACACACACACACACACAAAGCACACATATAGTAAATATAAGTACATATGCATATATAATACATACACGTATAGGCATGTATACATATCAAGCTATACAGATCACAGACACACTCAGAGCACTCATATAAACACAGGCACCACCTATGGTCCTGCTCCCCTCTCTGGCTGGACAGGATGGATGTCCACTGGTGAGATCTGTAGGCACATGTTCAAGGTGGATCCCTCCAGCAGCTGGGCTGAGGAACTCAGGCTTCCCAGTAGCTGCCGCAGTCTCTGGCTGCCAGCCTGTGGATGTCAAAGCCCCTGAGACTGCAGCTCTGCCACAGCTGCTGGTCAGGCAATGGCTTAGACACACGCGGTTGGCCAGGAACAACCCCCCCCCCCCCCCCCCCCCAAGTCCCACAGCTGCCCCCTCTGTTCTCACACCCAGAGCTCCCCAGGGACCTGCTCACCCCGTGGCCCCCAGGCCCCCACCTGCCCACCAGCCACTCCTGCTTGGCCTGGGCTGGGGATCGTGCCCTCACTTGTGCGCTCGTGCCCAGTCAGGGGGGTTGTTCCTCAGTAGGTCTGCAATGGGGGTTCCCATGACACCCAGTGGGTCCTAGGCTCCTCTGGGCTTGTGGAGATGGGATGCTAATGGGCTGATGGCCCCTGGGGTCGAGATGGGAGCATCCAGGATGGAGATTATTTGGGATTTCACCTGCTGTTTGCTTGCATAAGGATTAGAAGTGGGACAAAAAAAAAAAAAAAAAAAAAAAAAAAAAAAAAAAAAAAAAAAAAAAAGTGCTGTTAAAAATAAAGTTTAAAAGAACAGCAAAAAATTGAGACCCCCTACTTAAAATAAAATGTGCAAAATGTATCTCTGTGTTAAAATAGTTTATGCAAATCTGAGCGAGTTATCATGTTCCTGACAGGTTTTTAATGTGAGATTAGTTCAACAACAGCGCTTTGTATTGTTTCAATTCTTTTGCTATTGTTGTGGTTTAACCCGGCCGGCAGCTAAACACCACACAGCCGTTCGCTCACCCTCCCCCCTCCCTCTCTGGGATGGGGGAGAGAAACGGAAAAGTGAAACGAGAGTTGAGATAGAGACAGTTTATTAAGATAGGAAACAATAATAATAATAATAATAATAATAACAATAATAATAATAGTGTATATGAAACAAGTGATGCACAATGCAATTGCTCACCACCTGCTGACCGATGCCCAGTCTATCCCGAGCAGCCGGCCCCCCCACCCCGGCTAGCCACCCCTATATATTGTTTAGCATGACGTCAGATGGTATGGAATACTCCTTTGGCCAGTTTGGGTCAGCTGTCCTGGGTCTGTCCCCTCCCAGCTGTTGCTGTACCCCGAGCCTGCCTGCTGGCAGGACAGAGCGAGGAGCTGAAAAGTCCTTGGCTTGGTACAAGCACTGCTCTGCAACAACCAAAACATCGGCATGTTATCAGCATTCTTCCCATCCTAATCCAAAACACAGCATTCCACCAGCTACTAGGAGGAAACTGTCCTAACTGAAACCAGGACAGCTATTTGTTCAGTTCTTTTTTTAAACCTGGAGGTAAAAAGCATGTCAGTTCCAATTGCTTAGTATTTATCACTTTTAATTAGCTCATAGAAATCAGTGGTTTGTTTCAATAATGCTTTTTCCTTAGAGTCTTCAGTAAGAAGACTATCATTTGACTTATAAGATTCAAAACCATACCCAATATCACAACCCAAAATTTAAACCATAAATTCTTCTCCAAGTCAGTAAAACTTTGATTTAGACATTCCTACTCTATATCACCCTTGATTATCTGGGCTATTAAATTAGTATAGAAAACTCAAGAGAAGACGTTATGTGGGTTGTAGCTTTCCCTTTCACCTCTGTAAGATAGCCTTTTTCTGAACATTCACACGTCCATTAACTGTGGGATTCCTAAGAGGCAAAAGGAATCTGACATCTGATTTATGTCGGATAGAGATTCAGCAGCAGCACAGAAGGAAATCTTGCAGGATAATTGTCTTCATCTCATTGTTTTCTTAGAAATTCATGTTTTCCATAGATGAATATGTATTCATTATAATATAGAATAAATCCTCATAATTTGCTTCTCATTAATTAAAGGTTTATTTTCTTAATTAAGCTTGAGTTACACACACACACATATATATATATATATTTAAGTTGTGCTGGACATCCCAGAGCTATCATTTGCATTTATTTTATCTTATGTGCTGTATGTGGTCCTAAAAATATAGAGGAAATTCATGCATTTCACTCACACTTTGGGCTACGTAAGAGGCATTTTATCATACAAAATACAAGCATATGCATTACAGAATCACAGAATCACAGAATGTCTAGGTTGGAAGAGATCTCCAAGATCGCCGAGTCCAACCTCTGTCCTAACACTAACAAATCATCCACTAAACCATATCCCTAAGCTCCACATCTAAACGTCTTTTAAAGACCTCCAGGGATGGTGACTCAACCACTTCCCTGGGCAGCCTATTCCAGTGCCTAACAACCCTTTCTGTAAATAAGATTTTCCTAATATCCAATCTAAACCTCCCCTGGCGCAACTTTAGCCCATTCCCCTTGTCCTGTCACCAGGCACGTGGGAGAACAGACCAATCCCCACCTTGCTATAGCCTCCTTTAAGGTACCCGTGGAGTGCGATAAGGTCGCCCCTGAGCCTCCTCTTCTCCAGGCTAAACAGTCCCAGCTCCCTCGGCCGCTCCTCATAAGACTTGTTCTCCAGACCCTTCACCAGCTTCGTAGCCCTTCTCTGGACTCACTCAAGCACCTCCATGTCCTTCTTGGAGTGAGAGGCCCAAAACTGAACACAGTACTTGAGGTGCGGCCTCACCAGAGCCGAGTACAGGGGGCCAATCACTTCCCTGGACCTGCTGGCCATGCTGTTTCTTATGCAAGCCAGGATGCTGTTGGCCTTCTTGGCCGCCTGAGCACACCGCTGGCTCATATTCAGCCGACTGTCAACCAAAACTCCCAGGTCCTTCTCTGACAGGCAGCTTTCCAACCACTCATCTCCCAGCCTGTAGCTCTGTTTGGGGTTGTTGTGCCCCAGGTGCAGAACCCGGCACTTGGCCTTGTTGAACTTCATACCGTTGCCCTCGGCCCAGCGGTTCAGCCTGTCCAGATCATCTTGCAGAGCCTTCCTACCCTCGAGCAGATCGACACACGCACCTAACTTGGTGTCGTCTGCAAACTTACTGAGGGTGCAGTCAATCCCCTCATCCAGATCATCGATGAAGATGTTAAAGAGGACTGGCCCCAGTACCGAGCCCTGGGGAACTGCACTAGTGACCGGCCTCCAACTGGATTTGACTCCATTCACTAAGACTCTCTGGGCCCGGCCATTCAGCTAGTTTCTAACCCAATGAAGCATATGCCAGTCCAAGCCATGAGCAGCCAGTTTCCTGAGGAGAATGCTGTGGGGAATGGTGTCAAATGCCCTACTGAAGTCAAGGTAGACCACGTCCACAACCTTTCCCTCATCCACTAAGCGTGTCACCTTGTCATAGAAGGAGATCAGGTTCGTCAAGCAGGACCTACCCTTCATAAACCCATGCTGACTAGGCCTGATTGCCTGCTTGCCCTGTAACTGCCGCATGATGACGCCCAAGATAATCTGCTCCAGGAGCTTCCGTGGCACTGATGTTAAACTAACAGGATTGTAGTTCCCCGGGTCTATCCTCCAGCCCTTCTTGTAGATGGGCGTCACATTTGCTATCCGCCAGTCAAGTGGGACCTCCCCTGATAGCCAGGACTGCTGATAAATGATGGAAAGTGGCTTGGCCAGCTCTTCTGCCAGTTCTCTCAGTACCCTCGGGTGGATCCCATCCGGCCCCATCAACTTGCGTACATCCAAGTGCTGTAGCAGGTTGCCAACCGTCTCCTCGTGTATTGTGGGGGCCCTGCTCCCCATTCCCTTCCAGCAGCTCAGGGTACTGGGCATCCAGAGAGCAACTGGTTTTACTGCTAAATACTGAGGCAAAGAAGGCGTTAAACACCTCGGCTTTATCCTCATCTCTGGTAACTAAGTTTCCCCCCGCATCCAGTAAAGGGTAGAGATTCTCCTTAGTCCTCCTTTTTGTATTGATGTATTTATAAAAACTTTTTTTGTTGTCTTTAACAGCAGTAGCCAGATTGAGCTCCAGATGAGCTTTGGCCTTTCTAATTTTGTCCCTGCACCGCCTCGCAACATCCTTGTAGTCCTCTTGAGTGGCCCGCCCTCTTTTCCAAAGATTATAAACCCTCTTTTTTCTCCTAAGCTCGAGCCACAACCCTCTGTTCAGCCAGGCCGGTCTTCTTCCGTGCCGGCTCGTCTTTGGGCATGTGGGGACATACTGCTCCTGAGCCATTAGGATTTCTTTCTTGAAGAGCGCCCAGCCTTCCTGGGCTCCTCTGTCCTTCAGAACCACCTCCCAAGGGACTCTGCCAACCAGCGTCCTAAACAGCTCAAAGTCAGCCCTCCGGAAGTCCAAGACAGAGGTTTTACTGGTCCCCTTCCTGACTTTGCCAAGTATCAAGAACTCTACCATTTCGTGGTCACTCTGCCGAAGACAGCCCCTGACCACCACATGTCCCACCAGTCCTTCTCTGTTAGTGAACAGAAGGTCTGGCGGGGAACCTCCCCTGGTAGGCTCACCAACCAGCTGCGTCAGGAAGTTCTCTTCCACACTCTCCAGAAACCTCCTGGGCTGCTTTCTCTGGGCTGATGTGATGCTTATGTGAGGTTCATGTGATGCTTATGTGATTTTTTTAATGTGAATTTTGCTCAGTATTGGGCCAACTCCTATTCAGAGCCTGGGATTTATGTATGTATATATGTATTTATTTATTTATTTTAATGTCATTGCAAGCTATTTCACAGTGTTTCCAGGATGTGGATCTGAGAGTAGGAATCCGTCTCTCCTGTATTGCTAATGACAGCTTTGGGGATTCAAGCAGAACAAGTACAGTATTAGAGAGTAAAAAAGCAGAGAAATAAAATCCAAGTTTGGATGAGGGTATGGGTTTGAAGGACAAGGAAGGGTGTTTCATGGGGACGTTATACAACACTATCCGTAAAACACTCTTTCTCTAGCTCAGGAAATCTCTGAAGAACTAACTGCAAGACATACTGAAAGTAAGAAGGGTCATTATAATACACCTTTTTGTTGTACTCTTTCTACATATCTAGTACCTATTCTTCAACAGCTCTGGGATTGAGATAAGTATTGGTCAGGCAGGGCTTTGTTAGGTGGTCTCTATCCCTGGCTCCAGTCCTGCTTGGCTCATTGCAGTGTAGTGGGAAAGGGAGAGCATGTTCCTACCATCTGTGGCCATCTGCTGCTCCTGCCCTCAGGACCTCAGGACAAAATGTGATTTTAATTTGAGAGATGAGGAAGAAATATTTGTGACCACAAAAGCATAGAACTGGCCAGAAAATATCCTGCTCCAGATTCTGGTCTCCTGATTGAATTCTGTGAAACTCACCAGCAAAGCATTGATTTTGGTTCTGCTCCTCTTCTGATTTCCATAAAAGCTAACTGCTTACTTCTGTTGTCACGTATCTTATTAGGCCAAGTGGCAACTGTCTGAATGGAACAAAATGTTCTAGCATTGCTAATAACCTGTCAAGTGTCAATATAATACAAAATTAAATTTGTCCTCTCAGTGTGTGTTTTTTAGAAAAAGCCTAAAAAAATGCACATAAAATGTTAATACTGTAACGATGGCACTCATAATTTAAGAAATGCAAGGTTTGATTTCCTATGTAATCTTAATTCAGATGCTTAGTACATATGCATATTGAGTCAGTCTTTAATTATATGATTGCAGTAATCTGTTCTCCTGTGTTTAAGTGCACTGTCAGGATGATGTCTATTTAGCAAACAGCTGTTCAATATTTTTTTTCAGCCTTGTGCTGTATGTGTTTCCATACTATATTTACTGCACACTCTTCAATCCTTCTATGAACTCACAGTTATTCATTCCTTTCCCTTTTTATTTTATTTTTATTTATTTTTATTTATTTTTGTGATCATTATTACATAGTATTTAAGTACTTCACATTTACTAAGAATTTTCACAACATCCCAATGAGATTAAAGAATAATATTTATTGTCTCATTGTTACAGAGGGGGACAGATAAATTTAAGATAAAAACATCTGCTTTTTCCAGGTTTCCTGGAGACCTGTCTGAGACACTTTGCATATGACCTCCCAAAATACTATTCTTTTCTATAGCACTTTACACATTCAGAGCAAAACCCCACTCACTTCTAAGCATTTTTGAGAAATTCAAGCTAGGTATTAAAAATGAAGAACCTTTTATTTAACCACCTGTAATTAAAAACAAACAAGCAAACAAACAAACAAAAAACACAAACAAACAAAAAAAAACTATTTTAAGTCTATTGCTCACCATTGCAAAGGAATCCTTTCCAGTGCTGGGAAAAGAATATACTTTCCCAGGCCAAAGTACTTCAACTAAGTTTTCTTGCAGTAAGCTGTCTCCCTCTTATTGCACCAGCTCACCTTCTAAAAATGACTGCCCTTTCATTATACAGATTCATATTTGCCTTCACCCCCACCCACAATTTGATTCTGTACAGTAACTAAAGCATTTGCCCTCATTATAAAAAAAAAAAAAAAAAAATAAAAAAAAAAAAAAAAAGAGAGAGGAAGAGAAAATATCTCTATATTTGTATAGATAAGTGTATGGATAAGGCCAAACTGTAGCTGTAGGAGCAATCTCAATTCTTTAATTCAATATTCAGATGCCAATTCAGGTGCTAAAACTATTGATTTTGGATTATTTAATTTAATCTCTGTGATATGTATTCATATTTTATATACATATATATATAGAAAGTTGCAAGTAAATATTTTAGGTAGAAACAAAAGAGACGAGTTTCAAGCTGGAGAAGCTGACTCTTTGTATTATGGATGAGTTCATACCATCTAATCTATGAAAGATTTGAAGGTTAAAAGGCAAATTCCACTTCTTAGAAAGCACTCACAGGGGATATAGCTACATCAATTCACTAAATGAATTTCAACCTATGGATTTATATATATATATATAATTCTTTTTTATATATATAAGTGTTACACAATGCAGTTGCTCACTGCCTGTTGACAGGTGCCCAGATACCCCCCTGTTCAGTGGTTTCCCCCAGCCAACCCTCCCAGCCAGTCCTCCCAGTTTTTATTGCTGAGCTTTATGCCACATGGTATGGGACATCCCTTTGGCCAGTTTGAACAGTCCCAGCTTCTTGTGCATCCTCAGGCTCCTCGCTGGCAAGGCAGCACAAGGAGCTGAAAAGGCCTTGTCTCTGTGTAAGCACTGCTCTGCAACAACTTGTAACAACTAAAACATAGGTGTGTTTTCAGCATTATTATCATCCTGAATCCAAAACACAGCACTTGATATCCACTATGAAAACAATGAACTCTGCCCCAGCTGAAACCACAACAGCCATCCTTCATGCTAACAAAAAAAAAAATAAAAAATAAAAAATAAATAAAAAAAAAAAAATCAGTGATCTCAATAAATTAATAGCATTTGAATAATTTCACGCATAGTACATTTAATACAGGTATGTGAGGTAGTTATAAGATTAAAAATGATGCTTCATTTTCTTCACTGATTATTATTAAAAATCATATAATTTGCTGTGAGATCCAATGGCTGGCTAAACTACTTGGTATTGTCAGTTTATACAACATGAAAGCTTTCACTTCCTTACACCTAAAGCTAGATACTACACACCAAGCACACCCTGCAGTGTTCGAATTCTGTTCCAGATTTTTTCCTCACTCATTTAGTCAAGGCAGAGAGCATTAAGTTCAGAGACCTTTCAAAGATGATTGGTTATAGAAATTCAGAATGTAGAACATAACATTAGTTCCCAGATGGTTTAAGCTTTATTTAAGCCTATAAACTTACTGGACTGAACTAGCACCTAATCCTTAATTTGCATAGAACACTTAATGAGATGTTCTCTCTGTAGGATTATGAGTACAGCCATAAACATGATAATATAAAATATGTAAGAGGTAGAATGAGGAGAGGATTCACAAGAGGAAAATTCACCACTGCAGGAAGCAAGCCATTTTCTTCTCCAAAGCTTAAATGAGTTAATTCCAGAACTACATACAGCATGCTGGTACAAGAGGGAGACACTGAGCTGTAAATTCATTTAGTCTTAAGTAATCATATTTAATGGGAAAGAGGTTAAATCCTTATTTTTGAAGGTCAGAAAATGGGGTGGAAATACGGTCCAGGAAATAATCTTTGTTAGCTCTTAGATTCTTTGACACACTTAGTGTCTCAAGCATCTTCTTGTTTCTTTCTATCTTTCTATGCCTGGTAAGACATGCTTTGACAGATATCCCTTGTCTTTTTGAGTATGGAACAGTAATATGGTAATATTCAGAAGGTTTAGTGTCATGCTTTCATGACAGAGAGAAAGAAAGAGAGAAAGAAAGAAAGAGAGAAAGAAAGAAAGAAAGAAAGAAAGAAAGAAAGAAAGA
>CM021766.1:71902750-71949821 GCA_011076525.1 Nettapus auritus
GAAAGAAAGAAAGAAAGAAAGAAAGAAAGAAAGAAAGAAAGAAAAGAAAGAAAGAGAGAGAGAAAGAAAGGGAGAAAATGAAAGGAAAGGGCAAATAAGTACAAGAAACAAATTAGGAGAAATGAGTTTTAAAACAGTTATTACTGCCACATGTTTAACCAACAATGAACTTTATTTGAGAAATATGCCCATGGGGCAAATCCCTCTTATTTTATTTTATTTTATTTCCCTTTTTTATTCCAGTGATTTATGTTTCATTAATTTAAATTAATATATTTTATTAAGAAATACATTATTGCTTTATTTTTAAACTACTAATTGCTATTTTTTTTCCTTTGTAATAGAGCAACTGCATCTTCAAATTCACTAAGATCAGCAGTTTACAGATAGTAAATAGAAACTACTTTTATCAGTATCCAGCAATGACTATATTTATATGTGAGGACCCATCATTCCAGTGTGTTTCATATAGATGAAATGTTTCCATGAAGTCTGCAAAACTGGAAATCAAACTAGCAGAAAGTGGAGGGGTCTAGCTTACCTTAGATTATATCATATTTCTTATGCTGTTATTGCATGGTATAAGAAACACCCTGTGGTGGTTTTACTCAGGTGGGCAGCCAAGTACCACCACAACCGCTCTCTCACTCCCCCTCCTCAAAGAGGAGCGAGGAGAAAATACGATGAAAGGGGCTCAAGGGTTGAGATAAAGACAAGGAGATCGCGCAGTAATTATCATGACGGGCAAAACAGACTCAGCATAGAGAGAAAGTGAGATTTATTGCTTATTACTAACAAGCTAGAGAAGTGAGAAACAAAAGAAAGAAACCGAAAGCACCTTCCCGCCCATCCACCATCTTCCACCTCCTCCCCCCGAGCGGCGCAGGGGAGCGGGGGAATGGGGGTTATGGTCAGTCTACAGCACTTCTTCTCCGCCGCTCCTTCTCGGTCACTCTTGTCCCCTGTGCTGTGGGGTCCCTCCCACGGGATGTAGTCCTTGCTGAACTGATCTGGCGTGGGCTGTCCACAGGCAGCAGCTCTTCAAGAACTGCTCCAGATATGGGTCCATACCACGGGGTCCATCCCTCAGGAGCAAACTGCTCCAACCTGGGTCCCCCACGGGCAGCAGCTCCTGCCGGGTCACCTGCACCTGCGTGGTCTCCTCTCCACAGGCTGCAGGTCCGGCCCGGAATCTGCTCCGGCAGGGGTCTTCCACAGGCCGCAGTCTCCTTCGGGGCACAGGCTCCACCGTGGTCTCCTCCACGGGCTGCAGCGTGGAACCCTGCTCCACCGTGGTACTCCATGGGCTGCAGGGGGACATCCTGCTTCACCATGGTCCTCACCACAGGCCGCAGGGGACTTCTGCTCCTGTGCCTGGAGCACTTCTCCCCCTCCTTCTTCACTGACCTTGGCGCCTGCAAGGCTGTTTCTCACTCCTCTCACCCTCCCAGCTGCTGCCTGGCGCAGCATTTTTTCCCTGTCTTAAATATGCTCTCACAGAGGCGCAAAACAACATCGCTTATTGGCTCAGCTCTGGTCAGCAGTGGGGCCCTTACCAAACATGGGGCAGCTTCTAGATCCTTCTCACAGAAGCCACCCCTATGGCCCCCCTCCTACCAAAACCTTGCCACGTAAACCCACTACACACCCCTAAGAAAATCTCCTTTTCAGAATCTCTGAAATTTTACATTTGTTAGGACTTAAGACATGGAATTATATTCTTGGGGAGCATCATTCACTGTGATGCACTCGAGAATTAATTAATTGTGAAACCAAAGAACTACGTATCTTGCTCCTAGGTTTAATCCATCTGAGATTTGAAAAGTAGATAAGCAAACAAAATAAATATTAGGGAACACAAAATAAAGTAATTTATGGAATTTTTTATAAGAAATTGGGATACAGACTTACATTTGGAAAAGAGAAAACACTGATAATGAGCAGTTCAACAACAACAAAAGTGGATGGGCACAAACTCCCAAATAAGGAAAGACAAATGGGATTACCAAATAGAAAAACAACTTTACAAATGTTACCACCAGTAATTGTAGCAGAGGTTAAATGTGGGCATAACAATAAAAGAGTAATAAGAACTCAATACTATGTCTTATTCCTTCTCAGTCTAATATATAGAAGATGCAGTTGCTACATATGTGTAAATGACTATACCATGATGTTTATCTATCAAAATCATGTTATTAGGAGCTCATATTCAACATCTATGCATAAATATATATAGTTGGCTGAGGCAGCAGTGTGCTCAGGCGGCCAAGAAGGCCAACAGCATCCTGGCTTGCATAAGAAACAGTATGGCCAGCAGGTCCAGGGAAGTGATTGTCCCCCTGTACTCGGCTCTGGTGAGGCCGCACCTCAAGTACTGTGTTCAGTTTTGGGCCCCTCACTCCAAGAAGGACATGGAGGTGCTTGAGCAAGTCCAGAGAAGGGCTACGAAGCTGGTGAAGAGTCTGGAGAACAAGTCTTACGAGGAGCGGCTGAGGGAGCTGGGACTGTTTAGCCTGGAGAAGAGGAGGCTCAGGGGTGACCTTATGGCACTCTACAGGTACCTTAAAGGAGGCTATAGCGAGGTGGTGGTTGGTGTATTCTCCCACGTGCCTGGTGACATTGGGGAATGGGGGAATGGGCTAAAGTTCCACCAGGGGACGTTTAGGTTGGATATTAGGAAAAACTTCTTTACTGAGAGGGTTGTTAGTCACTAGAATAGGCTGCCCAGGGAAGTGGTTCAGTCACCATCCCTGGAGGTCGTTAAAAGAGCTTAGTGATATGGTTTAGTGGAGGACTTGTCAGTGTTAGGTCAGAGGTTGGACTGGGTGATCTTGGAGGTCTCTTCCAACCTAGATGATTCTGTGAAATATGAAATTGTTCTAGATAAATAAAGGTTAAGATGTCAGAACACTTTGAAATAATGTAGTGTTGTTTGTGAGTTCTATAGAATGTATAAAACTTGAACACAAGGTTGTTTCCTTCTGATAGTTCTTTACAGACCAGAAGAAAATTTAAATTCAAATGTTCGGTTCTCCCTAATTTACATCTGTGTATATCATTCACACGTGGTAAGCACAAAAGCCTGCCAGAAGAAAACGATGGTATTTTATTTGCCTTTTTTTTTTTTTACCCCTACGGAAAGTATATTTCCTGTTGAAACAGTTCTAGTGTATTTTATGTGATGGTGTGGTCCCATATGCTCTGTCTTTATATATACTCTGTAGTCACATGGCTCTGTGCTTTTCACATGCCAAGAGAAGAGTTTTATTTCAGTACGTACTATATGTATTATATTATATGTGCCAATTATTAAGCACATGTTTAAGCAATTCCAGAATCTGAGTCTCAGTGCAGTCCTGACTCCAACAAACTAAAGAAGTCTGATATTTCTTGATGAATGGAAGACATTGCATTTTTTGGAGAAATACCATCATCACATTTTGGAAAATAAATTAACTTTCAAAAAATACTTAATATTTTCCACATAAATTTTACTGACCATAATTAACATAAATTTAATCACTTTAAAATGAGTCCTGTTAAAAAAGACTTTCAGAAAGCACCATTCTATTAGCAACTGAGAAAATAAATAGAACTGTCAGCTAGAAATAGTCTAGTTTAAAATGGAAATGAAATTAACAACTTCAAAAATTGATATTTTTAATAAATACTAACGATCATCATTATGATACTTATTATTTTATGTGAGAACGAGCAGTTTTACAACATTCGAGCAAATAACTGTTGCATCATCCTCTGCTGGACAATAAATGCTACTACATAATATGCGTATTCTTATATATAAGAATATATATATACATATATATATATATGGACCTTTCCTTTGGTAGATCCATATGTATTTTAATAAGGATATAAGCATCTTTATCCATAATTTACAGATGGATAAACTGAGAAATAATGACTCGCCTTTTGTTTTTTAAAAACTCATGTCCCATCCTTGAAGAATATCTGTGAGACGAATTGTTCAACTAACAATTAAACAAACAAACAAAAACGACAACAAAGAAAACATATTCACTATGCAAATAGTCACAAAAGTAGATACACAGCTTCCAGAAATGTCTGTTTCCAATGTAGTTTTCTGTAAGAGCATTTGTATTAATGACAGCATCAGATCATTATAGTGAGTACTGAAGGCAAATATATACTTCTAACCTTTTAAGCATACTTCAATTTACACATCACAAAGACTGTAGTTGACATGTTAATTACCTAGCAGTATGAAAACTGGGTTATCTTCCAGCCTCTGGCATTTTTTAAGTTCATTAATTTTCTTACGTTTTCTCTTATGTCTTCCTTTTATTTAGAAACTATAAATATAGTAGGATCTTAAAAACTAAGCCCAACAATGAGGCGAATAAGGAGGATCGTTTACTGAAATGAGATTGAGAACTTTATACTGCATACATATATTCATTTTTTAGCCACTTGATTCTTTTCTTTTCCTTTTTGGCAGCTACCTACAGCCACATAAAGAAATGACAGACACAACTGTGACTTGATACTTCTGAACTGATAAAAAGCAGGGCTTATAATAATAAATTATTAAATACATATTTAATATTAATTATGGGAAAAAACATACTTTGAAATGTGACAGTATCATATTTAATAGCCTAACAACCAAGGATTCAGCCAACCAGTAAAACTACATAACAAAGAGCTTTATTCACCACTGCTTTGCCCTTTTTAATAGTCAGTGTGGCTGTGCAAGTTGAGAGTGTATTAACCAGTTTTAATAAGTAACTTAAAACCATTTCACATTCATGTCAGTTATTGCATTAAAGCGTAACTCAAAAGCGCATCCACTTTGAAGCATTTTCTTTCTCTAAGATTTTCTGAGTAAGTGAGAGACTATGTCACCCTTCAACAGTGAGGAGTTTAACAGTGAGGAGTTTATGTTATTAATAACATCTGGGGTCTCCTACCTGGTAACTGTGATCTATCTGCAAAGTTACAAATGCACAGTATGTGTATTGCTGGTCAGAATACAGAAGGGCATTTTTAGAGCAGGCAAACCCTTTGGACATGCTTCTGCATGCAGGGTCCTTCATGATCTGGAAGGCACCCGAGGTTGCACCTCAGGTTGCACCCAAGGCTCTGCTGACAATCTCAAAGCTTGGATAGTTGCAAGTCTGATCTTCTGGGCAGCCTCAAGACATAAACATGCAAATAGAGGAGGCAAGGATATGAACTTGAGCAGAGTCAGTGCCTGTTCTTTGCCCCTTGACAGCAAGACAGGCACCTATGAGATGAAACTGTGTTGAAACACATTCAGCATCTGTCATGAAACTAAAGCCCACTCCATGCCAAAAACATTTCTGTGATCAGTAATTCATGTCACTAATATGTACAGTTACCAGTGCCCTGACACATTATGTTACCAGTGCTGACAAATGGAAAACTTACTCATCACTTTCAGAAATATTTTAAACCATTTTTAAGTTTGAGTATTAATCAAACCATATTTAAAGTTTGAATATTAATCATGTGTTGAAAATGCCAATTAAGTGTTGCTTTAACCTATGCTTTTTTTTTTTTTTTTTTAACACTTTTGGTTAGATCTGGCCACACTCATTGATAACAGCTGGTTTACAGGCTGTAGACTCAGACACTGGAATATAAGCCCTAAACATAGTATGTGCTTCCAAAGAAAGTTTCGAAGTTAATAAATTAGTAAGCAGGTGAGAACAAACATCAGGTGCACAAAAGACATAAATTTCAGTGTTATCCCCCTAGACAACTTACCAAACAGTAACGTATCCCCCATTAAGCTGCCAGTATTGATTTTCAGTATTATTAAGTTTAAATCAGTTCCCTGAAAGATCTCTTAATTAAACAGCTTTCATAGTGATGTGCATCCTGATTAAGTGGGGTGTATCTGAATTAAATTTTCTCTCATGATCCTATCATTGTATCAATTTAGCTGCAGCTCAGGATCAAGATAGGGCATCACAACTGAAACTATCTTATTTCTCTCTTTGTTGATGACAGAACTGACTGCTTTTACTCAGAGGTTTATTTATTTTATTTTATTTTTTGTCATATTTATTTGTGTGGGAACGGGCAACAATATAAACTATAAAGCAATAGTAAATATCTAGAAAAATACAATTTATACTGTCATATACACTATATTCAAATATTTACATTAAAATGTTTGATATTGGTTTAAGCATTGGTAAAAAGTAACAGTAATTGTATCACAGAGGTACACAATAAAGGAACAGAGAATAAAATTAACAGTGTTCTATGATGATCATACCTTTTGTTTCTATGATGATCATACCTTTTGTAGCTACTGTAAAACCTAAAGCATGTAAGATTAAACAGTTTCTACAGCTGAAATGAAGACTCCATAGATTAGAAGTCCTATTTATTCATACTTTAATTAGAAGGACTATTCATTTGTTAGGCTTCAGAAAGTTTAGAAAGATTAGGAACATCAGATGAAACATGAGGATTCTCTACCACAGTCAAGACAAAATTATGTAGTGGTTCAAGTGCTTAAGCTTGTAAGACTTTGCTGCACATCTCCTGGGTTGCATTCTCTAGCCTATCTGTAAAACAAACAAACAAAAACAAAACAAACAAAAAAAGCCTAGAAGCTATGTAGATGATATCTCCAAAGAAAAGCTGTTTAGTAGCAGAAATTCCTACAACTGAATCAATTAAATTTAGGGTGTGTCATTTTGGTCCAAAAAGACATTCCTTCTCAATCTAAGACCAAACTCGTAAATTAAATTAAAAAAAAAAAAAAATTAAGAATGCTAAAACTTATACTGAACATAAAATTACATTTCCATTTATTTTCTTGTTTTCTGTTCAGATCATGACATTATTGGTGAACAAGCTAAGTTGGCATTCTGTTCAAGTGGACTTGCAGTGTTTAATATTTGAACAGGTATGCTTTGTTATTAATTATTCATTTACACAGATACTTCAGATTTGAGTAATTAAAATAATCACTTTAATAGTTATTATTCACATAAAGGTGATGTGATTTTGATGTTAATTGAATTTCAACTTTATTTGTGTTAAAAATGAACTTAATTTATGAGAGAACCTGGAACAGTTGCCATGGTTTCGCTATTTTTAGCATTCAATGGAAGATTATTTTTTGACACTTTTAGAGATATAGGGCATAGTTTACTGGTAACAGTATAGCTGATATTTACAATGTATGCATGGTACATTGATAGTTATAGAAAAAGATGCATGATATTTGTCTGACAGTGTGAGTCCACTTTTAGGGACACTTTTGACAAAATTACCTTTTTTAAGCTTTTTATTCTGGTAATATCACTGGAATGTATCCAATATAATTGAAATAACACAAACATGGACTACTACTACATGCATTCCCCAAGCCAGTGTGAAATCTGCTGACAAAGTAAGACTGGCATTAACTGAGTTAGGCAATTCAGTACATTGTCCTCAGAGAGTAGTATTGATCCAAGCATAGGTAAGTGGATTGTAGATGAAACTAATTGCAGGAGTAGGCAGAGACTTCCCGAGGTCTCAAGACTGAATTAATGTTTTTGCAGTAATGTTTGCTTGCCATAAAGTTATTTGCTTCTGCTTATATTTCACACAAGGTCTGTCCACTGTATAGACATCACAGGGAACCAATGCTTTCAATAGGAATACGATTGATATAGAGCCAGTTCCCCACAGGATGATCTGCAGCTGAACAATGGTTACATCAAAGACTGATATGTTATTCCAACCGGTAGAACACATGGAAAGAGGCAAAAAGCAGTCAGAAGAATCATGATAAATACTTTTAATGAGACACTATATAATGCCTCATTATATA
Organism: Nettapus auritus; assembly: GCA_011076525.1. Taxonomy (NCBI): domain Eukaryota; kingdom Metazoa; phylum Chordata; class Aves; order Anseriformes; family Anatidae; genus Nettapus; species Nettapus auritus. The sequence continues at coordinate 71,910,597 of CM021766.1, forward strand.
TATTTAATAATTGAAAACCAAGCATATGTATATTTGTGTATGTGTGTATACATCATGTACATCTGAAGAAATAGGTGCTTTGGAACAGAGGTAAACTTGACTATACTTGTCATCTCTATCCCTAATCTTATTTTTAAAATAAGGATAAATTAACGTGACAGTTAATTTTGGTTTGATTTGGTTTGGTTTGCTTTTACAGGAAACTCTTGATGAAGAAAAAAGATATATATATATATATTATTTCCTTTTAACTCCTGCTTCTGTCCAATATCTCTGTAGTTCTTCTATCTTCTTTGAGAGCTTTTTTCTCTGTAACTGACAGGGAGCAGCAAAGGCAGGCTGCTTAGCAAGGGAAAGGGAACCAGCAGCTGAGCTTCGAAACAAAGCTGGCATGACAGGGGAAGACTTGTAGTAGCTGAGCAGGGTGAGTAGAGCAGGGTGGTAGTATCCAGGTTCCTCCAAGAGTCCAGATCTCCAGGCCCATCACAATGAGACAGCTTTAAGGCCAAACCAGGAAGCTGATTCAGCAAGTCAGTGTCAGGATGTGCAGATTTAAAGGAGCACAACTGTTCACATGGATGGCAGTGAAGCATTATTCCTGTATCTCTGTCCTTTCTTTGCCTGTTCTGAATGTCATCATGACTCTCGGCTGAAAATAGAAGATACCAAGGGAAATGAAATAAAAGGCTGAAGCTTGGGTCTGCATCTATATTATAAAGAATAATATTATATATTATTTCAACAGACTCTTCTGGAGTGTACTTTCCAAGTCCTCTGCCCAGATACATTACATTTTCAAGCCCCTGAGAAGCAATCTGAGAACCTGAAATGCTGGGGAAAAGCCTTGTGGATACCCATCTGTTGAGAAACTCTCCAGTTTACCATCTTCACAAAATCTGTTTATGCTGCAGTCTTGGTGTCATCCTGCTCCCACCTCCACAGGATGGCAGAATCGGTCATAATTTGACAGTGGATATTTTCCTTAATAAATAAATAAATAAATAAAAATGCATAGGCAGGGCTCTCATCTCCCGCTGTCAGCAGAGTGCTTTGCCTCTTAGTGGGAATCCTGTCTTTGTCTTCTATCATTATTGAAACCTGCAACATAGACCAGCTACTGCCTTGACACCACAAAGACACGAAGGAACCTACAGACTTCATCTGCACTTCCCATTTCTAATATGGTCTGTAAGTTGTTAACATCATAAGCCAGTAGCAGATTTGTCAGTAGACCAAAGTCTTCCTAGCAGCCTGCCACATCACAGAGCGGAACAGCATCCGGGTATATCTAGATGGTCAATTTTGCACATATGGATATGGCTGATGTAATTCTACGCTTCAGCACGCACTGCACACAGCTTTTGCTCTGCATGACTTCCTTCTACTCATTTTTTTTTACCATTACCAAGCAGAGGGACTATCTCAACAAACCGTAACATTTTTTTGGACAGGAAAATATAGAACCATAATCAGCATATATTAAAACAAACAGAAAATCCAGAGAGAACTAGTATTTTCTGCCTCTAAAACATTCATCAGACTGTGTGAATGCATTTTTGTTTGTTCATCTGAACAAACAACGTCATATGTCAATGAGATGAAGCCTTTGACATATACCAGAGCCTGCAATTTTACAAAGTGATGGAGATGCACCCTGTTCTGCTTTCCATTTAGGTAGATCAACTCTTTGCATCCCAGTAATGTCAGGTCCAACCTATGGGGACTGATAAGCCTCAGAGCAAAGAGGTCTCTTAGCTTACTATTGACAGTTTTTTTGAACTTCTGTATCAGTCAAAATTGTCTCATTTTTTACCCTTTTGCTGCAGCAAAAATGTTACAATGTGAGTCACATGGTGTCCTGTATATAGCACCACCTGTGACCACTATAGGGTTGGGCTAAGTGGCAGGCAGACTTTGCTACAAGAGGGAGAATATGGTGAAAGTCTATGGCCTGAAAGACCCTGGAGCATGCTGGAGACTCAAAAGCATTCAGTGGGAAGACAAAGTTCATATTTGTCCTTTAAAATATTTTCCTCAGTCCAGGACAACTTCAGTAAAGCCAGATTCTATTATTAGATACACAAATTTAAAATCTGAAACCATTTTATTCTAAGCATGCAGAAATTTGTTAGGTAAAGTATACACTGCTCTTGGATGTTCCACTTTTAGCAATGAACCCATTGTGAACTGGCCAGCTTAGTTTTGCAGACCTCTATGACAGAGATAATTGAATAATGCACTAGCTACTTATCTGTGGAACTCTAAATGCTTAGAAGTTCACTAGGGTCTGATTTATGATTTGATCCTTGATTACAGATATACTTTAGCAAGTCATGGAATATTCCAGTTCCAAGGACTTAGTGCTTTATAGTCTGTGATTAGTGTGCAAGATTCATTAGTACTATTTAGGAAAAAAAAAAAAAAAAAACCTATGATTTAAAGTACAACAGTACAAAAATTCAGAAAAGAAAAACATTATTTTTTTTCCAAAAGTGTGTGGTTACAAGACAATTTTAACCTTCCAACTGAAATGATGTATAATTTTCTGAAATTTAATGATGTGAAAGTCCAAGCAGTAGAAGAAGCACTGAGTGAGTAAATGGTCTTTATTTTGCATTATGTAGAGGTAGCCTATAATGTCTTAAATATTAGCATTCAGTGTTGGTTTCTGTGCTAAAGAGGTGAAAATGGAGACAAACTTCAACAAATTTGCCTTCACTTGTGCAAGTTAACTATAAAAAACTTCCATGAAATCAGCTGATTATTATGTGCAAACAGTACTCTTCTGCCATGATTTATTTTCTTAATAAAACATAGCCAATATTCTATATGCTCTGTATGGTAGATTTAATTAACACAAACTGTACAAAAGAGATGTGAAAAAATACATTAAAAAGAAGGAAAAAGGCTTTTTTTCTTTAAGTTTCTAGGGGTTCATAGGGTTTTCATTTCAATCTTCAATAGGGAGAATTGACTTCCCATCCCTACAGGAAACAAGAAAATTCGTTATTTTTGCTCGAAAATAGGAATTGGTTAATCTTCTTTTTTTTTTTTTTTTTTTTTTTTTAATGTTAGCCAAGTGGTTCGTTCTGATTACTAAGCAGCATATTACACAGTCCATTGTTCTCCCTTAAAGTTTTCTATTGAGTGTCCAGTTTTGATTTTTCATACTGTCAGACTTGTGCTAGTGAATGAGCATATATTTTCTCATTTTTGTCTCAAGCAGTGCAAATATTAGATAACATGGTAGTAGCCACAGTTCTGATATGTCTGTTTGATTAGTTGGAGTCTTGCTAATTTTAAAATTATTTTAAAATTATATTTAAATAATCAATTGTTTGATTATATTTAAATAATCAATTGTTTGATTAGTTGGAGCCTTGTTAATTTTAAAGTCATTGTAATTGGACAATTAGTTGTCTCCATGCAGATTATTTTATTATGACTTCGTTACTTTCTGTATTTTTTTTTTCTTCTGTACCTCTTCTGTTTACTACCAGCTGCTGGATCCTCTTGTGTTTTTATTATATATTGTAATATAACCCAATTTTCAAAGCTTCTTAAAAATACAAAAAACATTGTGTCTGTGGTTCCTTCTGCTCTTTCTGTACAATTGGTAACACTGAACAAGTAACACAAAGACTTGGTGATACTATTGAACAAATACATTTCTCCCACCTATCTTGTTGGTTACAGGAAGTTATCAAAGCAGGACCTTTATTCCTTCTTCTTAAAAGAAGAAATACCATGTAAATCAATCCAGATGTGTGTTAGGGAGGATCATTAATGAAATAGCCTCTAATTCTGGGTAAGTACAAATGTTTATGAACATTATGAATAAATGTGAAGAAATATAACCACATATATTATATAAGTGAAGTTGTGAGAACAAGGAAACTGATTGTATGCTTACTAGTTACAGTTGTAATATCATGCTTTGACTTTCCAGAGAACTCTTCTATTTTTTTTAATGCTGTTATATCATTGTTAAATGTAGAAGTTGTACTTCCAGGATGAGGTTAAATCCTGTCTAAGAAGATGTTCTTTTCCATATATATGAACACAGTGCCCATATTGACAAGAACAACACTATCAGTAATTTATCAGGTCTGGTAGCTTCTAAATTAAGAAAATTAAAGAATTACAAATCTCCGAGAAAATCCAGGTCAGCAACAACAGTCCAGGAATAACAGCAGCAGTAACAGGCACTGTTATGAGAGGTTTCCATCCAGTAAAATTAAGCTTTAGAAAATGCTAAATACAGGCTTTTTTCTCTGACATTCTTTTTTTTAATAATTCTCTTACAGGGATTTTAGGCATGAGAAAGGAGAATGACACTTTGTCTCTGGTGTGTCTTTGAAGTGGGAATACAAATCCACACCAGATTTCTACTTTTCTGCAGTTCTTTTCGTATTGGAATGGATACATCATATTATCTAGAATTATAAGAACTAGAGGAAGAACACATAATTACTAATAGACTGCTGAAATAAACATTTGCCTTAGAATTCACTGGAACCACATTCTTCCATATCCTTCATTTTCTTTCTTTTTAAAGTTAAAAACACTTCTTTGTTGTTGTTGTTGTTTGTTTGTTTGTTTTGTTTTCCTGCTGTTCACTGGCTTAACTTCCTAATGAATTTCACCCTTTTGTATAGTTTATGTTTTCTTCATCTTTTTGTTTTCTGCTTTGTATCTATCATCTAGTGCTGACCTTCATTTAAAGCCTGTAGTATGTTAGGTCTTTCCCTTACAAATAGTGCTGAGATGTGGATTTTAACAAAGTAAAGCATTTCCTTTGCAGTAATCCATTAACTTTTTACAAAGGACATGAAAAGCTGCATGCAGTAATGAATGTCACTGAAGAGATAAAAAGTAAAAGACCTTTTTTTCTTCTGATTCAGAACATATGTATAGTTTTGTCACCTCAAGGCCACTAATCAAGTTGCTGTCAAAGATACAAAAAATGTAATTGTTCCAAAATGAAAATTGACAAGAAAAACAGACCTTTTAGAAATCTGGTATTCAAATACCTGCATGACAATTATTATGCTAATGATATGGTATCATTTAGTTTTAAAGGTAATTTATATCAGCATCCAAACCTTTCAATTTTCAAAGTATGAAGGAAACACATGTAGTTGTGTTCTTTTCTCTACCCAACCTAATCTGAGGAAGATTACTAGAAGACATGCACTTAAAATATATAGAATTCCTGTTTACTTTTTCACTTTGTTAAATCTCACTATACATAATAGATAGCTATAAGTATAAACATTGGTACATTGTGATGTATATGTGGTACATGTTATGGAAGAAAATATAAAGAATATTGCTGCTTCCAGTAGGTAAACCACATTATCTTTTCAGAATTTTCATGACTTACAAATATAGTGAGCTTGGAGAGCTCTGTACCAGAGCTGAAATTGTCTTCTGATTTTTGATCTTAATAACCTTCCACAGAACGAGAATGTAGATATTAAGAGAATGATTATAAGACAAAATTAAATAACTCAATAATATTTAACGCAAACTTTTATTTAAGATAGTACTTCCTCAATTACTGGGAACATTTTGTTTTACACAACAGGCTGTAAGCAATCTAGGAAGCTCCTGGAATGCGTTGGGGATAAATTCCTGGTCTAGGTATTAGACAAACTAAACAGAGAATTGTTACTGGACCTATTGCTCACCAGTGTGGATGAACTCATTAAAGAGGTTAAGACTGGAGGCAGTCTGGACTGCAGCAGCCATGCCCTTATTGATTTTTTGATCTCAAGGAATATGAGCCTGGCAAAGAGCAAAGTCAGGACCCTGAACTTATGAACTTCCATATGGTCAAACTGAGGAGCAAGAATGAAATGCACAGACAGTGGAAACAGGGACGTGTGGCCTGAGAAGAGTACAGGGATGCTGTCTGGATGTGCAGGGATGGGTTCAGGAAAGCCAATGCACAGATGGAACTGAACTTGGCAAGAGATGCAAAGGATAAAAAGGATTAATGGTTAACAGTTTCTAGGTTAACAGTTGGACTTGATGACCTTAGAGGTCTTTTCTAATGTAAACGATTCTATGATTCTATAATTCTAAGGGATTCTATAAGTACATTGTCCAGAAAGGACCAGGAAAGTGTATTGCCTCTGATAAATGAGATGGGATAAGTGGTAATGACAGACATGGAGAAAGCTGAGGTACCAAACACGTTATTTGCCTCAGTCTTCGCTGGCAGTCAGGCTTCCTACATCTCTTGACTCCCTGAACTTCTAGGCAGGGGCTAGAGAAGGAAAATCCCTCTCTCTGTAAACAAAGAGCAGGTTTCAGACCACTTGATGAAAGGAGGTACAAGTTTATGGGGCCCAATAACATGCGTCGCAGGGACGCGAGGGAACTGGATGTAGTTTCCAAGGCAATCTCCATCATAATGGCGAAGTCCTGGCAATTAGATTAAGTCCCTGGTGACTGGAAAAAGGGAAATATCACATTTTAGAAAGGGGTAGAAAGGAAGTCTAATGGAACTACGGGCCAGTGAGCCTCACCTCTGTGCCTGGGAAGATCATAGAACAGATCCTACTGGAAGCACATGCAACACAAGGAGGTGATCTAAGACAGCCCTCATGGCTTCTCCAAGGGCAAACCATGTCTGACCAATCTGGTTGCCTTCTATGATGGTGTGACTACATCAGCTGACAAGGGAAAACTGACCCATGTCATCTACCTAGACTTCTGCAAGGCCTTTGACATGATCCCACAGGACATCCTGATCTCTTAATTGGAGAGAGGTATATTTGGACCACTCAGTGGATAAGGAATTGGCTTGAAGGCTGCACCCAGATAGTTGTGGTTGATGGCTCTGTCCGAGTGGAGGCTGGTGATGAGTGGTGTCTCTCAAGGGTCTGTCTTGGGACAGGTGCTGTTTAACATCTTTATCAGTGACATGAACAGTAGGATCAAGTGCACCCTCAGTAAGTTTGCAGATGACACCAAGCTGAGTGGTGTAGTTGATACACCAGAAGGACCTGAACAAGCTAGAAAAGTGGTCCCTCATGAGCTTCATGAGGTTTAACAAGTCCAAGTCCAAGGTGCTACACATGGGTCAGGGCAATCTCAGAGAAGAGGACAGACTAGGAGACTAATTTATTGAGAGGACCCCTGCTGAGAAGGACTTTGGATTTCTGGTGGACAAAAAGGTAGACATGAGCCAGCAGTGTGTGCTTGCAGCTCAGAAAGCACAACTGTATTATGGGCTGCATCAAGAGAGGAGTGACCATCAGGATGAGGGAGATGATTGTCTCCCTATGCTCCGCCCTTGTGAGGGCCCATTTGGAGTGCTGCATCCAGATCTTGGGTCCCCAGCACAAGACAGATGTGGACCCATTCAAATGAGTCCAGAGGAGGTCCATAAAGATGGTCAGAGGGCTGGAGCACCTCTCTTATGAATAAAGGCTGAGAGAATTGTCCAGCCTGACGAAGAGAAGGTTCCAGGGGGACTTTATTGCAGCTTTTCAATACTTAAAAGGGGCTTATAAAAAGATGGAGAGTGACCTTTTCAATGGGCAGATAGTGATAGAACAAGGAATAATTGTTTTAAATTAAAAGAGAGGAGATTTAGATTAGGTGTTAGGAGGAAATTCTTCACTCAGGATAGTGATGCACGGGAACAATTTGCTTAGAGAGGCTGTGGATGCCCCATCTGTAGGAGTGCTCAAGGCCAGGTTGGATGAGGCCCTGGGCAACCTCATCCAGTCGATCACATCCCTGCCAATGGCAGGTGAGGTGGAACTAGTTGACCATTACCGTTCATTCCAACCCAAACCAATCTATGATTCTGTAATTTTTTGGGTCTATGATTCTATGACTTTATAATTGAGGTGATCTGATGTCTAAGTTGTCAGACAAAACTGTGTTAACTTCCAGATCCTTCATTCCTGAGAGGGTTGAAAACAAGGATTACTTTTCAGTCCAAAGGAAATAGAAAAGAAAAGATGACCACAGTGTTCACATTAAGAGAGAAAAGAGGATGGTTTTCCAGAAGCAGAAATTTAAGTCTGAATTCAAACACTTCTGAGAGTTCTTACCAGCATAGAAACACCAATTACAACATGCAGTGCACTTCAATTCTTTTTGATGCACTCAGCTCCTAAAATTGCCTTTGGAAAGCCTGTGTTGATGCAGAATCCAGAAAGCATCAAATCTGCTATTCATCCTTGTTTAAATGTTTAAAATAATTGTCTGATCAGGATAATGAGCACTACTATTTTGATAGCAAGAGGCTCTATAGAAGTGAAATATTTCTCCAAGGGCTACTGAACAAATTTAAAACAACTTGTGCTCAAAGTATCTACCCAAAAGACAAACAATGTCACTATTTGATGAGCATCTAGAATAGCAACAGAGATAACAGCTAGATTTTCTTCTCCCTGAAGAAGAAAATAGATTCACCCTCTATTGTCTCTAATGTGATGAGAGTTGCTTTATTTTGAACAGCTTGGATTTCTAAGGCTAGCTGTTTCTGCATTATTGACAGTAAAGCTGGCAAATGCCATGAAACTGATTGATCTAGGTACAGAATGCACAGAAAGAAACATCTTGTTCTAGAAGCTGCCCTTCTTGAAAAGAGCAAAAACCTTAGTGTCTCTTACAACCCATTGTCCTAGGATACTGCTTGACGATTAAATTTTAAGAGCAATAGCACTTTTACATTGTGGTTTAGTCATTTAGATTATTTTTTTTCTGTTCCAGCCATGAGATCCTTCAACTTTGCAGTCACAAAGTATAGAGAAACTGTATTCTATAACAGTCATAGGTAACAGCACTCTGAACTCTGTCCTTTTACTGTGAGCTCACTTTCTCTGATACAGGGGGTAAATCTCCGTTATTAAAGTTAACTTCTAATCAAAGTATCTCTGCATCAGGGAGTGCAATAAAAACTGTGAATAAAACACCTCGCTTACTAAGAAAGCTTCTCAAAAGTGGGTTCAAAAATCAACATCATCCTTTCTAAGTTAAGATCTTCCTGTTCGCAGGAAGTGAGGGTAGGACTTTTTCTGAGACTTACATGTCTGTTTGATTGTATTGTAGTGCCAATGCTAATCATCTCTTCTCTACACTTTCTTCTTTCAGGATGTGTCCCAGCTTTTTTGTGTTCAATTGGCAGAAGTAGTAACTGATGTTATACCATCTCAGTCAGCTTTACAGGCAGTTCCTTAACTACCACAGCTGGATGAAAGCTAAAGATGCTAGTGCTCAGTGTGTATCTCATTCCTTCCCTCAGTGGAAACCAGTTGATGTGTCTTGATCATTCTCCAAAGTTTCCACCCAAACTTTTGTGATCAGGCATGCTATATTCAAAGCTATGAGAAGCACTTCTGTCAGCAGATATTTGCCAAATTATTTTAAACTTCCAAATGTCAACAAATTTAATAAGACTTTAAATAAATAATTTCCCCTATGGTAGGAATCTTTGACAAGATAATGAATATGTAGTTGCATCAGTGTTCCTGTACATAATTTGCATGTACAGTTCTTACACTGCTATGGCTTCTCTATTTCAAAATCCTAAGCAGTCCTATAGAAAGTGTTTTTTCTCATAATATTTTTTTCTTCCTTCTGTAGAAAGAAATTTCCCAAGATAAACAATTATCCATAGAGACGCTTTACTTCCTTGGAGAGAGAAAAAAAGAGAGGGTGAGAGAACATTAATGATGTTCATTGCCCTGAAAATGCTTTTTATTCAGTTGTTTTTTTTTTTTCTTGTCTGTTTATATTCTCTTTGTCAATACAGCAAAACTGCATGAGTCATTCTTTTATTCAGTGGTAATTTTTTATTTTATTTTATATTTTATTTTTTATTTATTTATTTTCTGGCATAACTTTTATTTTCTTTATTAGTATATGTATTTTTGCTAAGACAAAACATCAGTCTGTCTCTCTCATAATTTACTCTAGAGCTAATAATCTTATTTTCTAAGAGGAGCCAAGCTACCCATATGCTGAATTTCCTGTGCATTTCAGAAATATTTACACACTTCTGTCATTTATTAAAGGTCTAGGGGGAGATTTCCTTGGTGATCATACACCTGTCTCATGAATTTCCTTTATCTTCCTTTTGTTTTCTAAATTTTTATGTAGTAACTCAACTAAGAATACCAAGAGAATGTAGCAATTAGCGTATTTTCATCAAACAACAGATGTTGCAAATCCTCAGCCAGATCCTACAGGGGATGGATCTGGGAAAAGGAATCTGTTGCAATGCAACTGCAGTTAGGCAGCACAGATGCAATACAACTTGTTAGAAAACATAAAAATAAATAAATAAATAAATAAATAAAAATTAAAAAAAATAAAAAAATTGCTTACATTTTGGAATCTTAATTTTAATACAACTTCTCCCTGATGGACTTGTTTTATCACTATGAACAGTTATTATAACTGGAATTGTAAGACCCTACTTAGACTTGCACTTAACCTACAAGAGTAATGTTTATAATTCCTGAAAGACAAACTATTTATCCTGTCTGGAGTAGAACTGGCATTGTTATCTTCTAAATTTTATATCATGTCATTAGTGAAATCCCAGCTCCAGCCTCAGAAAGCATACAGGGAGTTGTTTTAACTCAATGGTACAGATTGCCACCTTTACCAAAGAGAAATGTGCTAATGCTTCATGCCTTCAGGGTCGGGCAGATTCCTGTATAGATAAGATGACTCCAGTGTGAGCTCTCAGAGTGGAGTGAAACCACTCGTATGTTGACCACTTACTAATTTTGTAGTGGGAAAACAAGTCAATCACTGTGAAGTCCTGCAACAATTTCTCACAATTTTCCATGATGCTAGAAGGACAGAATTTTTCTCACAGTTGGTTTGGAAAAGGTACAATATAAAGTAGCTCAACTTATTGCAAGGAAAAGTATTACAGGATATAGCCACACAATCCCAGCTACAAATATATCTTAGAGATCAGCAGTAGCATGGTTTTCCATATGACTACTTGTATCCAGCCTAGATAAACATAGTTACCAGAACTGTATGTCAAACAACATATTTAGCTTTGCAGTGAAAAGACTTCTTTTGTGTACTTGTTTCATTTGAAGAACCATCTAATATAAAATAAATTCATTCATTAAAGACCATTTGTATGAAAATGGTGAGGTTAATAATTTTAACATTACCTTTGTTGGAGTGGTGTGACACAGACAGTTAATTTTTATGATACACTTTATAATATAAATTATTTTTTTATTTTTTATTAATTTAATAATATTTTTCATAATATATTTTATAATATATTTTTAGTACAGCTTAAATTTCCTGTTTTGGGAACTTTTCTTATCAGTATGACCTTTGATTTAAGCAAGCATATTATACTATCAAGAAAAAAATACAAAGACTTGGTACCTTCAATTTGGTACTTGGCTAACAAAATCAGCATATGTCTTTTAAAGATGCTGCAAAATAATGGTATATGTAGCCAGCCAATGAGTTGTAAGTGTCTAATTCATGTTTATGAACATGGGAAAATTCCTCTGTCAGACTCTACTAGTGAACCAAACCATTGTAATGCAAAATCTGCTTACCTGTCCTTTATTTTTACTGTACTATTCACAGATTTAATTGACTTTCAGTATAACCATCTTTCAAGATAAATAGTACAAGCCTAGCTAGGATTATATACATTGTTGCCTGGAGTGATTTTCACTCACTGTAATTAGTTTTCCACTGCATATTTTTCCAAAGGAGTGTTCTCCAAGGGAAAATATCAGTGTCAAAATTCAGTAAAAGTATTTACATACCTAACTGTTTTACACAATAAATTTCATGATTTACCACCTCAATATCTACTGGAAGAGCAATTGACATGGGGCAAGAAATACAGGAGGTTTCTGGAGACTGTCAAGGACAATTGATGATGATTAATTAACTGATGATTTCTGGGTCAACTAGTGGAAGTGCCTTGTCAAACTATCAATAAATGAAGAAGAATGGATAAATGCTGTAGAGATCATTGGCATTCTTTAAAGCAGTAACCATGAGATAGTAGAGCTAAGGATCTGAGAATTGAGCTAGACAAGTAGTAAAGTCACAGTTTTGGGCTTCAGGAGATCAGAATTGGGCTTGCTCGGGGGTCTATTTGCAGGGATCTAATTGAAGAGTTCATGGAGCTCAAAATGGCCTCCTCAGAGTACAAAAACAGAGCATACTGATACATGAAAAAGGCTGAAATTCTCAGTGCCTTTTCTTTTCACTTTTTTACTGGTAGAGTGGATTCTTAGTCTTTCCATAAAGTTTTACTCATGATGATCTTTTTATTTTCTATACTTGGCAATTTAAATTTTCTTCAGCACTGGAACTGAACTGATAGTTATTGTTCTCGGCGTCTTCATGATAACTCTCCTTATAAAGAACCCATTTTATTTCAATGACAAAAAGAAGATTATGTGGTCTGCTAATGCCTTCCAAAGTATTTTTGAAGCAAATGTCTAATTTCTACCACATTTAGGGGGTAGAACTAGGGGTCTTAGAGCTAATAAATTCCATGAAACCAGGCCTAAAACATAGTAGTGATTATCTCTACTTCATGAAAACAGATCAGTTTCAACACAGGAGTGTTGCCAGTGACACAGAAGATAAAAGTTTACTCAGAGGAAAAATAATAATAATAATAATAAATTCTTATAGTAGGAGAAAAACTAAGGTGCTAGTAGGCAAGTTTGGAGATGAAGTAATAATAATTTGGAAAATCTGGAAAATGGCTAGCATAAGGATTGGGAATAAATCCACATGAAACCAGCCTTAACTAACCCTGCTCCTTTTACTCCTTCTTGGGGTTTGAAGCTTGAAAATTTGGAGCATAAAGTGAAGATAAGAATCAACACAGTAGAATCTTATAGCCTATCTAAGTAGTGAATACAAAACAAAGAACTGTCTTCTATTGATAAAGAAATCAAGCAAGAATATTGTCATAAGTCCAGATATGCATTCCCACACATTCCCAGTAGAAATCAAATGAAAGAATCTTGAGGTATGTGATGACTCAAGGATCACATTCTTGCTGGAAGAAGAAATCATTGACAAAATCATGGGGTCTCAGTATGATAAAACTGTGAAAAACAAAAGCAGTAATTGTTATGAATGAAAACCTATGGAAAATTATTACCGACATTTGGATGAGCCAATATTACCTCTGTCAACCTCTTCTAATGGAAATATTTAGGGAGAAAGATCTTGAGTTTAATTGCATTATTTCTTCTTTTAAGGGAATGAAATCACGATTTTTGAAAGAAGAGGGTGAGCAATATAAAGTTCATGCCTGAATTACACCTTTTAAGATTCAGAGTCCTTACATTACTTATTCTTCCCACCACACAGTAACATAGCTATTTTTATCCTTGATGTGCTAACAACTCAACACTCAAACAACAACAAATGATTCTATGATAATTTGGCTTTACATGTTCCAATTCTTTTCTCTGTAGAGAGCATACATTCTAGGTTATTGTCCACTGAATACTATCTAGCATCCATGAAAACTAGTTGCAATTATCACATACATTTTTTTTGATTAAGTGAAAGCATTGTTTGATTCAAGAAAAGCACAGAAATCTTTCAGTCTGCCAGTTCCAGTATCCTTAGTCCCTCTTAATTTAACTGTTATTCATGAGAAGATTCATCCACTGTTTTTCAACCTGCACTTTTGGTTCACTGGGAAATTGTAGAGTTAAAGCTGCATCTGCAGCTTAGTACTGGCAAATCCCTACCCTTACCATGCATTCATAATGAAGCATACTTATTATTCCACATTAGAATCACTGCAGCTATCAAGACAAGAGTAACAGATGTTTTCAGAAGGGCCTGGGGACCAGTAAAATGGGCAAGATGGAATTAGGGATTTTGAAGGAAGAAAGCAGAAGGGAGATACTCTCTTCCTTAAAGTTTTATTTCCAAATAAATGCCAAGGCTGGTTCTTAATTAAATGCTTCAGGGATTGCCTTTCTACCCCTATCCCAAAATATTTAATATCATCTTAGCTGATGAGACCATCTCTACTTGTAATAACATAACATTTGCAAAGTGGAAACAGATAAGGATATAATCTGAGACAACAGAACAATTATTGCCTTTCATTAAAATGTCTGTAGCTTCTTCAATCACAAAATAACTTTTATGGATTTGGATTAGTTTTCATTACTAATATTTGAAGCAACCAATGTGAAGTGGTAGGAGATATATTCAGATGACATAATGGACCACAAGATTTCATTTAAAGCTCCTCTTCACTGCACCAGTGCAGGATTATCAATATGTAAATCATCAGGGGAAATTTCCTCATATAAGTCAGCCTTACAAACAAGGTTGTCATATTCTCAAACATTCTTTAGTTAGCCTATCAGGAATACCTCTGTGCTGAATTAAAGTCCTGTCTGCATTAGGAAATTCACAGTGTTGCAATTAACTTGTTATTGATACCCAATGAACATACACTACACTGATAGAGTTTAAGTATGTTTACCTAGGCACAATAAAATAACAATTAGGAAAAAAAAAAAAAAAAAAAAAAGACATTTACTGAATGAAACCCTAAAACATGCTTAAAATTCTGTCTTTTTTTTCTGCATTAATCCATTATCAATAGACCATGGCAACCCTAATATCCTGCAGAGGGATGTGCTGTCACTCTACAGCAAATGTTCCAGTTTTAAATATCCTGAATATTCTCTTAGCAGAGTACATATAGTCAAGTGCCAGAGAAGTGTCAAGGACAAATGATCCCACATGATCCATCTTATAACAGTCTGAAGCACCCTGAAAGACTGTTTCATAAGCACTGATGTATTTGCACAGATGTATTTTTTTCCTTTTTCTTTTTTTTTTTTTCAATTACTGTAAAAAAATAAAAATAACAAAAATCAGTAAATGTATTATAGATACCACTATATCTAGAAATGCTGCTGCATACCAGAAGAGCTCTTTCCAAACAATTCAGCATGCATTATCCTCCTGTCATCACAACCACGGTTAGGATATATGCCAGTACTAATTGTAACAGTGCTGTAAATACTGCCCAGGAGGGTGAAGGTCCAGCATGCAAAGCATAGAAAGACTGTCATTGAGATTTTTATTTTTATTTATTTATTTATTTTTGCATATATGTCTACTAAGCACTGCACATTTGCAGTTATTAACTCTGTAGCAAAGGAAAGCATTTTGTCCTTTCTGTCTGGAAATAGTTATAAATGGAGCAAGTTGGCCAAAATGAGAGGAGCAACAGGGTATTTGGAAAAAAGAATCATGGTTCTTGACCTCTGGTGCCAGAACTGCTATTGCTTCCAGCTGGCTCCCATTTTTTATCACAACATGTTCAGTGAGAAAAATCCAACAGTGCACGGAACCAGTGTTAAGGTAAGGCGGATAAAATAACTGTCCATGAGGCTCATCAAGAGAAAACCTTGCTGTGATTTTGAGAGCAGTGTGAGCTGGCTGGCCAAGTGGTCACAGCTATGACTCATTTAGCAAGTAATGAACCATCACATGATGTGATGAAGCTCCTTCTTACCATCAACTTTGCACAAAGTGGAGAAGCCTTATAATATGTTTCCTGTTGCTGTCTTTTCTTTTCTGGACTTTCTCTACTTGGAAACTTTCCTACTAAGCAGCAAGCAGCACAAGCTTCTTCTATGTTTAAGATGATTTTACTCTTTTTATATGGAACCTTTCACATGCTGCTGCCATAGAAATCATATATTTGAATTCTAAATTTTTGCAATCAGATTGTAGTATGGTTTTAAATCATACAATAAAATGAGTTTTCATCCTACTCTTCAAAACCTCAGTTTACCACAAGAAAAACTATCTCAGTGAATCATCACAATGGATGATACTCAGTGAATCATATACAGGACAAGTAAGATTTTGTAAATAGCACACAGAATTTCCCTTCAAAATCCAATTGCAGATGTTGCTTTCTGTGGTAGATGGTATCCGTTTTGCTCACAGTTAATCTTTTCTGTTAAAAGAGTGTAGCTGGCCATAATACCATTCCTGTGGAAAGCTTTTAGAGAACAGAGGAGAAAATGTTCCTGCAGAGCACACCTGTGCCTGCTGAAGTGGGTGAGCTTCCTAACATGCAGTGGAACCTGCAGTGACTGAGAATGGACATAACAAGGATTTTGAGGATTTTGCACCTGGGCCGACGTCTCGTGCCTGCGCCAGAAGGCCCTCGACTACAACCAGGAGCAGGATGACTTCGACCTGGCTGCATAGGGACGCTTGGGTGGCACCAAGTCTGTCCTGCTGGCATCGGGGGTGAACACTGACTACCACAGCACCAAAATCGATGGCACTGGGAGCAGACGTCGACCACCAAAGCACCAAAATCCCCTAAAACATTCCCAGGAGGAGACACACTCACTGTCAGCACAGCTCCTGCTTTTACCATCAATATTCCCTATCTAACACCACACCACATGGACAGACATCACCACAAACTGATCAGACAATATTCCAAAAACACCTGGCCCTGTGCACCCCACAAGGGCAGATTTCTCCAAGACTGGCACTGCCATTTCAAGGCCTCGAATGCTGAGCAGCAGCTGCCGGAGGACGCTTTCATTAAGCCTTCTATGTGGGGACAAAACACCGATGCCACCCCGCTTGGTGACCCAGACACCACTTTGCAAAATCAGCCTCCTCCCAGGAGGTTTTGCTTTCACCTGGTGCAACTTGGGGGGGGGGGGTTGTGGTCAGCAAAGAGGCCGAACAGTGAATTTCTGGAACTGTAAAAGTTGTAGCTCCAAAAGAAAAAATAAATCTTAATAAGAAATTAAGGATGTTGTGAGGCAGTGCAGGGGCAAAATTAGAAAGGCCAAAAGCTCATCTGGAGCTCAATCTGGCTACTGCTGTTAAAGACAACAAAAAATGTTTTTATAAATACATCAACACAAAAAGGAGGACTAAGGAGAATCTCCACCTTTGACTGGATGTGGGTGGAAACTTAGTTACCAGAGATGAAGAAAAAGCTGAGGTGCTTAACGCCTTCTTTGCCTCAGTCTTTAGTGGCAAGATCAGTTGTTCTCTGGATGCCCAGTACCCCGAGCTGGTGGAATGGGATGAGGAGCAAAATGTGGCCCCCACAATCCATGAGGAAATGGTTGGTGACCTGCTACAGCACTTAGATGTGCGCAAGTCACTGGGACCGGATGGGATCCACGCGAGGGTACTGAGAGAACAGGCAGAGGAGCTGGCCAAGCTGCTTTCCATCATTTATCGGCAGTCCTGGCTATCGGGGGAGGTCCCACTCGACTGGTGGCTAGCAAATGTGACGCCCATCTACAAGAAGGGTTGGAGGGTACACCGAGAGAATTAAAGATCTGTTAGTTTGACCTCAGCGCCAGGGAAACTCATGGTGCAGATTATCTTGGGCGTCATCATGCGGCACTTGCAGGGCAAGCAGGCAATCAGGCCTAGTCAGCATGGGTTTATGAAGGGTAGGTCCTGCTTGACGAACCTGATCTCCTTCTATGACAAGGTGACACGCTTAGTGGATGAGGGAAAGGCTGTGGATGTGGTCTACCTTGATTTCAGTAAGGCTTTTGACACCGTTCCCCACAGCATTCTCCTCAGGAAACTGGCTGCTCATGGCTTGGACTGGCACACACTTCATTGTGTTAAGAGCTAGCTGGATGGCCGTGCCCAGAGAGTTGTGGTGAATGGAGTCAAATCCAGTTGGAGGCCGACCACTAGTGGAGTTCCCCAGGGCTCCGTACTGGGGCCAATTCTCTTTAATATCTTTGTCAATGATCTGGATGAGGAGATTGAGTGCACCCTCAGTAAGTTTGCAGACGACACCAAGTTAGGTGCGTGTGTCAACCTGCTCGAGGGTAGAAAGGCTCTGCAGGAAGATCTGGATAGGCTGGACCGATGGGCTGAGGCCAACGGTATGAAGTTCAACAAGGCCAAGTGCCGGGTCCTGCACCTGGGGCACAACAACCCCAAACAGAGCTACAGGCTGGGAGACGTGTGGTTAGAAAGCTGCCTGGCAGAGAAGGACCTGGGAGTATTGGTTGACAGTCAGCTGAATCTGAGCCAGCAGTGTGCTCAGGTGGCCAAGAAGGCCAACAGCATCCTGGCTTGCATAAGAAGCAGTGTGGCCAGCAGGTGCAGGGAAGTGATTGTCCCCCTGTACTTGGCTCTGGTGAGGCCGCACCTCGAGTACTGTGTTCAGTTTTGGGCCCCTCACTCCAAGAAGGACATGGAGGTGCTTGAGCGAGTCCAGAGAAGGGCTACGAAGCTGGTGAAGGGTCTGGAGAACAAGTCTTATGAGGAGCGGCCGAGGGAGCTGGGACTATTTAGCCTGGAGAAGAGGAGGCTCAGGGGCGACCTTATCGCACTCCACAGGTACCTTAAAGGAGGCTATAGCAAGGTGGGGATTGGTCTGTTCTCCCTGCCTGGTGACAGGACAAGGGGAATGGGCTAAAGTTGCACCAGGGGAGGTTTAGGTTGGATATTATTAGGTTGGATATGGACATTTAGATGTAGAGCTTAGGGATATGGTTTAGTGGAAGACTTGTTAGCATTAGGTCAGAGGCTGGACTCGATGATCTTGGAGGTCTGTTCCAACCTAGATTATTCTGTGATTCTGTGATTCTGTGTAACAAAGAATAAGAGCATAAGAAAGATTCCTGAAAACAGTTGTACAAACAAATAAAAAAATATCAGAACTAATAGAAGTAAAAAAGTGTTGGAGATCCAGAAAAATTGTGTGGCATTCACTGTAACACAGAAAAATACTAGAAACTGCTGAACTGAATTTAAGATTAACGAAAATAACCTTCCCCTCAAGAAACAGTGAGTAGACTGAATACTTATTCCCAGCTCATTCTGTAGTTAGTCTTCCCACCAATTTATCTAAATGTCTCTGTTTCAAAAAATAAAGTCATTCTAGTTCATTTTAATAAATCATTAGCTCTAGAGATGCAGAGCCTTTTTGGTGCATTCAATTTCTGGAACTGTGTACGAACAATTTCTTCAAAATTCTGACAGACTTTCACAACTAAAAACTTCGAGACCTATCCCCAATAAGTTTGAAAGACGATGAGATTAAATGATAAGATTACCAGCACTGCTTCTTCCTCAAAAGGAAGACTAGATATAAATTCTTATCTTGTTTTTATCAGGTAAGTACACCAGAACGTTTAATTTTTTTTATTTTTTATATATTTTTGTGTGTGTGTGTGCTGGACTAGTCTACTTGTCTGCCAGAGAAGTCAAGTACCAAATTCATTGTTCACAACTCATTATCAAAACAAGTAAGGTCTCTGACAGTAATTTGTAACAGGTGACTTCAATACTGTGGCTTTTTATTCAGCTCAAGTGTAAAAATTATTTACATCAAAAGGAAGGAAATAGTGTTTTATATAGACTGCTGCTGAAATTTGCACAGTTGTAGCCTGGACAATTTCTTGTGAAGCAACTTCTAGGTCACCACCAAAACTCTCCAGTTCAAACTAAGGAAAATGAATGGTAGAAATCTTGCTTATGGTATTGTTTGCCAGCCCTTCACTACCACAACAAACAGCGTGGCCAGATGGGGAGACTATAAAGGAAGGAATTTTGTATAATTCTTTCAAGATCATTTACCCTTCAGGTTATAAAATGCAGAAGCTGCTTCTAGGATTAAAAACAAAACAAAACAAAACAAAAAACATTCTATGCTATTTTAGTTCCAATTATGTTCAATATTTGAACATTCATGGAGTGAAGGACTGAAAATGTATGCTGACAAAGTGAATTGAAAATGCAGAACCAGTCCTTTGTGTTCCTTTTTTTTTTAATACTCTCTCCAGTGTAGAATCACTCTTGAATGATCATCTTGCTAATTTTTATGTTATTCTACACACTATGAGGAAAAAGTAATGTGACATTTGAAGAAACACATATGTAGAATCTCGTAGATATTTGACTACTAGCATTTCAATATTTCAACTGATTTTTTTTTTTTTATTTTCAATATCTAGAGATTCCATCCCCTGTCTGTATTGTTATAGGTCCCTCTCAATATTTGATCTGCAGGGTGTATAATTCAGATAAAACCCTAAAAGGACTTTATTTTATATAATTGTAGCTCATTATATGGGATCTGAAGGCCTGTATTTTCATCCCCTGTACTTCAGCTATGATAACAGCTGTGGAATCAGCTTTCTGTAAATATAAATGGAGAAAGTACTTGAAAGAGGCAGTTGAAAGGTAGCTGACAGATGTCAGAGGTGAAATTGAGGGCACAAGTGTCTGTGAAACCCTAATTTCTACTTTTCATTTCCATGCCTCATTCTCTAGCCCACCTCTAAGTTCCCTTTTAGTAACCTTTAACAGAGAGTAGCCAAGAAGAATTATTTGTTTCTGAGGAAATTTATACAGATATATATATATATATATATATATAAAGTTAGTTTTCATGTAACTTGCTTTTGCAGGGAGTCAAGAGTATTCAACCATTTTAGAGTATGGAAAAACGATATATATATACACACAAAAAACAACTGATGATCTTACATGTTAATAATAGTCTGTGTATCTTGAATTCCAGGTGTTATCTCTGTATGTACCACTTAAAACTGAGAGCAAAACCATTTGAAAATTATACAGACTACACATTTTTAAAAATAACCAGCAAGAAGTATGCTACAATAACCAGATAATTCACTTAGGAAAATAAAGACAAGCTTCTCCAACACTCAAAATTTTCTGACTTACAGTCAAACAATGTTAACAGATAGTTAAATAGAGAAGATCTTTAACTGAATGACATTACAAGAGATTTTATGTTTTTGATTGTTAAGAGCAAAGATCTTCCAAGTTATTGTCCATCATCATGACAAAATTTAATGCTATGTAAAATATGAGTTTCACTACAACATACAATGAAATGTAATGGAATAGTGAAAAGTATATATTATATGCAGGTAATAGGTTTGTAAATAAGGTCTGGACTGGTCTAAATGATGATTTAAAATGAAAAATTTTACTCTGCTATTTCTTGCTTTGTACAATTATTTATGTATATTACAAAGCAGGTAGCACAGACCCTAAGACAACAGAATGGTAACTCTGCTTATCCTCTCAGTTATGTCTGTATCACTGTACTTGAAGGCTTAGTTCAATGAGGATTTAAGTTTGGCAGCACATCCAGCTTACAAGTTACTCTTGCTTCCTCTGTCTGCTTATTTCTACCTTGAATGTGAAAATGACTTCCCATCATTTACCAAAACAACTGTTTGAAACTTTCATCTGTAATACCGACCACTGAATTGACCTTGGTTAAAAAAATGAGTCCCAAAGAATGAAGTGTTGGGGAGGTTTCATACAGCTGTGATATGCATACATACTGTTTCCTAGGCATCTCTTTGGCCTCTGCCAAGAGAGGATAAAGAGAAGGCAAACTGCAATGCAGAAACAGGAGTGAGAAGTGAAGAGAATTTCTTTAGTCAGTATTACTGCCAAGGCCCATGTCTAATCGAACTGAATCTGGAGACAAGAGTCCCGGGACTCTTGTGGTGTACTTTGTGAAGTCCTCAACCAGGGCAACACTGTTGAAAATCCATACGGTATGGTCGTGTAAAGCACATGTTCATCCTGTGCTGCAGTGACTGACTGCACAAAACAGAGAGAGAGAATGGGGGATTGTACTCCAAAACATTTAGACTAATTTGATGTTTGTGGTAGGAGAAAATGCTTTACTTCATCTTAAGCAACCTTTGGCTAAGAAGCTTAATAGTTTAAGAACATCTATTTCACTCTGATCCATGATTGCTTTTCAGCCAAACAGTGGCATAAAAAAAAAAAAAAAAAAGTGTATACGGCGATGCTATGTAACCAAGATTTACAGAAAGATCTCTTCCTCTGCTTATGTACAGAGTAAAAGCACCAGTATAAAGCTTTTATTTATCACTGTATCCATGATCCATGTAGGGTAAGGGAAGGCTATATCACTTATGTGTATTGCAGTACTTAGAACGGTTCAACTTTATAACAAGCTGAAAGTCCTCAGGATCCTAGAGGATCATGCTATGCTAGTAAAGTTCTTTCTTCTTACTCTCAACTACTTTTCTGGCAGTCTTGCTTAGCAAAGACCTACTTCATAGTGGCTTTGTTTGCCCCTCTATTATATTTAATTTAAAGAAGTTTGGTGCTACTGCTCTTCGCTACTTGCCTTCTCTCCTTTCTGTTTCTGCAGGCAAACCAGGCTACAGGCAGGCTCTGCCAACTGTTCCAGATGGAAAGGTAAATAAAGCAGCATTTTACCTGCCTTGGAAGAGGTCTTGAACAGTTAATTGTTCAGGATCTCATGCATGCAAGGCACTGTACATGTGTAAATTATTAGTCTAATTGTAGCAACAGAATGGAAAAGAGCAATCAGCAATGAGAAAGCTGCTGCATAGATGTTTAATTGCTTGCATACAGCAGCTGTTGTAATTGAAACTGTGACAAGACCCTGGCATTAATGTAATGATTCTAATAACTGGACACACAAATAAAACAAATGAACAGTTGCTGCTGGCAAGGCTAAATGAAACAAAAACTTAAATTAAATAACATACCGAGCAAAAGAAATGTATCACATATAAAAGAATTACATTAAAAAAAAAAAAAAAAAAAAAAAAAAAAAAAAAAAAGTTTGTGCTATCAGCATCCTAAAAGATTAGACTTTTCTTCCACTACATCTTCTAAAATTCAGAGCTCCTTTCCATCCTCTTGAATGAGAATATATAACCTCAGCATTACTTTTCTGTCAGAAACTGAAAATCATAAGTAGAAGTCTAGTTTCTGGGACTGTTCTCAGAAGAGGCTAAGTCAAGCACTAATTACCTGACCTCACCCCTCTACTTGGAGATGTGATCAATAATACTATGCTACAAAATGTACTTTGGAGCTAACTTTCAGAACACTGTTACTTTCACTATTTATTTCCTGGATGAAATTGCTGTAATGACACTAGATTATGTTGAATGAAAATTCAAAAAGTAGTAACTGAAATTAACTGTACACATTGATAATAAATGTCCACTATCTGTTTTTCAGATTGTGCTTCTAAATGAATAAATATCTACCACTTCATCAGAAATGGGACTGTGTTTTTTAACACAAAAGAATTGTAGGAATTGTAGAATTCCATGAAATGCAAATGCATAAGTGTAAGTGAATGAGATGGAGCTTCCTTCCAAGTATTACATCTTATTTGGAGTTTATTCATAAAAATGTGAAGTACTATTTGTGATGCTCATCTGTAATTTTACTTCAGTGCTGGATTTGCTTCATTGTAAGATTTTCCTTTATTTTCAAACAGCATCAATGTCAGAAATAATAGCTCATATGCTTAAAAGCAAACAGCAAACAGTAATATCCCAAAAGAGCAATTTCTACAGATGTTTTTCACCTACAACTTCAATATAATATTATATTTCTGATTGTATAGGAATTCATCTCAATTATTTCACCATTTTCTGTGCAAATGTTTTTATTAATGTATATACAATAATGATAGGATTGCTGCTTCCTCTGGTAGGAGGGTGCATGGAGACTGCCTTGGCACAGTCAATGCCAGACATTCAGTGATAGTGTATTAATGAAATCACTCTACCAGCTAGCAGAATTACTGTTCACCTGGACAGCTAGGAGCCCTAGCTTGTCCCGATAACCTCTTCAAAGTGCTGTGTCTGACATCTATTTTCTCATGACAATGCAAATCTCACTGCAGCAAATACGTTTTTGATTACCTAGTCTGTTCAACTGTCCGCAAGTAATTAATGTTGTTATCACCTAATCAAATGTTGTTTAAATGCAGAATGTAAACTATGCCCTTGGCTTTGTTCTTTTCACTCTGTACACTACTAAAAACAATAGGCTCTTCAAGAATGTTTCCCATAGCTTAGGCTCTTGAAATGTTAGTACACAGAGATTAAAAAGAAGTTGTATTTCAAGAATTAATATCTTGCTATAACTGGAAAGCCGAAGAATTTAGTAGTCTATTTTAGAGCACTTCAAACTATTTTTTTAAGACCTGCATGAGAACATTTTTCTTTCCATAACTATTTTAATTGCTGTTTAAGACTCCATGTAACAGCAAATGATTTCAGTAGACAACGCAAGGATGACTGAGCTCTCACAAGTAGACTGGACTCTGAACTCTGAACTCTGACATCTCACAGTCAACTTCTAGTTTATGCAACAGTCAATGGGGTCTTCTCACTGATTTCACAGGATTTCAGTGAGGTCCTAACTGACAGGCAAGCCATTTATGCACCTTTTTAAAAGCAGAGCTCAGCACCTTTTCTACACTGTGCCACATTCATAAGGTCTGTAGTACTTGACTGCAACATTGCTGGGAAAACACACCCCAGACAGCATATTGAGCTCAGGCAGTACCCTCAAACTTTCTCTTCTGCAGGCTTAAACAGCAGCTGTAGGCCCTTTACTAAACTGGACATCCTCTAAATTAAGCTTTTGTGTTTATTTATTTATTTACTTACTTTTTCAGAGGGAGAAAGACAATATCCGTATGACAAGGATTTTGAGGCACAATGAGAAAGATCCTGAAGGAATATCATACAGTGAAGTTCTCCCACATTTCAGGTAAGATTGTTTTCTAGTGGTCAGTCAGAATTAGGTCATTCTCAATCTTTTCTACTATAAAAACTAAATGATTAAAGTAATTTCTGCCATCTGAGACATTCTGTGGCAGAACATGGGTCTTCAGCACCTGTATTGATGTCACATTAAAGGGGACTTATCAGTCAAACAGTTGCCTTGCTAAGGACTTTCACCAAGACATTTTCACAAAGTTGAATGTATTTGTAGTGTGACAGACATAACAGATTCAGATTTGCCGTTGATAAATCCACTTACTGCAGTAGTACTAATATATGGTAATAGTGCCAACAAAATGTTATCTTAGGTATTCCTCACCAAAGGGTGAAGGCACAGAGCTTACCAAGAAGGTGTCCCTGTCTTGGTGGAGGAGAAAGGAACACAGCTCATTGACTGCCTCTTCTAGGTCTCCAATTTCTTCGTTCTCCCTGCAACACTTCTTTTTTCCTCACTCTAGTAATTTTTCCTATCACCAGTTAAGGCTGGATGTCAGGAAAATGTTTTTCACCAAGGGGGGAGGTGGTGGAGGGGGTTGGGCTCTGGAACAAGCTTCCCAGGGCAGTGGTAACAGCACCGAGCCTGCTGGAGTTCAAGAAGCATTCAGACAATGCTCTCAGAGACAGGACCTGATTTTTTATTTTTTTTTATTTTTTGATGGGTGGTCCTTTGGGGACTGAGGAGTTGGACTTGTGGGTCCCTTCCAACCTGGATATTCTATGATTCCCTAACACTGACTCCTAACACTAACCTATTTTCCCTTTTATCTTAACCTTATCTGTTCTCCCCCTTGGGGTGACATTTGGCATAACTTGAGTGGAGAGTCAAGTACTATAGTTATACATGCTTAACATGTATTTCACTAAGCTCAATATCATATTCGGGGTGTTAACTTTAATATTAGTTTTACAAATAATCAAGCAAAAGTTTTCACTCCAGGTACCAGCGTAGTCAAGATTCTGTTCTGCTGCCAAAACAGAGCAATCCGATCAACACAAGACTCCCTTCTTCAGCAGCCTATCATATCAAGCTTGTGGACCTCTATCCCCAAAGGTTGTATAAAAGATAAGGAAGGGGCAGGAGCAAGCTTCTCAACTCCTTTGCCCAAGGCTGGTGCTTATCAGTGACACTAAGAAGTCTGACTATTCTCCAAAATTGAACTGCATATCTTTATGCCTAACAGATATTCCATGTGTCTCTCTGACCTTCACCAATTTCATTTTGCACATGAAGCACTTTCCTAACAAAAAGTTCCATTGGGACAAATCCTTTTTTATATTAAAAAAAAAAAAAAAAAAAAAAAATACAGAATGCATGATTTTTTTTTTTTTTTAATTGTTGTATTGTAACAGAAATGTTGACTATTTCCACCAAAGACTTTTTCAAAGGGATTCAAGCCAAGTGCCATTTCATCATTGAGTGACCAGTTTGATGCTGCTTGGAACCCTGGATCAGACCTCTGTCTGGATTCCTGTGCTACAGAAAAAGAAATGAATAACTCTGTTTTATAATCATCACTTAGAGCTGATAGAAGAAGTTAATATTGAAAGAAAGAAAAATCATGCATTCTGTAAACTTAGTAAAATCCAGTAATCTTGAAAATATGTTCATTATTTTAAAGAATGGAAGAAATATGTTTTGTTTTGTTTGTTTTGTAAATTCTTGACGCTTTGTCAAATATTTGGGGAAAATAGAAAATACAGTAGGTAATAATGATTTTACAACTCAACAGTTATGCTGGAACTCAAGCCACAGTCTTTTCCAGTGATCTTTATCTTGTATCTGCAGAATACAAAGTAATAGTACTGAGGCCCTTGGACTCATGTCAGGGTACATGAAATCATAAAAGGATCCTTTACCAGGGATCAGAAAAGTGATGCTTGAAATTCTACAGCTTTAATAGAATTATACAAAATGGTATCAATCTTTTCAGCATCTTTAATCAGTACTGCTGCGGACTGGAGTAAATAATCTGTTACTTTTTTTTTTTTTTTTTTTTTTTGGTCTGCATAACCTTATAAAATAATAAATAACCTTATAATAAAAGCTCTTTTTTAATCTCTTGGAGATTTGAAACCTGGGACACCAAAGAGAAGTTTTTATGAAGAAATTTATATGCTTGGGTGGAGCTAAGATTCTCAAAGTTTTAATGACACACAGGAGGTAGTGAAATCAGCATCACAACACCTGGCCTACCAGTAAAATTTACTGCCTAATGGTCATGCCTTTGAAAGACTGAGTATCCTGAATACATCCTTGTTTGTCTCTCTTTGAGATTCTCATCTAAGACCAACTTTTCCTTTCCAGGTTTCCACATTTTCACACTCACAAAGTTTGTTTCCAGTTGTTCTCTCATCTAACAGTCCTGTATTTTTGTATTTGTTCCGGCTAGGCCAGGCCTAGTTAAACAGAATAAAACAGAAACAATAAAAGCTAAAAGAAAGTTTTTTTTCTGAATCATGGAAGGTCTTCTTCTAGCACGTTACTATAGTTATCACCAATTTTGAGGGCTTATCTCTGATAAGTTTCTCTCCCTGTGCAAATAAAGTGCAGCTAAACAACTGAGCCATCTGGAGTTATCTTTTATGGCTAGTGTTAGTCTCAGTTTAAGGGTTTAGTCTAATTGGTCCAAAAATTTAAAAGACTTCTTGACAGCCACTTAGGCAGGATCCCTAAATTTAGGTTGCTTTGGTACTATTGTGAGTTGTACTGACAGAAGTTGACAGCTTCTGTTCAAGCCAGCACATGCACCCTCATAATGAGGGTGATATGTTATCACCCCATAACCAAGGGGTTAATTGGATACTTGGGTAGTGTCCAGGTGAAGCTGGAGAAGTATGGCCATTTGGGAGTTTCTGTTTTCCAAAACTGGTTGGGGAAGAAATGAAAGTATAAATACAGGACTAAAAAAGGAGGATTTGCTGTGGTGAGATGCACAAGATGATATGTGAAAAAACTTCAGTGTTAAGGTTCTCCTTTTAACACTCGAGAAACTTCCAGTAGTGCTATGGAACACTAGCACTTTAGTTTTGTTTCTGTAGAATAAAACTTTCTCAATTCAAAAGACAGGGAGAAACAGATAATGGAAAAAAATTATGTTGCAAAAAGCAGACCTTCCTAATGTGGCCTTCCTGGAGGACACAGCTGTCGTTAGCTGTGTACTTCCCCAGTGTTGGTCAATAAATTTGCTTTTAGAAGCTCCTCTTATTAGAAATTATAAAAAAAAAAAAATAAGAAAAAAATCCATGTAGCATGTATTAGTACATTTTTGCTATCCTTACTGGGCTTTGGATTCGGTCTTGCAAGCATACCTATCAAGTGTGTTTTTTTTTCTGGTGGTAGTATTTGGCCAAATTACTCCTAAGTAGGATCTGGTCTAATGTCAATGCTCAATTACTCAGAAAGGGTTAACAGGTCTTGTAAACCACAAACTGAGGGACACGGAGACAATTCCTTACTATACCCTTCTGCCCCCTTTTATTTTAATCAGGCTTAACATGGACATCGAGAATTCAGTGTCTGATGCTCATTAAAGGAAACTCTATAGCTTCCTCATCATATATAGTTTCTTCAGGCAGAGTTGCAAAGCTATTGTAACTGTGAAGAAACTGGCATGTCATGTCAGTTTTCAACATCTTGGCTTTTTTCTTTTGCTCCAGGGATGAAGCAATGTGTGCTAGACTATTATCAGGCTTGACTGTTTCCTTTGGTCAGCCTGTTGGACTGTTTTTGCTGGTGTGTTCACTGGTGGTTATAGAAACCAGCAGCTCTACCCAAAGCAGAACTTATGAAGCCTGACTTCCTTTAGATTTACAGCTCAAAGTGTTCTCCTGCACTAAGGGCATCTCTCCTCTGTAGAGTCCCTGCTGTCCATCATGACATGGACCTTACACCATGTCATTACTGTTGGGTGGGGAGAGGGGGTGGAAGCATGATTCCCAAAATGTGGAGACCTTAGATCTGATATGGTTCCCTCTTGAATCCAGACATCCATTTGGGTGAAGGTATTTCTAACCCGATTAATTTTCTTGTCAAAGTTATCATCTCAGTTCTCCAACAGCTGGCATGAAAGTTGTTGTGAGGGAGGGAAAGATGCATAAAGACGTATCAAGTGCAAGGAGTATGGTCCTGTTAGTTTTGTTTCCATAGGAAGCCAGGATAAGTACTTATTGTTTCGCCTGTTCTAGGTACAAAAGCTATTAACCATCTGAAGCTTGCTCCTCACTTTTCTGTGCTCAGCAGTGCAGGCAGTTTTTGTGGGGATTAACAAATTCATGAGGCAGACCACAGCTTTGCTTGAAACTGCTGAAACCACCTGTGTGACATGTGAACAAGTTACCCTAGAGCAGGATACACACATGAATCTGAGCAAGCATATAAGAATGAATTGCTTTCTCAGAGGAGAATAAATCATCTTAATTCTGAAGAACCTTCCAAAGCGTCTTTCTTTTGATATTCATCTGCATCAGTGCAGCTTCTTCTTTTTCTAATATAATTTTTCAGTGTTAGATCACCGAATCTGTAGTAATGTTTGTTTGTCAAAATAAGGAAAAAGTTGGATCAAAAAAAAGGATCCCTCTCTGTTTGAACAACATTCGTTATCTTGTTCTTTAATCAAAAAGAAAACAAACAAAAAAACAAACAAACAAATAAAACCACCTTAACATTTCTTACAATATCCATTTCCTTTTGGTTTTCCTAGTTTTTTTCCCTTATGTTTTTAATATTCTCAGCCTAAATGGTTGAGGGTTTTTCATCCTGTTTGAATAGAATGAGACTGGCTTTCACTGTCTAGTAGTGACAAAGTACCTAATCGGGTGCACAGTTATTGCCTTTCTAGAATAATTTTCCTTCTCCTTTCCATTAAATTCATTTTTTAAAAAAAGATATATACCCTTTATCTTGCATATTTTCTTTTGAGTTCTTATCCAAAGCTTTCCTGAAGCTGAAGAAAGGAATAACAAAACCTTCAAATCTCTGAGTCAAATATTTTTGCACTGTTAAAATGATTTAGTAGTATTTCAGTAATTCAATAAGCCAAATTAATACTGTCACATATAACTAAGATCTGACTTCTGTATTGTGATGTTCAGAAGGGAAACCAATTGTATTGATCCTTCTCTGAAGCTCCCTCCTATACCTGCTATTATATTGCAAAATAGTTGTTTTCAGCTGAATTAATACAATAGAATACGTAGGCACTTTTGTCAGTCACTCCAACCTAATTACAAATTTAACTAGCATTTTTGCAGTATATGTACACTTAACAGCACTTAATCTGTAAAATGAAGAGACAGAAAAATGGATAAAGAAACACTTATAAATTCTTCAAGCAAATGTTCATTTCTAGTTGTTGCTGTTTAGTCTGTTCCTCATTGCTCGTATGCCAGATTTTGCCTTAACTATCTAATTACCTTCTGCAAACCACAGACTGTGATACCCTTATGTAGAACATTGGCTTACACTGTAAGTCTCTTTCATTTCACCAGAAGAATTTATAAGTAAGGTATTATTTGACATAAACAAATAAAACACAATCCTGCATTTCCAACATTTTGTCTTCTCTAAGAAAAGCAAGCTGCAATCACATATGTTTCATCAACCATTCTGTGAAATGACTAGGCATCACGGGTTGTTCTGACAGCTTCTGGTCCTAAATTATTAAATCAATAAATGAAGTTTCTGGTTTAGAGCAGGAAATTCTAGTAGTTTTTTGACAAACTTGCTTTGAATGTTATCATTACTCAAGAGATTTCTGCACAAGGGACAATCCATTTAAATCCCTGTTTCTTTGGGCTTTTTTTCTTTATATGCTGTTCTTGTGCTTTGCTTCTTAACAATATTTTAAACATTTCTAACATTTCCATTTTAAAACATGGTAAGACTTGGTAAGATGAATGTCTGCAATTATCCTCAGTTGTTTAAATGGTTTCTTTTGTAACACAAGACATAAGAGAATTTCATATCCTCAGCTCATTTCCTTTGCAAAAGCTTCTCAGCCTTTCCATAGTGGAGAACACGCAGCCAGCTTGTCTTAAGA
This sequence comes from Nettapus auritus, assembly GCA_011076525.1. Lineage (NCBI taxonomy): Eukaryota > Metazoa > Chordata > Aves > Anseriformes > Anatidae > Nettapus > Nettapus auritus. Next base: position 71,941,270 of record CM021766.1, read on the forward strand.
ATTATACCTTAATATTTTCTAAAAAATAGTCCACCTGCAAAAAAAAATAATAATATTAATTTATTGTAGCAGAGCATAATCAAAACATTAAATTGGGGAATACAAAAATCCCACTGGTACCTCTTTCAGAGGCAGAAAAAGAAAACACTAAGCTATTTGATCAATGAACATTTTTAGCTGTACTCTTCTGCCTGTACATAAAAGCTCTGCTTCCCATTTCAGCCAAACAGCTAAGAGTGAGGATATATAGCACATTTACCTTTAAAATGCAGGTACTATTTCCCAACAACCTTTAACTACTTTTGTCTCATTACAAAGGATGATGCAAACTTTAGGAATACAGATGTATCCTGAAATGGAATAGCTGCAATCGTAAGGAAAAGTCAAATTGCCAACTCCTATAGAGGAGGAAAATTTTTATGTGGGAAGAGGGAGAGATAGATAAAGTGAGGGCAAAGTTTAGGTGGATATTCCTACAACTTCTGTTTCCCTTCCCACATGATCCCCTAACAAGTCTGACTTAGTGTTTCACAGGTAGTGATCTAATTGGTACCATTATTACTATTAATAATAGCAAAGCAGATTGTTTTTTAGACTGCTGGAGTTTATTTTTAATTGTTTGCTTATAAAGTATCATGAAAGTTATACATCACTTTCTGGAAACATCTGAAATCCCAAATGTTACTTGATTTTTGAAATAGTATGTCTATTCTAAACTGTATTTTCTCAAGAAAGCATATAAAGCCAAATTTAACAAGATCTTAAGTTATTTTTATTTTAGTTAATAATTGTGAGCTGTTGAGTAAACATATCTCTGTTACACAGTCAGTTACCTAAGAACTTTTGCTAAATGTTTAAATTCCATCAGTTTCATTCCAGATGCTTTGTGGCTATGTTACTGAAGATTTCTGATTTCTGAAAATAGCTTCTTAGTTGCATCTGAAAAACTTCTCTGCTTGTTTAATCTTTTGTTGTCGGTGATATTGTAAATGTAGAATGAGAGTGCTGAAGTACAGAGAGGAGAGAACACATATCTTTTCCCATTCTCAGAAGGTTTTTGACTTTGTGTTTATTGAGTATGCATGATGCAAGAGAAGGCATTTGGTCTCACATCTGAAGTGGGAATGTGGCAGAGGAAAAGCTCTGCATGATCAGACCAAAAGTTGCAGCTAGCCCAATTTTCTCTCACTGAAAATGGACAATTACAATTGATTAAGAAAAGAGCTTTCTCCTGCTTTACCTTCCTGACCTCTATTTTAGGATCTTTTAGGGCTTTAAATTGCACATGTAATTTTATGTGTAATACTCACTGCTTTATCTCTCCTCCTTGTATGTATTTAGTATATTTTCAGACTTATTTAGAAAGGACACTCCTTTAGCATGGAACAGTTACTAAAAGCCCACTGCCTGGTAATATCTTTTAATGACCTTGACTTTTTGTGTGTTAAAAAAACAGTTTCTAACTGATCTTCTCTATTACATTGTTTATTGTTATGAATATCTGACAGATACTACATATCCACCTTTTACACAGAAAAATCTTAACAACTGTAGGCTTTCATCATTGGGACATTTTTACATATTTTATTAATTTTGTTCCTGAACATTTAAAATGTAGAATTACAATGAAAAAATATTGGCAGAGAATTGACATGCACTTCATCTGTAGCACTTTGATTGTCTAGCTGAATTTAGTCTGAACTTGTCATTATTTAGAAGGGATTCATGGTTGTTTCTTCCTCTGCCACATCATAACATGCTGCTGTCCTGCAGCTGCAAAAGGCTATGTAGGGACCTATTTTTTCACTGTCGTCTTCATTTATTATTGGTACAGTATTTACATTTATTACATTTATTATTGGTACAGTAGACCATGGTCTACACCAGGAATGTGACAAGAATTTTTCTTGGAAGAAGAAGATCAACATAAAGAAATGTTAAAAATCACAATTGCATTTTAACTCCTTTTTGAGTTGGATGAGCATTGTTTCAATAGAAAGGTATAGTAGTGAGCAACTGGAAGACAAAAACTAGTTCATAGACATTGTAGACACAAGGGGAGGATCTGTCTTGTCTACTGGGTAGTATGTAGGAAACTGTAATGATGTTGTAGAAAAAAAATATTTTAAAATGTTATGGTCTGTCTCTAGGATACAGTCATTTGTCTTGTTTCATTTTTGTATGGCATCTGTTTATAATGTACAGAATTATATCTTATGGTATCAGTTCAATTAATAGAAACATTTCATAAGAACATGCATTAAGGGTTGTATCCTTTGTTTACTGAGAAATTCTTAAATGGTTGTTAAATGGTTGCTCAACTTTAAAGCTGGGCTTGCTCTGAATGTGGATTTGGAACAGAGATGGCACTTCTGAGAGAAATTGTTTTGTGAGCCAGAAGGAGAAGAAATCTGTACTGCCAAACTTACATTTGCCAGAATATTTGCCAGTTAGTTTAATTGAAGCTTTGCCAGAACTCCACTCTGAATAAGAGTATATAAATTTTGAGACTACATCTGCACAGTTGTACATGAGATATAAGAGCACTATCATTTGTTCTTGCTCTACCAAAATGGTTTTCTCTTAGTGCAAAACTAGCCTACTTTTATAGCAAAAATTACCCAATAGATTTAGGGTATAGAATCCCTGTTCATTTGGGCTACCAAAGCATCTAAACAAATCAACTAAATATGGGAAAGATTTTTCAGATCTGGTCTTTTTACGAGAAGATTAAAGCAAGGTTTTCATTTATTTCAGTTTAAAACTGTTTCAGGATTATATTCAGCTGTCCAAAAGAAAGGCTAAAATCCCAGACACCCATGACGTTTTCAGAAAATTCTGCTGCTGCAACCTCTGACGAAGCCAACCTTTAAGGGACATACAGGATATCGGCAGGTAAACATTATCTACAAAACCCCACAAAGCTAAAGCTGTAAAATGCTGTATATGGAGAGATAGTATGACACGGTGAGAAATACCAGCTATCACAAAGGACAAAAGTTGCCAGAGGCTTCAGCTTAGACCAAACAAAGATAAAAAAATAAATCAAGAGAAACTGCCAATGTAGATTGGGAATGGAAGTGTTGATAAATGTAACGTTATCAACAAAGACTACATTTTTCAGGGTGCTACAGTAAAAATATATCAATGAGGTATACTGCAGGCAACTTGAACTCTTTCTGCTCACATTCAAAATGATGGGACACAAACCTATACAGATTCTGAATGTGATGCATGCTACCATACCTTGCTTCTCAGCAAGATTGCCTCAGATTTAGTATCACCCTATGTGGCTTTTGACACTCACACTGAGTTTGTTCAAACATTTTCATAATATAGCATTTGGACATATTTTTTAATATCCTGCTCCTGAGTAAGCTGCAAAGCAAAAAGAAGAGTGACACAATTGTGTAGGCAGTGTTAGAAAGTGGAGGGCTATGGGTAAGCAATCAAAAAGGCAATAAAAAAATAAGGAATGTGACATTCCTGAAAATTGACAATGAAATACCAGTCATAACACAGAAGTTTCCAATGGAATTGCACTTAAATTTTGTCTCCAGCAGGGAAGAGTAGCAGATGTTCCAGAAGAAAGAGGACAGCTTGACACCATAGGTAGGCAGCTAGATGATAACTTGGTAACCGAGAGAGTTTCCTTCAACTGTTGATGGTAATGTTTCAGCAGGCAGGGCTTGCATGTTTATTTCTGCTAACGTGGAAAATTGTTAACAGTTTTATTACATCTGCTGAAGGTTTATCCTAGAAAGTGATTCCCATCATACAGTCAGGCAGAGAGAAACAGAGAGGATCCACCCCTGGGATGTACAAACTTGCTCCCACCCCTGGGTCCTGGTACAGCCCTGTGTCAATAGGGATGCAGTGCTCATTTCTTCCACATACTTCCTCCCACAGAAATCTCTCCCCTCCCTTTTTTTTCCTTTTCCTCACTTTTCTCCAGTGTGTTAACTGTGCAGTCTCTGTAGCACACAGAATAGGCCAATTGTGCAAATATTGCTAAATGTAGCTAGACATGGTTGTTTTTTTTTTCCTACTAAGCAGTAAGCATGATTAGTAGGTATGTATGGATACTATGACTATGATTTTACAGGCACATGAAAGATTGGAAGTATATTATTAATAATTATACAAAATATTTACATAATATACATTAAATATAGCATATAATAGGTAAAATACACATTATTTATTAATGATATATAGAATACCATGAAATAATAGTAATATAAAATAATAGTGATGCAAGTGCAAAAATATATGTAGTAAATAACAATATTGCGCTTAAAGCTATTATATTAAGTTTTGATGAACTTAAATCAGTAAATTTTATCAAATAATTAATCTCTTCTGATCTCAAAAACAATTTCATAAATTGGAGCCATTAGTCAAACTAAAATATTTTCATTTATAAGGTCTTATTTAATTTTGAGGGAGAATCACCATATTTCTATCAGAAACAGAGCAATAATTTGTTTTGGATGAAGCATCTACAGCTGTTGTTTTGCAAGAGGTTACCATGACTTACATGAATGGAAAAGAGAAGATCCATTCTCCATCATCCACTACAGTAATCAGCACGTCACTTTAAAACCCCTGAAAAGAATTTCAATTCTATTTCAGTTTTCATTTTTTTGGCTTTTGAAAATCTGTCAAAGGTTTGGTTGTATCTCACTTATCAGAGTAGACCAAGTCAGATACTTTTAAAGAGTTTCAGGTGAAAGAATGTGAAAGAACATCAGGTGAAAGAACATCACTAAGGCATTCCCTTATTCCTTCTTGCTATATTAAATCACTGCATCCAAGTCCCTCTTTAAAACTCAACTTATAAGAAAATATATAGGTTTAGACATGAAGACAGCAGAGGAGATGCTTAATTAGAACTTAACTCTTCCAATGGAGTTAGAAGTAGATTTACTTACACTTCCAAAAATAAAATATCAAGTAGTTGGAAACTTCTGTGACAAGTTTTAGAAAGATTATGAGGAAAAATATTGATAAGGCAGGAAAGACAGAAAACAACAGGATCATTAGGAACATCTCTGAATTCCTGTTTCCTCAGCTGGAGTAAAGAAAACTGTTTGGTCTGAGATTCCAGTTTATTAGGTATCATAGAGGCAATTGGAAGAAATTACCTTCAGACTGAAGAACTAAAAGCTCATGACAAAAGAATAGTCAGGCTTACAATTGTGGTGCCAGTACTGGTGCCTTATTTACTCTGTTTTCTTCCCGTATGTTAAATTAAGAACTGCTAGTCCATTCTCTAGAAGTTTTTGTTCTCTATCAGACAGAGGATCAGCACAGCCATAGTTACTCTGTTCTCACTGAATCTTTCAAGCACAGTTAGGGGTTTAAATGATACTTCTTTTGTTTGATTTATGTCATAGGAGAGCAGAGCCTACATCTATTGTTTGGTATGTTGTATAGTTGATATTATTGTATCACCAGCATTTACCAAAGCTTTCCAAAAAGTGTTTCAACTGCACATTGCAGTTTTACCACTTAATTTGATGTGTTTTATGCAAAGTTTTTATGTTGTTACAAAGTATGAAAGTGTCATATTATTCAGAAAAGTCTTTCTTTTATCTACTGACTGTTTATTTCACGTTAGCATGAAAAATAAATCAGTGAGTACAAACTTTCAAAAGTCTGCAAAAAATCTACACCTGTATATATTTATACATAGTGGAAGACTACAAAATTCTTTGTTTGTATGTTTCATATATCGCTACATATTTTCCCAATGAAAATTAACAAATATATATATATATATTATTCACATGTATCAAGGTATTTTTCCATTTTTAAGACCTATTATTAAAAGTTTTTCTACAATTATTTAGAATTTCATTGAGTGAAGCATGATAGTTTTTCAGTATTTTCTGCTAAACTCTTTCTATGTCAGATTAAGTGATTGACCTAACTGGTAAAATTAGTAGAGACAAAATAAAATAAATATAATAAAATAAAATAAACACAATACAATACAATAAAATATAGTAATATGCATTTGTAGTCTCTCCTGGGGGGGTGAGGGAGCAGAAGGCACCACCAACACTTTTCCTACTTTCCTCTGCAACATGTATCTCACAATATCATTAGATTTCTAGCCTTAGCAATAGCAGGATAGAGCCTGCTCTTTTTTGACAAAGCTGTATCTTGAAGTGGTCCAATGGATCCAATGGTCAATGAGTTACAAGAGCACAAAAATATAACAAGAGGATAGCACTTTTTAGCTTTTTTTTTTTTTTTTTTTTTTTTTAAACATTGCATGGATAGTACTAGCAACATAAGCATATGAATTAATAACAATTGCCCCTCTAAGTGTTTTCACAGTTCAGATGTATTTATTAGCATTGCAAAGACATTATTGATGTCTTGGTTTCAATAACTATGCAGAGTTTCTGGTTGTTCTTTTAGGTTATTACACTTTAAAAGAACAACAGTTTGATATACATACATGCAGTCCTTAGCTACACTGAGGTAAGGTTTGAAAGCATTAAATGGAAGAGGAAACTTGTGATTTTCAGTGATCGTTATGTCAAGTCTGAATTCAGGTTTCAACAGTCATCCCTCAAAAATGGCTAGTGAAGACAGGCATCTTTAATGTGTTCCTGCTGAGCAGTGGCTGCTGGGTACTCTGTGAGCCAGCTACAGTTAGAACAAACATCCTTACTCTTTTACTCCTTGCTCCAAAAATCACCTACCAAAACTATATGTGTTGGTTTTTTGTGTGTGTCTCAAAACAAATGTACCTAGACTTCTCTTTTCAGAAGATACTGTAATACATTAAAAAAAAAAAAATCATATTACAGCTGCATTCCTTCCCTTCTTACACCATATCTAAGAAAGTTTGTTTGTTTGTTTTATCTATTTTACCACTGTTGTATCTATTTTGAATTCAGGAGAATAATGTTGACATAAAATAAAGACACAAAATGAAGAGTACCAACCACTGTTCATCAGAATTATTTGTGGCAGAAGGATAATTCTTGATTGCGTAGTTTCATTTTAAAAGAGGAATTTAGTTATCTAACATTTCCTCTAGAGACTATTTTTAGAAATATTTTATAAGCAAGATCATGTAGCTAAGCAAAGCTGAAACAGGAATTACAGAAGGAGAAGTGATTTTTGAGATAAAGACATGGTCTCAGGAGGTTAATTTAAATTTGCATGAGCAACAATCAAAGATCTAAGATGAGAACCCACCTTAATTAAGCTTTTTTTTTAAATTTAATTTTATTTATTTATTTATTTACAGTAGAACCACTGTGTAGATAACCTGCCTGGGGCCTTGGATTTGCAGTGGGAAGTGTAAAATAGTAAGCTGTCTTTGATGGGAAATTAAGACTTAGACCCAGCACAGAAAAGTGAATGAGTGGGTTGTCTATACACTCATTTACTGTAGAAATGATTTTGTTTTTCCCCTGTGGAAAACTGTATTTGCTACAGCTGACAAGAATAAGATGCAGCAGCTCAAGAAAACATTAGTGAATATTTTAGCATCAATTGCAAAAATAATATGGAAAAGTCATATTGTTGGGGAATTGTTATTGCCCCCCTTGAGATAAATTAAAAAACATATTTTGTGTTTAAATATAGAAAGTTGTAACTAACAGTGCATTGGACAGAGTCTTACTGCTGCAAGTCATTCTGCAAAGACTCTGCAAAGATACATGTCGTCCAGTTTGTTACACTTATTTGCCCTAGCACCAGTCCTGTGAGCATCAGCCTGGAACACCCTAGCCTGGCCTTGGCTTCATGTGCCAACACCAAGTGCCCTTGAGCACTCCTATTCTACCATTGCTACAAAACAAAGCTGTGGCTGTTTCTTATATCATCAGCAAGGGAAACTTCACTCCTTTACAGGAAGTTCTTCTGTTCCTGGTTTTCCCAATTCCAGACAGTTTCACCCTTTCTGTAGTCAGGACTTCTTGCCCTCCATACCAGATCATTCCTTAGTCACACATTACCGTTGCTGAGCAGTTAAAATTTGAATTTCCCTTTCAGTATCCTCTTAGTATTTTTGCTTTCCAAGATGTAAATGCATGTCTTATGGACACTCTACACTCCACCATCCCAAGTATTAGAGCTCTTTGAGAGCTCTAATTAGCTCTTATTAGAGACTTCGAGACTTTGTCAGCTGCAGGATGTAACTGACTGGCACCCTCTGTGAGCCATACAGTAATGCTCTGCTGATGAGCCATCTGAACCCCTTATAGACTGTGCAAATTGACAGGAACATTCTGAAAGATCAATCAAGTGAGATCCCAGCAGAGCAAAAAGCCACATTCACATTAAACTGAAGATTTTTCTCTGTAGTCTGAACCTTTACCATCTTTGAATACCTTATAAATATATAAGAATATATATATATAAGAAGAGAAGAGAAGAGAAGAGAAGAGAAGAGAAGAGAAGAGAAGAGAAGAGAAGAGAAGAGAAGAGAAGAGAAGAGAAGAGAAGAGAAGAGAAGAGAAGAGAAAGGAAAGGAAAGGAAAGGAAAGGAAAGGAAAGGAAAGGAAAGGAAAGGAAAGGAAAGT
>CM021766.1:71964821-72015480 GCA_011076525.1 Nettapus auritus
AAGCCATAAGCTGTTGATGGAAAATAAGTAGAGAATGAGAAAGATTTTTCTTATTTTTCTCCATAGTGTAAAGGAAATGTTTATTATGCCATAAACCCTTCAATATTAGCCAGCCACCTAGGAGGCTGAGTGAATTAATTGCTCAACCACGAGGAAAATGAAAGACAGCTACCTGTACCTGTTGCCCTTTCGCTCTTCCTCTACACTTGAATGCTTTAAGGAAAGGTTACCAGGATTTTGCTAGGGCTTTGCTCTCCTGCTGGGGCTTTCATTTGATTTGTTAATGCTTGTTTTGCATAACATTGTGCAAAATATTGCTTGCATATTATTTAGCTCCTCTTTAGATTATTATATAGAAATTAATAGGATTACTAGGATTTATAGAGCCTCAATCCAGAGTCTAGCTGTCAGATGCTTTTGCTTTAAGAATACCTCATTAAAGCTGAAAATAATTGCATGCGTTCCGATTTTTTTTTTTTTTTTTTTTTTTTTTTCTGTAATACCAAATGAAAAACCATCTATTGCCACGGCAGCAAAAAAAAAAAAAAAGATTGGCAATGGAATTTGTTTTAAAAAATATTTTTTTTAAAGCAGACAAACAAACAAACATGAATGAGATACAAAAATGACGTCACTCACAAGAAATCCTTTGGTTGAACTCCAATTCTATAAAGTTCAAATTAACTAGATCCTGCTATGTAAAGTACTTCAAGAGACAAATTCAGCACATTTTGATCTTATGGGACATGTGGTTACCCATGCATTACAGTTTACTAAATATATAAAAAATAATAATAATTCTGTGAAACATCTAAATCACTTTAAAAAAATGTCATTATACATTCATCCATGATTAACTGCACAAACATGTCATTTTTGAATCTATCACAAAACACGACCTATTTTTTTTTTTTTTTTGGTATTAAAGGTGAATTGCCTACCTGCATGCATAATTCAGTCCTCTGATAATAATCTGTTTTATCAGAAGTATGAATGCTTTTATGGAAGAGCTCTGTGCCACCTGCTTTGGCAATGTGTTTCTAAATAGATTTTTTTTTTTTTCTTTTTTTCTTTTGGATGCAGACAACACAGTGCTGGAACTAGATTGCTCAAGTGTCTGCTGATGTTCAATCAAGAAGTTCATAATTTTCTGAAGTTATACCACTTCCCTTACACTGAGATACAGGTATAGCACTAGTACTTTTGATAGATTTCTGATTGTAAAATGAATTTATGCAGATGCTTAGACTCATATGGGAAGGCACCCTGTAGTAGCAGATTACATTCTTTTTTTAACAAGAAAGTACAGAAACAGATTAACAAAATTAGTCATATACCAGGAATAAACCTGACAATAAGCAAAGGCTTCAGAAATAGTTATTGATTTTATAACTCATTGACTTACATAATTATTAATTCTAACATTAAATATTTGACTTATGTTAGCAGCTAGTCTGCTAACTATCTTAAAATTACTTTGGAAAAAACAACTTTCAATTTTAATCGATTTTGAAGTTTGAATAGTCTTCTATAATTTATCTTGGGATCAATCATGGTTAACATTTTCACTAATGTCTGCCTAAATTTTGTCTCCTGTATTCAGTCCCTGTGGAAGTATTGGCTGTATAGAGATCAACAGTTCTGAACTTCCTCTCTATTTTTTATAATGGAAGCTGGTACTGCAGATATAAAGTTGTCTCTTCTGAGTAATAGAAATAAGGGCAGAGACTGGCTCAGAGTTTTGAAAAAATATGGAAGAAAAACAACAAATAGCAGAGTCATCACTGAAATAATAAAATCAGAGTGGGCAGTGCTGGAACTTGTATCATCGTCTTCTGATCATGTACCTTCCAAAATACCTTACATTTCAATCCTCATTACTAAAATTCAATGATGAATCCCCATTCTACTAACTCAGTGCCAAAAATCCTGCTGATATCTTTTCACGTTAAAATCAGTCTCATTTTAACATTTTTAAATTCAATTTAAATCAGCAATCTCCTTTTAGTGTGCTCTAAATGTAATATTGTAAACTCAACACTAATACAAATACTGTAAGCTTACAATGTATTCATTTAATTTCAACCTAACAGGTGAAATCTAAGGGAAAAAAAAAAAAAAAAAAAAAAAAGGTTTAAAAAAGTCATGCTCTGCCTCTCATTGCAGTAATCTGTACCAAAAAGAGCAGATCTGTAGCTGTACAGTGGGATATAAGGCCATGCTCAAGATCAGCATACAAATGGCACAACATAACATAAGATGACACATCATAGTTTACTTCTGGCTCACTGACTCAGAGAAAGGGAAAGACAGGACATTAACTAAAAACAGTGATGGCTCAAACACGAGAGAGATGAAGGAAAAAAAGAGATGAAGAAAACAAACAAACAAACAAACAAACAAAAAAACAGGTTATGTCCGAAAGTGACATAACATTGAAATGTGTCCCTTCTGCCTCTAGAGATAAATGTGGTCTTTGACAAGGACACTCCATTAGCTGGTATGACCTGATTAGGCTTATTAAGGCTACTGGCTGTATTAATAAAACAAATGAGAGGCAGAGAAAACAGTGGTGGACTGTACAGTCAAAGTGATCCCACCTGGGGAAAGAAATACTGCAAACTTGGCTTAGTGGTACAAGATTACAAAGTACGGAGCAATATGTGAACAGAGAGGAAGTAATGGTGGCCTGGACAAGGACCATCTACAATGAAGAGTTACAAGAAGTAAAGGTAGTAAACTGGTTCACTTAACACTGCAGACATAAGCAAACATGCATTAACGTGCCACATATTGGGAAGAAAAAGTAAACTGCCTATGCTACCTGTTTCTCAGGTAGCACAGGCAAAGAAATAAGAGTCTAGTCTAGAGTGAAAAAGTTTCAGGAAAAAAAAAAAAAGTTTTAAAGAAATTATATCAAAAACACAGATTCAAAATCCCCATTTTGGAAGAAAGATGAGAGTTTTAATAAGGAACCAATTTGGCTGTGACATAAGCTGCTGAATACAGAATACAGATGACAGAAAAAGTGGGTAGAGCTCTACTAGGAATAATTTCTGAAGTATAGCATGAGAGAGCAAAGTAACATCTTAATTTCCCTCATTCACCAGAAAATCCAGTAGAAAATTCACTGATTACTGTGAGGACAAAACTCTTCCATGTTCTTCTACCCATTAGTTACAATTTTGAAAGATAATAAAGGATATGATAAGATAAAAGATAATATGGCAGCAAACTAGAAATACTTTGCATGTGTTTGAAAGAAAAACTGAAGATACTGTGTAACATTCAGCTGAGCTCCAACCCTCAGAAGAAATTTAAAGCAACTAATCTTACAAAATATTTGTAGATAAATTGAAAAGAAGAAAATGTTGAGTATCAGCCAACATTGATTTGGTGAGGATATTTCTTTGTCTAATCAAATTTCCACCTTCAGCAATTCATTCCCTCTAATGAACAAAGAATAGGTGTCACAGATGTAACCATGAGTAGAACCTTGTATAGTATTTTATTTGGAATTCCAGGGCAAATTGGAGGAATATAGTCTGGATGAAACCTCAGTGAAATGGATGCAGAATTAGTCATGAGACTGTGTTTGATAACAAGGAGCAGATCACAATCAAAACAGAAGAAATCTGTCAAGTACTTCTCATCCAGAGCTGGTCCACAGTCTTGTATTATTCTTTATTTTCAAGCTCACTAATGATGGAATAGCAGGTAGATTAAAAAGCATACAAACTACATCTATTTTGGAGATTTTGCAAGCTCTGTTGGACAGTATCCATTTCATTTGGTTTACATTGTTTTTCTATGCTCAGCATAGCACTGCGCTTTTAATGTCATCAATCAACAGTTTATACACAGTCATACTATGCCCAGCAATCTGCAGACCTTAAGTTCTCTTTTTCCCCTGTGCTTTGTTCATTGAATGTTTTTTCCTGGTAAGCATCGTACAGATAACCTGCCATTCTAATTCTGTCTTCAGGAGGGAATGATGACACACTGCAAATCACCATTATGCACCTTCACTACATTAAATAGCAATAGCTTGTCTGTTTTGTTTGTCTTCTTTTTTTTTTTCCTCTCTTATTTTTTCCTTAAGAGCCTTTAATGTGGATTGTCCTTTAACTGAAATCCAGGCTCATTCAACATTCCTTTTCACAGGCATTCCTGTATTAAAAAAAAAAGAGTAAGTCAATACCAGCACATAAGTATGTAAAATATATTGAAATACTAATATGTAAATGGAAATTCAAAGAAAAAAGAAACATTGAAATCTTTTAAGGGACATCAACATTAATTCTGATTGTTTTTAATATTCAGTTACTGAGGAAGTTGGATAATTGCCAACAACACAGCAAAAACAAAGAAACAAACAAAAAAAATGATGCCTGCTAATAAACTCTAAATCCTGCAATCAATGTCAGGCAATGGATCACTGTCTAATCAAGCAAACTAAAGGATTTTAAAGCTTTCATCTACTTTCAAAGGCATAAGAGGCCAGCAAGTGCACAGAAACATGAGGTTTCAACTCTGTTGACATAATGAGCTAAAACACTGCTTGTGTCTTTAGCTAACACATTAGTGAAAAAGCAAGGAAATTAAGTGCAGTTTCAGCACAGAAACATGATTGAAACAGCTGTAACTTTTCATGTGTACTGTCTATCTCGCTTATGTACAACTAGTTCATAAAACCAAAGATGGATATAGGATAGTTAATTAAAATAAATAAATAAATAAATAAATAAATAAAAGAAGAAGAAACGAGAGCTCTGCAAATCTGTATCTTTAATTATTTTTCAGCAGAAACTGACCTATCTTTACTCATTAAATCAGTAGATTTATGAAAATGGCTGTTTTCCAGAATCTGAGATATGACTTTTGTTAGAAAAATAGTCTAAAGAATCAAGTAAGTTTTGAACTTCTGAAATAGGTTAATTCATTTTTTTTTTTTTTTTTTTTTTTTAGAACACACCTAGATGCATAATCAAGGCAATACATTCTAATCTACTTTTACCTTTAAGTCCATTTTATTTTCTGAAGTCTTTTTGAACAGAGATGGAAAAGGTTAGCAAAGAGCAATTAAAGTCACACAAAGTAATTACAGTGTCAAAGTACCAGTTTAAAATAAACTTACTGTTATTCAAACAGTAGGCTTACCCTCACTGTAGTCAGCTTATGAGTATTATATAGGTATGGTACTTGAATGCTTAAGCAGTAAATAATTTTAGTTTTCCCAACTGGGTATAGTTAGTTGTCTTAAAGTCTTGCTATTGAACTGAGTTAGAAACCTATTTGCACAGGGGTTGTTCATACATAAAGAATGAGAAAGAACAGAGTATTAGCACCTTCATTAAAATGTCAAACCGCTGTGAAATGAATGTGTAATCTTGCCAGTGTTTTTTCAAGGGAGCTAACTGAACAACCACTACCAACGTGGACAGAACACCCATAATCTGAATAATTTTATTCCAGTGACAGATGCAAGAATAGACATGATCTGATGGTGTTCAAGAGCTCATTCCAAAGACATGCCAATCCCTGGTTTTAGTCTTCATCTCTTTACCACTGACAGTAAGCTAAGTGAACAAGGATGAAATAGGATAAGACCCTGCTGTATTAACTTTAGAGTTAGGGGCAGGAGAAGTTCATGCTTGAGAAATGAATACATCCAGGTGATCTTACATTGCTGTGTCTCTCAGATACAATGTTCTGAAAGTGGTCTCCTGTTATGGGACAACTCTATGAGTGATGATTTAAGGTACAGAGAATGAGCCTACATTTGCTTTTATCACTTTTCAGCACATCTTCATGCTAAAATTGAACAGATACCAAGAAAAAATTTTACAAAACTAAGTATACCACATTTTTTAAATTCAAGTCAGATAATTTATTTGAAATCTGAGTTTCATAGCTTGTGGAGGCATTTTACTATGCATCATTGAGTCTTGACAGTGTTAACATATAAAGCCTTTCCCTTTCAGTGCAATACCAGGATTTTATTCAAAGATGATATTTTTTATTTATGAATCTTGTTCAGAGGGAAAAATGGACTTTTAATTCAAGCTTCAAATGTGCTGCATGACTACTTAGCTAACACAACACATGGGAATAGTAATCTCCATCCAGTGAAGCAAAAATGACTGAAACTATCCAAAATGTGTTACAAGAGCTTTTTTGAGAGACTTGATCGCTGCTATGGAAAATGAGAAGTACAGGAAAAAGTGTTTACAATAAAGTCAAGAAAGAATTTCTGGCTACCTCTAAAAACTATTTCTAGTTGTCTTACCCTCTGCTCAAAACTGACTGGAGTTTTACAGCGCATTCTAAACAATTAGATTTGAAGCCACAAGAAACTTGTATGTTTTGCAATGCCTGAAATAAAAAGTGCATTGTCTTATGGCAAATACCATTGACCATAATGATATTCAGTAATAACTTACTCAGGAAGTAGATCAAATACTGTGCCCTGACTATACACTATGTAGTATTCAGTATATTTTCCTCCGTAGTTGTTTTTTCTACCTTCGCTGTCAATATTTTGCACAGTGTTTTCTATGAACTACTCATTTTGACAGAAACTGTTCACTGGAATTTCAGATTGCTCCTTTTCTCTCACTGCTTTACAACCAAATCACATGGTCCGAAACAGGCTAAATAAGGTGCACACTAGGTTTGTTTAGTTCTGACTGCAGGGTGTATGACAAGCTGGAAACTACAGTACTGGATAAACATTATGGGGCCTTTTTTTCACTGCGTTTCCATTACAGAGGTATTCACTTTTGGTGTGTGGTATTTTTTGTCATTTTTGTTGCTGTAGTATCTCTTATCATGTTATTTTTTAGAGGATCTTCTATCTTTGATCTCACTAAAAAATCAATTGCACTTCTGTTGTGCTTCTTCAGATTCAGTTTGAAATTTATAGGAGTGGCAAAATCTAGTGGCCTTGAAGAAATGCAAAACATTTTTCAACTCTGCAACCCTTGGTTCGGTACCTAGATTTTGTTACCAGACAGAAAAACAATGGATATATTATCTGAGCAAGATGTATTAAACCACATCAGCTGTCCTCAAGCTCTATCCAAAGAAGCAAAATAGAAATAATTAGGTAAACGTTGCACCATCAGAGAGAGCATAAACCACTAAACATGAGGTTTATTCTATAAACATGATGTTATGTGTAGAGAACATGGGTTGTAGGCTCAAACAGCTTATTCAAAGCCCTGTCCAGAAGACAGTTAACATTCCCACTGGTTTTCATGGAGGTTTGATTAAGACAGTAGGTGAGGGCTGAGATTAGAAATAAAATTAAAATAATAAATAAAACAAAACAAAACAATACAAAAGCCTTTTGGAAATCATGCAGGATCCAGTAGAAAAAGAAAAATCAGTGAGATTTATCAAAACCATGGAAGAATCACAGCTGTGTATTGGGGGAGAAGAGGAGGAGAGCAGGAGAGGCTCCAGGCACTGGAGCTGAGATCCCCCTGTAGCCTCTGGGCAGGATGTGCTGCTGGAGCAGGGATTTCTCTCCCTCAGCCCCTGGGCAGGCCCCACGCTGGAGCAGGGTAAGGTGTGAGGGGGAAGGGGTGGCTCTCAGGGACCAACCACAGCCCCAGGCCGAGCCCCTGTGCCACTTGCTCGGGGGAGGAGGTGGATTGTTTGGAGATGGAGGGGTAAGGCTGGGCATGGGACAAAGGGCAGGTAGCAGGAAGGCGATTTAGTATTTGTCATTGTTTCTCACTACACAAACCTATTTCAATTGTCAGTAGGTAAGTTAATTTTCCCAAAGTTGAATGTTTTGCCTGACAGCAACTGGTAAATGCTGTCCCCTCTGTCTCGACCCATGAGATTGTCTTTTCTTCATTTCTTCTTTCAGAAGGAATGTGGAGCGGCCTGGTGTGCCTCTGGCAGCCAGACGAGTTCAACCCACCATAGCAGCTTACCTGAAGCTATCTCTCGCAGGTATTTGCTTAACTGCCTGTGCAGGAAACCCCATCATCCTCCTAGACAGCTTCTCAGATCACTTTCATACTCTTTGTCATGGTGCAGCACAGGCCTGGGAGTTGGCCACCAGAAGCGTAGGGTGTCCCCGGGTGGGCCAAGCAGATCCTGTCTCTGCAGCCCACCAGGAGCAGAACACCAGGGCAGCCCCAGCCCCAGGCAGGGGGCACCTCCATGGGTCAGGCCAGGCCGTGGGGCTGTGGCTGGACCCGGCTGGGGAAGGGGCCGGGGGAGGGTAGGGTGGTGCTGTGGGGAGCTGGAGCGTGGCCCTGCTGCATCCTCAGAGGGGCAGGGGCTGGTGGCCCCAGTGCATGGTTGACAAGTTAAATGCAAAAGAGCATATGCTATACAAATCAGTAACTAATTATCTGTCCAGACTGTGTATAAAAAAGTAATCATGAGATTTTTGAAAGCATTTGAATTGTTAATTATTTCTTTCCCATGTACTGAAGAGCGTAAAAGTAGAATGGTTCATAAATATATTTCCAGTTTTTATGTATTTCTGCCACGCCTTAAAGTCAACTCAAATAAAATGCAGTAAGTTTAAATTTACTTACAAATAAAATTTAAATAATAAAACTTGTCAGTGGAACTGCATGAGGAGCAATGGAGCCTGGACTTTGTCCCCTCAGTTTTTAGGTCAAATAAAATCAAGTCTCCTACTAGACAGAGGTCTAAGTGATAGACAATTTAAACGAATACTACAGCTCCCAGGATTAATGATAAGTTGGAAGCTGCTGCCAGCAGAGGTCCTGACTCCCTTATGCCTGTGTTGCTGCCGTGAAACAAGATAAGCAGTTAATAGCCATGACATGCGGCAGTGGGGGACTTCTCTGTAGTTACCATCCAAAAAAAACTTTCTTATTATTGCATGTTCGGAGACAGTGTGAACACACTGCAGTCAGATGTGTGACATACAGCGAAAAATCATTTAGAAAGCCCTGCTGGGAAGTCTATCCAGCAGTATACACAAGATAGCTCATCATGCCCAGTCACACATAATATACAGGCTTCAGGGGCAGCAATATCCTGATGCAGGTTAGCCTGGGACTGTGTTTCAGGTGGACAGGGATAACACCCATCATTCCCTCTACTAATATCACTGTCTTGATTTATAGGCAGTTACCTGCATTTTGTTCTATATGAAGTGGTTAGAGATGAGGAAATTTTTGAATGAAAGACATTTGAATCTCATGCATCAGTCATAATATTTCCTATATATAAAATTCCATAATGCTCTGTAAGGCTCTTAGTTAATGTAGAAGCATTACTCATAGCTAAAATATGGATCAAAACTACTTCGGTCCCAGGCATTATGAGACAGAAAAAAAAAATGCCTCTAGCACAGACTGCCCACTGTCATTTTAATCCTAATATGCCCCCAATATCTTGGAAAGCAAAGCTGTTTTCCCACAGGAAGACAATCAGGGTAGCATCTTTGAACTGAGAGACAAACTGAGCCCATTTCAAACCCAATAGCAAAGCAGGGAAGCCATCCCAAATTGAAGTGGTCCCTTCAGTCATATGGTTCATGCAACAAGGGTGAAAAGCAAACACAGGCACCTAAGTATAAATACAACATACAGAAATAATCTACCTCCAATGCCACCCTAACTGACTGAGAATGAATATCCCAGTCAGTATGTATAGATTACAGATGCTGTTTCATTCTTCTAATCTCTCAATAGTTTTCCCCACCTTAATACATTCTCTGTACCAGACTATGAATCATCAAGCAGAAAGCTTTTTTTTTTTTTTTTTTTTTTTTTTTCCCCCGCAAGATGGATCAAAAACTCTTGGTTCTATCAAATAAACACAATAGTAAAGGTGATGAATTGAAGCATTTCAGTACAAGGATAAAAGCCTCTAGTTTTGACACAAGTGTGCAGAATTTGTTGCTCTCATATGACTTTCTGCTTCTCTCTTTACAATACTGTCTCTCAGTAGATTAACCCCTTTATTCAAGCTAAATTGTTAATTTTCCTATATACTTAAAATGTTTAATATGAAACTGCATCAAGAGTGACTCTGCAATGTGTGAATCTGAATAAAATTATGAGTAGAACTTTCAAGATAAGGATTTTATTTTTCTGGAGTTCCTAGCATATTCTAAAGAAAGCAGGAAAAGTTAATGGTTTCTATGAGCAAGATTTTCTCTCTTTGTGTAAAAGCAGCTTAAATGCCCATACCTAACTAGATTATATGACTATTGTGACCAGTATGTGCTGTCAGTTCAGCATAAGTAAATAAAAGTTGTTAATTGTTGGTGGTAGATGTCACATTTGCAAATGACATTGATAGAACTATAATAAAATGTTCTAAGTACAGAATGTGAGCTACAAATATATTTATATATATATAATATTTGCACATATATACACACACATAAAGACCTTCATTAATACATTTATAATCTGACTCCCATACTTACATAAAATTATAATCAATATAATTATACCAAGTTCTGTTAAATTAAATGTATGACGTTTTTCTCAGTAAGCAACATTTGCCGTTTCTATATCAAAACCAGTCTATTTTTATATAGACTATATAAAACATTATCAGGTTATATACTTAACAGTAGTTCCTTTAAAAGGTTTAGGTACTGGAAACAAGAGGAGTAATTCTAATAAAACCACTCATTAAATTACAGGTGAGAAGTAAATGTGTTTCAGTTACATATGCCCTTCCTTATGCATAATATGAATAATTTATTTGCTTATTTTGTGGGTAATGGAAAATTTCTAAGTTATCCTTAAAATATTAATTTCCTTTATTTCAAATTGTCATATTTGCAGCAGCAGATGTGATAGTTCAGTGCATTGTTCTCTATTACCACTTCCAACAATACCTGGATATAAACAGTTGAGGTTGCTTTGCGATTTTTAATATTAACATAAATAATTGTAGTCTTTATTGTCAAAGTTTTATTTGAGCTATACTGATAATGAATAAAGCACATAGCTAACTTAGTTTCTTACAAGGTATTTTGTCAGCTACAATCTCTAGCATAATATGAAAGTTATATTAAACACATCAGAGCTGATGTGTTTAATAATTGAGAAATATAATAGTTCACATTTTTATTTCTTTAAAACAGATTCTCTGAATCTTTTATGTGAAATCTTTTATGTGATTTCTCTGTAATTCTCAGTTCTCAGTAATTTAGTTAAGCAATGATTCACTTCAGAGCATTTTGAATGGAATAATATATGCCTGTGGGTAGTATAGGATGTGTAGAGGTCAGCAATTCTTTGACTTCAGTCTCATAATTCATTGGACTTCAAATGGACTTGTGGGTCAGTTTTCCTGACTGGCATTATCTGCAGATGAACAAGTCAGCTGAAGGCAGTTTGGGAGCTACATCTGTAACTGGGTGACAGGCAAATTTCAAAGGCACAGGAGGGGATGGAGCAGCAAGTATTACAGAGCAGAAAATAATTTGACAGTTTCTTTGTATTTGAGGCTATTCGGCGTGAAACATTGGACCAAGTTTTCTCCAGACAATCATTTGATCTCATTTTTAGTCTCTCTTCTCTTTGACAGAAGCCATTTTTTTTTTTCCATCGTCACTTAGCAAAATGTCTTTGCATTGAAACTGTTTTTAAAAACAACTCCAGGAGAATGATATAGACCAGTCATGCTGATGTCTGTATCCAATAACAAACTTCAGCTGTGTAATTTCCAAAGCCACATCTGACATGGAAAAAAATTCTCTCTTCAGCTCTGTATACTTAATGTGAGTTCTACAGTTGAATTGTATGTCATGTGAAAAAAGTAGTACCTACTTTTGTTTGCTTTAAATCAGTTAATTAATCATTTTATGGGCCCTAAATGGAGCCCTATGTTGAAAAATCGTAAATATAATTTTCTGTTTATTTTCTGCATGCAATAGGTTTACATGGCAAGGTTTTGGTAGCAGGGGGCCAGAGGGGTGACTTCTGTGAGAAGAATCTAGAAGCTGCTCCATGTTAGGTAAGGGCCCCACTGCTAACCAGAGCTGAGCCAATAAGCGATGTTGTTTACACATATTTAAGACAGGAAAAACAAACAAACAAAAACAGAACAAAACAAAACAAAACAACAACAACAACAAAAAGAAAAAAAAAAAAAAAAACACAAAACCAAAACAACAACAACAAAAAAACGCTGCGCCACACAGCAGCTGGGAGAGTGAGAGGAGTGAGAAACAGCCTTGCAGGTGCCAAGTTCAGTGAAGAAGGAGGGGGAGAGGTGCTCTGGGCGCCGGAGCAGAAGTCCCCTGCGGCCTGTGGTGAGGACCATGGTGAAGCAGGATGTCCCCCTGCAGCCCATAGAGTACCACGGTGGAGCAAGGTTCCATGCTGCAGCCCGTGGAGGAGACCACGGTGGAGCAGGTGGACCCGCACTGACAGAGGCTGTGGCCTGCGGAAGACCCCTGCTGGAGCAGATTCCAGGCCAGACCTGTAGGCCGTGGAGAGGAGACCACGCAGGAGCAGGTGACCTGGCAGGAGCTGCTGCCCGTGGGGGACCCAGGTTGGAGCAGTTTGCTCCCGAGGGATGGACCCCGTGGTACGGACCCATATATGGAGCAGTTCTTGAAGAGCTGCTGTCTGTGGGCATCCCACACCGGATCAGTTCAGCAAGGACTGCATCCTGTGGGGTGGGACCCCACAGCACAGGGGACGAGAGTGACCAAGAAGGAGCGGCAGAGAAGAAGTGCTGTAGACTGACCATAACCCCCATTCTCCTGTGCCGCTTGGGGGGGAGGAGGTGGAGGAGGGTGTATATGAGGGAAGGTGCTTTTGGTTTCTTTCCTTTGTTTCTCACTTCTCTAGCTTGTTAGTAATAAGCAATAAATCTTATTATCTCCCCATGCTAAGTCTGTTTCGCCCATCACTATAATTGCTGCACAATCTCCCTGTCCTTATCTTGAGCCCTTTTCATTGTATTTTCTCCCCGTTCCTCTTTGAGGTGGGGGAGTGAGAGAGTGGTTGCGGTGGAGCTTGGCCGCCCATCTGAGTAAAACCACCACACCGCAGGACAGTGCTTTCTCTAGTTTTCCTATGGGACTGGATTGTTTTACCAAGTAATTGAAATGTGGGATCACTCTGTGTTTCCAAAGTAGCATAATGACACTTTCTATATGGTTTCCTATTGCTTGCCTAATAATTCCTAACACCAGATTTATTTATGTTGTTTTTTGATGACAACTTTTCAGAACAGATATCTAGTAACTTCAAGTATCCTCCCTGAGTAATATTAATTTATTCTGAGCTCATGATAGATGTGCATTTTGTATTGGTTTTGCTCTCATTCATTATCTTCCATCAGTTGCAGTTTCATCCATAATTCTAGTACATTTATAGTTTTCTTTGCTGGTCTTCACTTTACTTTTCTAGATTATCTTTGACTCTATCAAACAATTCTTATACTACCACAGTGCCTAATATATGCTTGTTACACTGAAAAATCTCACAAATTATTCCTGTACTTTCTTTCCTGTTCTTTTAATGAGCTTTTAAGATCATGTCATTCTGTAAGATGTTCAGTGAAGGCCCTTGTCAAAAGTTTATTGGAAATCCAAGTATTTAAATCCATCAGATTATCCTTACCCAAAGGCTTGTTGATACCTGCAAGAATTTCTAGTAGATGAGCTTTCAACATAAGCTGAATTTACTTTTACCTCATATATCCTATGTATAATGTGTCTACTAGATTTTAGTGTTTGTGACATTTTCTGTACACTTTTTTTCTTACTTTAAGAATAGAACTGGAAGGTTTTGAATTTCATCAGCACCCTTCACCCCAGGTTCTCAAATCACTTTGGAAAAATGGATTTTCATAGCTGGAAATTAAAATTGAGTTTCTAAATCATCTAGTTTTAAGGTTCCAGATTATTAGTAAAAACTAACCTTTCAGTTTAGCATCTTCTGTTTAGTGTATACTGATATACAGAGAAAAGGGATTTCAGGCAAATATTTGAATAGTTTAATTGCACATTGGAAGAAGGACAAGTAACTTACTTGCTAACAGGCAGATATTAGGGTATTTGCTCAAGGATGGTTAAGGAATCAACAGCAGAGACAGGAAAAAAAGATTTCTCGTGGATCCATCAGCATTTCTCTTTCATGGTGCAAGGTTTCACTTTTATTATACTAAGCTCAAGTTTTCTTCTACTGTTACTCTTTCCACTAGTAAAATATTTGACTTTGATACTAAATCCTCATGCATGTAAAGTGCTTTTTTGTCACTGAGTGAATTACATTTTCATGTCCATTATTACTCATTCACATCTAGTTATTCCTCTTTCCTGTGTGTATTAAGTTATCCATTATCATGTTTCAAAACTGAATCAAGGACTTTTGCTCACCTTTAAATTTTCTGTTTTGAATATCTAGAAAGATTAAATCACCTAGAAATATCAAGTTACCCATCCTTCTTCCTTCAGAAGTAATTAAGCCTTATCTTTCCCTTAGGCTATCTATAGGACTTCCGTTATAAAATATCCTCAATTAACCTTTATTTCTTTTCCTATTGTTTCTATCACATCAGCAGGTTGACAGCTTCCCTCAACCACGTGTAAATGTTAAGTTCTATGGGGTAACAAATCTCAGCTGTTGTTTATTCAGCACAAAGACATTAAGGTTCTGATCATCCACAGATTCAGTATTTTCCTGAAACACATTTATAATAATTCTCTATTACCAGTAATATTTTACATAAAGCAAGGCAGACAAAACCAGAGTTACATTCTGTAGCCAGACAGGATAAGTTTATTTCAGTGAATTCTGTAGAAAGATTGACTCAGATTATAACAGCTACAAAGGCATTATGGTGACCCTCTTCAATCTGGAAACACCACCAGTAATATAGCAAGCATGGAAGCTGGAGAAGGAACTCAGTGCTGAATATAGCCACAGTGCTATTATTTAAAAATTGAATGTGTCTGTTTACAGGGATACTTCCCAGATCTTCAAGGTCAAACAAGTATCAGAATGTAATTAGAAGACAGGAATATGGTGATCAGTCTGAATGACTCCTTCTCCTTTGGCACTGCCAAAGATTTTCTTTAACACTGAAGTGAGATTACAAATGAATTTCATATAAAGAAGCAGTCATTTGGTGCCAATCATGTTTGCATTTCTCATTTCCAGTTCAAATATGAAGTAGTGATCTTGAATTGAAATGCCCAACATTTCATAGATCTTTTTAGACAAATTTACCATCATATTTTTATTAAAAAATCTGTCAAGAATGTGATGCTCCTCAGCAATACCAAGCACTGTACAGGATAGACCACACGATCTACAGCAAACAGCACAAGATACAAAGAGACAGATTGACCATCTCAGCCTCTCATATTCAGGATGAAGCATTTCAAGTTGTGATAAAGTCTGACATAAAACACCTTGCAAACAAGGAAAAGCTTTTCACTTTCAGAGGGCAAAAGTTTTCTTTTCCACAGGAACAAATCATAGCAGCATCTTCTTGGCTGTCAGAATAATGTAAAACTTCACAAGACACCAAGTATCTCTTCCACACATTTAAACTCAGATGTTTCTATCTGATCTCTCTTTTTTTTTCTCTTTTCTTTTTCTTTTCTTTTTCTTTTTTTTTTTTTTTTTTTTTTCCCTCAAAAGGTGTTTCTGCCTTCTAAAATATAACTTGGCAAGGAGCTGCCTGATTTCAAGTCAAAACTGCCAAACTATACTTCCAAAGTCACCTACTTTTCAATTGACAAACAGCATCTCTGTATGCACCACATTAAAATTATTTCATTTATTATTGTATTGTTTATATTGTATGTTATATTTATGAATTTTATATTTTATGTTATATTTGTATATATGTATATGTGTATCTGTAAATACATATATGTGTATTTGTATATATGTATATATGTTTATATTGTATATTTATCAATTTTATATAAAATTATTTCATTCATTATTTTTCATTTAGTCTATATTCTTTTCACATTTTTCACACAGGATAAATTAAGTCTGAGCAATGAAATTATATTGAATTCACCTATTCTGAAATTTGGTGAGAAATGAAAGAGTTGGAAAAGAGTCAGCAAAGGTTTTGTTACATATAACATATGGCAGAAATTTTCTCCAATAGGAAACTTCTGGTTTTATTACCCATAATAGGAATGGATATAAAACAGTGAAATATTAAATCATAAAGCTTTACAATAATAATCATAATACATTACTGAAAAAAATATGCCCTGCATCACTAGATATTTTAAGGATTATATGGCTTATCTCTAATAATTTTACCAATAATTGCATCTGTTCCAGATATTTGCTCTCTGTCTACTCTACCACCCTTCCATTGCTCTTCATGCTTCTTATAACCCCCTTCCCTTCCTTATAAGTCACATTGGATTCATTATTATAACATTGGATTCAAAAATACTGCCTTATAAACCAGAAATTCTTTAGCCAAATAACGCCATTTTCTATGTGATTGTACAGTACCTATGACAATAGGGTCTTAGCCAATGTAAATGCTTAATAAGACCTAGGTTTTTAAAGTTATCATAGAAGCTGATTTGAAGTTATAATATTATGCATGGGAAAAAAGGTAAAGAATTCAGCTGTGATAAAGTCCCATTAAAATGTTTACCCCAGAGTAAAAAAAAAATGAAAATTGGTACATTTGGCAGCAGCTACCACTGACAAGTGTTTCCATTTTTCAGAAAGATGAGGTATTATTCCTAGATTCCCCTGATATTCTTAAGATAAATTATTGTACTATAGTGATTTAAGCGTGTAGCACAAAAAGGGCCAATTCAGGCAGAAAAGAAAAGAAACATGAAATAAATAAATAAATAAATAAGTGAACAATACATAAATCATATTTTTAGAATCATCCAGCCCCACAGAGCTTGACAGAAAACAGAAATTCTGTTTTACCAAAAATATTGATTACGTAATCTGCAAAATTGTTCTGGCAATTTGTAACATACATGGTGTTATGAAAGGAAGCTGGGCGGTGCCCATTTAACCTCCTGCTCTGAAACCAATCTCCCACATCTGTGATAAAGTGCTTTGACCAGTGAGTTATTGGTTAGTCCTTGAAGAGTTTTATTTAAGGTTCTATCTTTGACATGCTTAAAAAAGTCCTTATGATAGATTTTTCATCAAATTCAACAGAAGTGCCTTCTTAATGTTCTGATGCAATTAGAAGGAAAAAATTTGTCAAACACTTCTTAGCCTGTTACTGAAACAGTAAAATATTTTTGAAAGAAGAGTAAAGATGCACAAAATGCTCATTTGGAAAACAGGAACAAGACATCAAATGAGTGCTAGAGCATTATACAAAACTCACGAAAAAATCTTTCTAACTTTTGAAGTCTCTGTACTTAAATATAAGTAATACATTTTGCCAAGAATAAAAGTAGAACGGATTTCAAGCAACCAGAAATTTAACAGTAATATAAGAAGATAATAACCTCTACTAAGAGAGAAAGAGAGAGAGTCTCCACTGAAACTTAGATATGAAAGACAATCTAAAAGCCTTATAAATATTCTGTAGAATGTTTAAACATCTCAAATGAGGACAAAAACTTGCTTTCAGCTTCAGGCTAACGATATTTATCTTGCAGTTGAACGATCTCTCACCATGCTGTTTCTCTGGGGCTTTGCTGAGTCACATGTGAGAATTGCATAGATTGGTGTGGTACATGACCTAAACTGGCCTTTGACAGTAGCGCAGAGCACATATCAGTCCTATAACAAAATAGTATTTCCATTTCCTTTCAACCTTAGCTTTATTTTTGAATTCTGTCAGTCTGGGAAAGAAGGTGTTACATGTAACAAGTTCCCTGTAAGCCATCATATCACTGTTTTCTAAGATGTAATTTGTTGGTAAAGCCTGTTTAATTCATTTGAGAAAGAATGAATGATTCCTGTACACTGCTATTTCAGGTGCCTGAGATTAATCATTGGGAATGTCCTTGCCTGTTTTTTTTTTTTTTTTTTTTTTTTTCTATTCTGTGTCAACTTAGGATAATAAACCTGGATGTTACCACGAACCTGGTTTTGTAGATGTAACTCACTCATGTGGTTAATGTATTCATCCTATAATGCAGTATTTCAGTTTCAGGAGAGTGATGGCTGGATTGCAATAGTTGCCAGAAGTAAAAGTAATGAATGCAGTTATACTGCAGTCTGTGGTGAAGTATCTCTCAGTCTCTCTCTCTCTCCCTACCCATCTGTAGCAATAATCATGTAAGACAGTCTTTGAAATAGTGACATAACTGAGTGACTATACCAGGCATTAAAGTCTATTTAAAATTACCATACTGTTTCTGATATTGACCTCATTAATACTGCTGTATCACAGCTCATTTTTAAAGACAGAGTGCCTTTTGATACCTTTAATTCTTTGGTGAGTATAAGATACAGGCGTGAAGAAAAAATAACCCGTTCTAGTTGTGATGAGGAATACAATAACCCATCACCATAGCAAAGAGCATATTTTATTTGAAAAATACGAATAAGTTTTCGTCCCTTTTGTTTATTAAAAGAAAATGTAACAATTTATATCAGTAACACTTGCATAACGAGGTATAATTTACATTACTCTTTTGTTAAAAAATATATATTTTTTTGGAGACTTTGGAAAAATAAGGATGGCCCAATACTTGCAACACACTCCTAATGTTCCTTAGAATGCACTGTGCCATTTATATATACTGCAAGTACAAGGTCTTAGCACTTTATAATCAACAAAGTTACACTAGGCAGCATAATTGCATATTCTCCTCTGTATATAGAACATTTCCATTGTGTGAGTCTGTAAGTTTGGTTAACTCCAGACTGGTCCAATATATATATTTCTAAAGGATGATTTGATGAAGAATTAGAGCATGGAAATTTTGCAATTTCTTTTAAATACCAGTGAGAATATTTTGATATAGACATTTTCTTGCAGTATTTGCAACTAAAGCAACTGCATCAATTAGAATTTGAAAACAAAAATGTTTACAATTATTTTGATTTTCTACAAAAAAATGCAAAAAATAAAGTGCATAAGAGTGAAACGACTTTCAACTTTTACAGTGTTCTATGTGTATGAAACATGGCAACACTCGTAAACAAATTGTTTACAATGTATTAATCCAAAACCAGTTGAATTCCAACTCTTCCTTTTCTTTAAAGTGTATTAAATCACATTTTTTACATTTTTAGGTTGACAACATATATTTTACATTTCATACTTATAGATACCATTTTCTCAGATGACACATCAAGATTACAGCATACTGAGTGCTCCCACCATTACAAGAAAGAGGGTTTGTTTGAAGTAAAGTGACTAATTAATTGGGTGTAAACACACAATTATTTGAATAGCTGTTGCAGAAATAAAATTCTAAATCAGAAATGTCTTAAGCATCCCTTTCCATGTGCCATCTAACTTTACTCTGTATCTTCCAGCTTAAGTAAAACTGGCAATTTTCAGCATTCAGTTGTTCAGTGGCAACAGAATTACTATTCAGGATAATTGGAACACATTTGAGAATATGACTATACAAAAGATCCATGAAAGTTTTAAGCAAAGTCCAGACTTGAGCAACAACCAGACTTAATCATTATCTAGGAAAGACTTTCCTACAATAAATCCACTGAATTTACACGTTCTTTAAATCAGCAGTGCTACAAAATGACTGTACCTTCCATGACACACAGTGTTAGTTTTCTTCCAGTTTAATCAAAGTGAACATAGAAATTCTCAAATACAGTTTAAATTTGTTCCTAGGACGCCAAGTACCAAAGGAAAATTCCGTGGGATTAGGGAAAGAAATCTGCAAACGTGTTCTTTCTGCATCATGAGACCTTCTTCTGTGGCCCTGAAGATTTAATATTCTGCTATTTGTCATGCAAACAACATGGCACTGTGATGTGCATTGGAGTAAAAAACAGTAAGCATAGCAAGCATGCAGACGTATCATGACAGAAAAGCACATTAGCTGATCACCATGGATAGGACATACCAAACAGGACACACTGCAGAATAACTGAAGCAGAGTCTCAATAACCCTGCAGAATTTTAAATGGTTCTGAATTCCTGGGGCTGTGGGTACAATGCACGTGTTGTATAGCTTCAAGAGAGCACCAGGAATGGTGAAAAGGGGATTCTTATTTCTCTGAGATATGACCTCCTTCTCTCATTAACTTAATCAGAACATGAGCATTAGGAATTGATTGCTTGTTCATGTCGCTGCTCTTATCTCCTGTTTGCTTTTAAGCACAAATATTGTGATGCAAATAAAAAGAAAACAATGACTGGCATACCACATAAAGTACAAAACACAGTTGATTTTCCTTGCTTTGGTGTAAGACCAGAGGGAACAGACATAAAGATAAGTAACTCTTGGCTCTCAAAACTATAACATAACAATGAATGCAGCTTTCATGCAAATGTGGTACACGTTATTATGGCTCATGGTACTACTAACATTCAAAGACTTTTCTTCTTAGCACTCCACGCATACAGTATAAAAACTGAGATGTTGGCATAAAGCAAGTGTGATCTAAATCAAAAGGAAATATATCTTCACAAAATCTTGCACTACTAGTTCCTTCATTTGGGACGAAACTGAAACATATCCTAACTCTATCCTCAAAAAAGAAAATACTTAAATCATTCTCAGCCCAATTATAAATCCCACTGCATTAAAGCATCTGTTTAATTGTACTCTAAAATGAGAATCTCTCCAGTATTTCTTTTTAGAAGCATCTGTATTTGGTAAAAATTAAAAAAACAACAATAATAATCTGAATACAAATTAGGGAACTACTTTGAAATCATCAGCAGAACATTTTAGGGTTTTGGGCTTCCCCCCCTTCTAAACTGGTTTGTGAGTTTGGATGTTGACAGAAACAGTATAATTTTTAAATTGCAATGAAAACAGTATAGTTAAAAAAAACATTTCTGGAAGTAAGAGCAAACAATATTTTTTAGAGCTTGAAAAGTTTCTTTCAAAGCTACATGCTTATTTTTCCAGAAGGCTGTGTAAACCAAAATAAATCAACAATATCTTGGGAGGGAGTTTATTAAAAGGAATAAAAATGATTAAAGTAGGACTGATCAGAAGTTTCAGTCATATCTATGACCTACCCATCCATACAGTAAAGAAGGGAAGCGTTCACCTGTGTGGCCCACTGTAGGTCAGCAATACAGACCCTGCTAGGAGGAGCAAGAAGATTGAATGAGTTTAGCGAAGATCAATGAAGTGGGTGAAGGTACTAGAAAACAAGGCTGAGGGAACTGAGGTTTAGTCTTGAGAAAAGGAAGCTGAGGGGTAATCTCATTGCTCTCTACAACTACGTGAAAGGAATTTGCAGCAAGGAGGGTGTCAGTGCCTTTTCTCAGGTGACAGGACATGAGGAAACAGTCTCAAGTTGCATCAAGGGACGTTTAGATTAGGTGTCAAGAAGAAATGCTTCTCAGAAAGAGTGGTTAGGTATTGGAGTAGGCTGCCCAAGGAAGAGGTGGGATCAGCATCCCTGGAGGTATTTAAGAGACATGTGGCTGTGGCAGTAAGGGACATGGGTTAGTGGTAGACTTGGTAGTGTAGGTGGATGGTTGAACTTGATGATCTTATGGGTCTTTTCCAGCCTAAATGATTCTATGATTCTAAGTAATCCCTCCTCTTCCAAGCTGAAGGATAAGTGGTACCTGAAATGCATAGGGAGGAATCTTGTGCAATGTTCACATATATGTCACTCTCCACACCAGCCCAGAGAATAGAAAAATAGTACACAGCTTCTGCCCTGAACAGTTTCTCTATTAAACACATATTATAAAAGTCCACTTCCATAAGCAAAGCTACAATCATCTTAAAAGCAAAAGGCTGTAGCAGATGATGAATCTTATCAGTCACAATCCTTCATAGGATATGGGCTCCTGGTCCTCTCATGGTATTATCACAAGACAGACAAAGAAAAGGTCGAAGTTTCAAACAAACCAAAGGGAAATATAAATCTGCTGAACTAGGTGTTAAGCAGCCTAAGGAGCAAGTTCTACAGTTCTCAAAAAAAGACTAACATGAGAAATCACTTCATTTAATCCATATGAACCCTCCAAATGACAAATTTTATTTTTTTCACCCTCCACTGACTTAAAATGTTTATGTTCCCATGATGCTTGAAAAAAAAAAAAAAGGCTTGCTCTGCTTATGTAAAAAATACTGCAAGAGAAATGAAATATCAATAAATTGAACTAAAAAGAAAAAAAGCATCATCATCTTAGTCTTGCTTTTTAACTTTTCTCTATTCCAGTGTCTTACCAGCAGCTCTATTGTACTTTTAGTTACACACAGAAATAGACACATTATGATTAAGAACTCTGTGTCATAAATGTACTGCTGTTGCTCCTGGGTTCAGACTTCAAAAGCTTAATCTATTGATATAAGCGAAGCACAGTGAACCAAACAACTGCATACTCTAATGGTGCTGCCATTGTTTTTACTGAAAGAACCTATGCTTCATCTTCTTTGCTGCATAAAGAGTACTTTGGATCCATTCCATTTAGATGAATGGTGTTCCTGTGAAAAGACAAATAGAAAAAGCACACACACTGGAAACAACAGTTCCTCTAGCACACAGTAACAGAGCAGCTCTGGAGTTATGGGATAGAGCCATGTTCGTGCTGATGGCTAATGATGTCCTCCCTCTGTTAGCTGGTTAGGGATGAAAAGATTATGAAGGACATAACAAAATGACATCTTCTCAATGCATCCTGCTAATTCAATAAGATTAAACTGTCAAAGGACCATTTAATTAAGAGGACAGGTGTGGCTTATCCCTTCTGTTAAAGGAAACTGACTCTTAGGACTTCTCACGCTGATAGTAAACCCCACTGGCTACCTCATACTGGGATCACAAGGCCTAGAACACAGCTAGAAATGCAACATCAAAACCAATTGAAAGAAATTTGCTCTTCCATCAGCTATCTTCCTATACAGGCATGACCGTAACTTACTGTAGCTTGGAGATGTTAAGCATATTGCAATGGAAGTGTCATTGCTTGGCTTTACTTTTGGTATTGTTACAGATATGGTACCACAGACTTTATTGAGCAATTAAAAAGTATACACAAGGGACAATAGCTTTTTTTTTTTTTTTTTTTTTTTTTTTTTTTTTTTTCTGTATTTTTCAAATTTGACTTTATTCCAATTGGAGAACCCAGTTTCAAATATGAAAAGGGCACTTGTTCTACAGTAACTGTGTACAACTTGCTCAGTTCCAAGTACTGTATTCATTTGTTGTTACTGTTGCTGTTGATCTATCTCCAGTTGTTCTGGGAATTACAACTAAGTTGTTCTTTCTGATTCTATTTCCCCATAGAGTTCAGCTAGCTTCTTGAACTCAGGCCCCCAGTCACCAAGGTAATTATAATCCTGGTCAGAGTGTGTTGTGACTGAATCCAGAGAGCTGATAGATCCAGCTTCTGATCTATGACCCTCATAAGCGTATGTCTGTAGGGAGTCGTACGGGGGCACACTGGGATCCAAATCAGCCTCTGCCAGTCTTTGTTTAATGAACTCCTGAACATCTACACTGTCGAGGCTTGAAGAGGGATGATGCCTGGGCACAGGCTTCAGTTCAGGACGAACATCCCTCCGATATTTTAGTTCCTCAGCAGCTGATGGATTACGCAGTGCCGTGATGTCAAATGCTTCTGTGTCTTCTTCCCCACCACCCTCATCATCGTATGTCACAACATTTTCTCGGACGTCTTCTTCTGAAATGATCAAGGGCTCCTTCTTGCTACGTCTTAGGGTGATGAAAAGGACCACAATTGCTAAAGAGAAAACTGCAGATATTAGATTAGGTTTAAGGTTTACATTCAAAGTAAGTAGATATATGCTAAAGAAATAGCAAATACTGAGTCATGAATACAGAAGCATAACCCTTCCAGTCTAATATTTGCTTTCCAATACTATTATGCTGGCCTTGAACTGGAGTATCATTACATCAGGCACATATTCAATTTGGAAAAGAGCCTACTTAGAGTCCTAAGTGAGTACTACCTTTGAGGTATAACATGTTTGTTACATGAAGATAGATTACTGCATGCCTGGAAATGACCCATGAAATCTATACAGCTGTTTTTTGACATAGCAACCTGCCAAAGTATAACAGGTAGACAACAGACAACCAAGGGGAAAGTTAATAGTGCTATTGTAAAATTATGAACTTCCAATACAGCTTGGTCTTCCAAAGGACCAGTAAAGAGCACTCCTAGTGTGTATTTACTCTGTGGGAATTGCTAGTGTTTTTTGAGCCAATAATGAAATCCACTGGTTAGATTATTAGGGATATCATAAAGAACACAAAAGGGGATAACACCTTTCAGTAAATGAGAAATGAGTAACTAAGGCTGACATTTTTCAGAAGTGTTAATGGTTTTCAGAGCTTCATGAAGACCAATATCCAGCATATATATCTAATTAAAATGTACAGGCTTTATTTTTTCTCTTATGAATGTTCAATCTTGTATGATAAAATAAAAGATTTAAAACTAAATGTATTACTATACATTTTAAAATGCTTTTTTTTTTTTTTGGATAAAGAAGCTCTGAAATAAGCTGTGATGAAAGTAGTCTTTAGAAAATGTAGAGTGTTCAGAAAAAAATCCTCAAAATCTCCTATGTGAGTCACAGCGCAATTCACATTATTTCTTGCCATCTCTTTTAGAATGTAGAAAGGCACATGAATAGTACAGGAATATGTATGTAGCAAGTTGTGTCTCTGCCACAGTAAATAAATAAGTAAATAAATAAATAAATAAAACATTAACTAATGGGTAACATTCAAATTGGCCTGGGGGGTGGCCTGGGGAAAAAGAAAGAAAAAAAAAAAAAAGTGGAAAGAAAGTGCACTTGCAAGGACATTTATCTAATGGAGTCATCATATTGTCTCATATGTTCCTTGCCCCTGTGGATTATGCTGTGCATTGCTATCAGCTTCTCCCACAAAGGTAATTAAGAAATGGCTTTTGTACGGTGCTAATGGTGCTTCTTACAGTGTAATGCATTTCAAAAAGCTTTC
Organism: Nettapus auritus; assembly: GCA_011076525.1. Lineage (NCBI taxonomy): Eukaryota > Metazoa > Chordata > Aves > Anseriformes > Anatidae > Nettapus > Nettapus auritus. The sequence continues at coordinate 71,989,880 of CM021766.1, forward strand.
CTCATCTCTCTTCTATAATTTTTCACACTGTTCCAGACATGGAATTAGAGACAGTGGCTTTTTGAAATCTTTCCAAATTACAGAAAAAAATTATCTGCAGTGCTAATTACTTGATAACCTGATTTCTAGTGGATCCCAGGTATTCAATAATGTACTTTAGAGGCATTTTTTACCTATGAATTTTAGCTAAACCTTTCCCCCTAATCACAGCTATGTGTTTCTAATTACCTTCTACTACCAAGCAGCTTCAGGATCAAAAACATATCATATTAAAAATTTCTGCCCTATCTCATTCAGACAGCCAGTGGAAGTATGGCAGTACTTAATATTGAAAATGACTTACCAAGAAGAATGACAACACAGAGCAGGATTGCAATTAAAGCTCCTGTGCTCAACCCAGCTGAGGAGAGAAAAGCTTCGGCGTGGCAAGTTCTCACTCGTCCGTCTCTCTCACAAGCACAAACCCTAATTGTGAGAGTACTGCTGCTGCTGAGAGGGGGCACTCCACCATCAGAAATCAAAACTGGGAGGTAATAGATATCCTGAGTAGTTCGACTGTATTTCCTTCTTGTCAGTATACTGGCTGTGTTATCTAAGGTATCAAAAAACGAACAAACAACAACAACAAAAAAAAACAAAAACAAACAAACAAACAAACAAAAAACAGAATATCATCTTAATGAAGCAAAAATGAAGAATGTTATTAACTGTTTGTTTCCTATCCAGTAGAAGCATTGGGCATTTTAGTATTGCACAATCCTAATCTGTGAAAATGCATAATCTAGATTTAAATTTATTGGGAAGCCTTTCTGGACAAGAGGAGACAGGGCAAAGTAGAATTGCATAAATTAGATTATTTATGTCTTATAATTCATGTCTTAGAGTCTAAGTGAACTTTGGCAAACATTTTGGGCCCAGTTTTCAAGTGTTTTAATACTATGATATGCTGTGTATGGACACCTGTAAATGTAAATACCTGGAAATCTAAGAATATCTGTTGTGGAATTCATCAACACCATAAAGTCCTTTTGATTCTCAAATTTATGTTAAAATGTCTTTAGTAAAAGTTAAAATAAAACTTTCACATTTTGCTGTTTGTGATAGATTTTATAGATCACCTGACTTTCAGAAAATATTTGAAAGGACTCATGCTGTAGAGAGGTCAAGATGAAGACGTAGTTAAGGAGGGAAAGGGAGTGGGAGGGGGAGGGGGAAGGAGAGAGGGAGAGGGAATTGGGAAGGGAGAGGGAGAGAACAAATACTAGTTGTTCTAGACTGTTAAAGGTCAAAGGTAGGTAAGGAAAGGCGAGAGAAAATGATGTAACATTTTGTCACCATTATGGTGATGGACTACAGGTCCATCTGGCATATATTACAGTCAATGAGAATCCTAATGCTACTACACACACACTGCAAGAGCATTTATGGGCACTAATTGGGATGGTAAACTGCCACACATGTCCCTTCAAGTCCAAGAAATTTAAGGCATAAAGAGAGCGTAGAGGAAGAAATGCTATGATAATATATTTACATCACAATTTCATATGTTTAAAGTTTCATTTCAGTTTGTTGCTGACACTTTAAAAGTACTGGTCCTTGAATAACAGCCCACAGATACACCAAGCAAAACTGGAGACCATGAGAAATTGAAGGCATGAGGAGCTGCAGAAAGAAATCAGGACCAAGAAGTAAGATGAGAGATTGTAAGAAAAGAGCTCTCCTCTCATGATGCTTGCACATGACTAACAGTCACAGATTCCCAATGGTGGGTTTGTGGGTTTGGAATTTGTTAACAAACAACACAGAGGTGATAGTGCAAATATGTGTCTGCTGGATTTTCCTTCCTATTACCTATATTTATGTATTTATTTATTTTTCTTACTACTGTAGCTACAATACTGTTTACCAGGTGACTATCCTTCATGCCACATCTTCTATCAAATTCTGTGCCAAATTTTAAACCATTAATTTTAACTCAAATCTCTCTACATTTTGCTTTTGTGTATCACTGAATAGGGGTGTACTGATCAAAACTGCTAGTGTAGCCCCCCAGAATAATATCATAATATATTTGGTAAGAGGTTTCACATAAGAAATATATATGAGGTAGGAATTGCCTAAGGTCACAAAGGAACAGTGCCACTGAGCCAAAAACTGAGCATGAGGTCCTGCTGCATTGAAGCTGATTAGCTTTCTTCTCTATCCTCCCTGCTTATCTTCTTGGAAATCTCCAGTCTGAGTTTGTTGCTAATTCATTAAGTTCTGTTCTTCTCCTTTGCAGTTGGTGCAAAATCTGATTTCTATTCATTTTTTTTTATTATTATTTTTAGTAGGCCTTGAAGTTCTCTTCAGCTTTGTCATGTCACTTTTGAGGACTAAATTCTGAGATCCATGCCAACTTCCTCTTTAGAGGCATGACACCAGCCATATACAATGTCATTTATATTCATTCAATTTACAAAACCCTTTTAAAGCCAAAATGGCACAAAAAGATAATTTTGTCATCTGAAACACGTGACACAGAGCAAGATCATCACGTTATGAAAATGTTATTTCCACAGATAAAATACTTTTGGTACACACATATTCCAAAGTAAAAGTGTTTTCAATAGTCCATAGAAAAACCACGACACAGAGCTGATGAAAAGATATATATTAAGTCAGGTTTTTCATTTGATGTAGGGTTGTGGAAATGATTCCTCTATACCTAAAGCATATGATATGTAGAAATATTTATCTTTTTCTTATAAACATTCTATTAAATTTTAACTCTTCTCTTGCTTAATCTGGGTCTTTATAACCTCATAAAACATACCATGGTGTTCTCAGTAATGCTTAAATTTTTCATCACATTATATTTCCAGATTATTCAGCACCTAAACTAGGAAGGAAATTGTTTTATAATTGAGTCAAATGACTGAAGAAATTAAGCCTGATAACACAAATTCAGATTGCATTTATTTTGTAAAGAAAATTCTTCCCTAAAGCAGAGTGAGTGGCCTTAAGGCCAAGATTACAGACTGTGCCCACCCATTTGAAGTCTTACTAGGCTTTGCTGATCTAATTCTAAAATATATGGAAAAGTCCTAAGTCTAACTTAACAAAATTGAAACAGCTTGTTCTTTGATACACATATGATCTATTTCTAATTAAATGCAGTACCTGAACAATCTCAGTTGATGTATTTTAAATACTCCTAAAAGAAACTCATAACCTTACAGACCACAGACCGCAAACAGGTAGATCATCTGCATGCTTTTATTTTTTCAGCACATATAGCAGTAAAGTTAGGGGACAATTTAAGAAGCTGTTTTATCTTTCTGCTAATTAATGTTGCATTAAAAAAACAAAAAAAAAAAACAAAAAAACAACAAAAAACAACAACAACAACAACAAAAAAAAACCAACAAAAAAACACTTATTGGCTTGCTTTTTTTATACCTTTCCCATTTGCCACTCACTCTATTTTTTAATGTGAGACTGTCAGTCCTAACTTCCCTAATACTGCTGGAGGACATCAATAAAAATCTTCAAGGGTTCAAACAGGGAAACCACCACAGAATACAAAATGACCTTTAGCTGGTCTGTCTGTCAGCTGCCAAAGCAATAGCAAACTGAGCTCCAGAAACAGCCCAAGAGCAGAAATAAACACATATATTTGTGATTAGAACAGAATTTAAAATGAATGCATGTTTTGCATAAAAATAAATTAATGTTCTCATTATACACACTGGGTGATGACTGCTGTTTCTGTTTTTCTATATTCAGAAAGAAACTCTTCATCATCTCCCCCTTGTGCATTAAAAACTCCAGTGACTTTCTGACTCTCTTGAAATGCACCTTGTAACAGCTTATTAGCAGAGCTTTTCTCTCTATAATTTCTCTTTTCATCTTCTGAACTTGCAGGCTGTTAAACAAAACAAGGGTGGGGAGTGAGTGTGATCCCAGGAACAGTGATCACTCACACTGCTGGATTTTAGCACTCTCCCTGGTATGCTGTTGGTCTGGGCCAACTAGGATTCTCACATAAAACCCAGCCACAGCCTGAGGTAACAGCATATACCAGTGACCCTCCCAGCAAGCAGTGTGGACAAAAATGCACAAGTTTACTCCTCCCACTTTACACAGTGCTTCAGTGTTATTCCAACAGCCTGCAGGTACATAAGCATCCTTAAACAGCCTTGTTCTACACTCTGTACTACATAGCTTCCTTTCATGCTATGGTAATATCACTGCTCTGTTGGGCTGCAATTACAGCTTTCATAATATTTCATAAACTTAGAAAAGAAAAAAAAAAAATGTAATAATGAAATCTAAGGTCTACTGGGTACTGCTTGGAGTCCAGAGGAGGTACAAGGCCAACTGCTATATAATGTTCACAGCCAAGCCAGCCTTTGTTATTAAGTTTCATTGCAAGAGAATGGGACCAGTCCTGGTTTTCGTTTGGGGTTGTTCTTTGTTTTCCCTGTCAGCACCAATACTGCCACAATAAGCTAAAGTCTGAGTGGTCACCTAGAAATCCCACTGAAGTCATTAGTGAGGTGCAACATTCCCACATGCACTTTTTAGGATGCACTTATCAGCAAGAAGAGAAAGCAATTTCAAAGAAGTGACAGTTCTAAGGGAATTATATTTCAAGTTACAACAAACGAGAAGATAACAATCACACAGCAAAGTTATCCAGAAATAACACTTCAAAAACCTACGGAAATGTTCAAGGACTCAGCTTGAAATGTAATTCCCTATTGGTAATAAGTGACACTGTATCCATGAGCTAAGCATTAATATTAACATGTCATGTCTCTCATCCCAGAAGAAAAAATTCTCAGATCTTATTCTGTTAATTCCAAAAGGTGACAGCAAGTGTTACTACCAATAATAAGAACAGTCCTTAATTTCTGCTTAATACTCTATATTATTTCCGTTAATGTCTACAAGCCCCAGACACTTCAGTTCAGCTACCTTGTCTGCATAAGTACGAAAATAAACGTGGGACCTGATGATCTTGGAGGTCTTTTCCAACCTAAATGACTTTGATTCTATGAAATACTATAAATTTTTGTACATGCGAATCTTCCTGTGCCTATATCCAAAGAAGGCCCCAGTATTAAAATCTGAGCAGGAAAGTGTGACCTCCTCTTTCCCTCCTTCTGGCATAAATCTGTAAAAGACTGAGGGATCCAGTATCATCACATAGCTAGAGAAGCAATGATGAAAATGCAGGCTGAAAAGAAAAACATAATCGACCTAATATAACAAAGTAAAATTGAGGATTCCTGAGCAGGAGAAGTTTAAGTCATAGATAATGTAAAAGAAAAATAAAAATAAATATAATTAAAGAGAAATTTTCATTTTGTTTATAATTATTTAAATTTTTCAACAGAAATTGACAAACTGCAGTACCAACTGTATCCTGTTTCCATCTTTTAATTAAATTGTTTACATTCTGTATCAAAAACTACTGGAAGACCCACCGAGAAGGAAGTTTATACAAGAAGGAGCAGCTTCTACAAGAAGGGTTTTGGCATGAAACAAAAAAATCCCACAAACTGTAAAAGCTAGAGGCAGCCAAGTATGAAGACAGATGCTGATGACCTAGGAAAGAGTTTACCAAGGGAAATTAAATATATATATATATATATGTTACAACAAGAATGCTAGTTTGAAAGAGAGGAGAGGGGATCATGGACTGAGAAAGTCCTTTGATACCTGAAAACAGATACAGCAGACACTCAAGGAACACGAGTGTATAGGATAGCAGCAGTAGCACTAGGATGCTGCGAACTGCAGATCTGATTCTTCCAAGCCTGGAAGGAAAGTCTTTTTTCTCTACAAATTTAAACTGTGAACTTCACCCCTGAGAAGTATGGTAAGAAGCTGGGGTTGCTGGAGATGAAAGGGTTGGCTGCTAAGGGAAAATTAACAACAACATAGGGAAAGAAAGATTCATCTGCTTCCCTGTGGTGCACATTGCTCCAGTTCATGACCACTTAACCTTCTCATATTGGGCTGTGCTTTGCACACACACAAACTTAGAACATAAGAACATCCTCTAAAGTGGGTTTGAGATAGGAAATTCTGCATGGCTGTAATGCAGCACTCTTCACACTCTGAAGATGTGGCAGTTTGTTAAGCCATACTGAGTTCTGCATGCCAGGCTGTTATCACATTCCTCTTCCTATCACCTCTGCCTTTTCACATTGAGCTTCTGAACTCAGAAGAGACAGGAAGGCATAGTAAAATCAAAGAAGCTGAGATACAATGATAACACCAAGGAAGGTAACTACTAGAGCACTTTGAAGAATACTAATTTATTTATTATTCACAATTTGAGAATTCCTTTGACACATTATAAATTACAGGCAGGCACAACAGAAATGGGAAAGAATGAGTAAAAACCTGTTTATAGCTTAAGGCATGCTTTAATTTACAGCTCTGCTTATATCAGCAGTTCAACTTTTATAAATTTTCTGAGAAGTCATAATTAATTAAAACCAAATGAAAATAGAATGAGTAGAAAGTGAGATCAGTCAATTTGTTTATGCAGTACTGTATTGGTAGGCATTTCTGTTTCATTTCTTTACTGAAAACTCTTGGAAATACTTTTTTTTTTTTTTCTTTTGTGTTGGTTTCAAAGCTACTGCCAATGGGCTTCCTTTCTCATTCAGTGAAAGCAACTTAGCAGACAACTGGGGCCTGAAACAGTTATTTGCCTTTGAGTTGGTTTGTGAAACACCAAGAGGTAGCAGCACTGAACCTGTACACTATGCACTAACTTACCTATCTGGTCAATCTTAGATACAACTTAATTTATCATAAAAGGATCAAAGATGTTCACAGGTCTGAGGAAGAATTCCCTTTTTACTTTCATATATCGTTTCAGTGATAACTCCTGTTCAGGCTGGCATTCAACCTGTTTGCAGTGACAGGTATTCTATAGTTTGTGTTTACTGATACCATGTATAATGTTAATTTTGTACTTTCTCAGACATCATTCCTCTTCTGCATAACTCTCCTACAGTTACAATTTCTCTTCTTTACAGGAGTACATTTCATTGAAGGGCAGTAGGAAGTTGCAATACTGAAAAAACAGAGAGAGCATGCCACATCTTTGATGTGAGCAAAGGCAGGAACTACGTAGATGTTTCCCACTTAAATTGTGTTGCAAAGGCTGGGGTTCAACATGGCCTTCTTTAATGCCACTTCAGATGCTCTAGAGAAACTAAGATGTGGAGTGAAGACACGGTAACTGGCATGCTTATTTGCAACTTAAAAGCCCTAAAGTCAGTTCACTGCTCTACCACAGACTTCTTGTGTGATACGGTTGGAGATAATTTTGTACATACCAGGGAAGAGAGAGAAACAGAAAATTGTGCAGGGGAATTCATGCTGGCGTGGGATGAACTGCTCTCTGGAGGTTGCTCTCTTCATAAATAACAGTCACAGAATCACAGAATCACAGAATCATCTAGGTTAGAAGAGACCTCCAAGATCACCAAGTCCAACTTTTGACATAGCACTAACAAGTCCTCCACTAAACCATATCACTAAGCTCTACAGTCATGCCAGGTAATGCTTTTTGGACTCATTTTTGAACTTCAACATGGGAAAACTGCAAATTTGCATCATAGGCATAAGCAGATGAACACATCAGAAATTTCATTTTATACAGATGCTGTTAGGATCAGCGTGCTCTAGATTTTAAACGAAAGCAGGCCTCCACATATGTAGATTTTAAAGTATCCTGTGGCCACAACATTAACAAAAAGGAATCTCCAAAAGGACAGTGTTAGAAAATCAGCCTGCCTTTTTTCAGCTCCCAAACATTCTCCATCAATGGGCAATTTTCAAAAAGCCAAATCTTTGAGAAGCAGAGGGGAAAAATAAAACTGTAAATATTTTTGTGAAATGAAACCTCTATCCTGCAGAAATAAAAGAGCAAAACCTCTATCATTCTCTAGTGAATTGCTTTTCCCTGAAAGTAAGGTAAACTTTGTATACTTTCAGAAGTCAGCAGTTGCAGTTTCCAAAGACACAAGAATGTACAAATCTTATTGGCAGTGTTGGGTGAATTTGTACAATCACTGCACTAATACTTACTGTCCAGGAAATTTACAAGACCCACTGAAGCATCCATTATAGACCACATAATTTGGGAAAAAACAAACAAACAAACAAACAAAAAAGCAAACCCAGAAAAACATTGCCATACAGTGCATAAAATTCATAAATGTTCTCTTGAACCTAAGTGATATGTTCTCTGAGGATTCATTCTTTTGCCAGATCCCTGAAAAGTGTGGTGTCACTTCTGCAAGAGGTATCAAGTAGGTAACAAAATAGGCAAAGAGGAGTAATATGTATTATAAATTCAGACAGTGAAAGAAACTATGCATATGCATGTGTCTATACAGTAATGGATAGGGTTATAATAACAGTTAAATATGCTCACATCAAGCATTTTTCCATCAAACTAATGAATTTTGACAAATATATCAACTATACTTTGACCATCTGGAAAAAATACAAATTTTCAAGGATAAAAAAGTGCCATTTTAAAATTCAGTGCTTCAGAAGAATGCCTTCCAGAGGGACCTTGACAGATATGAAAGGTGGCCCTGTGAGAATCTCATGAAGTTCAACAAGGCCAAGTGTAAGGTCCTGCACCTGGCCTGGGGCAATCCTAAGCACAAATACAGGCTGGTTGGAGAATGGATTGAGAGCAGCCCTAAGGAGAAGGACCTCAGGGTGGTGGTTGATGAGAAGTTTGACATGAGCTGGCAATGTGAGCTTGCAGCCCAGAAAGCTAACTGTATCCTAGGCTGCATCAAAAGAAATGTGGCCAGCAGGTTAAGGGAGGTGATTCTCCCCCTCTGCTCTGCTCTTGTGAGACCCCACCTGGAGCCCTGTGTTCAGCTGTGGGGCCCCCATCACAAGAATGACATGGAAGTATTAGAATGAGTCCAGAGGAAAGCTACAAAGATGATCAAGAGGCTGGAGCACCTCTTGTATGAAGACAGGCTGAGGGAGTTGGGGTTGTTTATCCTGGAGAAGAGAAGGCTCCTGGGAAACCTTATAGCAGTCTTCCAGTACCTAAAGGGGGCCTACAGGAAAGCTGGAGAAGGACTCTTTATTAGGGAGTGGAATGATAGGACAAAGGGGAATGCCTTTAAACTAAAAGAGGGTAGATTTAGATTCCATGTCAGGAGGAAGTTTTTCACTCAGAAAGTGGTAAGGCACTGGAACAGGTTACCAAGGGAAGGTGTGGAAGCCCCATTCCTGGAAGTGTTCAAGGCCAGGTTAGATGGGGCTTTTAGCAGCCTGGTCTGGTGGGAGGTGTCCTTGCCCATGGCACGGGGATTGGAACCAGGTGATCTTTAAGATTCCTTCCAACCCAAAGCATTCTATGATTCTACAAACCAGCTCTGCTCTGAAAGGGGTCTTTCATCTTTCTTCCAATTCTTCAACAGAAGTTACTTATGGTCTCATAGTGCCCAGGCAAATTTTAAATTGGACATCCAGTAGCAGATTTTTCTGATTAGGCAAAAATTGTATATTTATTTTTTGTATATTCAAAGTCAGTGCAGAATTCTGCTGTTCAGGATTATGAAAGCAAGGAAAGAAAATATCTACTGACATTTTTGTGAAATGAATCCTTTGTCCTGAAGAAATAAAAGGAGAGGGTGACTTGATCCAAAGACAACTGCAAGAGGAATACAGCTTTGCAGGGACAGATTCAGCTATCACTGACTACCACTTTCAATCTGACATTGAGCTTTTGTTTTTTAGCATTTTGCAAAAAAAGTGAGAATTCTCTTAAGGCAATTATTGATTTTTTTTTTTTTCTTTCTATTTCTATCTAAACTAAACACCATAACAAAACAAAACAAAAAACCCTACCAGAATCTCAGCCATTATTGGATTATTAAACCCAGAAATAAAAATAGCAGCTAGCATGCCTTAGGAACATTCTGATCCATTTTAACAGCTGATGCTCAACAACAAGATTTTTCAAAAGTGTGAACTTGTCACAGACATAAGAAACACCTCTTTTGCCCACCATCTCTCAGCCATTTCCTAGAATACAAAGTAACAGAAATTTAATTTCTGAATAGGGATAGATGATAAACACAAAAGTTGTAAGTGGGACATAACCAGATATTGTGAATGTATTTTTAAGTGTTTCACTTGTATTGTACAAATAGATTGTGTTACAAAAAAAAGATCCTCCTAAATGGCAGTGTCTATGCAACAGAATCAAAAGGTCATATGCTGAATAAAATTGTGCCAGGGTTTTAGTTTTTAAGTTTTCTGGCTACTTACTGTTAAATTTCATGTTATGATTTAAGCTAAAATGTCTTTGCGTTAAGTATACAGGCAAATTGGAAAACATATTTTTGGAGTTTCTGAGTTTCTGTTTGTGTAGTAGTTTTATGAAAGATGCTACAGGAAATGCATGCTTAGTTTTTTGTGTCTCCTTAGGTGAAAGAAAAAAAATAATGAACAATGGGTCTATCTTAAAGACCACCTTTAGTCCACTTTCTTCCCCCACTGCACACTGCCAAAACCAAATTAGGATGCCTTTGCCTTCACATTGCCTTCAGCTGTCGGTGGTAAAGCCATTATTTACTTCTCTTGGGCAAATAAAAAGAAAATGTCGATTACTTACTCCTGCGTGTTTACCTCCAAAGCATAGCACTACCACATTGGAGATTTATGAAAAATTCTTACCCTTTTACAAATCTGTGTAGATAACTAACCTGTGTTGTCATGCAGTCCTTAAAGCACAACACAGCCTTTTGCTAATGGTAATGATTACATATAATATAGATCCCAATTAAACATGTTCAAAAACATAAAATATCCACTTCATTGTGAAACACAATTTTAATAGTTATTCAAATGTACAGCTTGGTGTAAGTATTTTATTTCAAAATTAACGTGGTCATAGTCTTTCACATGAGCTCACAGTGTAATACTCAATGAGTATATCTGAATCAGCCTCAAATACAAAAATATAGGCATGCTCCATCATAATCTGAGTGGAAATGATGGGCTAATCTGGGAAAGGGCTGGAGTCGTCACTTAAGGAATATTTAAAATATATGAATCAGTCCATTAAATGTTAGGTTTTTTTTTTGTTTGTTTGTTTGTTTAACATTGACAGATATTGGCTTGATTTCTTTTAGAACTAGAATATGAGGGCCACAAATCTGTTTTGAACCAACAGCATGACTCATTTTTTTTTTCTACTCCAGGTATAGTTAAATATTGGAACACATTCCTGAGGAAGATTATGTAGTCACCCTCCCTGAAAGGTTTTAAAAATGGAAACAAAATATCTGTGAGAAATATTTTAAACCTCTCTGTATGTGTCATATGTGCAATAATGGAGTTAATGCTTCTCAGTCATTAAAGATGTGTAGTGATCTGTAAGATCTCAGAAATTCTATGGTATTACTGCAAAAACGTAACTAATACAAAGCAACCACTACACATTTCCACATGTGTGTACAAACAAAAACACAAATATATACTCACGGGCACAAAAGTCCAAGAGGAAAGCAACAGACAAGCATTTAAAATTTACTCTAATTTTCGTCAGGCTGTAGAATGGAAACCATGAGGCAATATTTAAAAATAGTAAAGTTGTGGGGTTTTGTTGTTGTTTTTGTTGTTGTTGCTGAAAAGGCTGGATGGTTCTTTGATTCAAGAAATGTGGCTGAGTGACTCTGACATCTCTTTTCCTAGGGGGCAAATCTGCTATATTTTTCTATTTGTGCTTTTTTAGGCACACTTTGTTAGGAAGGGCATGAAGAGATCACTCAGGAAGCCCTTAAAGATCTATTGTTGATATCACATCCATAAATGCAAACACATATTCAACATTTTATGCCCTTTCAATTCTTGGTTTTCTCCTTTAAGGAAGGCAATAACCTTGAAAGTGCCCACTCAGTACTATTCACCTAACAACAGACCAAAATGCCAACACCTATTTCATTAATCCACTTTCTAAAAACATTTCTGAATGTATGAACTATAAATGTTAAAATAAAATGGAATATAAAGAGGAAATAGAATATGATTATTCATAGTTCACAATATGTTGTATATATGTCCTTGCTATCAACCAGTTCAGTGAAGACAGATTAATTTTCCCCTTCTGTCAAGAAATGCATAGAAATTGTTCTGTTCACTGAGACACCCCAGAAAAAAAAAAAAAAAAAAAAAAAAAAAAAAGAGAGAGAGACCCATTTCTTAGAAGTGTGTGTTTGATTTACCTTCATTGTCCCTTAGAGTAAAGTTGGGATTCAAAGAAGGCCCTTCATTGAGAGAAAAATGAAATCTTGCCCCATTTGCAGAGTTATCTTTGTCAGTTGCAGTAATAGTCTGAATTACCTGAAATAAAAATTGACAGTGAATATGCTGAAATTTGAACTTGACCCCATATATTATCTGACCTCAGCAGAATGTTCAAACTTTGCTTATTTTAATTTTCTACCTGACTGCTACTAAATTCAACAGATGAAATGACTGGGCCATTAGCTGGATTTCTCTAGCATAAAATATTTTAGGAACCATACTTCAGAGCTAGAAAAAAGCATCTAAAGCATTTATACTTTCTGACATTCAAATACAGTACAGGTACAAATCCTGGTAGAGATTTTCATCATCAGCACTGTTTCCTGGTCACCTTCAGAACAACATTTTTGCTTAAACATTTATTTCTATAGAGTGAAAATTCAGCCTGAACTGGGATGGTCTATGCAATGAACCATCTTGCTTGACATCCTAACAATTTGATGTACTTCAGTCGTAGTTAGGAAAAATAGTATTTTAACCAAAATGGCAGGCATATAATACCAGCTACCTGTTTAAAACTCCTGTTAAGAAACAGTTTTATGTTGCCTCATAACAGAAGAGGAAGAACAGCAGCCACTCTTGGGTATAGTTTAGGTTGCCCCAAAGGAAGAGAATTAGATGTAGCAGCCATGTACAGGAGAAGCATTTTTGAAAGGTAAAAGCTTTACTTTCAAAAGCCCTGATGATTTTTAAAATTTACTTTCCACTAAAACTGAGCTAAGCTTTTGGAATGTGTGACCAAGCAATAATTCTACCTCTGCCTTCATTTTCATGCTGGGCCTGGAAGCTGAAGTGATAAAATAGAATTTAATAAAAGTTGTTCTTGTGATATATCCAGTGAAGCCCACACAGAGTGCTGCACAGAGCTGATAGATATCCTGAGGGAAACATAAAAAGGGGAGGGAGAGGGGCTCTTTTCATTACGATTTTTTTGTTCCATGTTCAGCTGCAGTCTGTCTGGACTGAATCTGAAGCATAAACACTGTGGACTTTAGCAGGTTGTTCTATTTTAAAACTAAAAGACAGTTCACAGTTCTCTAGTTCCATTCACACATGAGAAGTAAAACAAATACATTTTAAAGCTAAGAGACTACAATGGTTGCTCTATTGTGTACAAGACAGTATATTCTATAGACTATGCATGTCTTAGACAATTAATAATACTGCTGATAACTGCTAAGAATATTTTAAAAGTTTCTCACAAATGTTTTTTTGGCCAAACTGTAGCATAAGATCAATCAGAAATATCTATAATCATGAAGTTTGCCAAAGGCTTGGCAATACTGGGAAAAAAATTGGTAAAAGCTAGTTGTTTTGTATTAAATTTTGAAAAACATGGTGTATATGTAGTTGAAACAACTACCATGTAAAAAATAGACATATAACATTTTCTTAGATACATATATTTAGTTACTAGTATTGAAATGGTATGAACAAAGCAAGACAAAAACAACTGTTGATGTAAGAATATTTTCAAGAGATGCTGTGCATCTGACAGCCTAGTAGATAAACATTGTCCTACTGCCCTCTCTTATATAAAATGTTCCATGATATTTTTCAGAATCTGGCTTCAGGAACACGTCCTTTTGCAGCAAAAAATGCCACAAGTGCCACAAGACTAATATTAAATTTATTTGTGATTAAGATACATTTTAAAACTCAGCAAAACATTCTGTCTACATTCCTGATCTTACACATGAAAATTTGACTATCCCCTGATTACACAAATGTATGCAAAAACTACAGCATCAGATGATAGAGAAGTACTTTTCCATGTGGAAAATAGATTTTGAATGTATAATAGTACAGGTCAGAATAGTGTTGTCAGAACTATTCTTAAAAGGAAAAGGTTCACACTCTTTCAGAACGTGTTCTTGCTTTCTTCTAGTTTGAAGACATTCATTTAGAGGCAAAGAAGAAAACCGTGCAAGTTTGACATCAAAACCAAAGGTACTCCTAGCCTTTTCCTAATTAATAGGCCAATTAATTAGCCTGCTAACTGACATTAACATGCACCTTACCACAGCTGATTAAAATAAAAATGTAGACATAGAAACTCAGCTGCCATAAACCTTATGTAAGAGATGAAATGGAGGGGCTATGCTATCGTTTTAAAGATGGGAGTTAACGAGAAAAGAATTTCAAGAATGAAGGAGAACTAATTGAAAAGGACATAGAGCTGCTGCCCTATTCTGCTCTGATCCTTTTTTGAATTGAATCAATGAACAAGTAAATATACACACAGCAGACTTACAGCAGAGGCATACCTTGCCAGCTAACATTGATTTCCTTTGGCTATTAGAAATAACAGCATCCAGGGTGAGGCAGTGCTTGTTGGCAATGCAATATTCATACACCCTGATTCTGAAAAAGTGCTTTCTGTGTGTGTATGTGTGTGTTACTTTACAGTGATGGATAGTGTCAGGGAAAATACATTTCACCACTATCACAACTTTTTCTATTATTCTTCTGTAAAAACACTCAGAAATAATGTTATCTTTTTAATCGTATGACTAGTAGACCTAGTGAGACTTTGTAACTGTCTCATACTCTGCCAGGATAAACATTGAACTTGGAAACACTCAGAAAACTGTCAACATTTCACTCCTTCACTTTTCAGAACAAAGCATTTAAACCTTTTTTAAGTCATTATCTGTTCCAATTTTCTTAAAAGTAATAATATGAATCACATTTGAAGCAAAGGGAGAAAAAAAATTGTAATGGTATTTCATGTATGATTACAAAATTACATCTTCCTCCATTGGTTACATTTCACAGTCATTCAGAAAATCTAGCACTTAGAATTCTCCAGCACTGGATACCGTCCAAGATCAAATCGCAGCTGCTTTATCTACTTTTATATGTAATATCTACTAGGCTTCATCTGGAAACTGTTGAAGATACAGAATTATCTTCTCAACAAAGTGACTGCTAAGGGAGAAAAGCTGTATCACTTCAGCATGGAAATGATCATCTTCCCACAAACATTTTCTGATTTTCTGTTTGAGATGACTCAGGAAGGTGCATTTAAGTACTTTTTTTTTTTTTTTTCTTGAGTAAATAGAGCTGTGGAGGGAAAAAGAATCAGAAGACAAAGCTTCTGTCTCTGATTTCCCACTGCAAACGCCTCTTCTGAAAATAAACAAGCAAACATAAAAAGTCTGCCTATGATGAAGTATCAGTTAGTTTATTTTGCACATAATAAACTCAAAATACATGTGCTGGGATCAATGCCCCTTTTGGGCTAGGCTGCTAATCTCCCTGGATTTCCTAAGGAAAGAAAAAAGGATTCATACATGCCTGGCAGTACCTGACAGAATTTGTTCTCTAGTGATATATTGTACAAATAATTTTAACAAGATGATGGATAATTCAGAGTAATATTTGTTGAACACAGTCATTTTTATTTAACTACATAATAAAATCTGAGCAAGACGTACCTTTTTTTTTTTTTTTCCTCTACAGCACAAGGGTATCACAGTCTTTTCTGAAGCCTTTTTATGCAATGCATACAAAATCAGCCTGTGTCACATATCTAATGCAGTTTAAAAATACAACAGCACACTTACCTAGCCTTTCATATTAAACTACTCTGTGGAGTCCTTCATGGTAGCATTAGTCTTGGTTGACTAATGGAATGACTTGGAATGACTTGGTCAGGAGTCATTCATATTTGAAACAGCAGGACCAGAGAGAAACATAGTACTGGTCCAAGTCTGCAGCAAATGCTATTTAGTAAAACTTAATTTAACTTTTAAACACCTGTCTCATATATTTCCATATGCAAAGCTAAAGCTTTGTTAATAAGAAACATTAGCTTCTCAATACTACCACCACCTCTGGCCAACAGGGCTTTTCTGAGCTGGCTTTGCTGCATGCTTTAATGTATTAAACATATGCATTGTTCTTAAATTATATATACTTTTATATATCCACATATCTATAAAGCAATTGCAATTAAAGCTTAAAATATATATTTTTATATAATGTATATTTAATTAATTTTTGACAAGTCCTATTTGTTCCGTATTTGGCTTTATTTGAGGTTTTTGGGTAATTTTTAGTTTAATAATAGTGATTCAGCCGATAGATAGACCTTAGATTTTCAAAGGCTTTCAGAGAGGTGTCTCAACAGCAACACTGACGAAAACTATGCAGCCATGAGATAGGAATGAATATCCTTGCACAAAAAATTACTCAAAAGGCAAGAAACAGGGGTCTCATGTAAATTATCTGTTGCCACAAAGAAATGAGGTAACAGAGATATTCCACAGAGATTTATGCTGGGCCACTTGTTCATTAGTGCATTAATAAGTGTCTTATATAAAGAGTATGAATAATTAGGCCACCAAATCTACTTATGATACTGAGTTCAAGGTAGAAAAGGGAAGGGCTGACACTAAAGACCTTCCAATACTAAGTAGCTAGGCAATACAAAGGCAGGTGAAATTCATTACACCTAGACATAAAGACTTAACTTCACAAACATGATGATGATTTCTGAGCTGACCATTACTTTTAATGGCATTATGATGAGCAGTGTTTTGCACTCAGTGCTTACTGGTGTTTTAAAATTATGGTCACTGTTAGAAATTACTGGGAAAGGAACAGAGAACAGAGCAGAGATCATCATCATATACTTTGAAGCATAAACCACAGTAACAGCTACAAACCACTGAATTCTCGCCTCTTGAATCTTGATTCCTCTCTCAAGGTGAATAGAGAGGAAATGGAGAAAGTTTAAAGGAGGACAGAATAAATGATCATAAGTCTAGAATGGCTTTATCACTGCCTGTCCAAGTTAAGGAGGACTCTTCAATCTGGACAAGAGATGGCTGAGGGGAAATATACTAGAGATTTACGAATGGCAGAGAGATGATAAATAGTGACCAATTGCTCTTTCTCTCCTTCAACACAAGAACTAATAAACAGCGATTGAAGATAGCACAGGGAGATTTGAGAAAAAAAAGGAAAAAAAAAAAAAAAAAAAAAAAAGGGATATTCCTGAAACATTCAATTCATATGTAAAATTCCTTCCTGCTTGATGTAGCAAATATCAAATATTTCCATTTGTTGAAGGAAAAGATAGAAAAATTCATATGAGATGGCTGCTAAAGGACTATTAAAAACACATAAACCACTGCAAATAATCTGAGACTATGAAAGTACTTTGGGGAAGCAACATACATGCTTGCCACGTTCTTATACTCTTCTCTAGGTGTTAACTTTTAGAGGCCACTGTTAGAGGTAAGATACCTTTGGTCAGCCTATGATCTAATGAAGTTCAGAATTTTAATTGTCTCACATTAAAGTATATAAATTATATAAAGTATATAAAGTATATAAATTTGCCCCTCTGCATTTATGTACAACAATTTTAAAGAACTGATGAGAAAGTTATTATTATAAATACTAATATACCTTTCCTTAGGTAAGATATTAGTTCACAATTGCAACTTACAACCTGTGTGATGATGCATAACCAGCACAGAGTGATGCATAAAACCTCAGCCTATGCAAAAAAGGTAGTTCTGGTAAAAAACTTGGTAAAATCACAACTTTGGACTGCAATGAAATGCATCAGCTACAGAAGCAGCAGCTGGAATGTGACTGCTTCTCAGTCTTAGTTCTGAACTTCCCTCTGCTCACACTTTGAAAAAAAAATGTTAGGCATGTTTTCCATAGTGATGCTGCACAGACAGCTTCATCCTTACTGTGACTTTCCATCTGAACTCTTATGAGCAATCAGCATGCAAAGAGGGAGGTTAGCAGCTACGTTAATCAGCCATTTCATTGAATTACATTTGAAACCTTGCTCCCACGTGGCACTTCAAGATGTTAAATTTGCTTCATCCATTTTGTACAAGATAGTGGCTTTTCAAATTCTATCAGTTATTTGACACGATTAAGGTTTTGCCTGTCTTTACTGAAGATAGTTGTATTTTTTTCAGCAACAAGAAAAATATCTTGAATAAATTCCCAACCTTCTCCCTTCCATCTAATACATTTAAAAAGTTGAGTCAAATGTGAAATTTGAAAATAATTCCATCTAATACATTTTAAAAATTGAGTCAAATGTGAGTTATAAAAATAAAATCAGAAAGAATTAGATCATATTCCCAATTTAAACTTTTAACATGTGACATTAAACAAATAAAGTAATTCTTTTTTCTCACTGGGAGAAAGAAAACTGCCAGAGTTACCTGACCAGGCTTTGCATTCTCACAGACAACTATGTCATACTCTCTGGCGAGCTCTGGAGGGTTGTCGTTGACATCCAGGATTCTAACACCAACAGGAACATGGCTCACTAGCCCAGGATTCTCTGCAAAATATATAAAGGGGTATTAAGCTTTTTGAAATATTCAATATTCAGTGACATCCTCAATTTAAACATGATTTCTTAACACAATAACTGGAAGAAAACAAAATACAACTGAAGTAAGATAATAAAAGATGTTTTTTGCTGGGCTTCATTAACTGTTTTGAAAAAATAATAAAACAATGAGTGGAAAGAACAGTATGAGTTACTGTTATGTAAAAAAGTTATTTATATAATAATGTTACTGTTACGTCATATCAATGAAAATTCAAACAACTCTGAAATTGAAGAGGGAGAAAGCTGTTTGTGTATTGCACACTGTCACACTCTATGCAAAGAAATGATTAATTTGTTTTTAATTAACATCAAAATGTCATTACAGTATTGAGCAAAATCTAACCTTTTTATTTTTCTATCAATGAGACTAGGAAATAAAATACCAAAATAATATGGAAATATAAATGCACTGGTATATATAAGCCTTTCCCAAGCTTGATTCAGTGTAAGACAGCAAAGTCAATCTTTCACATACAACAAGATAGAAGAAGAGGGTCTTATGGATTGACATTTTAAAAGTTCTTGTCCCTGTGTAATGGTCTAAACTTCATCCACCATGGTTATTTCTATCTGCAGTAATCCACAATATGTTTCTGTCAAAAAAGGGTCATTTGCAAAGTGCCTTAGATGTGTCATGCCTTTGAGGGGTTCTGTTGAGAATTCTGACAACCATTCATTAGTTTAGACATATTTGGATTCAAAGCCACCAATAATGTAGCCTCCCACTGAAAAATAGTTGAGAACACTGACGTTTATTTTGACAAAATGAGAAATTTATTCTTCTCTGTTTTCACCTGGGATACTAGTCAAAAATCTTGGGGTTTGAAAGTCTTTTTAAAAATTTTTTTTTATTATTTTTTTATTTATATATATATATATATTCTCTTTTTGATTAATATGTCTCTGTTCATCTGATGATTTTCATTTACTTTTGGAAATTAGACACTTATACCTAGAAAATGGGAATAGAGGTGAGGTCAAAATTGTAAAATGAAAAGGAAGACTTAGCTTAGATAATACAGGAATGTCCCTGTAATTCCCAATTAACATCAGCATTAGAACTTATAAGAATACATTCAGAAGACAGGTATGAACTTGCAAATTCCACTTTCTTGCTGTGAATGTTCAGTTTTCATTGAATGTTGGTATTTTCATTTTTACACCAAAGCTATGAATATCTTTATAACATAGGACTAAAGCAGGATATCTCCATTGTGTTCATGCAAGACTGTGGTCTTTGATCTCTATCTAGAAAATGCTTCTAGTGGAAATCTTTGAGGAATGTTAAAATTTCATGAATATATGAAGTGACAGTGAGGAATAATGAAATTTGGCTGTTCACTAAACAGTTGGTTGAAAGAAACCATCCATCTACCTTTACACATATTACTGAAGGAAGAAAAGCAACCTCCTCTCGAGCAGACCCTTTGCACTGTATTAAGAGAAAAATGTTTCGTCCTTCTCTGAAGGTAGGTCATAAGGTTGTGTAGAACAACACAAAGCAATAAAGATTGAAGAGTTTTTATTGCTCACTCAAAAATAGCTTACAATATCATTTAGATAGCTATGCTATCAGATAATCCAATTGGAAAAATCCTCTAAATTACAATTACAGGACATGATATCTTGCAATAGGTGACCTAGAGATAATCTATAACTCAAAGGAGTCTTGTTCTTGAGACTGGGAGTCTCTAGGACATAGTCTGGTCAGTGTGTAAACTAGAAAGTATGGGAAGGACACAAAGAAAAGGAGAGGACACAAAAGCATAGTAAGGAGAGAAAAGGCAGAGATCATAGTAAAGGATTAAGGAAGAATAAACCCATTTGGGAGTGGTTTCATAAGCTACAGTGAAAGCAACACAGATTTTAACACCAGAAAAAGCCAGAAGAAGCTTTTGCTAGATGGCAAAATAATTTGTGACTACTAGGTATTCATAGCATCACTGAAAAATCTTAGTTGAAATGGACCTCTGGAAGTCACTGGTCCAGACTCAAAGCAGGCCCATCCTCAAAGCTGTAATTGGGCATAATAACAGGAGGAAAAGGGCAAGAAAGCAGGAGGAGCACAGGGCAAAAGGTACAGTGAACTTTCTGTTGGTCTGGAATGTTTGGAATGGAAGGAAAGTCAAATGTTTTATTCCACTATGTGGTAAAAGACAGACAATTTCCTTTCTTTTAGTACAGTATGTCACACCCCTTTCCCCATCCTGAACAGCACCCTCTTGTATGCTTGTCACTGCTACACAGTGCAGTCTTAATCCAGTCTGTTAAATTTGCATTATTTTTGCAGAGACTTCATGGAGATTCAGAGAGTTTACCTATATTTTTTTCTGCAGCTGTTTTTGCAGTACAAGGAATTTATATTTATCTTACCAATTCAAAAGAATGCGGGGAATTATTAGTATATTTCTGGAAGCAGTTACCTTGTGGGATCTTTGACATTTACAGGCAAAATTTTCATACTGACTGCCCATTCATTGCAAAAATGCTAATAAGGGAAGTATTTATACCACTTACCAAAACAGTCTTGAGGTTTGCCAGATTATGTATGCTACATCAACATCTATGCAAGATGATAGCACAGTTTATAAAGGGAGAAGAGAATGAGAATGAATTAAGAGGGAACTTACAAGTATATTTTTTCAGGTTGCATTTTGTTTTCTTTTATTGTAAAATAAATACAAACACCAGTCTATTGTAGGTGTGCAACTTACCCACATGCCCCAAAATACTCTGATAACTGGTCCTTTCAGTAGTGCATTTTTGTTAATTAGAAACATTTATTTCAATAGTTTGGCAGATTTCCAGTTTTGAGCTAATCAGTGCTGACATATATTTCAGGCCTGTGCATTACAAATCAGCCAGATCCATTCTGTGTCCTATCAGCATTATGCCTCAAGAGTAGATTTTTTAAAGTGAATGCTCACTGTTTTAAGAAATAACTGAAGCAGAAACATTGTGCTGATTCACCTACATCAGGGCTTGCTGTTTTACGCTTGAGATTTTTCCCAGAATAAGTATTTCTCCTGCCAGAACACTAAATATCTATAAAGCAAATCAGTTTCATTATCAGCCCCTCAACCAGCAGGTCATCTCTGAACTTGCAGAAGCCCTTATTAACAGCCAGTCTGGAAGCTTGATGCATCTCCTCAATTAATTTATGTAGGCAAACATTAAAACCTCTGTGTAAGAAGAAAGCTTCTTTTTTAATACATCTTTTGCTGTTCCAGACTTCTATTTCATATTAACAAAATTCCCACAGGCCTTATGAAAACAAATTGAACCTGAGAGACATTCAGAATAACAGTCCTGATAACAACAGTCTACTATATTTTGTGTGTGTGTTTGTTGTTACATTGCTACAGTGTAAACTTACTATAAAAGCTGAGTGAATAATATAACCCAGAGTAAGCCTGAACTATTTTATCAGGGTTGAAGGATTGAAAATTAATAATCTTACAAACTTCATGATCTAGCACAAAAATATTCACCTAGTTTAGGGTCATAATAAATGGCTATGCTTTGCCATCATTAATATTAAATATTGATCTTAATCACTATAATAATATTTTTTTTTTCTAAATTTTACAACTTTTCAAGACTTTTGAGGCAAATCAATATTTGGGAAGTTCAAACACCCATCTTTTCTGGTGCTTTTTCAAGAGAAGTAGAAGGCATACATCTCAATTACCTTATACAGATTAGTTTTGACATATTAGAATACAGACAGAGGAAAGATAAAATATACTAGAGAAATAGAAGTAAAATGATAAAAGAATGCCTTGTATGTAACTGAGAGTAATATTCAGAAAATAGTGGGTTTAGTTTAGGGTGTTATTACAATAAGCTACATTTTCTGGTAATGAAAAAATTATTCAGAACCCAGTCGTAAGAGTAGCATTCTATTCTGCTCTTTTAAGGTAGTGGGTACTTTTAAATACTGTTAACTGAAATTAACTAGGCAATATTTTATTTTTTGTTATTGCAAAATTTGACTTTTCATTGATGAACACAAACCTAAAGGCACTCATCACTTACTTCTCTTGGATCATCCTAGTAGTGATAGCAGTAGAAGCAGCAACAAGAAGAGGATTATTAGTAATAATAGCACTGCAGCAGACAAAATATTTAGCACTCTCAAGTTGGTGACTCCCTCATCCTTAATGCAAGCAAAATTCCACAGCTCATAGACAATACTGGTGCTCACCTCCTGAGTAGATCAGGGCACTGCAAACTGCACTGGCTCTGTGAATGGGTCCATTTGGAAATTCTGGTACTGATTCAGCCTGAAGGGGAAAATGTCATGTGATCCCAAAGATGGCCTCTTCTCCAGGGACCCATCCTGATAGCTACCATCATCATTGCAAGTATCAGAGCCCAGGGAAGAGGGTGAATAAACTTTGTTAAATGTAGACCCAACTGGAACACCAAGGGAGTTCAGGAAAAGCCATACCCTATGAGCCATACCTTCAGCTGAAAACATAGGAATATCCTCATGATACCTTTCCCCAAAGAAACAAAGGAAAGAAAATTTGTCATGCCTCGAAGGCAATGACTAAACTGAGATAAACAGGGAAATAAGCACTGAACTAGAAGCATCACTTCTTGATCAGGAAGGAGAACTAGCTGCCTTTAGAAAACTGTTTTTACAAGGAGTTTTGTGTTGGTTTTACTTATTGTGTAGAAATGCCATAGGATATTTTGCTACAAATGAAATTATTGTAATTTCATGGTCCATTAGTAGGCAACTTGTCAAGGCTGGAAATAATAATTGGAGGAGTGTGGATAGGGTACCAATATTGTGTTTAGATCTTGCCATTAAAAAGATAATAGATATCCAATTTGTCACTACTTCATGAACGAAGTAGTCATAGAACACAGACCTTGCTTTTTAAAAAAAATCAGCTTCAATTTTAAAAGTAGGAAATACTTATGTGAGAGATTCTGTTTCTTGGAAAACATAAAGTAATTCTTATCAATACCAAAACTCTTTCTGTAACTGAACTAGGAGGCAGAATGCAAGTGAAGTAAAAAAATGAAGAATGAGTGTGACTTTTTTTTTCTTGAGGTGGGGGAGATGGGTGCTGGCCTTAAGGGAACACTGGAACACTGTAATGTCTGCTTTAGTAATGTATCTAGAGAGATAATCACAAATGTAGCAAAACAATACATAAGACAATTTTTTTCTCTGCTGATGTCAAACCAATTGAGTTATATTCATTATTTGTGTACTCTGTAGTGTCAAAATAAATAAATGAATTAGTTTTGAAGAAAAAATTACAGACCAGAAACCACTCTAAATAATTCTGTTTTCAGCGTAAAGAAAAATTCACCTCAAGGAAACACTAAGACACAAAGCCAGCAACAAACTCACTAGCATTAAATCATCCTGCTGTCCACCAGATACAGAGGGTTTAGTAGATTACAATACTCTAACAGCACTTTGTTCTTATATTACCTTCTGTTAGAACTTGAAAGGGGTTCAATTTATTTTTAATTACTTTTTTTTTTTTTTTGACACAAAGTACTAAAGATATTCTTGATTATGGGAAAAGTTTGAAGTGAGAAAATGTCATCAGTTCTTGCTGTTTTCTAATTCTTTCAATGCTATATGCTAGGAAGATATTACCGCATTGACTTCCTTCAGGCAATGTGTATGTTGTTTGCATGTATTTCAAAACAGAGAAAAAAAAAAAAAAAAAAAAAAAAAAGAATTGTGTGTTTTTGGATTTTGATTTTGCTTCTCATAAAATGTTGTTTGATTCTTGTAAAATAAATCAGGGTACCTTTAAATAGCATTAGCAGGTTTATTCTGTTTATTTTACATCTTCATTCCATCTTCAGTTCTCATTCTCCGTATGACTGTCTTACACAGTGCTATCAGTAACATTTTAATATCCTAACAAAAATTGAGAAACCTCGCTTTTTGCTGTAGTGTACCATTAAACATAAAAAAAGGACTGACAAGGTCTTTGCTCATCTTGGTATTCACTGATGGCAATATGAGGTGAAAATATCTGTCTGCACCTAAAGAAAACATCTAACTGTACCTCAGTCTAATAATCTATTTTATGCAATTATAGTGCTTTCAATATTCATTCAAGATCTCATTTTTTAATATGTTCCTGCTACAAATTATTTCTCCCTGTGCTTTCTGTTTTCCTCGGTATAACCTTTCTATGTTATTGTTTCTGTTTCTACCAAAACTGAGGGAAAAAAAATAGTTTATATTAAAATTAGAACATTGTCTTTAATGTTTTTATCGTCATTCTTGCAAGGTACTGTTGCAAATTCTTATTCTTGTAAGCTGTCCTGCTTTTTCACATATTTCAGTTCTGAGCAGGGTTTACAGATCCTCTATGAAAATATTTCTGAATATTATTTCTTTATGTAGATATTTTTCTGTATTTTTCTGGGATCCTTTCAATAACAAATCACAGGGCATAGCATGTTTTGCCAATGAGATATTGCTTTAATTCAACACTTCAGTATCCTTTTTACTAAAGCTAGTATGAGGAATGTGTATAGAGAAGCAACTATGGAAGTCATATAAGACATCTTTCTTTTTCTTTCTTTCTTCTTTCTTTCTTTCTTTCTTGCTTGCTTGCTTTCTTGCTTTCTTTCTTTTCCCCCAATATCTGATTCCATTTGATTTTTGTTTTATTTGATTATATTATGATGTCTCTTAAGTATTTTCATTTGTAATACACTGTGGTATCAAAGCTCTGCACGTGTAGTATCCTTTCACAATATCCCTTGGCAACTTGCTCTGTTGTTTGACCTACCCCACAGTAATTTTTTCTTCTTTCTTCCTCTTCTTTTCTTTTCTTTTCTTTTCTTTTCTTTTCTTTTCTTTTCTTTT
>CM021766.1:72015490-72033671 GCA_011076525.1 Nettapus auritus
TTTTCTTTTCTTTTCTTTTCTTTTCTTTTCTTTTCTTTTCTTTTCTTCTTTGTGCCCATTGTCTCTTGTCATTTCACTGGGTACTAGTGAGATGAGTTCTTACTCATCTTCTTTTACTTTCTCCATCAGGTATTTAAACACATTGGTAAAACCCCCTGAGTTTTCTCTTCCTGAGGCTGCATAAATCCAGTTCTTCCAACCACTCTTTGTATGACAGATGCTCCTGTCCCTTAATGATTTCATGTCCTTTCACTGGACTTGATCCAGCTCCTCCGCTTCTCTTTTGTACAGCTGAGCCCAGACCTGGACCCAGCATTCCAGATGTGGTCTTACCAGTGCTGTGTAGAGGGAAGGATTACCTCCCTTGACTTGCCGGCTCTTCCTCATGCTCTGTAGGATGTTGTTGGATGACTCAAGAGCACACTGCTGACTTATGTTCGAGTTGTTGTCCACCAGGACCCCCATGTCCTTTTCTGAAAAGCTGCTCCCCAGACAGCCTTCCGCATGTACTGGTGCATAAGATTACTCTTCTCCAGGTTCTGGACTCCTTTTATTGAACTTTATAAAGTTCCAGTTCACTCATTTCTCTAGTCTGTTGAGATCCTTCTGGAGGGAAGCACAACCCTACGAAGTATTAGCCATTACCCCAGTTTTGTGTCATTTGTACACTTGCTGAGAGTGCACTCGGTTCAATAAACCAGGTCATTAATGAAGAGATTCAACAGTACTGCATCCAGTATTGGCTCCTGATCAGCACCCTTTGTGCCTGCCATTTCAGACAGTTTTCAATCTACCTCACTGTTCAGTTATCTATCCCATAATTCAATGCCTTTTTTCTTATGTGAGCTTCTCAAAGTCTTTCTTAAATTTTAGTAGAGGCATTACTTGTGAATCTCACTTAATAACTTGTTGCTCATTTTACATATAACACAATTACAAAGACTTCTAATTGATGGATTGCACATCATTCCTCAAAATATCTCATCCTTGCTCTCCATTTTCCTATTTCCATTACTCTTGCTGAAGAGTTGATCAAAAGCCTTTAACAGAGCCTAGTAAATTGTATCCCTTCCCTTTTTCAAAAACTACTTTATAAACTCTTTCAAAGAATTCTAACAAGCTAATGAAATGTGAATAATTCTAAGCGACACTGTATTTTTAAATCCTATTAGCAACAACTTTCAATCCTTCCCCACACCCCAAACAGTTTGTAATTCCTTCAATGTTAAACACAGTATTATTGTAATACCTTTCTTATTCCCTAATGCCACAAGGATTTTTCAGAAAGTGCTAGTACTGAAACAGTCCAAGGAACAGCTTCAATGGCATGCTCTGGACAGCAAAATCCCACTGCTTCCATTCACTGTATGCTGCTGTTGAAGAACAGTGCATGTCAAAGAGAAAAATGATTGTCCCATTCTCCCAGCAGGGAACACTGCTGTGCTTTAGGCACTGTCTATGCAAACAGAAAAATCACTGATCATTACATCAACATTATTTCCACAGAGGAAAGTGGTGCATCTTCCACTGATTTCACAGGGGACATTCAACCAATGCTGAGTGCATTTTACACACTGAAATTAACTGTGAAAGTAAACTTTTTAGGAAGAGTTCAGAAACAATACGGGTGAAACATGTAGATATAATGAATTTGAAGCTAGAAATATGATGTTACTTCTAAATTTCCTTTGTATAAAAGAAGCACATCTACAAGTAGGATAACTAGAAGTATGATCAGTAGAAACAGAATTCTGTCACTAATGTGTGGTTCTAACTAAAAAGAGGAAAACGCTTCAAGAAACTAATTATAACGATAACTTTATTTCCACAGAACACTTCTTATTTTTGAAGCAGTACATTCTTTTGGGGCTTTGCAGATTCTGCAGTGTTCCTGGTTAAGCAAATGGTGTCAGAATCATAGAATCATAGAATGGCTTGGGTTGGAAGGGATCATCAGTTCCATGGGCAGGGATGCCACTCACTGGATCAGGTTGCCTAGGAACTTGTCCAGCCTAGTCTTGAATACCTCCAGGGATGGGGCATCTAAAACATCTCTGGGCAAAAGCTACAAATGCTTTCTTCAACACCAGGTGAATTTGAAGAATACCACTCTCATACCTAGAAGCAAATTTTGGTCATAGTGCTCCACCTATTTTTCAACTTCAGTCTTAGTTCTGCCATGCCTTTTGCATGGACTTGAAAATGAATGCCATAAAAGGCTGTAGCTATACAACAGATAGTACTTAAGAGTTCTGGCCTTCATGCTGAACGCATAAAATATAGTTCCAATTATTTATTCCATAATGAATTTGGAAGATTATTGCAGTGTTATAATTTTCAATTTAGTATATATAAGAAAATGGGCAAAGAAGTAGACACAAAGAAAAGCTGTCTGCTTTTAGGCTGCTTGTCACCTGTCTGCTATCTCTTCCTCACTGTTCTCTCTTCCATTTTCATAAATGAATTGTTATTCAAGTTGATGTCATATATTTGCTTATCTTCCGAACCCCAACTGTAAGAGTAAACAAATGCAACACAAGACAAAAAGCAAGACCTGTGTATTCCTGTAGCAAGTAACACCTTGAATGGGGAATTCTAAGCAGGCTGTCTTAAGAAAAAAAAAAAAAAAAAAAAAAAAAGTATTTCATCCTCATTATTCATACAATTTTCTTTTAGCTATAAATATAACTTTTCTCAGCATGGTATGTGAACTAACATTCACTTGACTATGTGAAATAACTAGTGCAGAAAGCTACATTTCAGTTTAATGCTACTGAGATTTATTTCTGCAAAATAATCGTACTTGGATGTTTTCCCAAAAAGCCTAGTGACTATGCCTGTTTTTAGCATGTCGCAGTGTGCCTTTTAAATCTTAATTAAAACTACCACTTACTATGCACCTGCTTATGATTAGGCCTAAGTTATATTTAATTTCATGCTGCACTGAAATAACATATACAAATACACTGTCAAGCACACTGAGGTGCAGTGGTTACCTTTTGCAAAGGGCTAAAAATAAAACTCTAGATTGTACTGTTTACTATAGAAATTTACCTATTTCAAAATGTAAACTCAGTTGCAATAGCATGTGCAATAATCAAAAACAATTTGTTGTCCTTATAAAATATGTACATGCTATTAATTCTGTAGTATGTGCTAGCAATGTAATGGCAGAACAGATTATATTTTAAACTGGAGATGAAATGGGTAATAGAAGATAATAAAAGATAACAGAAGCAGAGGGGTCTCATTATGTCAGTGGCACTTGTTACAAGTAAAACCTGTACAGTGTCATCTGGCAATACTGGAATAAATAAATAATTAAATTAAATTAAATTAAATACAACAACAACAAAAAAAAAACAAATAAAATAAAATAAAAAATAAGAAGTTCACAGTTTTGATCAAAATCACTTTCCACTGAATGATGGCATCACTAAGAGTACTCAGCAGGACTGGGTTTATTGATCCAACATGGGATTTTTTTTTCATTTAGTTCATTGATTTTTATTTTTTTTAACCTCTAAAACTTTGACCGTGTCAAAGAAAGGACTCTGTAATAGAAAGGTTACCAGAATTCTTCATTTCTTAAAAATTGTCCCT
The DNA here is from genome assembly GCA_011076525.1 of Nettapus auritus. Lineage (NCBI taxonomy): Eukaryota > Metazoa > Chordata > Aves > Anseriformes > Anatidae > Nettapus > Nettapus auritus. The sequence goes on from CM021766.1 coordinate 72,019,094, forward strand.
ACCTCATAAAAAAATGTCTGTCTGGGACTACACAGACATTTTCTGACTGTTTGCGGGGTTGTCTGAGGCAATGGAAATTCATCAGACTTTGAGGCCTTTTGAATGCATAGGCAAGTATTTATTGCATCTTTCCTGGAAAATTTGCCTAGTAAAAAGCCAGACATTCAACTTGTCAATCAGCAACTGCTAGACACCTGTCAGATATAAATAATATTGGCATATTTAACAAAAATTAATCGTAGATAAGAAAGGCTGAATTTCTCAAACAGTACTATACACTGTTGTCTTCTAAGATATATAAAAGTATGATAAACAAATAGGACAAACTGTTCATTTTAGGCCACTGACTGCCTGGAACTCTTCTTGGGTAAAAAGGCATCCTTCTACCACATAAAGAAAAACATGATAAATTTACATAACTGGAATCACATAGGCTTTTTTTTTTTTTTTTTTTTTTTTTTTTTTTTTAATACTGTGTACCACATACGTTCTTTACCTTTCTCAGAAGCAGCCACTGTGATGTTGTACCAAGGTGTTTCCTCTCTGTCAAAGATCTTGGCGGTCTTAATGGTCCCAGTATTAGCATCAATGGTGAAATACCTATCTTCTTCTGTGTTATGCTCAATGAAATATCTAAGAAGAAATAAAATAGTAAATACATACACATTGTAACAAATATCATCCAAAGGCACTGAAAGCTACATAAGAATCATAGAATCACAGAATATCCTGAATTGGAAGGGACCCACAAGTTCCAATTCCTACACTCAGCACCACCCAAAAACACAAATGCTATGTCTGAGAGTATTGCCCAAATGCTTCTTGAACTCCATCAGCTTGGTGCCACAACCACTTCCCTGGGGATCCTGTTCTAGTGCCTGACCACCAACAAGGTGAAGAACCTTTCCCTAACACCCAGCCTGAACCTCCCCTGTGGCAGCTCCATGCCATTCCCTCCGGTCCTGTTGCTGTCCCCAGACAGCAGAGCTCAGTGCCTGCCCCTCGTGAGGAATCTGCAGGCCGCCATGAGGCCTCCCCTCAGTCTGCTCTGCTCTGGGCTGAACAAACCAAGTGATCTCAGCCACCTCTCAGACATCTTGCCTCTAGACCCTTCACCATCTTCTTATATTGTGGCACCCAAAACTGCACACAGTGCTTGAGGTGAGGCTGAGCAGAGCTGAGCAGGACAATCCCCTCCCTTGACCAGCTAACGGTGCTGTGCCTGATGCACCCTAGGACACGGGTTGCCCTTTTGGCTGCCAGGGCACTCTGTTGACTCTCAGCTTGTTGTCAACCAGATCCCTTTCTTGAGGGGCTGCTCTCCAGCCTCTCATCCCACAGTCTGTACGTATAGCCAGAATTGCCCCTTCCTGGGTGCAGAATCTGGCACTTGTTCTTGTTGAACTTCGTGTGGCTTGTGACTACCCACCCCCAAGGCTTCTCTGCCCTCAAGTGAGTCAACAGGTCCTCCTAATTTAGTATCATCTACAAACTTATTCAAAACACCTTCAAGTCCTACATCCAGGTCATTTTTGAAAACATCAAAGAGAACTGGTCCTAAAGTGGACACCTGGGGAACGCCACTAGTGATTGGTCACCAGCCTGAACTATTACTTTTGATCTTGTAAAAACCATATAAATTTTAGGAAAAAAAAAAAAAAAAAAAGGAAAAAAAGAAAAAATCTGTATTATGGAGGCATCCAAAGTAATACTGCCTTTCATTTCTTTCATAATGTTATTTGATGTTTTGATATATAACAAGATTTCCACTTCAAGTCACAAAGATATAAATTGCTAACAGATGATATTTTAGACAGCAGTACATATTTCTGTCAAAAGTAAGATACTATACACATTTACTCTGACTAAAACACATAAAATGGAAAGGCAGAAAAGAAAATAGACAAATATTATTGTTCTGCTTAAGCAGTGTGCTCAGTCCCAGTACCTGTTTTGAAGCATGTCTCTTTGACATGATGTTGATGACATAATAACATAAGCCAATTTGAACGTTCACATTACAGAGACTAGAAGCAGAAACAGGTGATTCCCAAAGCTGCTGTTGTCATTAGCCTACTAGAAGCAGAACTAAGCAGCAACTTAACTCTCTTGGCTTCCAGGCACTTTGACAAGATATTTTTTTCTCAAAGCCTGAATCATTTACAATAGCTTTTAACAAATGAATCAATTACAGACCCTTATCAAACCTTCTCTACTAGCTTTAGGCTTGAGGAAAAAAATAAGGAAGAAGACAGAGCTTTTTATATACCATAATTGTTTTTCTTGAAAATGTGCCAGCCCTCCTTTCATTCTGTGAAGATTTTAATATATAGAAGCTATATATAGGTGAAAATGATTTATTTGTCTCATCCAATTACTCTTATTTCTACATCAGCAATAGTGTAATTGCAAGCTAATAAATAGAGTGGTGCACATAAAGGCTGCCAAACTAAAATAAATTAATAAATAAATAAAATAACTTTAGTTTTATTTCTCTCATAATGTACTTATTTAGAATATTTGTGGAAAAGAAAAACAAACAAGCAAGTAAACATTTAGTTGAATGATACGATATAATAAGGTATGTCTTGTGCCAAAGAAATAAAGTACTAGAGAAGGCATCAATTTGAGTGAATCACCTTAACCTTTCCAAGGATTGGACACTCAGTGGAAAAAACATCTAGGATATGATGACTTAGGTTAGATTTTCCTTACTAGAGAGAATGTGAACCCACCTCTTCGAGTATTTTACATCTACCTTACAATATGCTAACTTGGGTTGTGGCACTCAAGATTTTATTTTCATGCTTCTTGTATTTTCAAGAATTAAAAAAAAAAAAAAAAAAGTTGATCAAGTACTGGAAATCAGAGCAGTCAAAACCAGGCTAGAAAATCTTTCTTTCTTGCCTCTTTCAAATCTTCCTCTCAACATCCAGAAGAGTGAAACAATTCCCATAATGACTGTGGGAGTGGTTTGAGGAATGACAGACGTTTATGTTCCTCTGGAACAAGGATTTAATTCACTGTCTCCTATCTGAGCTACCATCAGGAGCAATATGTTCTGACATTCAGAACATTCAGATTCATTACCTACCAGTACCTGAGAATAACTCATCCCAAAATACACCAAAAGTGTTCAGTAATGACACTTTGGATGTACAAGATGGCAGATGAATTTGTTTCAGAAAGATAAAACACTCAAAATGTCTCCATATTGAAAGTAGACTGACAAGATCTTGAATATGTAGGAGAAGGGGCAACCACTTTTAAGAAAGTGCATAGAGACATTTAAGTTGGGCTCCCAGTGAAACTGACTCACTGGCTGGAGTGGCTGGAATTCCTTTGGGCCCCTTTAACGTCTTCATCAGTGAACTGGATGAGGGGATCGAGTGCACCCTCAGTAAGTTTGCAGACGACACCAAGTTAGGTGCGTGTGTTGATCTGCTTGGGGGTAGGAAGGCTCTGCAGGAAGATCTGGATAGGCTGGACCGATGGGCTGAGGCCAACGGTATGAAGTTCAACAAGGCCAAGTGCCGGGTTCTGCAGCTGGGGCACAACAACCCCAAGCAGAGCTACAGGCTGGGAGATGTGTGGTTAGAAAGCTGCCTGGCAGAGAAGGAAATGGGAGCATTGGTTGACAGTCAGCTGAATCTGAGCCAGCAGTGTGCTCAGGCGGCCAAGAAGGCCAACAGCATCCTGGCTTGTATAAGAAGCAGCGTGGCCATCAGGTCCAGGGAAGTGATTGTCCCCCTGTACTCGGCTCTGGTAAGGCTGCACCTCGAGTACTGTGTTCAGTTTTGGGCCCCTCACTCCAAGAAGGACATGGAGGTGCTTGAGCGAGTCCAGAGAAGGGCTACGAAGCTGGTGAAGGGTCTGGAGAACAAGGCTTACGAGAAGCAGCTGAGGGAGCTGGGACTATTTATCCTGGAAGCTGGGACTATTTAGCTACCTTTAACTACAAAGGAACTTTGGAGCCAGAATGGAATCCACCTCTAACTCTACAAAGCTGCCATGCTCGGCACAGAGCTGAGTTTGATGACTTTTACGTGATGAACTGGAATGCTGACAGAAGAAGGACAGGAAACATAATTGTCCCTCAAATAATTTTCTTGGAGACCTTGGCAGGACCCTTTACTGGTACAGCTCACTATCAAGTATGCAGTGATAGAATGTAATTCCTTCTCTCCTTCCACAGCCTTATTCTTTTTGACTCTAGAGGTCTCCTGATAATGACAAGAACTATTTGCTAAAAAATAAAAATAAAAATGCTTCACTGACCTATTCTTATGGAGTATGTAGTGTTATTCCAAAACAATTTATAATACAAGAGTCTTGTTCCTTCAAACATTTATTACTGTGGACATTGTTTACTTACTACCAACATCAGCCACAGTGACTACTCTGTCAGTATTGTGCTAACCACAGAACCATGAAAAATAGGGCTATTTAGTATTTGCAGACAGAAGTTTAAAAACAGAGATAATTAAAATTGGGCTTAAATGAGAAATAAATAAATAAATAAAGTCATAGGAATACACAGCTTCTTTTATGCGTGTGATTCATAATCATAACAAATTACTACCTTTCCCTCCAAGAGTAAACAGAACCAAAAGGCTATTATGTTTCCAAAGTATGAAGCTTGTGTAGAAAAAATGAAGCTTGATTCTGTTATGAATTGTGACTACCTAACACTTCATTTTCATAGACATATAATAAAAGATTGTCTTAGTTTTGAAATATAACAGTTTTTTCTAAATCATGTATTTAAAGATATTCTATAGAAGATGAAAGTTCTCTGTTTAAAGGACTCAGTATTGGATACATAATTTCAATTGTATTTTCTATGTCATTCATGGAAATAAAGTAATCCTCAGGTGATTCACTGTACTAACACTTTCATTTACAGTGATACTAGAAAAAAAAAAAAAAAACTTGTTTCTAATTTATCCACAATAGCACTTCCTCTTCATGTCCACAATTTTATATATAGTTACAGCATATTAAAACATCCAGAGCTCAACAGAATTTTTCTTGTTCATGTATAAATACAAGAGTGTTCCAGTCTAACGCTTTCCCATTATTATGGTGTTTAATTCTCCCTATTATTACAGATTTTTCCTTAAAATTGTTTTTTGCATCATATCTAAAGCAAACATTTGCACTGCTGGGGTCCCAATCTTCACAAATGTCTGAGTGAAACAAGTTACAGAAGACTTTCCTGAAGAGCAAAAGAACTAGCAAAGTTAGTCTCAAGCACTGCTGTCAAATGCCCTAAAGATATTTTGTGCAAGACACTCCCTTGGTAGAGCTACTCATTCTTGTCACATGTAAGAGGAGATTTAGAAGAAGTTTCATTGCATTTATGAACTTAACATTTTAGGCTTTATAATTATTAGCTACTAATTTATCTAAACGATATCCTAGATTTGGTTGGAATAGAGTTAATTTTCTTCCTAGTGTCTAGTATGGTGCTGTGTTTTGGACTTAGGATGAGAATAATGCTGATAACACACTGATGTTTTAGTTGTTGCAGAGAAGTGGAAGGAGCGAAGGAGTTTTCATCTCCTCGTGGTGCACTGCCAGGAGGAGGCTGGGGATACCCCAGGAGCTGGGAGGGGACACAGCCAGGACAGCTGGCCCAGGCTGGCCAAAGGAGTGTCTCATACCCTACAGCATCACATGAACTATAAAATTGGGGGTTGGATGGGGGATGCTTGGCTACTGTTTAGGGACTGATTGGGCATTGGTCAGTGGTTGGTGAGCAATTGCATTGTGCATCACTTGCTTTGTGCTTTTTTTTTTATTATTTTTATTTTTTTTCCCCTTTTTCTTTCCTATTACGCTGTCTTTATCTCAACCTGCAAGTTTTTGTTGTTGTTGTTTGTTTGTTTTGTTTGTTTGTTCGCTTTTCTTCCCCTGATTCTTTCCTCTATTCCGCTGATGGGGGAGAGTAAGTGAATGGCTATGTGGTACTTTGCTGCTTTCCAGGGTAAACCACAAAAAGAATGAAAATCGACACCAGATAAATCCATAAATACACCACACTCCCAATCCAACGATGCTTTACTTAGGCTTCTGAATGTATTTGATCTAGTTAAAAAATTATTTTCAGTTGGATAAGAGTGGCAACAAAGTCAGTCACACCCTTCCTCTCCTACCTTTCCCACCATCTCTTTCAATGTCTTTTTTTTAGACTGGAAAGAGATATAGTGCAAATTTAGATTTTCAAATGGTTACTTCAAAAGTAAATTTTCACCTTAATTCAACTGTCAGTTTCTTCTTACCCATTTAGAATGCATTCATTTAAAATATGAATTTATAATATTCACTGCAGATATTTATTTACAGACATTTACTCATGACAATACTGTATGAATTAGCATACTTTTAACTATTAACTTAGCACTTCTGAATTGCATGGCACATGTTAATAATAAGACTTAATAACAAGACATGCTTAGGTAAACAACTCTCCATAAACTGCTTACTTCCAAACCAGCTACAGAGAACAATTTGAAGAAATTACATTAAAAAGGACTACAAATATGGAAACCTATTAGTCACACTACAGACTCTAAAGAGAGTCTGAAGGAAATTATATATCAAAACTCATTCCTGCTAGCACTGGGAAATGCAACATGTACCACCTTTTTATTAGTTGGAGTCACTCAATGGAAGGGCATTACTGGCTTCCATGAATGTCCTTATTCCTACCTTTGACCAAAGCCCCCAGCTCCTGTGACTTCACTCCTCCTGGCTTTTAGAGAAGCAGTGGTTCAGTGGTGACAGATATTACCACCATTTTAATTGAAAACTAGAAGTATTTGCACCAATTAAGAAATAAAGAGAAATTTATATGCAAGATGGGCCTTAGGCACTCTGAACATATAAAACAGTTTGCGTTATTGAAGTAGTTAGTCACTAATAACAGAGAGTGCTTGAACACTGAGAAGGTTTTAAAAGATGCTAAAGGAGTTTAATAACAATTATGATCTCTAAACTTTTTAGAAGGGCTTCTGAGTTAAAACTCATAAACATTTTCAGAATCTCTCTCTCTGAATTATTCAGTCTTGAAATAACATTAAAATCAGTATGGCACTGATTAACAGATAAGCAAGTAAACAAGAGTTTGTCTGTCACAATGCCAGTCTCTCTCTCTCCATTTGTTATGCTTTATACGTAAGCCTTGAGTTTGAGACTGTAAACAGTGTTTTGAGCTTTTGACTTATTTTTTGTTGTGCTGGTTTTGTCATTAAACTAGTCTATAACATAGTCTGCCATTATGCTATTACTGCTTATTACATTCAACAACTGCAAAAAAAGAACTCCTTTACAAATGTCCACCCTGTCTACAAAACTGTTAGTCCTAAGGAACTTCCAAAACAACATTGCAGCCAAGTCTGAATTCACAGGTCTTGGTACTTTTTTGGGTTGCTGTATCAACTTACATATATGAACTGGCTATACATATATGAACATGTATATGAACTGGCTATATATATGTGTGTGTGTATGTAAAATATATAATTAGCCAGTTCTCTAATAACAACAGAAGCTGGTTGCAAAGAACCAACTACAAAAGTTAATGGAAAAAACAATACTCTGCCAAACCAATCAGTCACATCATCTAAAGGCCATCTATTAGAAATCAAATACCATTATAAGGAACTCTATTTACTTAAAAATTTTAGCAAAGTATCTTTTCTCAGAAAAATATAATCAGACTCAAAAGATGGAGATTTTTTTTTCCCCAGAAATACATCAGAAAAAAACAGGTAAGCAACAACTACACAGGGTGAGAAGAGTGTACCAGGAAGAAAAGTGAGGGAATTGATCAGCTGCAACTCTCTGTGTTTGGCTAGCTGGAGAACCATAAGAAATGCTCCATGATGAGACACATGCTGGTGCCTTCCTTTTGTCTTCTGTCTGCCTTCAGACAGCAGCACTGCCCATGCTCCTTGAAACCAAATGAGGTGGTGGGGAGACATTCTGTTGCCATGACTGTCTTGCACCACACTGTCTCCCTTTCAGCGTCAGTCTACTTCCCCATAGTTCAAACAAACTTCTTCAGGAGAGAAAAGCAATCATGAAGTGCGAGTCAGTAGTTGTCTGCCAAAACAGCAGTTAACCTATTTTATCCCTGCAGTGTGTCTAGTAGATTGAGACATTAGATGTTCCAGAGCTCCACAGATGACTGCTACTGAGAACTGTGCTTCAACTGTGTTTTCCAGTTGTGAAAATGAAATACATATGAAGAGAGCTAGGAGAAGGTAATCTCTCTGCTTATTTCTTCACTTTTTTTTTTTTTTTTTTTTTTTTTTTTTTTTTTTCCAGATAAGCATAGCTTAACTTTGAAGAGAATACTGTTCCTCTCAGAGTGCTTGCAGGAACTTGATAAGCTGCTCCCACTGAGTTAGCCCAGGCACTGGCTGCCAGCTGACATCCATCAGCTGAACATCAGTGCCTTGTCATCTCTTGTATGGGACTCCCAGCTCACCTCTCACACCGAAATCTGAGCTCAGCAGATGTGGCAGAGCCTTCCTTCCTCATCCCAGGAAAGTGAGGTTGTGGATCCCAGGAGGCGTGGGGAAGTTGCAAGCTGCAAACTGCTGCTTCCAGGCAAAGCCACTTATGGTTTTCATTTCATGCAGAAGTTGGCTTCCTGCTCCTGCTCTCATTCCCATCCCCTGGGCACTGCTGGAACACTGCTCGCCTTGGACACTGGAAACTAGAAATTTTGTTCATTTGAAGAAAATGAGATATTTCTCCCATATTTTTCTAGCTGACAATGTCTGTCTACATGTGCTAAAACCACCAATCATCTTTCCTAGCTAACTCTACCAGCAAATGTAGGCTAAGAACATCCTCAAAGGCATAAAAGTCAAAGCAAGATAAAGGCTTTTCTTCTTTTCCTGACTTTACAAATCTCTTCAGAGGATTACAACTGTCTAACTGCATTTTTAGTAGATGTGTTGATGGCAGAACTGCTATATCAGAGTTGATTTTTATTCAGAGAGATTAACATTCACATTCCAATACTGCTAAGAAATAAAGTGCAGTCGATGTTATATAAGAATTATTTTTTGTTCCCAGAGGTTTACCAGCTAAATAATGGTATTCTACAGGCTTATTATTATTATTATTATTATTATTAGGTCATGCTAAAGACAGAAATGAATATAAACAAGATCAATATATTTATATCTACTTATTGGAGGTTAATGGTCCTACCAAAAGACTGCATCACAGAGATTGTTCAGACATGAAGGCCAACTCCTAAAACCGTAAAATAATTTTATGAAATACTGTAGGCACTCTGAAGTTAATGGAAGTTATAGAAACAAAGATGTCCTGGAATGAAAAATCAGGCTCTGAGAGTTGCTGTATAAGGGTGTTCTGTCAGTTTTTCTCTCACAGATTTAAGCAAGGGATGGAGGTGGTTCTGGTTGCTGGGAGATTTTGACCACCATCCTGAACTGGATGCTTCCTAGTGAGAAAAGCTGTCAGAACAACTTACCCATTCCTTCACAGAGAGATGGATGTTTTTGTAAGGCAAATTTGTTTTAGGGATGGCAACAGCACCATTTCATGAGAAAGTAGGAGGTCTGGGACATACAGCTTGACAAGAATCCAAAATAATTTGAGGCCTCAGGGAAAAAGTTGGCAACAGATCTCTCACCTCAACACTGAAAGGAAATGTTTTAAAATGTTGCTCTCTGTTAAGACAGACAGAATCAGAGAAGAAATTGGAAAAAAAATCTGGTCTGTCTCCAGCCATTCAAAATAGGATGTTCTTTTTCTATTTTGAATTGCAGACAGTCTTGTGGAAGAATAATACTGAAGGAATACAGAAAGCAAACAAATGAAGGAGGTGAGATGGAGGAGGGTACGTCTCCTCTCTGCTAGCTGTGAGGCATTGACATACCCTGGGAAGATATTAGTGTGTCTCTGTAGGTGTTGATCGCAGGGTTATGGCAGCATGACACTCTGGGGGCCTGAGCAGAGAGGAGGACAGATGTCCGCCTTTGCCTCCACAAGTGCAGGGATGGCAGGATCTGAGGCAAATGTTTCCTCTTCAGGCATGCAAGGGAGGGAGGGTCTCTTCATAAAATGACACTGATCTCAGCAGGCTGCCCTAAGTACAGCTAACAACGTAAATCCTGTGCACAGGATTTAAAAAAAAGAAACTGACCTTATTTAACTCATAGGATACCTAAATGACAAGTAAGACATGTGCAAAGATGCTTTTTATATTATCCAGCAGGACATGATTCGTATTCCCTCTTCCTAGTGACAGTAGAGGGGGATTGGCATAGAAACCAATACTGATTTCAGATGATAAGAGGAAAATAAATTTTAAAATGCAATTTTCACTTTAAATCTCCCCAGCTCCCTCTCACATAGCTGAGAGAGCACCTCCCTCCACTTCATAGACTGAATCTGTACAATTAAAATTTGTGTGAATGGGTGAATCAGAATTTTAGGTTTTATTCTGCCTCCTGTAAATACTAACTTTGCATCAAAAAATAGTATATAAATAAAATCCTCTGCTTTATTTCTTTACATTTTTAAGAAATAATAAGTGGAATACATTAAACTCTGTGGGTATGTTCTTTCATTGATATTGGCGATTACTTGGAAAATATCATTTGCTGAAAATGGACAGACTTTCTAAAAGTCTGGTGCCAAATAGTACTGAACTTATGTCTATATTCTATCAGTGCAGCAAAAAATAAAATAAGTTTCTTTGCCTGCTGCAGGATTTGAAGAACAATTTCCTACATAATATTAATTGTTATAATCCTATGTACCTGTCATTCATTAATTTCTCAATAGTCTGTATGAAAGAAAGGAAGAAAAGGCTGTCAAATTAAATCAAACTACAGTAAAGCAACTTTGAATTCATTATAGCTTCTAGATACCAAGAAGCTGGAAAGCAAACTTCTATACTCTTTAATACATGTATTGTAGCCACTATGATTCATCATCCATTATGAGGCAATACCAGAGGACCATTAGAAAAGTGAGAAGCCAGAATCAGGGATGAGGCTGTACTTCTGTTCTTTCCTAACTTATCACAAAACGACGGGTCTGATGGATGGATGGATGGAAGGAAGGAAGGAAGGAAGGAAGGAAGGAAGGAAGGAGGGAAGGAGGAAAGGAGGAAGGGAGGAAGGGAGGAAGGAATCGAGACAGGAAGCTTTTCTGACTTTACATGGGTTATATTTGTTTCCTACTTTGTTTTTGTTGTTTCATTGTTGGTTGGCTGGTTCTGCTTTTCCTGGATGTAAAAAACTTGTTTTCAGTAAAAGAAAACCATGTGCACTTTTGTTTCTTTTTTTTTTTTTTTTTCCTTCTTTCCTTTTTTTTTTTTTCTTTGTGTTTTACTGTTTTTTTTATGCAACAGTGTCAAGAGTACATACAAGAAATAAGTTCATTTTTCAGGAACTCACTAGGACTACTTCAGTTTCCTATAGCTAACCAATTCCTGTTCCATCTAATAGAATTGATTATAGCAAGGTAGACTACAGAGTGGTTAGGGTCTAACATGAAAATGATTTGAATTTCAATATACTAATACAACAAGACCTAATACAGTGCTTCTGTAATAGTATGACTTATTTCTCACAAGCTACACTTACAATGTTAAGAAGGACTTTCAGTTGCTCATGAGACAGTATCAGCCTGGGACCAAATTAATATGCATTTAATATGAAGTTTAAGGGTCTTCAAACTATGCTTTTGGTCTTTTCTGACCCATTAACTTGGAAGGGTCTTGGGAAATATCAGCAATGTTATTTTTCTGAAAAGCTTTTCAGTGAAAATAAAGCAGATGCAGTCAGAAAGCTCCAAGGAACATTGTGAGCATTTGTTGTGGCTAGACATTCACCACCTAAATATCACCTATAGAAAGATGGCAGGGTTTCAACAGGCACAACTGTAGCCCTGAGGCCATATTAGCAGCCTAGGGCTGCTCTCGATGCACACATGCATCCTGCCAATTAAAATCTGTTTTCACGCCTAGTGTCCACAAAAGTCTGTATGGTTTAAGGAAGAAAAAAAGATCATATCTAAGTATGGAGAGATTTAAAATTAATGATATATAAAATAAAATGATAATTAGTGAATTTAGTCTTTATCCATTATTTTAAAATGAATTGGAAACATTCAACACATGCTTGCTGGTCAGATGTTATGTAAGATATAACCTTGATTTTTTCAAAACCCAAAACATTTTTCTATGGAAGTAGACTACTTTGACACAATGCAATGAAAAGGGTTTATAATCTCAGAAATGTTTCAATGAGTGAGTGTTCCCAGTGGAAGAAGTACAATTTAGGATGTTTTCCATTGATTTAGAAGACAAATTTACAACAGTAAATGACTGTTTTCCAAACTACTCAAAGTATTTTAAATTAATGCATTATAGAGGTTTTATATTTGCCTTTTTTATATTGTCTTTGATTATGTTTACTTTTCATATTTCAACGGAATAATAATCTTATATTTCAAAACATAGCATTTTAAAAAATTTCCCTGAAAATGCATTTCTATTTATGAGAAGAAAAAAAAAAAATCCACTTAAAAAGAAAAATCCTTTAAAACTGTCAACAGACAACCAGATAATTATGTCTGAATAAAAGAAACCAATAATAGCTACATTTGTTATTACAGAGGTTCTCTTGCTTGTTTAAAAAAAGTTAAACAGTAGTACAAGTATTGGCACCATGTCAGTGCCCTCTGAAGACTGCTCAGTTCAGGAGCAAGCCAAAATTACTGGGATGAAATCACAGTGTGGAAAAAAGGAGAAAAGAGTCTTCAGTCTCTTCACAACTGATAATGTGACAAGTTGTTATTTATTTTTTAGGCTTAGCCCCAATAGTTTTAAAAAAGATTTCCCTTCAAACATTTTTAATTACTGTAACCTACTCCTCTCAACATTATTCTAGTTATAAGAATAATTCTGGCCACCAAAATAAAGTGTTAGTTCATTGGACAGTGAATAAATCACAGCACCATATCTCTTCTAGCAGCTGGACGATAAAGAAGTGATATGGTTGCAACTGTGTGTGTCTAATGCTTTATCAGTCTCACACATAGCAATGAGCGTCCTTATAAAGTGGAAAGGATGCAGAAGTGGATTAGGAAAAACTGTGAAGCAAATCATTGTTCCCTAACTGTCCTGTAGACTCACAGGATTTGAAAATGCATCCAAGCTACTTGCTTGAGAAAACACTCCATGCATTTCAGCTATGCAAGTCCTATCTATAGCCATCTTCTGTGAAGATTATGTAATATGTGCTTTCTCATATTAAATCTTCCTATTTTCATTTCTATAATCACTTTAGTTTTTCATAATGAACTTGGAATCAAGGAGAAATAAAGGAAAGACATGACCTTTCAGATTCATCAGCTTAAAAGTGAAGGAGACTCTTGCAAACCAGCACAGAAGGACTGCAGGCATGCTCCTGATAGAAAACACCTCCTCTGAGTTTCTCCTTCACCCTGCCTCCAGCTGAGCACCAGCTCAGGCCAGCCAGCCAGCTTGGCCCAGGGCTGGTGACATACAGTGATATGTCACGGATGTCTGATTTGCTACGGCCTTGCAGACATGTAACTGAAGGCTGATTCCCTTCAGAAACTTGGGATTCAGTATATTTTGCTAGCATTTTTTTTTTTCTCCATTGGAACAGAGATGGAAGGTACAAAAATAAATGATAATGAGGAAAAAATAGGATAGACAAAGGTAAGAGCAATTTTTCACCTCATTTATTTGAATAATATGGATAATAAGGAAAAAAACTAAAAAGGCCAAGAAGAAAAGCAAAATATTTGGAAATATTTTTCTTTCCAGTCTCCCTACATCCAAATTATTGCCTGTTACACCCAGAAAATCTATTTCTGTCCTTCCCAGGCATTGTACAAACTGCTGCAGCTTTTCTGTCACCATTATTGTCTTATATGGTACAGACAAAATTCAAAAGGGCCATAGATGTGTTGAATTATGGGGGAACTAGTCAAATCTGCACTTGTTCTTTCTACTTCGAAATTACCGTGACTGCTAATCTGTCTGACAGTGTTCGCTGTTGTTTCAGAATTACACTATTAAAACTACAGGAACTTGGCAGCTATTTTTAGTGGCATTTTCTAATTTGTGTTATGATTTGGACACAAATGATAAAGTATCAATTTTTCAAAGCCAATAACTTGCCACTAAGAAATTGTATATATTGATTGTCTGACATTAAGCATTTTGAATCTTAGGGTATTAGCACAAGAGAACCATAAAAACCTGATGCTTTCATTGTTCTGCAAAAGCTGTTTCACCCTACCAAGACTATTACACATACCCAGCAGATTTCAGCTCAGTCGGGAGACTAAAAATGCCCAATTAGCTTCTGAAATACTATTTTCAAAATATACTCTCATATGTTTTCCACAAAGGCTAATTCATTTTGTCACAAAAAGGAACAGCATCAAATATATATTCATAAAGATTTTTGTCCTGAAATATTTTAAATCCAGTATCACCTTGTGGTGGTTTTACTCGGGTGGGCAGCCGAGTTCTACCACAACC
>CM021766.1:72039676-72058465 GCA_011076525.1 Nettapus auritus
TATATAAATATATATATTTGCTTCTCTCCTGAGGATAAGTAAGGAAATTTTCAAGGAAAGCAAGCTAGATGTGATATTCAACATACTAGAATAACTCACAAGTCCTGTTGTTACACTCTTTTTCATTTTATATCTGATAAAATATTTAAGAATTGAAATATGGTTGCAGTTTGTATCTACAGAACTGTATTTTTCTGGACTTTTGCTTAAAACAAACTCAAAACAAACTTCTGCTTAAACTGACATTTATCTTACATTTGAAGAACAAATTGGTCCCCCATTTACAACTTGTCTAATGCTACGCTAAGAAACTTGCTCACAGACTCTAGTATTTCAGGTAATATGAATTCTTTAGCAGTAGCAATTTTGTTGTTGTTGTTGTTTGCTTTGTTTTCTTTTTTGATCTATTAATCATAAATTAATTTAAAAATACCTAAGCTAGTGTAATTTAGTAAGAGTTTTGACATAAAAATGATAATGCAAAATAATTTGCATTTACAAAGGAATTATTTCAACCACCCCATCAGATTCACAAAAGGACTTATTTATCTCCAAATAACCCAAGTGAAAGTCCTTTCTGTCCTTGCTCTCTCCAAGAGAAATAAATACTCAAATATGACTTGCAAAGACATTCACATATGTAAAACCTCTTCCATTTGACTCAGAAAGGCCTTGAGTTTCAGTCACCTATCTCTTTTAGGTGTAGCTATACTCTTATAGCACCACTCTGAACTACACAGAGGCACCACTCTGAACTATACAGAGGCACCACTCTTATCAAGAAATCTAAACAGTAATTTCTGTATTTACTTAAAATCGTAACAAAGCTGAAGATCATTAACTCCTTCTTGGAAAGAAAACAGAACATTTAGATTTCAGATGAGCCTAGACAGAAATGTTGTTCATGTTTCTTTTTTTTCCCAAAGAACAATATCTTTCCATGACTATTACCTGCATATCTTCTGTATGTATCCAACAGTTATTCTGATTTTCATACACAACTGAAAATACTAAATGTAGCTTGAGTGAACTAACTGGACTATAGGACTAACTGGAAAGAACTGCTATTCATTATACTGCAATTTGCGTTTATAATATCAGACTCCAAAGACGAATAGGATAATTTGATGAGAAGTGAATATCTGTTACCTGAACATTTGGAGTCTCATACAAAATGGAAGAGACACAGATTGTTCAGACCATTTTTCCAAGGAACTGAAATATATTTGAAGATTTGACATAAGTTCTAGCATACTTCCCTGGACGTCACAACATGGTTGAAGTCACAATATGTTGACCAGTCATTCTCTGAAGGATCCGGGGAAGTTATGGCTTTCACTGTGGTATTTTGTTCAGTTTTCCTTTAGTCCATCAATCAAACAAGGAACTGAATTAGGCAATGGGGAAATCCTGCGTGGTAGTTTGAAATCTACCCTGTGTAGAGGATCTTTATGAATGAAAGGGTGGCTTCAAAGGGCTTGTGAGAAGAAAGATAGTGAAAGTACAGGGAGTTTGCAGTCAGCTCACATTGAAAATAGAAATATACCTTCAGTTTGTAGACTTTGAAGGCACATTAATCAGCCTAGCATAGAGGCACTAAGAAGTTTGATTTTTGCAGCAGAACCTCAAAAAGAGAAGTTTTAAAAAGGCTTTAGATAGTCTTCAGAAAGACTTCAGATATTCAGACACAACAGTAAAAGTTACTTCCGACTTTTCTGATGTGCCTAGCATGCATTCTTCCAAAGAAGTAATAGAAAGAGAACAAACCATTCTGTTCTACTGTTATTGAAGGTGTTGGCATTCGATGTATGAAACAAAACCAATTCTGTTCTTAGTGTAGATTATTCATTTTTGGGTAGGCTATTAAACTCGTTCAACTTCAAAAAAAATCTAAATGAAAAACAATTGCAGCACATGGTATAAACAATAGTTATTAAACTGTGTACAAATCTGTTCAAAAATAATTTTAAAATGAGATCACCTTTCTGTACTGTACTGTACAAGGGGATAGTATAATTTCTGTGAGTTAAGAAAGGAGGTATTCCACACCAGTTTATGTATTTTTAAGTGCTGCATTTCTGTTAATCTGAAATATCACATTAGCTAAGAAAAATTTACCCCTTCTTGTCTTGATGGGAAAGTGACTCCAATGACTCTTGTGTACATGTATAAGAACAGGCAACATATGCTTTCATACGCTGTCATATTCTAAAACACATTGAAAATTTCTTTCAAGCCATTTTGTCTGTCAAGAACACCAAAAAAAGAGAATTCCATACATCAAATGTATAAAATCACAGTTTTGTTGACAACTCTTCCTTTCCTCTTCATGTTCTTAACATAAGTTACATTGTATTTAATGAACAGTAGTGAACTTTTAAACAGAGAATAATGCTCATTTTCAGGAAAAAATAAGAGATTATAGCATCACCTCCATCAAAGCCACCAGGAAGTAACTTCACTGGCAGAGAAAAGACAGTTTATTTTTATTTGGTTGGAAGAGGGGGATAGTAACCCACCTTTATAAAATACACAGAATTAAAGTTTTTTTATGATACTGGGGAGATAGGAATGACTTTTAAAATCATTATAAATTATGAAAATCACATTTTCTTCATTTACAAAATCTGTTTTAAAATTTTAAAGAAAGCTTTACATGCATACATATTTATTCAGATAAAAAACAAAACAAAACAAAGCACATTATTATGTTTCTGTTTGCATTCTCTTGTCTCACATTCTCTCTTTCAACAGTTCTGGTTTTCATTCCTCCTAGTTTCAGTCAGGCCCAGGATACATATTAACTAAACATGAATGCAAATTCACTTACATTTTTTAGAGCACACAGATACGACTGATGCCTAAAAGCTCAGTAACAGCAAAGCAATGTGGGAATTACTAATTGATGTTTGTTAGTCCATGTAAAAACAAATCAAGAAATGATTTCTCCTTTTGTTGGAAAGATTTTGGAAAAAAAAATATTGCTTAAATATACTAACACAACTCTCTGGGTTATTATAAAAGTAAATTTTAATCTATCCATAGAATATTAGCATAAGTTGATAGATATTTCAGGGAACATTTACTGTGAACTCATTGCAGAAGACTTAATATAGAGATGAAATTGTCTGTGGAATTAGATCTATGTACGAAATTCAGTTAAGAATGAACTTAAATGGCAAGAAGACTTTATGATTAGTAGTTTAAATAGACTGGTATAAGTGTAGGGAATTCATATAAATGGTAACTGTGGTAACTGTGTAATGGCTCAACCAATTTAAGTTTTGAGTCTTTATAAGTTAGTGTTCGTATTATACAGTGCATGATATTGATGCTGTAGATGATGGCTGGCAAGAAATTCAAGGAATAAAAGTCTATGAAAACTCAACTATACATTCATTCCCACAGATAAATTTTCTACTTTCGAAACTTTCTGTTGTTCATTCATGAACAGCAGTATAACTTTCAGCCAAATTTCAGTTCTTTCAAAGAAATTGAATGAGTAAAACATCAGAAAAAGAAAATAAAATCTTTTAATAAACAATTCAGTAAGGTTTAGATTATTATAAATACTAGACGTGACCATTGAAAAAAGCACAAAAAATATGTTTCTGTCTTTTTTTTTTTTTTCTTCCTTCTCTGCAAAGTTTTAAAACATCCCAGGAACCAGTGTGTGGAGAAACTTCAATAGATTTACACAGTAAAACAAATATTACAGCATTCATCATAACATTTTTAATGATCTACATTGGGAACTTTCAATGTTTATTGCTTACCTTCTTCAGAGAAAGAATTCCTTCCCGTGTTTCTTTGTCCGTGGATATGGAGAATACTCCAGCACCATCACCATTTATAATTGTGTACTTCATGTCTGCATTTGAGCCAGTGTCTGCATCATTTGCCTTAATTTTTCCAACTGCTGATCCAACTTGAGCTGATTCAGGAACATAAAGTTGATAATGTTCTGAGGGGGAAGGGGACAAAAAAAAAAAACAAACACAAAAAAAAACCAGCTTGGACATTTTCTAGCCAAACTAAATTACACAACCTTTATGTGCTTAATACATGTCTATGAAAATGGGACATTACTTCATATGGAAAGCTGACAAATAATCAAACCTATGAATGTGTTTAGACTCCCAAGAGAATGCAAAAGGAAACTGCATCTTCCTTGAGATGTCTTCATTCAAAATCCAAATTACCTAATGCAGGACTTAGGTTTTCACAGCCCTTTTTGCTGCTAATCACTTAACACAGAAATTAACACTGGAGTTTACTTCACACCAGTATTTAAGTTTACCTTCTCTACAAGCCAAATATATTTATCTTCAGCAACTTATCAAAGGAGTAGGCAAACAAATACTTCTGAACTAGAAAATCTCTGTATGTTATATTTCTTATTTGTTTTTCTGAAATCAGGTCAGTTGATTTTACAACATTGGATCAATACATATTTTCTTTAACAAAAAAAAAAAAAAAAAAGTAATTAATCCTTAATGTTTTCCATTATTGGTTTTGTTGTTGTTGTTGTTGTGGCAGCACAACCCCCTTTACACACATATTTTCCTTGGAATCCATTGTAAAGGACAATGAACATAATGTACATAAATGAACTACAGAACTGTGACCATAAAAGGTGTGAACTCCTTTCAGTATTTTTATAACCTGTTAGATTAATCAGGAGATTTTTTTTTTTTTTTTTTTAAATAATAATTTTCTTAACTATCAGTTTCCTTTTTGATTAAATCTCCTAACAGGTACAACATGTCCTGGGGGATAGGAACGTGCTATAAAGAGAAAAGAGTAGCAAACAAACATAATGTGATTATTTAAAACTCCATCTGAAACTAGGCCAGTAAGAGAGTTCAAAGACATTTTCTCCAGTAATGTTGGTGTAGAAAACTACCAGCACCATAGCTGGTGTGCACATCCCAAAAAAACTCCAAACATCCCACATTCAAGACCTTCCCAAGAATCTGCATAACATCACAGTTTATATCACAGGCCAACCTCCAACACAGAAACAAAGAGAAACATCAGTTGCTATATATCTTCTGAAACTACAGTTTCTTCTATCTTCTTCTTAAAGCATTCTGTGATAGTGAATGCAGTAGTGAAACACTGAAGTGTAGGAGAGTGGATCAGAATATGTTCCATATAAAAGATAAAGTTGTTACAGGCTGCTGGGTTTAAACCAGCTGGCATGACAGCAAATGCACCCTTGATAAACATACAGAAAGAGAAAGGCAAGATTAAAAGGAATTCAGAGACTGAACACACGTTATGGCAGAAAACAAGCAAACAAACAAACAAACAAACAAAAAGCATTATTTGACAAGTTAATTGAAGAAACCTATGAATCCACATAAGCTGAAATTGCAGAGGGAATGCATGGTATCAATAAAATAAAGCCAACTTCAGACACCTGAGAGAAAATTGACAATTTTACTAACAATTTGTTTAATTCCTTGTTCAATGGTTCCTAAACCTATTTAAGGTTTTCCATTGTTTTTGCAATACTAGTCTATAATACAAATACATAAACAGTAGTATGAGAAGAATGGATGAATGTACTAAACATTTTTTGTCCAAAAAGAGAAAAAGTCCCCCTGTATTTGGCTCTGGTGAGGCTGCAAGTCAAGAAATGTGTTCAATTTGGGCCCCTCACTCCAAGAAGGACATGGAGGTGCTCGAGGGAGTCCAGAGAAGGGCAACAAAGCTGGTGAGGGGTCTGGAGAACAAGTCTTATGAGAAGCAGCTGAGGGAGCTAGGATTGTTCAGTCTGGAAAAGAGGAGGCTCGGGGGTGACCTTATCGCATTCTATAGGTACCTTAAAGGAGGCTGTAGTGAGGTGGGCGTTGGTCTATTCTCCCACGTGCCTGCTGATAGGACTAGGGGGAATGGGCTAAAGTTGAGCTAGGGGAAGTTTAGGTTGGATATTAGGAAGAAATTATTTACTGAAAGGGTTGTTAGGCATTGGAATGGGCTGCCCAGGGAAGTGGTTGAGTCACCATCCCTGGAGGTCTTTAAAAGATGTTTAGATGTAGAGCTTAGGACTTGTTAGTTTTAAGTCAGAGGTTAGACTCGGTGATCTTGGAGGTCTCTTCCAACCTAGATCATTCCGTGGTTCCGTGAAAGAGAGGTTTACTTTGAAAAGAAAAAGTTACCATGCAGGAAATAGGAAATCTCAAGGGAAACAAGAAATGTCCAGCAGAACAAGATAAAAAGTAAAATTTAACATGTAAAAAAGAAAATGCCAAGTGTGATGTAATAGGAAAATTGCTTAGAAGTTGATTCAATAAAAATGCATAGTTAGATCTTTAGTATATATCTAAAAGCCATCTTTACTAATTTTGAAATAAATGCACTGCCTTGAATTCTGCTGCAATGCTTCATGCTTACAAATGATATTAACTGACACTTTCACGCCGATGGTTGCTTCATTTCATACATAAAATTATAATGATGGGACGAGATTAATTTTGGAATTTACTTATTGTTAAAATAAATGTGAAATGTGGTCTTTTGACACTTCAGCTCTGACTAACGCATTCCAAAAAGGAAAAGAGTGAGGCCATAATGTTTTTGTTATGTAGAGGTCATAAGGAATATGTTACATAATCAAACCCCTTCAGGAATGGGAAGTGTTATATAGGGTGAACTAATTAGAGACTTCCAAATAGTCAAGCTAGCTCAAATATATCCTCATGACACTACACTTCATAATCACACCCCAAGTGTTAGCCATCTGTTTCAGACAATCATGTCACTGATACCAATTTCAAACACTCTAAATGCTAAAGCTTCAAGGAAAATAAATATTTAGAATCACTCTTTAGTTACCTGTCAGTATTTGAAGAACTGAAATGTTTCGATAAATAAATAATAATAATAATGGATGAGATTCAAAGAAAACTGTTGAAAACTAAAACTGCCAGATCATGAGGTCAGAAATGTCTTTAAATGAGAATTTAAACAAAGAAGAAGATAAAATTCAGCAACATGAAGGTTAGATAAAATACACTACAGATATTTTCTTAGACTAGATGTAGAGATTGGAATTGTTCTTGCTAAATACTAAGTAGTTGTAAACTTTATTCTGGAAAGTAGAGGAACCAACTAAAGGCTCAAATTAACATTTCCTTGGGCATTAACAAACTATTTAAGAGGGCATTAAAAACAAAAGGATTGTGGGATGGGTATACTATGAATTGATGATTCTTTATCATAAGCTATGAGCCTGTCTCATCCCCTAAAAACTGTTGGGGATTTAGAAGTACTAAGGATGAGGTACCACTCTGTACCAAAACTGTTTCATAAAATCTGTCTGAGCTCAACAGACTGTTCCCACACTCCCAGCATCACACTCTCCCAGCACCTGTTGTAAAGCAGGACTTTCAAAGTCATGGAGATGAAGAGGACTTTCAAAGTCATGGACAGAAACATTGTTTAAATTCATGTAAGTGATCTTCATCTTTCTTTCAATAAACTGTATGGCTTATCTATCATTACAGTACAGGAACAATTTATTGATTTGTAGAACGATTTACTTCCCATTTCAGTTAGCCTATAGGCAACCTATAATGCTGTTTTACTCCCAGAAAAGCAATTTCTCTGTCTGAATCTCTCCAAAAATGAAGTATGACAGTATATAAAGCAACTCAACAAGCATGTTATTCACTGCATTTCTTAATATATTTTGTTGATAAATTTGAATTATTTTTCTAGGTTATAATGTCCTCTGGAACAGTAAGAATTACCTTACAAAGGAAAGGAGGACTGGCATAATACTGAATTAACAGAGAAATAAGTAAATATCTAACCTACTTGCTAGGTTTGTTGCTCTGTTGGTAGTGGTGGAGTGTTTTTTTTTGTTTGTTTGGTTGGTTGGTTTTTTTCATGTCATTAGTAGAGCCTGGATTCTACTCCCATTAAGGTTTAGCTTCATAAAGGGCATGAAAAGAAATGTAGCTCTGAAGAACATCCCTTAAAATGGCATGGTCCTACTCCAATTTCTCTACCCAGTAAACAACAACCCCCCAAACCTTCAAACCATTACTGCCTCATTCAGAAACCTTATTGGATTAAAAAAAAAAAAAAAAAAAAAAAAAGGTCAGAATATTTCAAAATTATTTTGTTTGATTTTAGTGTATGACACATATGATGAAGAATCTACTTTGTACATAAAAATCCTCGAGACAATACCCAATAAGGTGAAATAAAAAATACAGCCACATTCCATATCCTACCCTCAGAAGTGAAGTTGATGCACATAGTTGGCATTAAAGCTCACTACACAGAACACATATGTTCCACAAATATTTAGCCAGACTTTGATGTAAACATATTTTACCCTCCCAGCTTCTCTTTATATTTGAATTCCATTAAAAAAAAAAAAAAAAAAAAGTGTGATTAAATTTTATTATCGTGAATTCTTGTGAAGGAGAGTTTTTAAATCCCATTTTTATATACTCATGAAAAGAATTATGCTTACTTCCTTTAAAATTTATAGTAAAAATCTGATTATGGGAATCACACATATCCTGCTCCAGAAAGACTACCATGACACTCATTCTGTGATCAAATGCCATTTTACAACTTAACATCATATTTCAATTATAAATGAAACAATTTTTTAGCTTTAACTTCAAATGTTGTGAAAATATTAATCTTCTCACACATAAACAAAAGAAGGCAATAATGAAAATCACTTTACACAATATTTGTCTAGTCTATGAAAGCAAGTAATCTTATGCATATACTTTATTTCTTAACACTTAACTCTCTTAGGTACTTAATGAACATTAAGTAATGTTTAATTAATTAAATTTATTAAATAATGTATTCATTTCAAATATCCATCTCTTTAAGGACATCATAGATCGATATTTAGTTCTAGTAAGTTAGGAAGATAAAACATAAGAGAAATTTTAAAAATCACTCCTCACTGAGGTTTGTCCCTTTAAACTGTTTGGGTCCCAGGGCATTTTTGATGTTAGCTGCCTTTTAAACAGCCTGTTGCCCTTTCATCAGTAGTCACTTTCATGAGGCTAGTAACTTGAACACTTCTGGGAAATCTAAAAGTACCATACTTCTCTTATATTTAAGACTAAAAGCTGTTGTCTTTTGGCCCAATACACTGAAGTCACACACCTGCAACAGGTAATACAAGCCTGTTGAAAAATACAAACATTTTTCCCCTTTACATGGTCTACCAGCTGCCAATCAGAAAGAAATTAATATTCTGGAAATTGAAGCTTCCTAGTTCTTCACAGCAAAAAGGAATTCTCTGTGAATAATCCTTATATTTTCTCATGGCAGTCTATTTAAATCTCATTATGATGACTCAATTTATACAACAGAACTCAAAAGAAACTACACTTGATTTTTAAATACTGTTTCAGACATAAAATAAAATAATATAGGTATTATGCTGCATTTCCCTATCACCTACAAATACCTCATTTTCCCTGTAATGTAATGATATGCTACTCATTCTATCTTTTAATGAGACATTAATAATGGCCTTTTAGTCAATTGATTATGTACAACAGGCTTGTTCTACATGAGTCTACTATTTACAAAAAGAACTGTTTCTGAACCTGACTGTTTAATTGCTAGTAAAGAATAGTCCTACCTAAACCTTGCAGCAGGAAAAAAAATAATAAAATAATATGATTGCTAGCTGAATTTCTTTAGAGAACTTGGAACATATGTATGAAAAACATATATATGTTGGTAATGTCAAGACTTCAAACCTTCTTGTACAAAATATGTAAACTATAACTTTAGAAAAACATATCCTAGGTTGTGAACCACCTGGAAACAAACACTCAATATGGTACTCAAAAACCTCATCTGTGGGACACAGGAATGAGAAAAAATTAGAATAAAATAAAATTTCTAGATTAGTAACATCAGCCTTGAAGAAAGAGAATACAGTATTTAGCACATGCAGGTGGAATACACCTTTTCAAGAACAGAAATATAAGGGTTCTGTGGAAGGACCCAAGGGAAAAGCATGGACGTGTCAAGGGAAGTTTAGGATGGATATTACGAAAACACTCTTTACCAAATGGTGGTCAGGCACTGGAACAAGCTCACCAGTGCAGTGATCACAGAACTGAGCCTGATGGAGTTCAAGAAGCATTTGTACAATGATCTCAGACATAGGGTTTGGTTTTTGGGTGCTCCTGTGTGTAGCCAGGAGTTGGACTTGATGATCCTTGTTGGTCCCTTCCAACTCAGGATATTCTATGATTCTATGATCACTTTAATTTAATAGTCTTCACTAGTAACTCTTGTCCAATTTCATGCAGACCTGACAAAAGGACTGAGGCCCCAATGACATTCTGACCCTATAGGGCTGTTAACAATTCCTGGTTGGAGGAGAAAGACTGCTAAGAGAACATCAGAGAAAATTCAGCTTCAGTCATATAATCTGGCAGCATCCAAGTGGTCAACCAGCTGCCAGATGGTTTTGGACCAGTCACCCCAGGATGGTACTGTGTTACTGTGCATGCCAGTGGGGAATGAGTTAACACCTATTGTTAAGTATGGGGACCACAGGAACTTGATGTACTACATGGGACTACAATGGAGGGTATGGAAAATAACATAAAGAAGTATAAATCTGAAATGAATTTGAGCAGTAGATACATTTGTATTTAACTAGCCAATGAAGTGTATGAACAAAGCTGGATACTAGATGCTATGTAGACTTTACTAGCACTTGCTTTTTCATGGTTAACTGGAGTACCTTCATACAACATTCCTACTTAAACATGGTTGTGTACTTTTCATAAAATGACATTGTAAAAAAGTGAGGTCAAACATTATTTATATATGTAATTTCATGTTATGTCAATGCACTGCCATGAAACAATCAAGCTTCAACAATCAAACTTCATAAAAATGTTTTAAGCCATGAATTGTATTTAAATTCTGCTAAGGTAGATGTACCAAACAACAAAATTAATAAAGAGGGTATCATTTTACTTGTAAAACTCCACTCTAAACACAGTAACTATGGATCTCCTACACACCGTCCAGACTGCAGTCATTACCTTGATGTACAAAACATGTCAGTGGAAGCATCTGTCTAGTGTGATGATCTTGATGCAATCAGAAACTATTCATCCTAAACAAAGCAAAACCTGCAGAATCTACTTATCCCAAACAAGACCATACAGAATTAATGGAAGACAAGCATACAGAAAATTCTTATGTAACTCAAGCCTGATAACAGTGTCATCAGTAGATGGAACATTTTCTATCATATTACTGAAATAAATTTATGACTATGAAATTAGGACCTTCAATTATCAGCCAAGTGGATCCATCAGTGGTAAAACTAACAAGATATGAGAGACGTTGATTATTGAAAAGCAAAGATCTTCCCATGTTTATCAGCTTACATTACATGGCTAGTTCATTTCTAACTGGACTCTCTAAAGAAGGGAAACCTGCATTGATGAAGAAAAAAAACCACAGTATCATACAAGATGCAATAAGCAGTTGATAGGCAAAATGTATTTGAGGTTTCAGGTTATGATCCTACTGAACTCACACCCCTATGCCTACTCCTGAGACATACCATTGTATTTTGCAAGCAGAATTTTTCAGCTATGCATTGTATTTCAGTGATTATTGTTACCATGTATTCACCTCTATTTCGGAACTGCAAGCATCATACCGATACATTTATATAGAAATGTTTCATGTTCTTCTTCATAGTCTTTTTGGTGATTTGGAATACATAGCTCTTCTTTTAGTAATTTATTTAAAAGAAAGTCAGATGCATTTAGAGTCAATACAGAAAAAATACAGTAAATTCACATGCGCAGATAGATTTATAACCTTTATTTTTATGTTCTAATTGCTTTTTTGAAGTGTTTCTTTACAGGCATCAAACCTAGCATACCTTAGTCCATATGCATCTCCAATGAACACTTATCTACCACAGCCAGACAGATATGATCTTTTAAATATATGCGGTAAAGCATATTTCTAAATAAAACAAATAAAACAAACACCAATCAGATGTGCTTCCCAGATTGTTCTGAAGTAAAGTATTCATACAGTTAAGAGTCAGGTTCATAACTCACAAGTATGGTAGAGGAGAAAAGGAAACTAACCAAATCAGAGTCTGCAGTTTAGCTGAGGCTCAGCCTGTCCCAAGGCTTATACACTTGATATATGCAGTTTTGGTTAATACTTCCCTTGAAGTCAGAATTCTGACTGTGACAAACCTCAGTAAGTCTCATTTAGCATCCCATCTAATATGGAAATTGAAGAGAAAATTAACTGAAAAGCATGGCATACAAAGAAAGGAGAAGAAAAATAAGCAATGAAATTATTTTTGTTAGTGCAATACTCCTGTATTATTGCAATAAGTCACAATGGTAGGATGGCCTGATTTTAGATCCTCTGTTTTTTGATTCAGTATCACTAACATAATAGCTACTGTAATTTTGCAAAGGGCTTCAATTGCACTTCTTGAAGAGAAGTAAAAAAGTTACAAGTAAAAAGTAAAAGTAAAAAATGTTACAGTCATAGTTGTGGTATGTGGTACTATGCAAGGAAAGAAAAATGCTTGTACTCTGCAATGCATGTTGCAGGATTAATCTGTTAAAAATGATAATGTTAAAATACTTTTTTTTTTTTCCTTGCTTTTCCTAAAAAATGAGTTCTCATTAGAAGAGAAATGATGTTTTGTAATTTTCAGTTATTTTATGCAACTTTCAGAATCTCTTTAAATGTGAAGAAAATAATCTAAACATTTTATATTTCTTCCATTTCTGAGAAAATATTAATACAAATAAGAAATATATGTGCTAAAGTGCATTTCTAACTGTGAGTTAGTCAGCCTGCCAAAACCTTCCACACATAATAAAAGGACCAGCTCTTGACACCTGGTACATAGGGACCCATTTGTCTCTGAGTATGCAGGAAACCTAGGACATTTTTTGTACTTTAACTGCTTTAGATGTTGTGTTTGTTCAAAGATATCCCTTCCTTTTTGTCTTTTCAATAGTTATGAAGTATTAAATAGAGTCAGGAATGTAATGATAATTATGTGGAACATAAAACCAAATACACATTATTTAGGGTTCTGTTTAAAAGGCTTCTCTGTGTGTGCTTGTGAGGCACAGAAAAAAATAGTCATTTCTACAGTACTTTTAATGAGCCTTCTTACTACTTGATCAGATTTTACATAATCCACACTGTCAGGAAGTTTTGTTTTTCCCTGGAGCTTCGTGATCTCTACTATTGTTTATAAAATTTCTCATTCCCGCTCTGCTCTGCACTGGTGCAGCCTCACCTCGAGTAGTACTGTGTGCAGTTCTGGGCACCACAGTACAAAAAGGACATGAAACTGTTGGAGAGTATTCAGAGGAGAGCGATGAAGATGGTGGAGGGCCTAGAGGGGAAGACATATGAGGAGCTGCTGAGGTCACTGGGCCTGTACAGCCTAGAGAAGCAGAGGCTGAGGGGGTCCTTATCACAGTCTACAACTTCCTCACGAGGGGGAGTGGAGAGGCAGCTGATGTATTCTCCATAAACACCAGTGATAGGACCCACGGGAATGGGGTTAAGCTGAGGAAGGGGAAATTTAGGCTGGACATCAGGAAGAGGTTCTTCACTGAGAGGGTGGTTGCACACTGGAACAGGCTCCCCAGGGAAGTAGTCACTGCACCAAGCTTGTCTGAATTTAAGAAGTGATTGGACTGTGCACTTAGTCGCATGGTCTAAACTTTTGGGTAGACCTGTGTGGTGCCAGGAGTTGGACTTGATGATCCTTATGGGTCCCTTCCAACTTGGGATTTTCTATGATTCTATGATTCTATAATTCAAACATCTTAATGTATTTCCCAGTGGACAGCTACTAGTCCATTATTTTCTGCATGGGCTCCTGCAATGTCTGAGTCCAGATTACAATATTCTTACTGGTTTTGTGCCAATCCACAGGGAGTAGTTTAGCTATGCAATTTCATTCCAGAAGAATTAAATTGTCGACTGATTTCAGAATTCCTACAGGGCTCCAGCTGTTGTGTCAGATTAATGTGCACATAATAAGTTTGATAAAAATGAACTTCCTATTAGTGGTCCTATTACAATATTCTAACAAGAGTACTCTAGCATGTACTTTTTCATATATGCATGTGAGAACATTCAGTTTGACATCAACATTGACTCATTTAACTAGCGTAAAAGCAGACTTCACTGCAGCTCAAAAACAGTGAACAGTTTAGGTTTTGATCATCTGTAATGTAAAAAAATGATCTTAAAAGTTTGCAAGGGTATAGAGGAAGAAATAGAAGAAAAAAAATGATAGATGCGAGTGGAAGCAGCCAAATTCAAGACATTTAAACTCTGAATGTGTTACCTTTTGATATTTTGTACCATAGAACAAAATAATTCACTCGTGGGATCAAAATTGTGCAGTTACTGTAATATACACATTCTAAAGGGACTGGAGAATAACCCACACATGACAACGGTATTCCTTTGTCACCCATCTGACTCTTACTTGGTGTTTAATTGAATTAAATGTTCAATGATTTTAGTACTTTGCCTATGCTATACCAGTGCTTCATCTGAAATCATGATAAAACTGAAAAATACTGGTGAATTCAAACATTTCCTGAGCTGCATTCTCCCCATGATTTTGAATATTAATTGGATTTCACTAATAGCTTCCTACTTCACTGAAAATCATGATTCTCAAAACAATTATATGCTGAAATTGTACATACTCTGAGGAAACCTGGGTGGATTGTCGTTGACATCAGTAAGTGTGATATTTACAGTTGTTGACCCTGACAGCCCTCCGACCTGCCCAGCCATATCTTTGGCTTGAATGACAACGGAATAATGCTCTCTGGCTTCCCTGTCCATGTTGTGCAAGGCAGTCCTGATGACTCCTGTGATGGAAAGAAAATAAACAAAAGAAAGATCAGTATTAGCTTGTTTTAGCAAGGGAAAATGCTAGACATAACCATTTGTTTCAGGGGAACTGGGGAAACGGGAGATTTTCTGGAAACATAAAGCTTTTCCATAATCCAAATATCCAAATGAGCTGGGTTTATTTGATATTCAAGGTTAAAAGTCAATCTGTTGCCTTCTGTGTGTGAACAAATAATAAATAATAAATAAATAATAAATAAATTTACATAACGCTATATGGAGATGCTTGGGAATGATCCATTGCCTTTTTTTTTTTTTTTTTTTTTTTTTTTTTTAATAAAACAATGCCAGATGCTGCTAGCCCGTCAACTTGCTTCAGGATAAGAAAAAAAATTCTATATTATACAATTTTAACAGCATATTAATAAATAATGAATCCAACTTTCGTAACATTCCTAAAGGAAAGTCACATTGCTCAAATGCAGTGTTTTCTCATGCATTATCATTGTTTAAATATCTCCTTAATAGAACCATTAATGAGAATTCACACCCCACTGAAGAAGCCACAGATTCCTTTATTTTACCAAAAGTTCAATTCTAAATAAAACCACTTACCTTTTAAAACTATTCCAAAACTATACCTTCTTATTAAATACATATTAATCACACACACTTGTCTTCGTAAGTGTAACTTATGTAATACTTGTATGTGAAGTAAAAGATATGTTTTTATTGGTTTTACTATTGTAGACGGAGAAAACTAAAACTGAGTAATCCTAAAATTCTATTTTCTTAACATTTAGTCAACCCTGTGGGTTCAGTTTCAATTATGGTGCATTTTTCACTCATGATGATGCCTGTAAATGGGCTCCTACTGAGTTCTTTGATAACAGTCTGACAGAAAGCTAACAGAGTTCAGTAAAGAGAAATGTCAAGTCCTGCACTGGGGAAAGAATAAGCCTAAGCATCAGTAGATGCTGTGGACAGACCAGCTGTAAGGCAGATTTCAAGAAAAGAATCTGGGGGGTCCTCATGGACAAGATGGTTAGTAATGTGCCCTTGCAACAAACAAAACCAACAGCATCCCAGTCTGCATATTATTAAAAATGTTGCGAGAGAGGTGATCCTTCTTCTCTGCTCAGCACTGGTGGGACCACATATGGAGTGCTAGGTACAGTTCAGGGCTTCCCATTACATGAAAGACATGGATATGCTGGAGTGAGTTATATCAAAAACCATAAATATGTGAAATAATTTTATTAGCATTAAATTTTCAAAAATCTACATTTGTAGTGTAACTTGATTTTGGACTCTTAAATTGAGTGGATGTTATAACAAGTAAGAAAATATACCATAGTATTATCAAATATTGTTTTGGGGTACATTTTAAACATATAATAGCTATTAAAACAAAGCAATTTAACTTGCTATTCTAGGCAATCAGCAGAACAGCATTATTTCCATGGCCTGTGATTCCCAGTCTCAGATGATCTCAGAAGTGATTTCCAGAATACTACTTTATTGTATATACATTTATTTTATCAGTATTTTTTGCATAATGCCAATTACATGGAATCCCAGAATGGCCAAGGTTGGAAGGGACCTCTGAAGATCATCTAGTCCAACCCTCCTGCCGAGCAGGATCACCTAGAGTAGATTGTGCAGGATGGCATCCAGGAGAGTTTTGAATAGCTCCAGAGAAGGAAACTCCAAAGCCTCTCTGGGCAACCTGTTCCAGTGCTCTGTCACCCTAACAGTTAATCATTGTTACATGTGAAATGGAAATTTTCATGTAGCTTATACCATCGTTTCACTTCTATTCTGAAAATCAATTGTACAAATAAGTAGAACTATCCACAAATAATATTTTAAATTATTTATGAAGATTCAGAATGATTTTAACACACTTATGCACCATAAGTATCTATTTATCAGAAGCTTGGATTCTGGATAAGCTAGCTAAAAGTAGTATACCAATATGTTTTACTTCATCAATGTATTTTTATTTCATACAGTTAGAAACAGTGTTTCTTTTCCACAAACATTATTGTATAAACTGAAATTCACCATAACTTATGCATACTATAATAGAAAGGCAGGAAAAAATTGAATTGTTATAACTGAAACATGAATTTTCATCAATATGCTTCTAAAAAATCTGCTCCTGCTGAAATTTAATTTTGCTGGAAAAAAAAAAAAAAAAAGGAACATGATAAAAATTTTTATAAGTCAAAATGCTGTGCATTTTTTCCTGACATTTTCCAAACAAATTGCTTCAACTTTTCACACTGAAATAATCTTTCTTGTTGGCACTTCATTATCTGATAGAATATAAATCAGAGTTGAAATAGAAACCAAATGTATTGGAACTTTTAATATTTATGTATATGCATGGAGGACCTATGGGATTTTGAAAAACAACACTTCAATTTCAATTTGAAACAGACCATAGGCAACATACTGGAACATCTGTCTTCCACAGAATCCTCATAATTATACTAGTCACTTGAAGTTTTAAACTTCTTTAAATGAACAGAAATTCCTCTGAATTGCATTTACTTCTTTCTTAATTTTTACTCCAAGGGGTATGGCACTGAATCAATTCTTGAAGACAGTTAATAATGACTTGTGGAGTGAAGGGATGACTTATTTTTTAGCATCATATTCTTATTTTCTGAAAATATAGTATATTCAAATGGTATAGTATTTTAAAGTTTTTTATTCCAAAAACATGGATCTAAAATTTAGAATAAGAAAAAAAAATGTATTCAAGTTTGGGGTATGCTGAAGGAAATGAGATATGGGAAGATTTAGTTCTTTCTCTTTTCTTGGTTCTCTACACCCTACAGTTATATAAATTTATATAAGGTATACACCCTAAAGTCATATAAATACATGAGGTGCGTAACTAGGTGCAGACCCTAATGCTCTATCCTTATTACTAGCAGGTCCACCAATTGTTCTGGCAATATAGCTCTAAAATCATACAGAACTCAGAACTTCAATTTTCTCAAATGCATCCAAAAGATGTATGGAGAGATACCTTTTTTTTTTTTTTTTTTTTTTTTTTTTTTTTTTTCCAGTACGGTAATATGGAAAGTTCCAGCCCTTCCTTTTAAAGTAGCAATTGGCCTTGAGTGTGTTCAGTATGCTTTGCAGGGGCTCCTATACATCACATAAGACAGGAAATTCATAATAAAGAGGAGTATCTCTCTCTCTCTAAAACTGAGGAAAGATCTTGAAAAAGAAAACTATTACAGACCTTTTAAATGTAAACACAGCCTCAATCTTGCCTCACATTTGTTAGGCAGTAGTGCGACCCTGTTAACTGATGACTTTTCACCTATGTTTTCAATATTTATTCATCTTTATTAAGAAAGGAAAGCAAGAAGGAAAAAGCAAGATGCATTCATCACTATGGGGACACCCCACCCTCTTTTGGGTATTAAGGAAACATTTTTTTTTCAGAAGTTCGACAGCTATGTTAAAAAACACATACATAATGTGGAAGTTTAGAACTATTGTAGCAGTTGCAAAGGACGCACAGCTCTGGACTTCTGGAATACAAATTTCCATCTTAAATTTATTTGGTATCTCTTTTCCCACCTGGACAGCTCCCCCAGAAGACACTTTTAATTCAGATTTGTCAAAATCGATAAAATTGGTTTACCTCTAAATCACAGTAATTTATTTATTTTTTCTCTGATAGTTTCTAGTCTTGGATTGCACCTTTCCCATTCTGAATTTATGTCTTGACTATAAGTGGCAAGATACCTAGCTGTATTCATGCTGAGATTTTATTAATACCTCTACTAATTACAACTTTTATTTCCCTCTCCTCTCCTCTCCTCTCCTCTCCTCTCCTCTCCTCTCCTCTCC
>CM021766.1:72058565-72201045 GCA_011076525.1 Nettapus auritus
CCCCTCCCCTCCCCTCCCCTCCCCTCCCCTCCTCTCCTCTCCTCTCCGCCCTTGCCCTTGCCCTTGCCCTTGCCCTTGCCCTTGCCCTTGCCCTTGCCCTTGCCCTTGCCTTTCTTTGCCAGATTACAACACACTGGTGATTCATCTATGATTGGCTTGCTCAGGACTTTCTCCAATATTTCTAAATTAATAAAACCAGAGTTGTAGAAAGTCTTATAATTAGACCTGTAACTTGTTGGCATCAGCAAATTTCTTCATGATGGTCATGCTTTCATCCCAAAAACATCAGACAAAATTGAGCAAAAAGTACATTGTAGTGACAAGCTCTTAAAAAATATCCGTGTCTACTACTCTGGATAGCTTCTCTTCTATCCTTTCGCCCAACATCTTTAGATTCAGAAAAACATTGAATTTTTTTTTTTTTTTTTTTGACAAATTTTACTTTTGTATCCACCCAGGCAAATACATTCTTGATACTTAACTGCAGTTAATTCCTTTTTTTATTTTTTATTTTTTATTTATTTATTTTTTTTCCTCTAAGGCATTTGACAATATCTTTTTTTTTCTGTGGAGAACCATTTTACTTGCATGTAAGAAGAGCTGCACAGAAGGCTTAACTGTAAAAATCAAGATATTTTTAAGTGAAGTGCAGACAATTATTATGAAAAAGTCTGCCACAGCCAAGTGTCTAACTATGCATTTATCAAAGTATTTAACTATATTCTTATCTGACAGTATGGTTCACTTGAGGTAATTTATCTTATTGCTTATATATAATAACTTATTTTAGATTCAGTAATCAATGCACAGTTTTAGTCAGCTTTCTCTTGCAGCCTACTCCTGCATGATGTGTGAATGGAACCTTCCCAGAATAGATCATGGCTCATTTTAACATTCATTCAAATGTTTTCTATCTCAGGGGTGGGGGAGGCGGTGGGGTAAATTTCACTGTCAAATGACAAACTAATCTTTCCTAGGCCAGTTAACTTTTTGTACGGAAAATTTCCATTCTGCTGTTGGATCACAAGCCTGGTCGGTAGGGATTTTCTAAAGGATAAGCAGGTCTAACTAGATCTTCCATATTCTGGTTTCCTATATGCCTGTCTTGTCATAAACAAGACCACTAAATGGTTCAAATATAATTTTAAATATCTATTTAATGACTGATTAAATGTGTGACTTTTACTAATTACTGAGGAAAGAGAACTATTACAGATGGTAATCTCATGAATATTATTTTTACTTTGTGAACAACAGACCTATTTTTATACTCGTTTTGCTTTAGGATATGTAGTTAGCTTATTTTACTTCAAATTAATATTTTGAATATAACATATATACTAAAGCAGTTTTAAAAATCTAATATTATCCTACCTTGAGAGAATTAGGATACATCTCTTTTAAGAGAACAAAGGATTGGTTTTATGAGTTTTTGCCTTTTAGGGCCAATACTGAGCAAGTATGAGTCAGCAGATGCATTTAGTTTTTCTTAAAATTTCAGAATCAACTTCAAATCTACAAATTCCAATAGACTTTACCTTGGATTTATGATTTAGTCCAAACTATATATATATATATATATATATATGTATATATATATTTTGGTCATACTCCACATGCTGAATGATTCTATAAAATATATGTATTTAATCTACCCCTTTGGTCAGATCTACTTTATATAGTTAACATTATACATTTTGTTCTTTTCCAGAGGCACCACTAGCTTCATTAATAAAAGTCAAAGTACTATAGAAACGACAGTTAGTAGTCTGTTTACTTCTATGGTAATAAAAAAAAAAAAATATATATATATATTAAAAAAAAAAAAAAATTAGTTATTGCATTAACCAGATTGATTGTAATAAAAATAATACCCCTGGGGGGGGGGGGGGGGGGTGGAATCTATTCAATTTACTATTAGTGATTAAAGCCTTCTCAAAAATTGTGATGAGTAACAGCCTGAATTTACAAAATGAAAAGATCTTCTGCCAAAGCCTCCTGAATTAAGGAATTTGAAGAAAGTTTCACTGATTGAATTGAAAATACACCAATTTATGTGGCAATTGCATGGATGCCAAATGTAATTATAGCACCTTCCACTGTTTTCATAATAAATCAAAGCATCATCAAATGAATTAAATGAAGAATCAGCTGCCATGCTGCATGCCAGAAAGCAGACAAGAAACACTGATCTGCCACAAGCAATTGCTGCAAGGCAAAGGAGTGTCTACTACCGAAATAGCCTAGCAACTGGCCACCCTATTCGGGCAGGAAGCCTTCATTCTTTCTCTCACCAGTAGTTACAGCATATGTACATGGCTTCCAAGTTTGTCAGTTCTGTTTCAGTTAGAATTGTTCACATGATTTTAAAGCAGATTTTTCTCAGCCTCTTGTAAGCTAGTTGAATCAGGACACTGTTATCAGCGATGTTTTTCCAGTGAAGTTGTGTACTTATCCCAGTGACTTCAAAGTGTGGCTACTTCCAAATCACTATGCTTTAGAAGAGACATTTCCTGGATTTAGTGGTAGTGGATTGCTAGTTTATTCCACTCCAATTGTAGTCATTCCTGTAAACATCAACTTTTCACCCAGAAATCTGCATTAAAATCATCAGCTAATATAACATTTAAACAAAACCAGTATTTTGGTGCAAATCTCAGTAACTAATCACATAAGTAATCATGCCACAGCCTGTTGTGCTGTTTCTATTTCTTCCATACCCAAAGTCTTCCAATAAACTTATGTCTGGTGTGACTATATGGCTATAAAGGTATGGGTGTTTTCATTTGTTCTGTTGAGCTGTATAGACACAGGTCTTTGTATTCAGAGGATCCTTGTGTAGGCTGGACAGTAAACTTGACTTTATATGCATAACTCGAGTGGTAGCTGTCAGACTGTATGGTGGTAGCTTGAAGTATGGTATACAAATACTTCTTTTCTGTGTTTGAAATTAGCGGGGAATAAATACCCATGATGAGTAGGACAGGTGCATATTACAGTACAGACAGAATGGAAATATATTTTAATAGAAACAGTGAAGATGGAGCAGAATGAGGTGCTTCTGCCACAATAATGATACAGTAAAATACAGATTCATGAAATTAAGTTGAGTCCAGTATGACATGCAACATCTACTCTGTATATATTTCCTAGATAAAAGAAAACAGGTTATATTCATCTACACAAAACATGAATGAGCTGGACTATAAGAAAAAAAATGTTCTTAATCTTCCAAAAATACTTTCAGATTCTCTAAAAAAAAAAGCCAGTGGTGGGCAGTCACCACTTGGGAAATCCAAATGTGGGCAGCAAAGTCACTGGAAGCCACAAACCTGTCTGTTTCTTTTTCTGTTTCTTTTTTCAAAAAAAAAACACAATTAATATGTTTTCCAAACACATAACTATCAAACTCATTACATGGGTTAACAAGTAATTACATACAACCTTTGTAATTATTCAAAACCTCACAATTTAGACTGCTTTTAAGCAACTATACCAATGGTTCTTGGAAAGAAATCTAAGAAGAGCTTAGATTTTTGTATAGCTTATGCAACCTGATACACCCACTGTCAAGATACATTCTTCCAAATAACTAAGCTACTCAGGTTTAATGGTAAATTCCTTATATAATGGATTCACTGTGTTAAAAGCCAGAGAAGACCACCAGACCTCCCATGGAGCTCAGGCCATTAACAGAACTAGCACTGTACTGAACCTAGTAGTTTGATTTTGGCTAAAGCACATCCTCCTTAAAACATGTAATTTTGAACTGAAGTGATCAAGAAGTAGAAAATATCACCTATTTTCTCAACAGAATATCCCAGTTCTTAATCATAAAGTCAAAGGTCTGCCCTTTATTTGGTGGTGTGAAATTTCAAATTCAAACTTCTGACTTTTGTTATCCTCTCTCAGACCATTAATTGGTTCCGTGTACTTCTCTTTGTAAAGATACTGCTACATTATCATGAAGATAATCTTTCCAACAAAATAAATGGTAAAAATGTGCTCTGTAAAGCCTTTTTTTTTTTTCTCATTCATAATGTAGCGTTATTTCCTCTTTTCAGCTTTCCAAAATTAAATACAGAAAAATTAAATTAACATTGATATGTCAATTCTGCATGTGCACACACGCACACACACACACAATGGGTACCAACATCTGATGTAAATTTAACCTCTCTAACCATTTGTAATATATAAATATAAGAATTGTATTAAGGTTTTTTTTTTTTTTTTTTTTTTTTTTTTCCTCAATACTTTTTTGGTAGCTCATTTTGAGCTGCTTTACTTTTATATAGTTATGGCTCTTCTGGATACATTTGTACCTCCCTTACTACATCACTTCTTTTATAAATTCCTGATCCCTAATTGCAGGACATTGCACTGAGTGGTTCAGCTTATCAAATATTCTGCCCGAATATGCTATTTTCATCTTTATTCAGTATTATGCCATTTTTCCATCATCCAAAAATTTTATCAGCAATAGTCTTATATTTACTTCTAAACCATGCATCAAAAAGTTGACTAGAGTTGGTCTCACACCAATCCCTTTACATCTCTGGTGGTGTCTCTTTTATGACGATTCTGCATTGCTGACAACTTCTTGCTACCTCCCAGGTAGCCAGTTCATGTACATTTAATATGTGCTTTGATGGTGCTAGTTACTGCTAAATATTTAACTAGAATGCCATGTGGCATGGCAGTTATATTTTTCCACTGTAAGTTTTCATGAAACAAAGTAATTGGGTTTCTTCAACATGATCTATTTTCCAGAAACACATACTGAAAAGTGTTATTGCTTTTTCTATTTTTACCAGCTAAATTTCTCTCAACTAATTTACTTTATTTTGCCTAAATTTGCCAGCCTAATGTTACAGACTTCTTTTTGGTTATCCTTTCAGAAAATTGACACATATTTACATTCTGCAAATGTTCTGGAATTTTTCTAGTAAATCAGGATTTAGTTAAACTTAACATTGGTGAGACCAGAATTGCATTAGCTACATATTTTTCCCCAAGCAGATGTGACACAGCATTCTTCACAGCTACTATGAAGATTGTATGGTGTGAAAAGAAAATAATTCTGTTTCTTTCCAAATACAGCATTACAGCATGGATCTAACTTTTTATTCTGTACCATTCTTTATAATTACGTCATCTTCATCCAGTTATGATCCTATCATGGCCATTTTCCTTTTTTTTTTTTTTTTTTCCACCCCTCCTACTTGAAAAAAATATTGTGTCTTAAACCCACGTAACCTGGCATCCTGTCATTCAAGGATTCTTAGCTTCCATTGCCTTTAGCTTTCTTTATGAATGTTATCCACTTCATAATTTTTAGTTCCTTTATTTTCTTACCAACTTCATTATTAAGGGAGAAACTAAACTTTGGAACTAGATGGTCTTTAAAGGTCTCTTCCAACCCATACCATTCTGGTTCTATCATTCTGTGATTCTATGTACACCTCGTAGTTTGAGAACTGGACAATCATTATGGTTCTCCATTAGTCTAATCTTCTTTCTAGATGATTCAATATTCCAGGGTGATATTTACAGGTAAAATGTGAAAATTCTGCCCACTTTTTGATGTGCAGATTCGCAAAAGAGTTCACAAAAGGGCTAATTCATCCATTTTTGTTATACATTTATCTAATCTTATGTCCTGAAAATGTATAAGTTGGTTCTTTCAAAAAAATATAGCACAATTACTATGAATTTTCAGACAGTAAAACCATTAAATGTTCTTTTAAGAAAATCCCCTGAGAGTATTTAACCTCTCCTAAAATTGCTTCTCCATTAATGAAGATTGTATTATCGTCCACACAAAACTTTAAAAGAACAGGAGTGGAGAAGTAGAAGAAAGTCTCAATGACAGACATTGACTTGAATAAAAATATTTATGTGTCTAGAAGCAAAAGGTTCTCTGCCTAGGTATGTCTGATTAAATAATTCAATTTAAAACAGAAGCTACTTTGGTGATTTTGTACTGACTAGTGTCATTTCCTTGCAACTGAATCTGAATTAGTGGCATTTCTATAGCTCTGAAGATAAAAATGGTTAGGAGAAAACAGGGCTCCATTCTCCAACTTAAACAAGAGAGCAGACAGATTTTGATGTGTTCCTGTTAAACAGCAGTCATGTGCCTTGAGTAAAGCAGTGTGAGATAAGCCTACAAGCCTAGAGAAGTATGATGTTCCTGCTGTGCTGAAAATTAATTTTCCTTTTTTTGACAATTCAGATAAAAATATATTTAATACCAAAAAAGAAACTGTGCCTTAATTAGGAAAAAAAAAAAAAAGATGATGCTGGCGGAAAGCTGCTTTATGAGGTATGATATATAATTCTCTGAGTATTATGCTCAAGATAACTATGAAAAATGCATAGATGAACATATATAAAACTAACAGATTACTGTAATACTGCTTAGCTAGTGAATAATTCTCCATTACAGATTACTTGTGAGGAAGGCAAGCAGAGGGACCAAGTAATGATGTGCATGTGAAGATAAGGCAAGGGCAAAGAACATTGGAAAGGATGAAATTACTCATTAAGGATGATTTCTTCACAATACAAAGTTCTTAGGGTTGCATTTAATCCTTGGTGAAAAGAAACAACCTTATGATAAATGAGATGAACAAAACAATTAAGCAAAAAGGGGATGAATTCAGTAACCCCTGAACATGGCAGATGGGAATTAAGTACAGGAATCTTCTCAAAGGAAATCCCATTTGACAAGAAAGAGCTTAGAACTATCTGAAGACTGACTGCTTATATTCACCAGCTTGGAAATACCCGTCTCTTAAAACAGAAATAATACAGACTACCAGTATCAAACACTGCTTATTGTAATGTCACCTGCCTTCCTATATACCTACATTTTAATATATAGTTTGAATGAAAATGACAAAATAACTGAGAGCCCAAGATTAATGTTGGTAATATTTCACTCATAATCCACAGCTCCCTATTACTTTCTTCATAATGGAAAGGAAAATAAAGATGGATACACAGACTTGACTTCACATTTCTCATCTACTATTTTTAAATTAGAATCCTATGCAAATTAAATTTAATTCTTTAATAGTCACATGAGAATGCAACTAAATAATTTGAGATAATTAACATAGTTGCCCATAATATTGTGTTTTTTTTTCAAACAGGTCACCTTTATAAGAAGGATAAGGAGACAGTGATTATAGGCATGACAAAAAAGCTTTAAAATAGGGTCAAAATAATGTCCATCTAATTAAAAACTAAATGTAGTACACAGTCTTGGAAAGATTCCACACTTGAACAAAGTTTCATATGCTGGCTAATTTAATTATAATTGACACACAGTATCTAGACAATATATAATTCAGCTTGTCTATTAGTGAGAAAGCTTGCTTAGCCAACAAACCAAGTGTTTACATAGTTGCACTCTTTTGTCTCCATGATACTTATGACATACCCATGAGCAAGCCACTTAACCTCAATGCATCACTGACCCATGTGTAACATGTTAAGGACTATACAACAATATAGCATAATTTATAGGTAATTGTTATAAAGCACTTAGAGTTCAACCTTACTCAGGATCTAAATATGCTTATTCATAAATTTAAAGTGAAAAAGAAATAAAATGAGACTAGTGTCAATACAGAAATGAAAAACACTTTTTCCATGTATAACCTAGGCACTTGAATAACAATGACAGCATTTACACATCAAGTGTTATGACTGTGGCAATGCAAGCTAATGACTGTTCAAAACAAAATCACCAAATTCAACCATTGACAAAATACAGTCAGCTCTTCACTTTGGACAATGTTTTAGTGGCAGATTTAATACATCCGAATGTAACTACACATGTATGTATATATATATATATGAGTGACAACAAGTACACTACAAATAAGATTCATTGATTTGCTTACCAACTGAATGAAAAAAAAAATCTTAGAAACAAAGATTACTGTATCATTTTCTGGAAAAAAATAACCAACAAAAATCTATAAATTCACTGAAGGTTTAGTACGTGTAACAAAGTTCCAGTCTGTTGGAAAAATGAAAAAAAAAAAATTAGTTCAAACTCCACACAGAAAAGATGTAAGAAATGCAATATGGGTAAAGAGAATACTAACTAAAGAACCACAATAGATCAAAACAGATCCTTTCAAATGCTGAAAATGTGAATATTAGGCATACCACAGTTTTCATAACCTTCTTATGTACATTTAAAAAGATTGTGATTTTATGCAGGTAAAACTTAAAGATATCCTATAATAAAACTTCTGGTATGCATGCTCAAAAATGTTATTTTCTTTTTTAGACCTAACACATACAAAACCATTGTCCATTGGGTGACATAATAGGTTGTTATTGACTTCTATTGAGATTCAATCAGGATGTATTGACTTGAGAGTTAGATATTGATCTAGCAAAAGAAAAGATAAACCTCCACCTAGAGGTACAATAAATCTTAGAGTTGGATGAGAACCAAAGTCTGTATTGTTCCATTGCTATCAAGAAATTAACTACTGAATCAGTGAAGTGTTGTAGTTTGTTGAGAAGAGACACCCTTGCAATACCATAAACTAAAAAGCATCACAATAAAGTCACACAAACCTTAAAATACCATCATTGACTGCGAGCACACACTTTTAGAAAGTTGTTTCAATTTTTGATTTAATTGAATATATTATTCTGCAAGGTGATCACCCTCTGTCTGAATATTAGTACTGAAAACCTTTTGATATTGAAAATGAAGCTTGTCTGCATTTGAAATTATTCTGAATTTACACAAAGCACAAATCTGAAAATACAAGAGCTTTCCCTTAAAAACTCACTGGACACAGACTTTCTTAGGAATAATGTCACATATATCTAGTCATCAGCCTTGAGAAAGCCAGGACTTTGTGACAGATCCCAAATCTATTTTGAAGAAATATATGCAACCTTATGAACCTTGTCACAAGTACCACAACTTTATATACCATGTATTACAAATTCCTAAGCTGGGTGCTGAAAAAAAAAGATAAAATAAAAAGATCATCTTTGCTTTTCCTCTTCCGACCTACCATTCTCATTTACAATCATAGGACAACACATGAATAGCCTTCATTTTGTACCCCCAGATTTCAATTCTTTATTTGAGACAATAATGAAATTTATCTACTTAAAACTTGATTCAGCAACTAGCTTCCTTAACTGCACTGAACTACATGACCTCTTTCTGATGAACACAAATTTGTATAGTTCCATAACAAATGCATAAATATGCCTTTTAAAGCTCAGTGTAGATAACTTAAAATACACAAATCCAATTAACAATTAAGTACTTTTGTAATTGTTACCTTTTAAGTGCCTTGAACTTTTATACAGTTCACTCACACACTGGCAACATAACACTATAATATTTCAAACCTGCACTGAATCAACATCAGCTGTTAAAATCTCCTACAACATTTCATCTTGACCCAAGATGAAGGCTCAAAATACATATTTTTTTTTTAAAGATAAACATTTGGGAAGATGTCAAAAACGAAATAAAAATACTTGTAAAATTTCACCTGCCTTTTAAAAAGAAGATTCTCCTAAGAATTACACTTTCAATGAGTCTACTTGTCTAGATAATTTGTGATCTACGCAGGGCAAGAAAACAGATCAACAGCAGTGCTATAGTTTTTTCCACTTTTTCCCTTCTCTAGAATCATATCCTGAGCAAATATTTGCCTCATGTAGGCCTGGAATGAATCAAGAGTGGACTTTAATACTTTCTGTCTGTCCTTTTCAAAGGATATAAAATTTCCTAA
This sequence comes from Nettapus auritus, assembly GCA_011076525.1. Classification (NCBI taxonomy): domain Eukaryota; kingdom Metazoa; phylum Chordata; class Aves; order Anseriformes; family Anatidae; genus Nettapus; species Nettapus auritus. The sequence continues at coordinate 72,068,360 of CM021766.1, forward strand.
AATCATATCTCTTTTCTCTCTTTCTCATCAAAGAACCTACAGAAGGATGACATAGACACAAGATAATAGGACTGAATTACTTTACCATTTGGTATAAAGTCAATGGTTTTTTACCAAATTTATTTTCTAAGTAGTGATGGGAAAGTTCTTTGAAAAATATTGAAAAGAAGCTGTGAAAACATCATTAGAAAATAAACCTTCAGTAAAAGTCACTTTTAATGGCTGTGTTCCTTAACTAGTTGACCTTATCTTAGACTATTAATGTACCTTTCATATATTAATAACAAATAAAACAAATAAAATAATAATAATAATAAAAAAACATGATTCCCTCTTCTGCTAACATTTACAAGGGATAAAAATGCTTTTAAAAGTTCATATGGAAGTAGGCTGTCTATTAAAAAAAGCATTTCTTCAATTTATTTAAGTACACATCCAAAGACTAAATTATTATTCTTGACCAAATCGTGTTTGAACGATTCCATTAGCCATCATGGGCTACTTAAAAGTCCTTCGTTTCTAATTAACGTGACAAAATAAAACAAATATTCAGAGAACTATACTGGTTTGCAACCCATATGCCTTTCACCATTTTTCTTTAATGAAACAAAACACAGAAACACACTATTTTCCTTTTGTGTGTGTGTGTGTGTGTGTGTGTGTGTGTGTGTATGCTGCAGAGGAAGTCTTTCCTCTAAGCTTCATCTACAATAGCAAATATTTCTCTCTATGTGTAGCTCAGTTTTCTGCTTCTCCAGAACGACCTGAGGTAATATGAAACAGTGTACTTAAAACAATTTACATGTACCTACATACACAGTAACTCGTATTATATATATATATATATATAATATAGATAAATATATTTTAAGGCCATTTCATCTCATGTAACAGGCTAGAACCTAAAAAAAAGCAATTGGATCAGGCCATAGTGAATCCTAATCTTGGTGGACAAATGCAGCAATTATGGCTTGCCATGTTTGGAACTGCAGAATGTTTTTCTTGTCCACTCTTCTTAAGATCTTCTTAAGGTATATATATAACACAGGTGAGCAGGAGCTCACACTGTTGGTCTGGTATAAATACCACATAATTCAAATAAAGATAATGAAGGTATGTTGATTTACATCAGCAAATTATCTTTTATTTTTAGGCAAAAAGCTTCTTATCATGATTAGGACTAAATTGTCAATATAGTACTCTAGTTGATGAGTTTTCACTTTGCAGGTATTAACGGCAAGGGGAGCTCACATCAGGGAAGACTGACTGCCTCTATGAGCATGGTTGCTGCTATAGCTTCTGAAAATATAGCCAATAATGACATTTTTTATACCATAATATTACTAAAATCACACCTGAAGAAGAAAGATAAAACACCATGTGTTAAGGAAAATGTTAGGAATAGGAAAAGCAGAACTGCATGCGTATTTGGGCCATTATCTTCCTCCTTAGGAATAGTCAAATCACTTCATATTTCTTTACTTTTACTCCCAATCCTACCTTTTCTTTCATGTCTATTTTAGACTGTTCTGAGTCTTTTACCATCTTGTCATATTGGAGAAAACCGAGCATGTAAGTGAACTCCAGTATCTGCCATGGACACAAAGTAGTGGTCCAATATACAACAGGCAATAATTATAGAAAGAGACTTTACAAACATTTTTGTACAAAAAAAAAAAATAATAAAAAAAAATGTACAAATGATTCATACAAAAAAAAAAAAATGTTACAAGTAATTTCTGTTGATGAAAGTCTTGTTAGGAAATTTAGAACTGCATCTTTTGAGAAAAGTTGTGAGTAAAACAACAGTGGGAGTGTAACTTGAAGAAAATTTTGACTCCCTAACATTCAGCTATTATAAATTAACCTGAACATTGGAAATTAAATGGGTATAAGATGGGAAATACCTACAAAGTATAATGTATTGCCTGGATGTTTATAGTTATTAGCTAAACTTAGATGAAATTCCCAGGAAAGTGAAAATTAAAATGGAACATGTATACTTTAAGCATTTCATATTTGAATAAAAATAAAAAATAAATAAAAATAAAAAATAAAAATTGAGAAGCTCTGCTGGTTATGTTAGAAAATGTAAGTTCCAACGTATAAATTTCTAGAAAATGGCAATGGTGCATAGTACCTGCTTTAGCAGTTGTAGAGGCTGACCATTTACATCCACAATATCTTCTTAATTTTGATTAGGACTTATGGCACACTTTTAAAACTCACTTTTACTAAGGAACAATTTCCTGTATATAGGACAACTGTCAGCTCGACCTCAGAGGATATAGTATCCTACGAAATACTTTTAATACTTTCCAAGACTTAGTAAGAAATAGTATTCTGAATGTTAGAGTCTGAACAGTAAACCTCAAAAACATATTTTGGCATGAAACTTTTGCATGGTGATCCATTACAGTAATACAATATCACAGATTTTTTATGGACTGTGTTGCAGAGACCATTTACAAGAAGACTGGAGAACATACTTTTATTACTCTTTTTAGATGTCATTTATCAAATGGACAATGGTGCATATATTCTCAGAATCTTAAGATAATTTAATGGGATATACATATATAGTTTGCAAAGGACACAGCTATATCACTGTGCTTTGAATGAATTAATATATTTTTCAAGAACAAGTTTTTAAAAGCTGTCTCTAAGCATTACATTTCTTATTTTTTGTCTCACTTTGAAAAAATAATAATAATAAAAAATAATAAAAAATTGCAAAACAGTTTCCTTTACATGATAGCAAGGCAATGTAGATGAAAACAGTAATTTTCAACTATAATGTCTGAAAGCAGTCATTTGAAAGCATGGCATCAAACTAAGTATGCCCGCTTATCCTTGAGAAATTCTACCTAATACCGGGCAATGAAATTTCAAAATACTGACTTCACCATTAGTTCCTTGTATCTAAAAGACTGTTTTTCAGAAGAATACAAGGGACAAGTTTAAAGATTCTTACTGTTTGAAGCAGGGAAAAGTTATTAGCCTTGACAAACCCTACAGTAGGAAATGGAAGAAATGGGGTTTCCATCATTTATTATGCCACATCATGATGATGTTACCAATCAGGAACAACTCTTACTAATTTTATCATTTATGAACGCATAAATAATACTGGCAAAGCTGATATCAGTACCCTCAGTACCATAGTCCAAACAGACTCAGTGCATGACTGCTGCAGGTCATACACAGAAAACGATTACATTTGGATTTCAGGAAAGGTGTTATGCTCTAGACTTGACAGAAATATGTCTTCCCTTGCAAAATTTGTGGTTCTAGATTCGTGCATTTTATACATTTTCACAGTTTATTTGAGCTTTACATACCTAACACAGAAGGAATCTCATTTACAGTCCTCCCAGTTCCACGTAAGTATTCCTGGATATATCCTTAAAAACTATTCCTAGCAAAGAATAGAAGACATGTCCATGTATGATAGCCCCACAGAAACATTACTATAAATTTTGATATATCTGTCATAATGGAATATTCATTTTTCTATCGTTATTATAAAGGCATATAAAAAGAGTGACTTGTCAGCACCTGGGCTTTATTAATTAAATCCATATTATGAAATGGCACAAAGAGCATCTTGGTAATTATAGATCTGTTTACTGAACATAATATTTAAAGGGACAAAAGAAGCAGCAAACAGTACAAAAATATGTGGAGAAGTCAACCTGGTTTCAAACTCCAAAAAGAATTTAATTTTTTTATCTCTCTGTAAATAATAAGTTAAAGGCTGAATTCTAGAGCTTTTATCTAGTCCTCCTATGAACAATGATTCACAACCTGGAGTCTTGGTTCTCCATGTTGTACTACAGAGGACATAAATCTGAAGAAGAATAATATTTCCAAATTATCCTTTGGCTATCAGTATCAAAAACAACAACAAAACAACAAAAAAAAAACAACCAACCAAACAAAAAAACCCTGTAACCACTTGCCCAAACTTTCCATTTTGCTTTCAGAAATGTTTCCGAGCCCTACTGAATCTCCTGACAGCTGTGTTCTGACAGTCTAGATATTTGCCAGTGTGGAACACAATGTGAAGATTATCTGCCTCTAAAGACTTATCTCCAGGACCCCTGTGGTCTCTGACATTAAACAAAATTTCTTATGCAGAAGCATGCCAATCTTATAATTTATCAGAGTGTGTTCACTTGGAAGACAAGCATGATCAACAGCAGATGGACATCAGAAGGAATGCCTTAGCATGAAATCTAATGAATAATCCAAATCACTTAACAAGGATTCTAACCCACATTTTATGTAACTTCATTTTAAATGTCTTCAGAACTAATCGCTTGAAATGGTTATGAAAAACACTGAAGACTGTCGTAGTCATGTCTGACAAGACTTGCTATAGCAGTGCATGCATTAAATTGTAAAAATGAAAACACTGCACATTTGAAAACTGAAGGCAAGCTGAGTCCTGCTTGACAAGTCTTCCACTGGAAAGGGACTTCACAAGACCTCACAGAGTTGTATATTTAGTGTGTGTTAGTGACTTCCATATTTTTTTTTCAGAAATAGTTTTTTTTTTTTTTTTTCCTCTTTCTTTTTTTAACTGGCAGCTCTGCAATTGTAATCTTAAGTCTGCAAGCTATGCAACAGTTTTTTGTTGTTGTTGTTAATTAATTATTTATTTATTTATTTTTGACTTGTGCCTCATTATTAAGGCTACACTTTCTGTGGAGGAAATCTGGTCATTTTTAATGGTGAAAAACAATACATTGTTATATTATATGCATGTTGTAATGGGTAGTACCAACCAAATGATGCTGTCTGGTGTGCTGGAAGTGCTTATGCAAATGCTGAAGAACTTCCACCAACTTTTGATGTCCTTCAGCTTTATTTTGACCAATTTTAAGCAATAGAGGGTCATCCGTGAACAGCATATTGAAGAACACAGCAAATCTCATGAAATCCACTGAAATATTCTGAAACACTTTGTTATAGGTTTTTCTTCACATAAAAACTCACATTTAGATTATTTAAACACAGTACCTTGCCAACAGCTATGAATATTTTTGAAATGTTAAAAAGGACCACTGGGTATAGCAAATGATGTTATCAACTACTCATCCAAAAAGAAGGACTCATCTGAAAAGAAGGATACGCCATGCTCCTTTCTTGTTGTGTGTGCATGTGCCTGTGTGCGTATGACCAAATCCCTCCTTCCTCTTATTGAATTGTGGAAAGAAGGGTCATGAATGGAACAAATTTACCACATGGATATACGTCCTGTCTTTTTCCAGGTGTGTTATGCATACCAGTCTGAAATTTTCTTCAGAAAGTTTTTAATAATTATGTGTGTTTTCCAGATACACAGCAAATCTAAGCAGTTGATGCTTCCAACAGGAACATGTGTCCCACACATTCTCCTTTGGATTTATTACAGACGTACTACACAGACAGTAAGTACCTAAACAGCATGATTAAGAGTTCCAGGGATTGAAGAAACCATCCACTGTAAACTAAGTTTTTACATGCTCCATTGTTTGGTGCATCCTGAAAGCAATGAATTTACTGACCATGCTCAGAGCAACTACAGTTTGCATGCATACATGTCTGAAAAATTAACATATGTTTCTCAGAAATGTCAGTTGCAAACATGGGACCCTTTCCTCCACTGAGTGAGCTCTCTGTTTACTTTCTCCTAGTGTTCCTATGTTTCTTTCTTTACCTATGTTTCTCATCAATCAATTCATCCAATTGGAGCCCAGGAGCAAGCATGTTCATTTCAGGTTTAGCAAATCCTGCATCTCAACTGAACACTCATTCAGTCACCTCAGTAGCTCTGGGTTATTTTTTATTTGCCATGTAACGGATTGAAAACAAAACAAAGCAATACACAAGATTGACTTTCACAGTTTTTAAAGAAATAGAACATGTATTCTGGCCAAAATTAGTTTCACCATAGGACAGGTGAAACTAATTTATTTATTTAGTTAGTTAGTTAGTTTCACCTGTCCTATGACCCAAGGATCGAGCATTCTAGCATGAAAATCACTGTGGCAGCAACAAATATAATCTCTATCATCCCCCAAATACATGTTTACCAGGTTGCATTAATCTCTTATATCTAGGTGGACAAAAACTACAAGAGTATCAGTTTTAAACATAAAGACTTACTGCCGTAAGTGGATCTGCCCAAGTACAAAGTAAAAGAATCACAAGGAAACAGGACAGAAGGACCAGATGGGATCCACCCGAGGGTACTGAGAGAACTGGTGGAAGAGCTGGCCAAGCCGCTTTCCATCATTTATCAGCAGTCCTGGCTATCAGGGGAGGTCCCACTTGACTGGCGGTAGCAAATATGACAACCATCTACAAGAAGGGCCGGAGGGTAGACCCAGGGAACTACAGGCCTGTTAGTTTAACATCAGTGCCAGGAAAGCTCCTGGAGCAGATTATCTTGGGCGTCATCATGTGGCAGTTGCAGGGCAAGCAGGCGATCAGGCCTAGTCAGCATGGGTTTATGAAGGGCAGGTCCTGCTTGATGAACCTGATCTTCTATGACAAGCTGACACGCTTAGTGGATGAGGGAAAGGCTGTGGACGTGGTCTACCTTGACTTCAGTAGGGCATTTGACACCATTCCCCACAGCATTCTCCTCAGGAAACTGGCTGCTCATGGCTTGGACTGGTGTATGCTTCGTTGGGTTAGAAACTAGCTGAATGTCCAGGCCCAAAGAGTCTTAGTGAATGGAGTCAAATCCAGTTGGAGGCCGGTCACTAGTGGAGTCCCCCAGGGCTCGGTACTGGGGCCAGTCCTCTTTAACATCTTCATCGATGATCTGGATGAGGGGATCGAGTGCACCCTCAGTAAGTTTGCAGACGACACCCAGTTAGGTGTGTGTGTTGATCTGCTCGAGGGTAGGAAGATTCTGCAGGAAGATCTGGATAGGCTGGACCGCTGGGCCGAGGCCAACGGTATGAAGTTCAACAAGGCCAAGTGCCGGGTCCTGCACCTGGGGCATAACAACCTCAAGCAGAGCTACAGGCTGGGAGATGTGTGGTTAGAAAGCTGCCTGGCAGAGAAGGACGTGGGAATATTGGTTAACTAGTCGGCTGAATAGGAGCCAGCAGTGTGCTCAGGTGGCCAAGAAGGCCAACAGCATCCTGGCCTGTATAAGAAACAGTGTGGCCAGCAGGTCCAGGGAAGTGATTGTCCCCCTGTACTCAGCTCTGGTGAGGCCGCACCTCGAGTACTGTGTTCAGTTTTGGGCCCCTCACTCCAAGAAGGACATGGAGGTGCTTGAGCGAGTCCAGAGAAGGGCTATGAAGCTGGTGAAGGGTCTGGAGAACAAGTCTTATGAGGAGCGGCTGAGGGAGCTGGGACTATTTAGCCTGGAGAAGAGGAGGCTCAGGGGCGACCTTATCGCGTTCTACAGGTACCTGAAAGGAGGCTGTAGTGAGGTGGCAGTCGGTCTATTCTCCCACGTGCCTGGTGACAGGACGAGGGGAAATGGGCTAAAGTTGCACCAGGGGAGGTTTAGGTTGGATATTAGGAAAAACGTCTTTACTGAACGAGTTGTTAGTAACTGGAATAGGCTGCCCAGGGAAGTGGTTGAGTCAGCATCCTTGGAGGTCTTTAAAAGACGTTTAGATGTAGAGCTTAGGGATATGGTTTAGTGGAAGATTTGTTAGTGTTAGGTCAGAGGTTGGACTTGGTGATCTTGTAGGTCTCTTCCAACCTAGACTATTCTGTGATTCTGTGATCTATGTCTTCCTGCAATATGGAAGGATAAACTGTTTTTGAAACAGTCTTGACACGTTTATCTACCATATTTAAAGATAACCATTAAGAAAGTTGGCATTTCTTAACCAGGCAATCTATTCCTGTCCTTTAATAACCCTATTATTATTTTCCCTTGTGTTTAGTCTTTCTGGTTATAGCACAAATTCATTGTTTTTTATCCTACTTGCCTGGAAACTGAAATTTAGCAAGAAACAGATGGGCTACAACCCACATCGCTGATGTTATGTTTTGTTTTCTTTTCTTTTCTTTTGGCAGATATTTATTTAGTTCATTTAGAATCACAACCCAAGTTTAAGACAAGTAATTTAACAAAAAAAATTGTATACAAACATACTACCCAAGAATGGTACTAGCCTCTTTTTTGTCCTTCAGTTTAAATGTTTTAATGAATATAAAGGTTAATTTTGTTGTTGTTTTGTTGTAATTTTACACTGTGCCAGCTACAACTGCATTTCACGCTTTTCACGGGGGTGTTAACTGGAAGAGTTAGCTGTACCATGCACTCTATTCTAACATATAGCTGTTGAGCAACAGTCAAATCATTTTCCAGACCATTATGTGTATTCCCCACCTAAAAGACTGATAATAGAACAGAGATAATTCAAACAAGTACATGCAGGTGCAAACCTGTCAAATGGCAAAACACTGCAAGGATAATGGGTTTTAAGCCACCACTTATAATCCTCTCCTTGAATCCAATGTTTGCGTATGGTATATATTTCTCTTGTGCAGCTGGCATATTATTACCCCACAATAACAGAGTATTTGTAGAGCCAAAAGAATGAAACCAAATTCTGGATAAATAAACTGACTTTCACAAAGAATTCTGGAGAGAATGGAAGGAGAAGACACAACGCCCCTGTTTATTATTAATTATTTTTTTTTTTTTTTTTTTTTTTTTTTCATTTAATTAAACCATGCTTTTTACAAGAAGCACAAGTAAACAATCCAATAAAAGACAAGAGCTGGATGCCAGCTGACTGCTAAAGTTCCTATACTTGTCTCATATCCATCACACTATTTTTACTATTCTAAGTTTCACATTTCGATCACAGACAATCTTTAAACACAGAACCTGGTTACAATTTCAGGACAGTCCTCCATATCCAACAGATAAGTTCTGTCCAGTTTGGAAGTATTCTGTATTTTCCAAAGAAAAGATCATCTACTTCAAGACTCAAATGAATTGCAATTTGTTTCAACATACAGGACAAAATGCCTGCTTCTCCACAACAGTTTGCACTGTTACTGATAGGTAGCTGATACTGCCCATCATAGAAGTGAAAGTACTTCAGTTGCAAATATTTATTACAGTTTTACATTGACTGGGTTGAGAACTTGTAAAATATTGCACAAAACTTTGGAAACCAAAATAAGCAGTGACGTTGCTCATTTTGATCAGAAAAAAAAAAAAAAAAAAAAAGAAAAAAAAAAAAGAAAAAAAAAACTACTTTGATCAGAAAAAAACTACTGCTACAATGTAGTTTTTAATTTGTGGGCTCAAGCATCAGGTATTTAATCTTTTCTGATTTTATGTAGGATATTACACAAAATCAAGAAAGAGTAAATGACTAATGAATAGATTTGGGAAAAGAAAAAAAAAAAAAAAAAAAAAAAGTATTCAAAATCTCTACCTGAGCCAAGAAGGAAAAAAAGTAAGAAATGAAGTCAGACAGGCAGGGACATTGTCTACTGAATTAGCATTATACAGGTCTAAGGATTTCTCTTCAACAATCTACCTGTAAAATATTTCAAAAATAGTGACCCAGGGAATTGCATACAGCTTAAAGGAAGCAAGCAAACAAACAGAAATCTAACAACAGCATGAAATTCTGAAATGTGCAGTCATGCTTTACACAGTGTCTGCTGCAATACATTCTGACAATAAATTAAAAGGAAGGGACAGCCTTAACTTCATGTTTCTTTATATACCCCATCAAAGTTTTATGCTCACCTTTGAAACAAATGTTTATGAATTGTGAATTAAATAACTATAATGTATTTGCAATCTGATGGGAAACAATTAACAAGATATATGACTTAAATATTATGATTTTAAAGTCATATGTTTCTGTTGGCAACTGTCAGTTGCAAACCTCACTTTTCTGGCTAAAATACGTCATTCTTCTGTGCCACCTAATTCCAAATTTTACTTATAAACTGTTGCTAGTTTCAGATATGACTTCATACTTATTTTGCATTTTGAACGGCTCTCTATGTGAAACGTTATATTTCTCAGTAGTTTTTCACTACTATGATCTCCCTTAGGAAATGAGGAATTAATTCCTGTTCTTTAAACCATAATTGAAAAATACAAATGGAACAGCACTCTGTTCTGCCCAATTCCATTACATTCTGTTCAGAAGAAAAACTACATAGTCTGCTCATAGACATGGTGGAGATTCAATCTCCCTTTATCTCAAAACCTTCAAATTTATTCTTAACTATGGAAGCATGTGTGCACGATGTTATTAGCTAGCTACTAGCATTGAAAGATGTGAAAACAGACATACTGATAAAACATAATATTATTTACAGTTAGTTACTTCTTAGCAGTACTTTAGTTACTGATGTTCTTCTTTCACAGACACTGAAGGGACATGGTAAAATAAGAGTCTGACTAAGAGGAGTCTGACATATATCAAGTATATTTTGAAAATGTTCTTCTTTCCCCACCCAAAGTTAGAATGAAAGAAAAAGCACTTCAATAATCTTCATTAAATCTATATGTATATATACATATTTATATATAAAGATCACTAATATTGAAGAAGTTTATGAATAAAGTTGTTTTATTTTGAGATAAATTCTCACTTATAAATACATATAAAAAAGGTCTTTCAAAGGCTTTTTTTTATTATTATTATTTTTAATTTATTTTTTATTTTTATTAAAATGTCTGATCTGTATAAAGAACTGTTTTAATATCAGCCACCTAGGCTTATCCAACAAGAATATATTTTCTAACAGAATCATGTTTGCCTGTCATGGAAAACTGTACATTTTCAAAAGCATGAAGGGGATTTTCTTAGTCACAAAAAATCTTATTCTTATAACTTGATGACTCTGTGAGAAAAACATGCATGTGTGTAACTAAAATGCTTGAGTATTGCAATTTCCTGCCAGAGGTGATTGTTGGCAGTTTTACAGCAGTTTTTACAGCTAGTACAGAATGGCTTGAAAAACTGTTCAATCATCTTGTCTGTAATTCAGGCTGGCTGCCTAGAAGGTGGTAGATTAACTTTATATTGTTAAAGTTACTTTTTTTTGTTAAAAGTCTTGATAGCATAGCCCCTAGCTATCTGTCAGACTTCCTTCTTCAGCCTTGAACTGAGATGTGACTATGCTTATGTAAACTTGCTCTTTGCAGATCATAGCTAAATATACTTCAAAACAAGTGATTTTATCTGTGCTGCCACATTTGCATAGATTTATGAAATTCTTCCTCCTACAACTTCAACTTCTACTTATCCTTCCCATTATACAGTTATAATATTTTCTCTTACCCACCACAGTGTTTGTTAGTAAGTTTTCTCTGATACTGGAAGTGTTCTGATTGCCAGTTCTGCTTAGCTTTTAAACATTTTGGTAAAGCAGTAGGGGTAAATTGCAAATAAGAAGTATCTTCTTACTGAAGTTGTGATAAAATAGAAGTTGCATTGGAACAGATGATGTTGGAGAAACATCAACATATAAGCACATCTTGGCTCTGCCAATATCCTATTACTGTGTTATAACACTTTAAAGTCAGTGGTTGGTTAAAATCAAAGCTTGAGCAATACCCTTCTCAGTGATTCTACCAGGAAGTGCATAAACCTACAACTATATAAGCATGGAATGAAGGAAACAAAAATTCAAGGACTGCATAAGCTCACTGCAGAACTAGCCATGAAGTGCATTACAAATACAAAACAAGACTTTCCTGATCAACTTAATTACAGAACGTGGACAGATGTTCTTTTAAACCAGCCGGAAGCCAGCCACCACTGCTTCCACATGGACCAGGTCACAGCACTGCCCACAGTACAGTGTAGCCCAAACTGCCAAACTGTACATTACTGTGAGAGAAAATGAGAGAAGGAAGGAGGGCTTGATGCAGCAAGTCTATTCATTCTCCACTAGATGACAAGTTGCTGGGACTGAATTCAGAGGCTAGAAAATTTTGATATTTGTTTTGATATTCCATCCTAAAGAGATATTGAATCTTCTATGTCTTATTACATTTATCATTTGGAAAACAGTTAATAGGCAATACCAGTTAATAGTTGATAAAGAATGGTTACACCAGCACTGCTCAATCCAAGAAAATATTTTTCATTTAGAAGTACTTAAGTGCTAGTTTCCAAATAACCCTTTATTATGAAACACATTCTTATTTACTTTTCTTTCTCCCATCTACAGTCTGCCTTTCCTCCTCAGGCACTAATGCACTTAATCTAAAATCCAGTAAATTAACCAAAGGCAGACACTAGCTGATACATTCATCATACTAATTATGCGCTGCATGGTATGTTTCTCCCATCAAGTGCCTCCTACATATTTGTTATAAACCTTTCAAATCAAAAAGAAGAAAAATGAAAACAAGTCTCAAAGCCAAGCTGCGTGATTGAGAGCATCACTTATCCTTGTGTCACTGAACTACAAAATCAATTAATGTCTTCTATCATCTTCAGAAAGTGCTATCTAACAGGCAGCCTGTAACAAATTACACTAGATATTCCAAAAAGCAATTTCTTCTTCCATTTAGGATTAGGATGCAGGCAAATTGACCCTTTCACTACTTGCTCCTAGTGTATGGAAACAGGTCACTTTTCTTCTGCAAACCTTTCAAAAAGGTCCTGAATGGTTTGCTAGGATGAACCAAGATGTAATTGAAATTCTGGCTGAGGAACTTACAAAGGAATATTTAATTGAGGTGTAATTTCTATGTAAAGTAACTTTTGCTAGATGCATTAGTATTTCCTATAATTTAAACAGTGGAATTGACCTTGCCTCTAAATGGATTTAAAAAAAAAAAAAAAAATTATAAAGAAAAAAATCAGCCCACACAGTGTTTTCTCAAGTAAACAAATATGCACAGCTATTTCATTACCATATTCAGTATGTCTGTTTTCTCTGTTTCAGTTTTCCAAATGTGAGTAATCATCTTAGTGTCAAAAAGATGTCTGATTCCTTTTTCACAGCATTGTGCCAAAATTCACTCGACAGCATACCGAAGTTTCACAGTCCAGACCAAATTCTAACAAACCCTTCCCCTGTTACCCTGTCAGTTTGGAAAAAAAAAAAAAAAAAAAGTATTTCTCAAAGTGAGTGGGAGAGGATTTGTGTTATGGCTAAAAAAACATGCCTAAAAGGCACTTTTTCCTGCTGTGTTACTGGTCTCTCACTGTAGGCTTAGACACAGCTTTCCTCTGAACATAAGGATACTTCTATTTACCTTGTAATTTTGTCAGAAGGTTTTTTTTGTTTGCTTGTTTGTTTTTGTTTGTTTGTTTGTTTTCCCCACCTGTTTATGAATGGAAGTCAAGCAATTAATTTTTACCTGTAAATCTTCACAATGTAGGTACTGACCATACTGACATAAAGAATACCTTGCATTTCAGATAGCTGAGTTATCTAAGATAGCATTCACTAGATTGAAAGAACATCTGGAGTTTAAAGCTGGCGATTTTCAGTAAAAGATCCTTGGCTGAAAGCTGCATGAACCATGTGTAGTTTCGCCAATGCATATAAAATGTTGCAAAGCCTCTTTACATAAACTTTCCTTATGTGATAACAGATCTATGACAGCAATCTGTCATTTGCACTGTGGAGACCAGTACAAGAAAACCAAGCTGAGTCTTCTTTGCCTTTCTTTCTTCCTAACAGGCCCTATCTTATGCTCTTTCTTCTTGACAGAAATTGTTTTCCTGAAAGTCAGCCTATGTCATTACACTTCTAAGATTATCATCTACAGGTTTTATAGGTGATGTTCCTCAACCTTTACCCTATCTTAAATAAACAGAATGAAATACTACTTCTATTTTCTTATTTTGGTAATCGGGACAAGGCGTAGAAATATGATCCACTTATGGGCCACTAAGTACTTACTTGGGAGTAGCTTTAATGTATGATCCACTCATGTTTTCCATGTTTAAATTCAAAGCACAATATGATTCCATTTTTCTGTAAGGAAATAAATCAATCCACTTTTGGCTAGCTATTTTTCAAAGGACAGCTATATCATCTATATTACCTAAACTTTGAACAAACAAGGCATTTCATGGTTAAATAACCTGACATGGTTCAAAAATACATGGTGCCCAAACAGTTACACATAAGTACAAATTTAGCAGATATAAAAGCACAGAAAAGATAGTGGATTTTAGGACCTTTTATATAATATTTGTTTTGAATGTCATTTGTGCATTTGGTGATGTTTCGCTTTGGTAATATTAGATAAAAAAAAAGTCACAGAAAAAAAAAAAAAAAGTACGGTATCCAAAGGAACTGCAAATGTTCTATTTTTGGCTCACTTCAAAATAAGCAATGGAGCCTTTCATTCCTCCTTCATTCTCCTTCCTTTTATCTCAGGGGCCTCATACAACTGTGACCATCCACCTAACTAAAAGAGATTGCATACCACTTCAAGTGTCTGCTAGGAAAGGATGCTTCTGAATGACATATAGTATTCCCAGCCTCTAAGGATACATTTGGCTTCTCTGCAGTAGTGAATATTTATATAAAGAGTTTTGTTGCAGTGGAACAGGAAGGGAAATAGCACTATGAATTTTTGCTGAATTTTTATATTCAGTCAAAAATTATATTCATTATTAGGCAAGAAGCAATAAAACAATGCATTTTGATTTATACACAAGCTCTGTTCATTCACTTTAGTACCAAACATTCTTGCATGCAAATCTTCTAATGACATTCCATTCTATTTAAAGCCCCTGTATCTGTTCTTTATATACATATATATACACAAGTTGCAAGATACTTTTTTTTCCTTAGGTGCTTTTAAGAAGTACCCTCCATAAATCTTTACCTAAGCATCAAAGCGTGAACTGGTAACCATGAATATCAAGCAAAAAGTAAAATCAGATTTAAATTCTTAACTCTTCTGTGCTTTGTGAACATCTGTAGGTATGCAGACGAAAGGGATGTGAAAAGTGTATGTGATTGCTTAACTATAAAGTGGATGCCACCCACATAAACAGTTGCCAGTAACTCTATTTTTAGTACAAATACCATGCAAGTCACATTTATATTAAGTTGTTTCTTGGGTAGACAAGTGCAGTACTGCACCGATCTTGTTTACAGAGAACTAATGTCCCTCTGTTTTTTGTTTGTTTTTCTTTAATTTCCTAAACTAGGATAAGATATGAACTGACACAGTAAGAAACTTTATCTTAAGAAAACACTCTCCAATTTAGTTGAGGCTCAGTCTTTTTAAGAACTGACTGCATGACACATTCACAGCCAGGAATGAATTCTTTACACACAGAGAAGTCCACTTGAAAAATCAGGCTATAAATCTGAGTCTAAATGTTTTCCTTCTATGTAAAGGAGCAACAACTCACACATAAAAATACGAAGTACGAGGTTCTGCTTTTTCTGCTTATTATTATTATTACTAATATAATAATAATAATAATAATAATAATACAAGGTGAAAAGAATGTTACATCTTACTGGCCCTTTTTGCTAATAACGGTCTAATGGATATTCAGAAAAATGGCAATCTTGTGGGAAAAGAAGTCTTGATGGATCTTTCATTTTTTCACCATGCTGACGACAGAAATTTATTTTATACAGTGAACATTATTTTATTTTATTATTTTATTACAGTAAACACACAGAAAGGGTTAGAGAGAGGTGAAACAAACATAGATTTACAAACTATTTTAAAAACACCCACTAATAGAATAAATAGATTTTTTTAGAAGCCCTCTAATCAAATATTTATACATCTGTACCATATAACTGAAGTAAAGATGCAGTCTCTAGAGACAGAAACAATCTTAGCATTCTCTTCCTACCCTGCCTTTACTGCTACATCAACACAGTAGAGTGAGCAACACTGTAGGCTGACTGGCTTCAGAGTCTGTGTAGTAACAAATCCGGGCCTTTGCAAAACTTCAAAAAACCCACTGCACAATGACATCATTCTTACGGTGAATGGTTGAAACACTTGCTTATTCTCAGTGAACAACCCAGCTATTCCTTATGACAGCTCAGATAAGCCTGGATAAGCTATGGTACTCCATGTGGTGAGTAGCCCATTCCTCATTTCTCCCCTTGGCATTTCCTGTAGTGTTTCATTCTTAAAATAAACACCTTTATTTATCAATTACGCTTATGCAAACTGCGTACAAAAAATAATGTACTCATAGAAATGATTTAATCTACTAATGTAGATATTATATTCTCAGTGATTTCTTTTATAATTTTAAAATCCTATAATTATCCTGTAATTTCTTCATGAACTTTGCTCTTAGTCTTGCTTTTCTATCCATGTTGCCATTAATGTCATATTAGGAGATAAATTTAAACAAGCCTATTCAAATGTCAATTGAAAATATTGCCGTAAATAGCATGCCCCTTTCAGCACATGATATAGATAAATACGTCCTCTGAAGTTTTCCCATTGTGGCTTTTGTCTGAAGTTTTCCCATTGTGGCTTTTGTCTTTCACATGTTTTAGTACAAGTCTCTCTTAACTATTCCGTTATTCTCCAGGCACTGTCTGCCTCGATCTGCAGTTCCACACTAGCATCACTTTGAGTTTGGACTAACAGAGTAGAGGGGGATTTGCCGTCCATGCTGGAAGCAGCCCCACTGAGTGTTTGGTCTTCCCAGTTGCAGACTCACAGCCCAGTATGCCCCTCACTGCCACCACACACCTGCAGGGCCTCATGTCCCCACATGCAACCTCAAGGACCTCACATCAAGCATTCTTACCAGGTGTTATTTAACCTGATTTTAGAACCTCCCATGGCAAATGGTTTCAAACTCTCCTGGACTCTCTATATTCCAGTATGCAACTGTTTGGTTTTCAGGAATGTTTTTTTGTTTTTGTTTGGATGTTGTATTTTTTTTGTGTGTGTATTTTTTTTAAAGTCCTTTTAAAAATGTAAATAAATAATGGTATTAAATGTAAACAAATTATTGTTTATTTATTTATTTATTTATTTATTTATTATATTTATTTATTTATGTATTATATGTATTTATGTATTATATGAATACTGGCAATCCAAATTAATTAATATTTCTATCTATCTGCAACAATCACAGAAAACATATTTTTTTCTAGTCCTTTTGGGACATTTGAAGAATCTTACCACTTGTTTTCCCAGTCACTTTTTTCCTTCTGATCAAACAAGGGCATTTTTTAAAAAATATTTCTCTATTGACCATTTTTTCCCCAGAGTTCTTATCACTCTTGTTAGCTTTTCTGAATCCTTTCAAACTCTCTACTATTTTTTGAGAGCCAAGAACCTGACATAATACTCAAGTTGAGGGTATACCAATGTCAAGTACAGTGGAAAGCTTGCTTCTTGTGTCTTACGACATTCTCATAGAAGATTGCTGCATATCTCTTTCAAGTGTTCTAGCTATCTTGCAATTGCTATTATATTCTAAATTTCTACTATGTGAATGCAATTAAAGCGCTACATCATGAGTGTTGATGATAAGATTTTGTTTTAAACAATAATTTTCCATTCTTAGAATTCTATTATCAAAATGTAGTGTCCTGAAAGACACTCTAGTAACAGATAACTTTAATGTTTTTATTCACTTATAAAAGTTACAGTGCCTTCTAACCAATGAAATATCCCTCTAACCCATGAAGAGAACTAGATAGTCCTAGGATTCTGCAGACTTCCCAATGAGATGAGAAGTCACAGAAGTACCCCTGTCCCTCAACAAACCTCAAAAGGAGTTGAGACAGACACAGAAGGATTGATTTAAACAGATTCACTTATATAGGTAACAAAAAGTCAGAAGACAAAAACTGTCCAGAACAGTGGGAAAATAAAAAAAAAAAAAAGTAATTCAGAGTAAAATTGTGAGCTATGTGAAAAGACATATGTTGAAGGAGTTGGATGTTCGACTGATGAATTCATCTGGGCATGAAAAAGAATAGATTTTAAGCTCTTAAACTTTTTTCCCTTGGCATTGCTAATGGGCATTTCCTAAAGCCTTTCCCAAGATGATACTCTCATAAGTAAAACAAGCAAATGTTGAAAAAGTAAGAAGCTTTCATGGCTAAATTATTAAATTGGATCATTTAGTTTGGTTATCATCTAAGCCATGTTAAAATTCACAAAACCAAGGAAACTTGAGCACTTCAGTTTCTAAAATAAATAAATAATAATAAAAAATCTATTAGCTTCAATTGCAGCTCGGGGTAACTTCAAAGATAAAAAGAGTCAGGCAGGTAATGGCAGTTGAAAGATTTAATTATTAGATACACAAATAATGAAGTTCATGACATCTGAGAGGACACTGATTAACCTGTCTGCTAGGTATAAAAGTAATAGGTCTCCTAAGGTGTTCAGAGAGCTGGGAGGTGTAGAGGAGAGGTCAGCTGGCATAGTTCATGTTGCTATCAGTGATGGAGAAAACTGCAGGAGCAATATCCTAGGGTTTGTCTTCAGGGGCAGGGAACTGGGGTACAGGATCACCATGGAAATCTGCCAGGCTCATATATAAAGCCTGAGATGCAGGAGGAGCTTTACAGTCTCATTAGGTGGTTGAGGGCGTGGTATAGAAAGCAAGAATTTTGGTAGAACAGGAACCAAGGACACTTTTGGGGCAATAGAAGCCTGGGCAGAACTTTCAGGCTATACCTTAATTATAATGGAGCCAGGGGATTGGCACTGAAAACTAAAAAGGTCACTGAAAAGCATTTAAGCTAGGAGTGGGAAGAAAGCTGACAGAGAGAGAAAAGTGCCCTGTTCAGTCATAAAAGTCACAGGGGAGAAAGAGCTATCATTTACTGTGCCTCTGAAAAGGCCAAAAGCGAAATAAAGAGCAAAGCAACAGCAAATATCAGAAAGGCAACTCAAACCACCTACAACACCATGAAGAGTAAGAAACTCTAAAATAAGCTCACAAAACAGTCCAGAAATGTGAAAGATGAGCTTTTGTGTACAGAAATATAAGGCAATGCATTAAGGAAAAAATGTGTAAACCATACTGGCAGTTACGACTAAGGAAAACTGAGTTTGTAGTCGTCATCAGTTCTATATCACTGGCATAACAGAAAATACAAAATTCAACAAAATGTTACACACACTGGAAAAGATATTAAGAACATCATGGAAGATGACAGTCTGCCACTCTTTAAAATGTAGCGTGACCACATCTTGAGTACTGAGAGCCATTCTGGTCTTAGACTGTAAGAACACATCTTAGGGTCCAGCTAGATTTACGTGAGGTACAGAGAACAAGTAAATTGAGGGTTTGATGCAGTTGCCTTACAAAGAGGGTATAGGAAGGTGGGTATTCTTTGGTCTATTGACTAAGAACTGCAGGAAGATATGATCAAGGTCTACAAAATCAGCAAGGCAGTGGATTTTGCTGCATGAAAAGTTTCCATGTTGCTATTTTCATAGCTTTATTTGTACACCTATTCAGTATTTCTCTCCAAGAAAAAAGTGTGAAGTGAAATCTCAGAGTAAGTATGTGACAGAAAGCTCTTCTGGGTAATAAAATGAAAGATAAGATAAACGCAGGGCTATAATTCATCGAACCCAACAATACTAGAATTGAGGACAGATGATTAAATTGAGGCTAAAGAGAGGCTGATATAAAGTAGATAGAAAGTATTTCTTTAAAAAGCAGGTAGTAAACTTCTGGAACTTCTAACCACAGGCTAGTATCAGCAGGTTTAGAAAAGGATTAAACTCATGAACAACAGATTCATTAACAGATAGAAATAAGGAAAGGTGCCATCCCTCTACATGTGGGAGTGTGGCCATGGGGGTTGACAAGCCCCGTGGTTGGTGGTAACACCAGACTCTTAAGGTGAGGCCATCAGGAATGTAAAGAGTTTAGAGGGAGCAAAGAAGGGTGATTCAGGAGACCCTTTGCCTTCTCAGTTTGCTTGTTCTCCAGCCCTTGGGGCATGGGGGTTGCTGGGTGTTTGCTGTTGCCAGGCAAAGTGGTTGACCAATGAATGGTTAGGGAAAAGGATGCCTGTGGGGCGAATGGTATAAGAAGGGAGCCTGTCCTCAATATGTGGATGCAACAGATATATAATGAAGTTATGTCATCAATAAAGAAGTAGCAGTTACTGATCTTAAAAGAACCCTGGTGTCTGTGTGGTCATTACGCCACATCTACATCCCTAATGAAACAGTTGCAGATGTTGGGAAAGTATTAGGGGAGCAGACTTCAGAGAGTGTCCTGGCAAATGTGCTCTCCCTAAACAGCATTTCCCCACTGACACTGTCAGAAGCAGAATACTGGCCTATATGGACCACTGCTTTGACCCATCAGGCTTTTGCTATATTCTGATTTCTTAAGACTTCTTTGCTCAATACTGTTCATTAAAATTCATGTGGATTTTACACTTTCCATACTTTCAATCAACATGAAACTTATTACAGAAGTCAGAAAACAAATTTTAGACTAGGTTAATTTATAAAACTAACATTACTATCTTTATCACTTGATGGTAATCTTATAAAAAGGTTTACCAAACTGATTTTAGACAACATATTTGTCTATAAACCCATGCCAACTTCTTGTAATTGCATTGCTAATTCTTAATTGATTCCTTATAACAGCTCTATTATTTTGAGCAGGATCAATGTCAGAATGACAGATCTTTAAAATACTGGCACAATGTCTGTCTTCTGGTCTTCAAAACTTTTCCATTTTCTGTAAACTTAATTAAAAAAACAGGCAGGGAAGTTGCCTAGATGCATGGTTTAGAAATTATTACTGTATCTTTTGTTTAGTGTCCATATCAGCTTCTGCTAATATGCTAGTTCCTTATTATTCTTTTTTCTTAAGCCTACACAAAATATCATCACAGGATATTCTTGAATGTTATTAAAAGCATTAGCAAAAAACATTCTCAGGATGTTAAGATTACAGTTTTTGCTAGTGAATCTAGTAAAGATCAATTTTGCTATCCTATCTTTTGTATAGACCACAGTTTTCCTTGCTTTCTGTACTATTTTTCTACCATTTGCAAACATGACTCTGTATATGTGAATCTTCCATTTTATGTGAATACGTTTTGCATTATCAATATTTAATTAGCAGTTCTACATCTTACTTCTTTGATCATGCCTTATGAATACCGAGTAAAATTTCTTAAATTATCTACTAATTCTCATATAAAGATGCAATCTCTTAGTAAGTTCTTCAATGTTCTTGTTCTTACTAACTAGATTACTACATAAATTTGCTTTCTGAATGTACTTTTAATAAAATATTGGGAAAGTTGAATGTAAATGAAAGTAAAATGTTGAAGAATTATTTCACTAAGTTTATCATGATTGTCCATGTTTGTCAGAATATACTTAAGATTGCATTAGTCATTTCTTCTTTCAAATAAAATAAAATAAAATAGAATAAAATATTTCTAATAAAATACAGCCTCAGGTCTAAATGTTCAGTTCCAAGAGAAGATGTCAACTTACGCTAAAGGCAAGAGTTGCAGAGATTTTGAGTTGCATTCACACGGGAATCCAAAATACTACAATGTTTTCCAGTATTATAAATAATACTAAGAGTTTACAAGATTAAGAAACACACTCATAAACACAAAGACAAGAACTGAAGATCTGTACGACACATGTGGGAAAACAAACGATGGATCTCTAGAAACAGAGGACAGTATCTGTAGAACCGACTTGATGTAACAATTTCCCTTGGCAAAATTGCTTTCCAGAAGCAGCAGCAGCTGGTGCAGTAGTTGAGGATAAAAGCGCAGCACAAAATTACAATAAGGACAGCAGGGTTATTATACAGGACTTAAACACAGCAAAGAAGTATGGATTCTGTTAAATGGATTAGCTTAATTTGTACACTTGTATTTAAGTCTTCACTCTGTCAATAATCAACTTGAAAGACAGCAACCATTTTAGAAAGAAATGAATTTGGCTAGAGGTGAAAGTCAGGATATGACAGGATATCAAATTGGAGAAAAATAAATATATTGTACTCCCTCTTTCTATCAATTTTTTATCTGTTTACATTAATTAGTGTATTAAAATCCTATTTTTAGGGACCAGACTTTCAAAATTTTGTCTTCCTAAAGACATTTTGCTTTGAGTCTAGGGAAAACTAGAAGCATAACTTGAAGCAGCACTCTATCTTTTCATGCAGCAAAATCTTTGGATTCCTCTCATTCTGCAGTGCATAAAATGGGCTAATGACAGAAGTTAAGAAATACTGCAAATTGAATCTGTCAGTTTATGACTGTATTACAACGAATAAACACTAGTTTATGATGATTTCAAGTGCTGTAGTTCTTCATCAGGGTAGAAGATAGCAGCCTTTATTATGCTTTTAAAATAGTGTCAATACTCCTTAAACATGTTACAGAACAGATATTTACTCCAGAATGGCAGATCTCTTTATTTTCTTTCACGTCTACGGTCCTCACAGGAAGCCTTATCAGACTAGGAGCCAGTTGATTATTCAGACATCAGTGCTAGTATCCTGATACATATCAGCTGAGCATCTGGACATTAACAATAATTTTCTCTTCCTAAGGAAAACAACCAACCTATTCTCTCTGGATGAATTTGCATTTTTGGTTTTCTTTTTCTTCTTTCTTTTGCTTTTGCTTTTTATTTATTTTATTTTATTTTATTTTGGTAACACAGCTTATTGTACAACACAGCCATAACACATAATTACAGAATATATTAATATATGAAGAAAAAGTATTGCAAGCACCAATAAATACGTCAAAAAATTGCCTCCATAGTGCAGGTATGTAATCATTGTAAATGCATCATTCTACACTCTTTCATCAAACTACACATTCTTCTAACAAGTGAGTTTAATCTTTTTGCAAACTCAGAAATACTTGATATCACAAAGCTGTGAGTGACTTACTGTATTCTTGTACCTTTCCTTTGAGTACTCTATTTAAATCAAGTGAGCAATCAAACTCCATTTGCAGTGGTATATGATAAAAGCATTATGAAGCTAATGTGAAGGAAAATAAACTCTGAGTGGCCTCTCCTCTGCAGTATTCTTCTTTAGAGTCTGCTTCCCTGATTCCTTCTTTTAATTGTCCACAATCCGCTCTTTTATCCTCCAGTAGATTTCATGTCCCAGATTCCCCAAATACATGTTTTTGTTTTGCATGGTCTTCCTGAGGGGGTAATTTTTCAGAAGAAATTTTTTATGTCAGGATATATTTTCAAGAAACAGTACTCAAAATGCTGAGTGTTATCCATTGGAAAACATGGTACTTCCATTGAGGATACACTGCAAATGTAGCTCCCAAATAAAGAGAATATTTTTTTCCAGAAGGAAGGCTTTAAAAAATAAGCAAATTCACAGTTCCATAACATGGCAATATATATTATATAATATATATATCATAGAATCATAGAATGGCCTGTGTTGAAAAGGACCTTAAAGATCATCTAGTTTCAACCCTCCTGCCCTGGACAGGGTTGCCAGCCACTACAGCAGACTGCCCTAAGCTGCACCAAGCCTGGCCTTGAATACCTCCAGGGATGGGGCATCCACAGCTCCTCAGGACAACCCATTCCAGTGCCTCACCACCCTCTGAGTGAAAAACTTTCTCCTTATTTCCAACCTAAATCTCCCCTGTCTTAGTTTAAAACCATTTCCCCTTGTCCTATCACTATCAACACATGTAAACAGGAGTTCCCCCTCCTGTTTGTATGCTCCCTTCAAGTACTCAAAGGCCAAAATGAGGTCTTCCTAGAGTCTTCTCTTCTCCAAACTAAACAAGCCCAATTTCCTCAACCTTTCTTCACAGGAGAGGTGCTCCAGCCCTCTGATCATCTTAGTGGCACTCCTCTGGACCCGTTCCAAGAGCTCCACATTCTTCTTGTGCTGGAGGCCCCAGGCCTGCACACAGTATTCCAGGTGGGGTCTCACAAGAGTAGAGTAGAGGGGGACAATCACCTCCCTCTGGCCACCCTTTTTTAAATATATAATACATATATACATAAAGTGTTAAAAAAAAAAAAAAAAAAGTTTTTTGAATTTTCTGTGTTTTTATTACAAAAAATGATAAATGTCAAATTACTTGTCTTAAAATGTTTATTTTTATTTTTTTTTTTTTTCAGTAATTTAAAACACTTCCATCAAACTGATCATTTTAAGTGTAAATATTATTAATTCATAGTAGATGATTGGCTTCTCCCTCTGAATATAAAGTGCTATGTTGCATACCCACTATAAAAGCATACACATTGAAAATTAAAAAAAGATTAATATATTAAAAATATGTATCATAATTTCTCAGTTTTCAGCATGGAAATATGCCAAAGCTTGCACAATAACAAGCAACAGTGCTTACCATATGCTTGAACAAATACATGTGCCTGCGATTCCCTTTAAGAAATGCAGGAGACTTGTAGAAATAGCCTAAAATGAACACAAAAATTCTACAATATATATCATCATGAAATGTGATTAATATCTGTTCATTTATATATACATTAAATATGTTTATATGTACATTGTATAAGTCACAAATCCTGAGAGATTTTGAAGTATTCTCTCTGGTCACAGCAAACCTCACTCAGTACAGTATGAGAGATATGACTGTATGAAACTCTTAATGACTCAAATTTGCATCCCAAATAGAGACTGTCTGGAAAAGGCAGAAGGGAACTATAACAGCATATGTGATTGATGGGACACTATAAGTGCTGCAGACCTCTTTTTCCACAGACTGCTTATTCAAAGGAAAAACAAAACAAAACACGTTTTCTGAAATACAAAATTATTTACAGATTTGTTAAATAAATTTATTAGCACTAGGATGGGAGCAGATAGCAAACCAGAGGTAGATTCACAGTAATGCCTGATGACAACAGTTACACAAGAAGTGCCCTGGCTAAAACAAATGCTTTGAACCAGGCAGAAAAGGAACCAGAGCTGGGGCTTCCACCTCTCGTGGTTATATTGTTATCACTGATTACAGCATTTCTTTCCTGCTAAAACTCTTCTAGTCTGTGTGGGCTACTCCATGTGAGAGTAGAAAAAAATGCCAATGCATAAAGTTAAAACACCAAGAAAAAAAGTAGATTACATTTAATTCCTGTTTCAGTGAGGGTTTAAGCAAAAGAAAACAGTGTCAAAAGGACAAACTGGGACATGTGTAGGCAGAAACATTTTCTCAGGTTTGGCCAATACCTGGTGCAAAAGAAAAACCCACAATTTAAGCAAAAATAATTAATATATATATATAAATTAAGAAGCCTCAAAATAATAATACCATTCCTCTTCATTCATCCTTGTCAATGAATTTGAAACATCAAATAAACTTCAGTAAATAAACTTTTTAGATAAATTAATTTCAAAGTTTTCTTTCTGGTGATATTAACATAAAGTATTTCACAATATCTAAACCAAAATATTACACTGCAGAAAATTTTCATTCATTTATGGCAAAAACTATCATTTGTTCTTGCTTACTCAATTAATTTTTTTAAACAAAAGTTAAGCAGTAATACTCTATACGGCATTCTTCTCATAGCAAGTATTGGCTTAAACGTCCCAAGCAATGAAAAATATCAAACTCCATCTCCTACTTAAAATGGATGATGAAATCAGCAACTTTCCACTGGCAGTTTGGTATAATTTTGAAGAGCCAAATACAATCTATTCAAGTGAAAAAAAAAAAAAAAAAAAAAAAAGTGTTTAGTTTTTCTCCTTTAAAATTAATTGCAAGTGATATTTTTTAACATTAAGCAAAAATGTAGCTAAATCAAACACAGAGTGAATAACTACTGACAAGGTAGTTAGGCTGACAAGTGTAACAGCACACAAACATTGTCAGCTTTTTTTTACATTATTTTCTGCATCATTTAATACTTAAATTACAATAATTCAATTTCAAATTATTCAAGTTTCCATTGAGTTCAACAAAAAGGAGAACTTAAGAAACTGTGTACTACTATGGAACGTATTTTCCTTGATATTAATGTTATTTTTACAGCAGTGAGGCTGGGAGCCAAAATTGACCTTAAGAGAATGGAAATCTCAAGTATGTTATGCCAACAAACAAACAAACAAATAAAAAAACCACAGAGGTTATTTCTTAAAATAAATCTTTCTATCACAGTTTTACTCTCTCTTTGTCTTTATGTATATACTGCTGGTATTTCAAAATATATTTCACAGTATACATTTTATTATCTATTTAATAATAAAGTGCAAACTTCATTTAGAGCCACATAAGTACATTTCCCACCAAGGTACGAAAAAAGGTAGAAGAAAATTAGTTAAGATAAAACGTGCATGAATCCATTCATCTAGGCAGCACAGAATGTTAACACATCTACGGGAACCTGAACTTTTATTCTGAACCACTAGGGTATGATGGCCAGATGGCATCCATAAAAAGATATGGAAGGGTAACTACTTTAAAAGTGAGGCAGTTTGGCTACACATCATTAAACACTAACATTTTTGGAAAAGAAGAAGAAAAAAACATGAAACCAAAACTACAAATCTCTTCCCAAATACAAGCAATGGCATTTTATACTCAACTCTACTTTCCCTTCAAATGAAAATTCCCAACAAAGTCAGGTACTAAATTGCAGAAAAGTCTACATAAGTAATATTTTACCTTTTTTTTTTTTTTCTTTTTCATGTATTTCTACAGAATATCTGAAGATAAGTTCCTTTTTAATATACAAATGCTTGTACATACAAATGCTTGTTACCCATTCTAGGAAAACAAAATCTGGCCTTCAGTTTGCAGATTATGATCATGAAAAAATCATACAGGAGATTGCTTGCCGTTTTCAGAAGATCTGTGGGTTTTCCAAGCTGTAATACTGCAGTAATATTGTCTGGAATAGCAGAGTACACCTCCTGTACCCAGATTCATCTCCATACACAAACATCTGAATCTGCTACACAAAAGAAAGGGGTGGGCGGGGAAGAGAGAGCCAAGGAGGGAGGGAGGGAGGGCGGAGGAGGAGGAAGGAAGGGAGGGAGGGAGGGGAATGAAGGAAGGGAGGGAGGGAAGGAAGGAAGGGAGGGAGGAAGGAAGGAAGGAAGGAAGGAAGGAAGGAAGGAAGGAAGGAAGGAAGGAAGGAAGGAAGGAAGGAAGGAAGGAAAGGTATATGCTATTCTGTTGTTCGACTTGCTAACAGTAGGAGAGAGTGAAGTTCTTTGGAACACACCTGTAGCCACCAAATCCTGTATTTGATACTTGCATAGATTTCAAATGTGATGTGAGTTCATGGCTGAGAGAAAAGGTCTGGTTCTACTCCAATTTGTACTGGTATACTACTTACTGTCAGTATGACTCACCCTGTATACACATCCCAAAATACTGACATTTCTTCATCAGCATTCAATAAGAAAAGGCAAAATAACTGAGGATCTCAGTGATCCATAGCAGAAGGGAAGATTCTTATCATATTACCAGATATCAATACCAAATATGTTTTCTATTATGTACGTATCTGTATTTGGCAAAAGTTCAAATTTTGGTGAGATAAAAAATAATGAAATAGTAAGGTAAAGGCACATGTATAACCATATTAGTGAAAATGTACATTGCTAATTGTTTTTCACTGGTCTCATTGGATTTTTAAGACTACCAGACATCCACTAATTTCATTAAGAAAAAGGCAAAGTCTCAAGCTCAAATGACCTATTAACATGAAACATGAACAATGAAGATGATAGATGATGAAAGGATTTATTGGAACATAAGCATCATGAAGCAAGTATTGTCAGATCAGAATAATCAGACTCTCTTTATGATATACTACAATGATTCCATTGGCTTTATTAACAGTGGCTTTTTTTTTTTTTTTCCTATTTGCCCACATAAAGAGAAAACCAAGTCAGCTATTTTTTACACAAGAACAATAACATCATTTTCCACTTGACACGTTTTAAATAAATAAATAAATAAAAATTAAAAACAAGAAGTTGATAGTAAATGGATAGGATGATGTGCAAACGCATTTTCCAAGAAATCAATAATCAGTGTGTTTTTTAAATGTTAGATGAAATCTCTACCTGGTTAAAATGTCATTTATGTAATCTACTCTATCATCCGACCATATTGAAACATTTCATGAACTTTTGAGCTGAAAAACTATGTAAGCATTCATCAACAAATAGACATAGAAAAATGAATGTCATGTCCAACTAAGATCAATTCTGGATATAAATTTGTCATTATTAATAACAGAAAAGGGAAGAATTGATTTAACTTGCTCAACAGAAAGGTACCAGAATTGTCCACAACAACACATAAGGTGAGAGACTGCTTTAAAATGATGGATAAAAAATAGTCTGAACTGTTCAAAATGGAAATGGAAGTGAAAAGTGGATGAACCCTTTTAACAAAGCCAGCATAACAGTATCTACTCATAGAGCAGACATGATAAAGGAGGGCCTGGATTATGGCTATGTATTAAATGTACTTCAAGTCATTAGAGAGTAAGAGTCAGGTCAGAATATACACTTCCAGAACATTTGATATTACCCACGGTCTACATGATGCTCCTAAGTGAGAAAACCCAGAAACAGGGACAACAATTTTGGTTTCAGTGACCTTTTTCCTTTTTACCACATCTGACAGGCAAGGTATTTGCAATGGCAGATGTTAAAAA
Organism: Nettapus auritus; assembly: GCA_011076525.1. Taxonomy (NCBI): domain Eukaryota; kingdom Metazoa; phylum Chordata; class Aves; order Anseriformes; family Anatidae; genus Nettapus; species Nettapus auritus. The sequence goes on from CM021766.1 coordinate 72,096,951, forward strand.
ATAAAATAAAATAAAATATAATAATAACATGATAAAACAATAATAAAAGAAATGAAAATAAATATATACGTATCAAAGAAACATATTGCTTACACACAGACCAAAAGCAATGTGTCTCCAGCCTTACAATTATAGCTAGTATAATTTCACTTCCACCTCAGCTAAGATCGTCATTCATGATTTCATTTAATCTTGTCTAGGCTAATGCAGTAATTTATTTCATGGTTTCTTAAAATCCCCATTTTCCCCATTATTATTATTATTTTTTTTTTAATGCAGGCACCTGAAATATACACAGCTCGTATCCGTCCCCCAGATAATTTTTAGTCTTCTTCAACATCACATTCAACATAATTTTTGTTCTTGCAATTCTCAAGATAATAGCTTCCTAACTATCTTAAAAAGTACATTACTTGTTTTTTCAACCTTCCTATTTGCTCAGATCTCTTTATTTTTCAGTATGGTCATCCTGTTACATGTGATACCAGATGTTCCATCCTTTTGAAATAGCTTTTGCATGCTTCTGTACTTCATCACTTCTTAGGTTCATAAACATATGGAAAATGTTTTATCTGCTACTTGAAGAAGACAGAAAATTCCAAGTCTATTGTACAGCAAGAAAATATTTTCCTCCTTTCCCTGGAAGGACATCTGGGCTGGGTATACATATAGATTACTTGAGTCCACCTGTATTAGACTCCAGACTGCAAGAGTTAAAATAATCCAAGTTATATTATCTTAATTCAGTTCATATACATCAGGATATTGGAAAACATAGGCTCAGGGTAGTATTAAAGCTGAACAGTATATAACTGTTTAGAACATCAAGGCTCCATTATGAAGTTGGAGAACCTCAAATACACCAACAATAACAAAAATGAATAAACTTACAGATCTACAGTGCAAATAGGTGTGGATTATGGAAGTCATGATCTATGGTTGTGTATTACAATCAGGTCTATTGTTTAATATATATGTTGATTTATTCTGTCATGATGAATGTAACTGTAAACACATCATCTCATTTGAGATAATAGGTCATTTCAAAGTGGATATTATAAATGCATTATGTTGCACGACATGACTGATTATATAAACAGCAAAGTTAACTAAAACTGGTTACTACAAGATACTACAGTATAACAATAGTTCAAATCCTTATTCTCCATGTATAGTGTAAATTTATTTTTATAAACCAAAACCTTTATTATAAAGTTTTAAGATCCTAGTATAAAGGACCTTAAATCTCTATATGAGCGCATCCATTGAACCTTTGTAAATGTAGCATTCTTTTTGACATTGAAAAAAAAGAGTAATTTTTATGAATGCCTAGATGCAGCTCCAGTTCAGATATACACAAGTAACTGTTATTTTCATTTTCATTTAACTGCAGACAAAGTTTAAGAAACCTTTCTTTTACATAGTAGAAATATTTTCAACAAAATTTTGCTATTTTGCAATTCTTCTATTTTGGTATCAGCATAGCTTGTTTTGCTGGTATGTAATGACAATTGCGCCTCACCCTCCCAGGAACATGGAGACAGGGAAAGCAGTGTATAATGTGATTCTTAAGTTCATCATATACCAATGAAGATCACATAATACAGACTTGCATACACATACTTACATACACACTAGCATACACTTGCAATACAACAAGCAGTGCTAGATTCTTATCTATAGATAAAAATAAGTAGTGGAATGAAAATGTGAGGTGGATTAAAAAATCCTAACATTTGTCATGAGTTCACAAGCATTGCTCTTTGTTTACCTATATATTCTAACACTCTTGCTGCATGGTACAGCCATAGTAAAAATTAAATTTTCACTAAGTTCTTTTAAGTAAAATGTGTGACTTGAGAGAAAATGTAAAGGACGTGTGTTTTTGATTTGTTATTCTGCTTCTGCCTAGGAATGTGTGTCAACAGCTACATGAATCATTTTTAATTTCAAGGCCTTGAAATTCACCCTGAGGATTCCTGTCAGAAAGAAAGGATCTTCAGAGTTAAAAGAAGAAAATATTAAAAACACAACAACATTGTAGCTGTCATCTGGCAACAGCTGTTAGTTGTATTATTAATCCAAAATGAATCAGGAAAAAAAAAAAAAAATGGATTTTGACAATGCAGCCTAACGCAATGCTTCATGGATGCGGTGGAAAACCCACAAAGAACCCTGGGGAGGTTAGAGTACTCCAAAACTCTTGACAGCAAGTTTCTGTTAAAAAGAGGACAAAATTCCCGCAAAGTCAGGAATTGAAAGGAATTGCATTCAAAGGAAAGGCATCTGTGAGTCCTTCATCTCTTGCATGGTTAATTGATCAAGACAAATACAGTCAATACCCTATTCCATTCATTTACTGTTTATTTCAACAGAAGATACGTGATAATGGGTATCTTATGGTCAGTATTTATTATAATTTCTGTCCCTGGATGTTGCTCCTATGAGAAACAAGAAATTAATTGCCTCCCATACCTATAAAGAACAACACATCCTGAGATAAACATGCAGACAGTAAATATGTATCACTCGTCTCTTTAAACCTACACCTAAAAGTCACAGCCTAATAATTTATGTTTAAATTCACAATTATTTAAGATTTAATTTTTCTTAGGCCTTTCTCTGAAGACAAGCAACTCCTAAAATGTATGTTTCAAACTTTTTAAAAATTATCAGATATTGACTTTTTGTACAGTCACTTTGTTTCAGCAGTACAGGTTTAAAAAAATCTACTTGGAAGACTTTCATCATGGAAATAATATTTGAAAGAAAAAATAAATAAATTATGAAGAGCAGTAGACAGACAGAATTTTACAAGAATGGTGAACAACGATGTTATGTCATGAAAAAGCATTTTAAAAACAATGCTAAATCTAACTTATTACACACATACTTTTCATTATTACACACTTACATTGTACTTGCTCTTACTTTTCCGACTTACTATGATGTTAGTTGAACAAGGAGATGACATATCAAAATAAAAGAAACTCATCTACATGCCAATTAAGAAATGAATGCTTTATGTAATTTAAAGCTTAACTTTGTTAAACAAGATTATTACTAAGTATATTTTTGTAGCATACCACTCTTCAATAATTTAGAAAAATAATATTTTTCCCCATGATTTTTTACCTAATTTCATCTTCTGTGATAGTCTAGAGGTGATATTTTAATATTATAAATATATATATATAACTAATAAGTCACCATGGCAGTGATAAAATAATTTGCTGATACACCTTAATGTATGATATTACTTTTACTACTTCAGTATACCTTGAAACTGTTGCTTTGCCAGAGCATTCTGAAACTCTTGCAAAACATACTGCACTACACAAATTTGAGATGATAAGCAATATTTCTGGAGTCCTTTATGACATCTATTTCAGAATCAGAAGATGCAACTGCTGACATACATTGTCTACACCACTGAGAATCCCTTGGAGATGGTATTAAATCTGATCCAAATTCAATCTATTTAACAAAACAGAGGCTTAGACAAAAATCCAGAATAGACATTATACATGTGTATAATATTCAGTAAAAAAAAAAAAAAAAAAAAAAAATTTTTTATTTTTTTTTTTTTTTTTTTATTTTTTTTTTTTTTTTTTTTTTTTCCAAAATACAATGTAAGCTAGATATTTAGCATAAAGGCATCCGTTTGCAAAAAGCCTTCCTCTGTAGAGAACAGAACAATACTGCGTTGAAAATTAAATACAAAAGATCAGTGAAATAAACATACCATACTCTCTTTCAGTGATCCAGTTGCTTTTACAGAACATTATGGCTCAAGTGAAAAATCCATTTCACTACCATATTAACTTTTTGTCAGAACTGATTACAAATTGATTTGTACAATACCAGACTTGAGAAATGCATTTAAGGGCAAGGACCTGCATTATGTTACCAGTCCTTGCCATTTCATATTGAAAGCAAGAACCTGCAGAAAATCTCATCATAAAGAGATATCCTTCAAGAAGAAATGACTTTGCTAAGTCCCTCATTTTATTTTATTTTCATCTTCCATTCAAGTGAAGCCTAACTCACATCATGGTTATATATATATGGAACTGTTGCATTTTCTGCCCAAATACTTTTAGATGCAATCTATTGATCTAAAATGTATTTATTGAAATAACAGTTTGTAAGAGAACAAAACCTCATCTAATCTACCCTCTTCCCTTAGGACTGGACTGTTCTCCGGATGGCTATATCTGCTTCTGGGACTGCAGCAGTTTACTGAGTTCCAGGAAGGCTTAGAGCTTCCTTAATATTACAGATGTAGTTGACTTCTTCCTTGTAAATATCGTGAGCTTTATCTCACAGCACTATGTAACAAAATACCAAGAGTCTTATGGACCAGTTAAGGAAAAAGGAAGATGAAAAGCATTTTCGGAATATTTTAATACATAATCATAGCCACAAATATTAATCATAATATTGTGCTTTAATCCTGAAATGTGTACTAAGAGAAAAACAAGATAAAACTATATAGAAAGAAAACAAAAGGCTTCCTTGAGGACATAAATGGAATGTTTCTGAGGTAAAATGATGTACACCTCTGTAACGCAATCCCGTACAAGTTTCAATGGCAGAATCTCTACCTATTGTTTAAATTTTCTCATAAGTTACGTACTGGCTGAGTTGAAACCCTTTTTTTGCCTGAGGGATGTTCCCAAGTTACAAAATGTGAAGTAAAACAGACCTTTGTTGACAGCAGTAGTCGCAACAACATCATGGAAACTTCAGCGGCTGGCAGCTCCCTGGGGCCAGGCATGAGGGTGGCCTGTCCCTGGGCAGGGACCACAGGCAGGATCCATCCAAGCGCCCCACCAGGAGCAGGGCACTGGGGGCACCAGCATCTCCCCTGGATGGGCTGAGGCCAGGCCTCGCTGTGAGCCTGTGGGTGGGTCTAGCTGGGCAGGAGCCATGGCTGGGCAGGGCAGGGCTGTGGGGAGCTGGAGCCCAGCCCTGCTGCGGCCTTAATGGGGCAGGGGCTGGCAGCCCCAGGGCTGCTACGGGGTGTTAGTGTGCTCCAGACCATGACAAACAGAATTGCAAGTTTATATGGAAATTTGGAAAGAGCAAATGAAGATAAAAGCTTTGATTTGGTAACATAACTGTGCCTTTGTCATGTAAAATGTTCAGTCCCAGATACAGTGATGGACAAATGGTGATCAATCTTACTCTTAGGGGAAAAAACAAACAAACAAACAAATATACAGAAAAACTTGGATTATCATTTAGTGATTAAGTCAAAGAAAATTTTTGTAAGTAAAGATGTATAAAAAGAAAACAGTACTGAAGAGTATCCTGTTCTGGAAGCAAAGATACAGAGTCTCAGGAAATGTATTTACAGCCTATCCTAACTTTAAATTTACAAATATGATGGCAAATTATAGTGACAATTACAAAACATGAGGAAAAATTGCTGGTTATTATGTTCAGAATCTACCTGTAATCTTAAGCTTACTGGGCTGCTTCTGTTGCTGCTGATGGGCTTTGCAGAGATGGCAAGGGATGGAGCATGGCAGGGGCTGGAAACGTACTCTGGGACAAGACGATAAAATACGGGCACCACATAAGGGAAACCAGGAAATCCTATTGTCAGGCTTTATGTTCTACCTTAATATAGACACCAGCCTTGTGAACAATGCCAACTAGAATACTGGCAGGACAAATGCTAACATACAGCTGATAAAGGTCAAATTTCCTAGACAGATCACACTTTTGTTGATGGTCTGTGGATGTGGTTTCTCTTTCTCTTCCTACTCAGATAAGAATTGAATTACAGATGTCTCTCAAATGTCATATTTGTTGTTTTAATATTTTAAACTGGGGCAAAATTGCTCCATAAATATCTTCCGATTAGTATTTTTTTTTAAGTAGATGGACAATTGATATGCAGCTGATAAAGTTTCCGTTCACCTTTTTGAGGCAGTATCTCTACTGCAGTTCAATCATGTTTGCTGGAAAATATTTCTTGAAAAGCATTGTCTTTATACATAATCGTTGGAAAAGCATCATCTCTACACTAGATTTGCTGTTCTGTATAGTCTGTTACAAGACAAGACGTTATCAGCTACTTTTATTCAGATTGTAACTGAAAATCCATGCATTGCTCTGAAATACAAAGATTGATGGGAAAACAGATACATATTTATTGATCTAATGTAGATTATGCATAAATTATATTCTGAGACTAACTGTGGTTTAAAGTCACTCCCATTTTTAAAAAGAGTAGAATGGAAGACCGAATTATATATAAATTATATAATTATAAAAGCCATAGCATTATTAACACAATATTTAAAAAAAAAAGAGAGGGAGAGAAAAAGAAAGAGAGAGAGAGAGGAGACACAAAAGAAGTTCAGCCATTTAATAAATATGTAACCACTTTGTCTCCAACCACAGATATTTTAGCATTACCAAAATGGCAGCTTCTGTAATAGTACCTCAATATTTCTCCCTCTTGTTTTCATTGCCACTGCAGAATTTCATTGCAACCCTTTAACTTAATTTCTGAAATTATCATCCTCAATAATACCAATACCCACAACTACTTGTGGAAGGGAAAATTGAATTGGAAAAGGGAGTGTGGACCATGAGCAGAGAATAAGGCATCTCAACTTAATGCTTTGTTCTAAATCTTCATTTCAGTCCTCCAGCCAAAAAAATTAAGGAGAAGAAGAAGGAGGGGGAAGAGGACTGTGTCCCAGTAATTCTTTCTTGTAGAAATAGAGATACCACTAGGATGCCACTGTCTAGAAGAAGGACACCTATTAGCACAACTAATGGCAGTAAAGACATTGCTCAATTCCACAGCCTTAAAGAGTGATCTGTAAGGTATTGCTAGCATGTGGACTGGTCCTTGGGCACAGTCTTTAAAGAGAGAGTGTAGTGCATTAATCTTCTGAGTCAGTCTCCTGTCTCTCATCCCATTTGAGCTAAAAATTATACTAATGTATTTGTGGTTTTAGGGTGAAATCTTACTCATTCCTGTTCCTTCAAGTTGAACACAGTCTATCACACATGCAATTTCCACACTTTGTTTGGATGGGATATTAGCTTTCCTTGTTTAAAAACAAAGGAGTAATGGTGCTTATTATCTCTTCTGGAAAGTTTGAAAACATGGAAACACTTTTTCATACTTAATTGTATACTCATTTTCTGTCAAAAAGAAAAAGACATATAATAGATAGTTACAACAGAACTCTTTTCTCACACCAATATCATTACCTTTTGTAATAGATACAGTATAGTATTTTAGACCTCCGGCAAAAAAAAAAAAAAAAAAAAAGAAAAAAGAAAAAAAGGAAAAAAAGAAAGCAGCAGGCTATTATCCTCAGTATATCTAAAAAGATGTGAATGTCTAGAAATATGGAAAAGCAAGCTTAATAAACATAAATATCAGGGAACCTTTTACAATGGCCCATAGAATATAGAAGAAAACCTGGCAATGGTGAGCAGATAGCAATTTTACATCTATAAGAAAGACTGTGAAGGATAAAGCAACAGACTCCAGAATATATGATCGTATATTTCTCACTGCTTTCACGTCAGGACTTTAAACCTGGTCGAACAAATACAGCACTTAATCAGGCATTGTATTATTATGTTGAAAGTATAAAGATATATCTGTGTATTTACAAATGAAAGGCTATAAAAAAAAAAAAAAAAAGAGTCTCTACCAACAAAAGGAACACAGTTGCCACACTGACAATTAGGAGTTACAGAGTTATGGAAGCATGTGTTGATTCCTCATATTTTTCCTTTTCTTTTTGTCTGGGGGTTTTGGGGAGAGGGAAGTATAACTGGTGGATGAGAACAAATGCACATACTAGTTGTTTGGAACAGTGAATGACAAAAGTCACAAGCACAGAAACAACAGCAGAACAACCAAGGATGAGTTTCTTCCTGATTTCTGAAATAAATCTCCAATACTCAGTCAGTCTCCTAGGAGAGGGAAAACAAGGTTACAACATCCGGTAATATTTTTGCCCTTGCTTTTAGGGCTCTTTTCCTTTCTTTTTAACTATATGATTGATGTTGGAAGAGATAGTGGTGGTAAATAGTGGTAACCCATAAAGAAAGTGCAGAGGCAGAACATTGGTACTACTGTTATGAGGTGAAGAGTGATCAATTTCCCTCTGATCCTCAAACCCTTGCTCCAGCAGGCAGACCACAAAATCTCCTTGGGGCATATCTCTTCTTAGTACACTTTACTTAAAATCCAAATCCAAACGACATTTCAATATTTATATTACTCTCTGCTGTGAGCTGGCAAATGACACTCTCAAAAGAGTGTTCATGACAATATTTTTAGACGGAGCATTTATTTCTTGTCCCTTTGGGAATGAAGACGTGTATTGTACAGTACCTGACAGAATTAGAAGAAAGAAGTAAGACTCCTATTTTGATCCTGAAATTCCTGTTATTTTCTTGACAACAAATGGTAGGCTTTGGGAAGGATATATGCTAGAGATATAATTTCTATTACAACATTTCAGAAATTCCTTGGAGGAAAATAAACACATGAACACTTGAGCATGAAATACAGTTCTTACAACTTCAAGATAAAAGTACAGTATACATGCACAAAAATAAATTCATTTTAAAGTTAATTACACACATTTAGCAAGATAAATAGCTAATAAAAGGAACTCAAATTTCAAAGCGATTCTCCACTGTGACCTCATCTTTATACTAAATAAGAATCAATGACATTTAATTAAGTTGGAGTCTAACAGCTATAAAAAAATGGCTTGCAATGCAAGTTCAAGTGAGATTTTGAAGTTTCTCTATAGATAATCTACTCACCTAACAAACAGAATGTATACTAGCAAAATTTTATGAGTAATTGCACTTACTGTTTTTTTTATAAAATTTAGTTACTGAGCAACAACACTTCAAGAGCCCATGTGTGAAAACTGTGATAGAAGAGGTTAAGTTTACTTTCAGATCCCTGTAGGAACCGGGGCATTAACTGCTATCTTAGGAGTTTGTGGAGTTAGGGAAACATCATGAAATACTCCTTTACAGCATAGGCATTCAGTTTATGTAAGATACTAATGGCCATAAGGCCATTAAAATAATACTTGAGATTCTCAGCATGAAGCAAAAAGATTGCTAAACACAGGACTCTCCAGTTTCAGTTAACACTCTAATAGGTACCAACTTGCATATCAGCAGGGCATCATTAACCCCAATAAATATGTTTATTTTAAACAGATGTCACCAAGACAGATATTTCAAGTAAAAGGAGTAGGATTTTTTTTTTTTTCAGAGAAAAAATAATTAAGAGGGAATTGAACAATTCAAACATTTGAAAAACAGGTCACAGAAATACTCGCAGATTCAGAAGTGACGCTTTTAAAAAATAAGTGTTTTAAAACCCACAAATTCAACATGAAATTTCATAGTGAAACACTCTATTATTCAAGATTTTCCAGTAATTTCCAATATTCTACGTCCCATTTTTTTCACACCAAATTAAATTAACTGCTATTCTGGAATTACGACAAGACAACTTAAATCAAAAAGCATTTTTTTTCACTGTTCCACTGTCTACTTACCTCATAAGGTATTAATTCCTTTCCCATATAAGCATTCTAACAGAATAAAGAATCAAAAACATTTTCATATTCCGTATAAAAATTAAAAACAATTTAAGTTCATAGATGTTAAATCCCTGTCAAAGCCTAGGGCTTTGGGAGTGAAAATATACTCCCGTCTGCTTTCTTTATAACAGACACAAATAGATACAGATATAACAATATTACTTTCTTTTATGATATAGACCTGGTACTGAAAACACCCATTTTTGTTCTTCACTGACTAAATAAAAGCTGTACACTACAAGTTCCATACCATTATCAAAATAAAAAATATAGGCCATTTCCTCAGACTGACAAAACAGAAGTAGAAATGTAGGCCTGGGTTGTATTTCTAAATAAAACAAAGGCAGAGAGGGCTTAAGCACTGTACCACTGATTTACTCTCCCTCTTAATTGTTAACATGTACCCCAGAATGCTTTTAACCTGTGTCAGCTAGCAGTCTCCCAGGCTGTATCCACACATAGCCAGGTAAGGTGTGTGCCAGTGGTCACTCCCAGTCCATGGCATGATCAGGACTGCATCAGATCTGCCTCCAAGCAGTTTCTACAGTCCTTCAAAACTACTTAGTCAGGCTTTGCACTCTTACGCCTTCCTAATGTGTTCAAAAATGTGTAGAATCATTTAGAAAGACATGTAGGTGTCATCTAGTCCAGCCTCCTGTTCAAAGGAGGTGTGGTCTCAAAGCCAGCTCACGTGGTAAAGATACATTTCTCTTCTACTGAAGCAAGTGCATGCCTCCAAAATCCACAAAGATTAACATACACGAGCAACGACATTTAAATGTAAAAATATTACAATGAAAACAATTATACTACACTTACTTCACTTCAGCACAATTTAAAATTCATTTTCTTCCTTATGGTAAGTGTAGGGACCATGACAGATACATGAGTATAAAGAATTTCATTCTTTCCCCTCAGTATTAAAAGTTTGATATGGAAAGGGAAAATAGTTTAAAAGCTCAAATAAAAAAAAAAACAAAAACAAAAACAAAACAAAAAAAAAACAACAAACCTTTGTAAAGTTTTATTTCCTCAATATTAAGGACTATAAATACATACTAAAAAAAGTGCTATCTTATTAATAATTAAGATAACGGTCTTCATAAAATCCAAACATATTAACTACCAGTCCTAAAAGAGGTTTCTTCTCTCTTTAAAGAAACCGATTTTGATTCCTTCTACATAAGTTACACTTCTTGGAAAAGAGGAGAGGGTGATGCACAGAGTTTAAGCATAAATATTTTAGCTCATTCTACTTCTTGAATCAGAGAATACGATTTCAGCAAAATGGCAAAACAGCAGTTTTACAAATAAGATAATTATATTAATTTATTATGTTGAAGCACACATCCTTCTAAGCCTATCCTTCAGGCAAAACAAAGCATTTAAAATCATGTATTAGGCACACTTGAGTCACTTCCTAAACAGAGGTTTGAAAATATGAAAAAGTGCTATTCGACTTTGGCTGAATGGATCGCATCATGGCATGATGCAGAATTAATCTAGTACACATTTGGCTCCTTTTAGTTCTCAGTAAAACAGCAATTCTGAAATTTCATAGTGTTAAAGCCAAAAGAAAGACATAACAGGAATTAAAAAAAAAAAAAAAAAAAAAAAAAGTCCACTCATCCACCTATTTTGTATATTGGATTCCACCTACCAGACTCAGTTAACTGCAACATATTAACCAAACCATACTGATAGGAATATAAAATACCCACCTGTTTTAGGGTCAACAGAGAAATATGGCTGTCCCTGTAGAATACTGTATACTACTCTGGCACTGTTTCCATATGTAGGGTCATCTGCATCTGTGGCTGTCACCTGTAGAACAGACGTACCTATATATATAGGAAAATAGAAGTTAATTGATAATATATACAATTTTATGGCAACTTTTATTTAGGCAATTCCATTTTTATAGAATATTCTTAGATGCATTTCTGAAACTTCTGTAGTCCTCATGTTCTAAAATTGAGAGATCAATGATGTCCTCTCAGTATTATTATCTTATCATATTTTAAGGGAAAGCATCTATACTCATCTGAAAAAAAAAATCTTTCTTTCTCTCTCTATACATAAAACTAACTTAATTACACATATATAAACATATATAGTAACTATACAGCATACATATTTGTGCATGTTCCCACATACAGACCCCAAATATGGATATTGCCTAGACTTCTGAACAACCCATATTTATAGATTTCAGGATTATCATTCCCACTAGAAATTACTGTTGAAGTTCATATTTAAAATAATTTCCAAAATGCCCGCAAATCAATTAAAGATACAAAAGGAATCAAAAAATCAGAAGGTATCAAAGACTGGGAACTCAAATAACTACATGAGAGTTGATGGATTTCTAATGATGAATCCAGTATTAAAAACAAACAAACAAACAAACAAACAAAAAACGATAAGGAGTTCAAAAAACAGGTACTTGTATGCAGCTAACAAATACTACAAATACTATTAGAAAAATAAAATCACAAAATCACAATTTCTAACAGATCACTAAGTGGGATAACTTATCAACTTATCAGTTACATGTTGTAGAACATAAAATGCAGAAGTATTGCAGACATAGAATGAAGATAAGTGATTTTAAATTTGCTACACTTTTCAAGACATTTGATGATGAATCTTTCTGGCCCAACATTCTTTACTCAGAGAGTGATGAGACAGTGGAACAGGTTGCCCAGAGAAGCTGTGTATGCCCCACCCCTGGAAGTGTTCAAGACCAGGTTGGACGGGGCTTTGAGCAACCTGATCTAGTGGGAGGTGTCCCATGGTGGGAGTAGACTGGGTGGTGGTGGTGGAATGAGATTGTTTTTGAGGTTCCTTCGAACCCAAACCACTCTATGATTCTATGATTCTAACATTTCACGTAAGAAAACAGTAAATGAAAGGTTGGAAAGTTAATAAAGGTTCAGTATTCATCCCATGCGTTTATCCTTCTACAGATACTGCTTTCAACAGACTCCTTTGGCTCAATGTTAAAACAGAAGAAAATAACAGCACAGGTTGATCCCCTGTTATTCTGAAAGTGGCTTCCCAGCTAAATTAGCCACTGAGGGGTGTTCAATTTTGCATTTCAGTTCTGAGTAGAAGTATGCTTTGAACTGTTTGATCTTCACCACTCATAGTACTTTGATTTGCCTCATGAAACAGTTTTGGAGCATCACAACCAGATTACTTTGGATGAAACTAAACCAGATGTGCTCTAGCAGACCATCTGATTTACTCTGACTGCAGAGGCATTTGGTTTCAGAGACCAGACCAGAGCTAGTCTTTCCAACACCAGTGTCCCAAAAGACTTCCCAGAAGACTTTCCAAACTCTTACAGTAGAGATATTGGATTCAAGTTAAACAGTTCCAGCTGTTTAACTGTATAGGTCAGTTTCCATTGCCCAGAACTATCTGTTTATATAATGTAAAATATTTCTTTATGTTAATTCCCAGAGCACACTGGGAAAGTAAATACTTAAAATCATTAGGTCTCACTTTGAGTATAGCAAAGCAACCACATAAATCTTTGCAGATACAGATTTTTCACTCTTTCAGAAAGTATTCATTCATTTGTGCCATACTAACTTGAACACAGAAAGATCCTTTTAGTATCTCTGCTGTAGATCTAGTAAAAGGTACAGCAAACATGTCTGCATACTTAAATATATTGTCTTGTGGGCTCTGAAATAGCCTAAATGCACAGCCTCATAGTTATATATATATCATACAGCAATCATACAGCAATCTAAGGATATCTTGATGAATTGGAAAACTTGAATAATGTAATTCAAAAAAATAAAATCAAGCTGATGTTAGTGTGCCATTTAGAGCTATTCAGGAGTTAATGCTAAAACTGACTAAATCATCAAGTGAAATAAATACAAATTAAAATCAGGGTAATTTTATTACAATGTTCTTGGAATATATTCAGCCATATTGATTTGCTATCTTAACTTAGTACAGGAATTTGTGCAAGCAACAACAGGTCACTTCAGATAACAGAAAATCAGTTCTTTTCCCCCTATTCTACAGCTTATTTAAATACTGTGAGGATGTATTTCTGCAGCTCAGTTGTATTAAGTGGTGAATTTCTGTCCACACTAATTTGTTGCTTTAGTGTTATTTATGGATGATTATTTTATGTTGGAATCTTGTGGAATCTTTAAAAATTAACAGGTTACTGATTGATTTTATTATTTTTAATCAAAAACACCAAAAAATACCTATCTGATAGGTACAGATATATCAGTTTTTGTTACTAGAGCACCTGACAACTTTTATACCTTTTTACAGAGAGATTTTCCTGCTTCCAGAAACAATAGTCACTGCAGCTGCCTACTCGTCCTACAGGTTGTGTTCTCATTTGTTCTTTTTCCAAGAATTCTAGAAATTCAAGGTAGGCTTTGGAATGTTTGAACAGGTTCTATTTCACAGAAAGAAAATACATGAAATAGTAAGATTTCATAGTACTATCATTCTTCAGAGACTTTATTCTCTCCGTATTTTAAAAAAACCCGGGGGGGGGGGGATTGAATCTGAGTGCTTGCTCATTGGTGTAGGGCAAAGAAACGTGGCTAAAGAAAGGAGATATCTCATATAAGCAGCTGACAGGTCATTTTAGCACAAATGGAATGCCATTATACCTTAAAATCCTCCACAGTGAGTTTTTAATACATTTGGTACGTCTCTCTTAAGAAACACCTTATAACAGTAATTTGGTACTGAATAGTGGAAAAGTGTTCTCTTTTCTTCTGAAAGAACACATTAGATGCACCACCTCTCAAGCCCTCACGTTCAGTGCAATGGAGCAAATGAGATACTTAACATTTTCACTGTATTCTGCAAGCAGTTCACTGTATTATCAGAGAATTACAGAATCATAGAATGGCTTGGATTGGAAGGGACCTCAAATTCATCTAAATCTAACCTCTCTGCCATAGGCATGGATGCCACCCACTAGACCAGGTTGGCCAAGGCCCCATCCAGCCTGGCCCTGAACACCTCCAGAGATGAAGCACCCACAACTTCTCCTGTTCCTGTTCCTCACTACCTTTACAGTGAAGAATTTCCTCTTAACATCTAGTCTAAATCTATCCGCTTTTATTTTAAGACCATTCCCCCTTCTCCTGTCTAGCTGAGTAAAGAGTCCTTCTCCATTTTTTTTTTTTTTTTTAAGTCCCCTTTAGGTACTGAAAGGCCGCAATGAGGTCTCCCCAGAGCCTTCTCTTCTCCAGGCTGAACAACCCCAACTCTCTCTGCCTTTCTTCACAGTAGAGGTGCTCCAGCCCCCTGATCATTTTTGTAGCCTTCCTCTGGACCCACTCTGACAGGTCCACATCTTTCTTGTGCTGGGGGTTTCAAACCTTTACACAGTACTCCATTATACAAATATGCTCAGCATCTTCTAGGATATACCCATACTGGACTTTTGCCTAACTGTTGTCTGATTTGTTAAGCACAGAGAAAACCCATCTTGTGGAAACTGGGGGTTAGAATGCCTTGCTGTGAAAAAAAAAAAAAAAAAAAAAAAAAAAAAAAGTATAAAGTGTACCTTTTCTTTTCAAATACTCCTTCAAGGTTAGCATCACTCTGTTCATCAAAGTGACATAAAAATCCTGATTCCAAATGTATTTGCCTTATTCAGATAGAGTACCGATTTTTGCTGTTGAGCTTTATGTAATGAAGATTTTAGATGGAAAAGTATACAGTGCTGCTGCTATGCTGTTTTTAATGTTAAACATTCAGAAGAAAATAATGTAATATATATATTAAAAAAAAAAAAAAAAAAAGTCTAACTTCCCTGGAGACCTCAGAATAGATCCGAACATTGTACCCAGAGGCATACCTTCCACACTTTCTTCACTAACCTACTGTGAAAGTGCCTGTCAAGGAAAACTTAAAATTTTGCTATGAAAGCATTTTGACACTCCACTTAGGCAATATAAAAGACTTTTTTCCCCAAAGTGGAGGCTCTGCTTATTCAGAATACCACTACCATTCCACATGATTTCCCTCTACAGTTTAGAGATTACATATTGGGAATTCTGTTTTCTTAGCTAGTACTTTATTCTGTAAAATATGTCTGTATGCTCTGAAAACCACTCTGTAAGTTTTACCATTTGTCTGTTACAAGAATAAGGATCATTCCATCTGGGAAATCAAACTGTAGTTTTATTTCTAAATCTCTTCTTTTGTTTTTATTTTTTTAATATGTTTACAATAAAAATGTTTAAAGTTATATATCAAAGAAAAGCTGAAGGGAAATACTTCAATCTGTCTCTCAGAAGACAAATTTTTAATGTTTAATGAGGCAGTTCAATAAAACATGTCTGTTGAGAATGCAAATCTGTATGCATGACTTTCTGCAGTTTGCTCTACTGTTAAAATCTCAAATGGATCAATATTGAAAAAATAAAAGAAGTGAAAATAAGGTGAAGTTTAATGAACACAGGGATTTCCTGCCTAACTAAACTAATTCCTAAACTAGTCTTAAAACAGAAACAAGTAAACATAACATGTTTTATCTTAATTCTACATTAGAAAATAGAGATTTCACCAGAAAATGAACACTTGGAGTCCAGTGACTGACTCAAAACCTCACTGTAAAAAATATTTTGTCAGCTACCTTTCTCAGAAGAAAATATCAAAAAACACAGAAAGATAAATAAGCACTTCTCATACAAATCATATTTATGAACACCATGAATAATGTCCTCCAGATTATCTGAAATTACAGATTTATTGCGTTACCCATAATTGCGTTACTTGCAATTATGGGAAGAAGTTCAGAAAAGTCCAGTGGTTCTATTAATTTTCTAAGTAGGATGCATTGGAAATACACTTCTAATGTATGACTAACACTACAAAAGTTAATATGAAGTATTTCGTTCATTTTTAAGCTATACAGAAATGAGCAGATATGACAGGCTTTTACAAGATTGAAATCTTTCTATTTCTTTTTACATTTAGGTACTCATTACTCTTTCATAAACCTTAACAGAGCACAGTCATAGCTCTCAGATTTTTACATGGCAGAAGAAATCATTACAGATATAAACATTGGATCTTCAGCCAGCCTTTAAGAAAGAGGTTCAATGAAGGCAAAGAATAGGTAGCTTTTTTTTCAGCTCTTTCAGCATAGGACATAGGGCTTAATTATGTTCAGTCTGTGCAACTGTGAACACTGTGATCTAATATTCGGAAACAGTTTAACAAAACTTGACTGTATTTTCTTGTCAGTGACTTAAAAAATAAAAACCTTGAAGGTCCTACAGTTATTAGAAGTAGACCAAGAAAATAATAGAGAAATGTACAACTTGTGGGAAAAATACCAGCTAACTTCTTGAGGATAGACATGAACCTGATGCTAAAACTAAGCAGTATAACAGGTAAAAAATACTACCTGCCACTTGGGAAAAATGCTGTTACACAGAACGTAAAATTGAAAGTTCTTTAAAAGACCATGTAAAAAAGTGGAAGGATTTTTTTTTTTTTTTTTTAAAGCAATGACTATTCCCAAGGAATTCATAAAATAACAAGAAGTTGAGTTATGTATAGACTCCAGAGCTGAATCACACCCATGCTAATCACAGAACAACTAAAAATGGCATAGGAATCTGTTATTTTACATAAATATTTCACAGAAATAATATATCCTATGGAAGCCCTAATAGAATTAGTCTTTTTGAGACTGCAGGCAAAAACGTGCTTTCAGTATGCAACAAACACAAAAAATCAGTAAATAGAAAAGAATGATTAAAAATTTGAAATGAAAATATAATGTATGCCTGCAGCAGAATGCCTGTACGGCAGGATATGAAAGCTCAGTGTTTTTCATGCCACAAGAAAGCTTTCTGGAATGGATAGTTTAATGATTTACCTCAGGTATAACTAGTAAATATTTCATTTATAAAACACACATTACTACACGTTAGTGCTGTACCTTATCATTAAAACTTCCTTGGTTTATTTTAATCCACTATGATTTATCACCCAAAATGCCATCCCAGACTAACTATTACAATTTTTCTTTGGAAAAGGGTAATACCAAGATTCAGACTACTACAGAAATATGACTAATACCTACATAAGAATGCAATCTCTTGAGAAGACGGGGAGAGAGAGAGAGAGGGAGAGAGAGAGAGAACTTCTATATACAGAATGAACAAGTAGAAAAAAATATATATTTGCTGCTCTTGACTTTGAGGATAGCATTGATTTCCTTTCCACTGTCTCTCCTCCTATCCAGGAAATAGGAAGGAAATAATTAATTAAAACGGTTTTCTTAACAGACAAGGACAAAGGAAACTTAAGAAAGGGGAAGACTATGTTATGCTTTTATTGGAGACAGTTGATAAAGGAAATGAATTCTACATTATCACACTCTGTGGTATGACAAGACACAAATGCAGTAAGAGCTAATTAGATATTACTGAAATGAACTGCAACTCTAACAGCAAAGTTTTGTGCCACAGCAAATTATCAAAGACAACAGAAGGGTCTTCCTATGTGTCCCCAGTATTCTTACTAGCAACTCTATCCCCTCACTGTAGCACTTCCTGTGAAGGTAATAGTGTGGAAATAACTCTAGCATTATGACATAATCCACACAAATACTGCCCTTCTGTCCTTTCATAGATTTCTCATGGAAATTGTATTTGCAATACTATATTTAGATTGTTAAAATAGGGAATTCTACATTAAAAGCATGTCCTGCAATGTGCACCAGCATCACCATGTAGATGCAAACGGAGACCTACATGTTTATTGCTCTGAGAAGCAAAAGACAAGATCAAGGAAGTCAGAATTAGAGAGGAAGCTATGGTTTCAGAGCACATTGACCAAGTAGCTAACACAAGTAATTTAAAAGAATGAAAATATATTTGGTCAATAACCTGAAAATATTTATTAGCTAGATACTGACCAAACAAGATTGTTAATAAATATCATTCTTCTGGTAAAGACTCAGAAGAGGTTAGTAAAAATATTAATGAGGGACGAGGGGAAAATAAGAATTACAAGCAAAGACAAGGTGGCAATTCCCAGTTTGGAGCAGAAAAAAAAAGATAACTTCTATAAACTGAATGAACAAATGAAATACATTAGCTGCTCTTGACTTTGAGGATAACATTGATTTCCCTTCCACTTTCTTTCCTCCTATTCAGGAAATAAAAGTCTTCCACAGTGAAGGAAATAATTAATTAAAATGGTCTTATTTACAGACAAAGGAAACTTAAGAAAGGGGAAAACAGAAGGAAGCACATTGCTGAAAGAAGAAAATTCATAAGAGGGAAGTTGAAAACTACTATGGGAACTTGGGAGCTACTATGAAAGAAGAAGAGGGAAGGAAATAAAAGGAGACCAAATAAAGCTGTTTCTCCTTTCATGCATTCTTCTTGTAAGAGAGACTGTAGGAAGACAAAGCTTAGAATTATTCCTGGCTGGAAAGAGACATCTGAAACAGCACACACTGTGGGAGAACTCGGGAAGAGAGGAGACGACTGGAAAGGGAGAAAGGTGCTACAAGTAACTATGAAGAATGAAGTATTAGACTAAGAAAATTATGATGCAGAGAGAGAGGTTTTTTGGAACGTCATATATAGAGAACATTTTATGAAGAAAATCAAAGAATTGCTCCCACATTTCGGGAAAGTGGCAGTGACAGAAAGAATAAAGAAACAGCAATGCAATCAGGAAGAAAGAGAAGGGAATTTTTTAACACACTTTTAGTATATGATATTTAGTGAGCTTGAGTCCATTCAATACATTCTGATTTTACATGCTATATAGAGAAGAATATTTATTCTCTAATTTATTTTATCTCTGTCCAAAATTAATGCCACTTCGGTCAACAAAGAATCCACTAGTCTAAAACCCAGTCTGTTTCCAAACTGTCACAACTCTGAACTCCATGGTTCAGGAATAAGATTTAATATATTTTGGTCTTTCCAGGACTGGAATGTTTATTTACACATTTGCAAATATTTCATATCATAGAACATTCCGAGTTGGAAGGGACCCATAAGGATCATCAAGTCCAACTCCTGGCACCACACAGGTCTACCCAAAAGTTTAGACCATGCGACTAAGTGCACAGTCCAATCACTTCTTAAATTCAGACAAGCTTGGTGCAGTGACTATTTCACTGGGGAGACTGTTCCAGCATGCAACCACCCTCTAGGTGAAGAACCTCTTCCTGATGTCCAGCCTAAATTTCCCCTGCCTCAGCCTAACACCGTTCCCGCAGGTCCTATCACTGGTGATTATGGAGAATAGGTCACATGCCTCTCCACTCCCCCTCGTGAGGAAGTTGTAGACTGCGATAAGGTCCCCCCTCAGCCTCCTCTTCTCCAGGCTGAACAGGCCCAGTGACCTCAGCAGCTCCTCATATGTCTTCCCCTCTAGGCCCTCCACCACCTTCATTGCCCTCCTCTGGACACTCTTGAACAGTTTCATGTCCTTTTTGTACTGTGGTGTGCCCAGAACTGCACACAGTACTCAAGGTGATGCCGCACCAGTTCATGCCACAGTTCACTTGTATATGCAAGAAAAGAACTGTAGATGAGGAATTTACTAGTTTTACTATGCATACCTGTAATGTTGGTTGTGATTTTGACCTGTTTAGTTTCTCCACACTAATTAGCGCTGTGTATACTGTGAAACTGGGCTGCTTTCATACACAGATTAAAATCCTCTCATTACATAGCCACATATGTCTGAGCTCAGCATAATTATGTCAGGTGGTACCAGAGAAGATAAATCAAATGCAAATTCCCAATTTAAATTAATTTCACTTATATGCACTAGGAAAGTTACACAAGGTACCCTCTCAACCAAAATAACATTAACAAAATATTGCATATAGAACAAAACAATTCTGTTATTTTCAGACCTACTCCTATGAGCCTTCATTACCATTCAGAGAGATCAAATGATTGCGAAGTATTAAGATTCAGCTGACAATAGACATTCATTTTCAAATGTATGACCAGTATTGTTGTAAGAGTTGAGAA
Source organism: Nettapus auritus (assembly GCA_011076525.1). Taxonomy (NCBI): domain Eukaryota; kingdom Metazoa; phylum Chordata; class Aves; order Anseriformes; family Anatidae; genus Nettapus; species Nettapus auritus. The sequence goes on from CM021766.1 coordinate 72,117,601, forward strand.
ACTATGTGTATTTTGATATTTTTCTCTTTTGACTTTATAATTCTACTCTGCAGAAGTTTATAGCCTGTTACATGCTTATTCAATAAACAGCAAGGAGAGAAGAACAAATAATCTATTATATATACATATATACATATTCAGTTGTGACATTTAGACACATTTTAGACTTAGATCTAGTTTCTTAGAAGGAGTGTATAGACATTTGGGGGGAGAGTGTGTGTTCATGAGGTAACTAGCAGTACTGTCTATTCGTTAATAAATACAGTAGACTCTTTTTCAGTAGACTGCATTTTTTTTTCACAAAGACTAGGCATAACATTTAAGCTTTCTTTAGAAGTATCTAGCACAAAAGTCATATTTGCATATGTCTATCCTAAATTAGTTACATATGTTTGATATTGATAGCAAAGTTATAACTAATTTCAACAGCAAAGAAGCAAGAAATAAAGAAAACTGATAGTATAATGCAGCACCTCAAAGAATATCTGAACTACATTTCTAACGGGGAAAAAACAAAGATCAGTACTTATTTTGCATTTCAGTTCACTTTATAGAAACTTAGATGTAAAGAAACATATGAGATCATCATCTAGAATAACACAGAAAACTCCTGTTCCTTTGTATTTGGTTAATTTTGTGGATTGCATAGACTTCTTATGTAGACATAAGAGATTGAAATAAAGAGTGTAGTTGAATGAGGATATATAAATATATATTGATTCTAGAATGAAAATTACAGTTTGTCTAGGAGTGCTGTGGAACATCTCTTAAACCACCCAAGAATAAGAGTGACTCTCCTCTACAGTAAGCATGTATGTGTGTATTGTTTTCTTCATACGAAAGTTCCCTAGTAACATACAAGGTTGCATTTGATGTCTTCTTATAATCTCTTCTCAAATGTAATATTCTTTTACATTCAGTCAATAATACAACAAAGTGGCATAACTTTGTAAAATATCATGTGGAATTTTCTCTTGTTAAAAGATAGCTGAATAGAACAATTTGTTTCCTTACCCATTTCAGACATCTCTGGCACAGTAACAATGTACGGTCCATCTGTAAATTTTGGTGCATTGTCGTTGATATCCTGTACTTTGATAATAAATTCAGATTCAGGCTCAAGTGGCTTGTTTGTCCGTCTATCAATAGCTTGGGCATGAAGCACATAGTGTGTCTTCTGCTCTCGATCTAGGCTTTTGGTTGAATGGATGTCTCCCGTTGTGTCATCAATAATAAATATAGTTCCCGCCCCTTCTCCAGTAAGAATGTATTTGACTGATCCATCACCTTTGTCGGAATTGGAGTGCAGCTGTAGAATATATACACATAAAATCACATAAAATGACTTATTACATTTCATAAAAAGTTATTGCACAAAAGATACAAAATTATAATATTACTGTTAACGTTATTCTGCCTAGTTTGTAACCTTCTCAACTCTTGCTGTAATTTCTCATGCACTATTAATGTCAAGACAATCATTTTGCTGAGGGTCATTTCTGCCCCAGTATAACTCATTTTTTATTTGAAATTGCTGGGCTTCTATATCCATTCTAGAAAACTTCCCTGAATCAAAATTATTTTGGCAAATGGAATGGGTTTTATTTATTTTGGTTTGGTTTTAGTTGTTCAAGTTGTTATCTTACAGCTCTCATTGCTAGAAACTTGGCCTTGAGCACTAAGCCTAAAGCAGTCACTCTGAGGATTAAGTTTGCTCCAATGATTGTAACTCGGTCCAATCACCTATGTTATCTTCTATGGCTCCAAGGACAGCATCACTTACTACAAACAGAAACTGTGTAATGTGGCACAGACAGGTGTCTGTCCAGGATTCCTTTACCCCTCTGCAAAACACAGACAATTCTTCTCTCTCCCTCTCTCTCTTTTTTTTTTTTTTTTTTTTTTTTTAAATTACAAAGTCTCCTAATTTGCTGTACTGGGTCTGGCTGGGATGTTAACTTTCCCTGCAGCAGCCCATACAGTGCCATGCTCTGCACTTGTAGCTAGAACAGCAGTGTTATCACACTAGTGTTGTGTCTGCTGCTGAGAAGTGCTGGCACAGTATCAGGACTTTCTCTAACCCTCCTGGGGGGTGGGCAAAAAGTGAGAAAGAAACATCACCAGGGCAGCTGACCTAAACTAACCAAAGAAATATTCCATACCATATGATGTCACACTCAGCAATAAAAGGTGGAAGAAGGAGGAAGAGGGGAGGGGTGGGCTTTCGTTGCAAAAACATCTGTCCTCCTCACGAACACCGGCTACGTGCCTTGAGGCCCTGCTTCAAGGACGTGGTCAGGCATCGCTCATTTGTGGGAAGTAGAGAATAATTTCTTTCCTCTGCACTTCCACATAGCCTTTGCTTTGTTTTGTTGTTCCCTTTCCCCCTCCCTTTTCCCCTTTCCCTTTTTTCCCCTTTTCCCTTTAGTTGAATTGTTAATTAATAATATTTCCTTAATATATATATATATTTCCCTTTAATTAAATTATCCTTATCTCAACCCGTGAGTTGTTCTTTCCTTTACTTCTTCCCCTCCTCATCTGAGGAGGGGGAGTGAGAGAGCGGTTGTGGTGTTCAGCTGCCTAGCACGGTAAAACCACCACATTTGCTTACAATTAAATTATTTATAATGAAATAATGAACTTTGATATTTCTGTCTGCCATTTTCATTGTTCCTAATACATATTTTGTACTACAAAATATATGTAATATATATTATACCACTTTGTGAGTAGAACAAAGCTTAAAATTTCTTGGGAAAAAATAAAATAATAATAAAAATAAATTAATAAAAATAAAAAATAATAAAAAAAAACAACAGGAAAAGTCCCTATGTACCCTGGTGTATTAACAGATCATACAAAACAGCCATCCATCCAGACTCAGTGCTCTAACTTGACTCTAATAAACTACCCACTTAGATTTAAAATGAACACGTATTCTCTGGGAGGGGAGGATGATTTTTTTGCTATACTGAGAAGCTTTGTGGTTGTATTTAAAACTGCTTTGAAAATAGAATGAATTTATTGAGGTACACAATAAGAACAAAATGATAGCGTACAGCTAGTCATACAGTGATGTGAAGTAAGATGGGAAACTTTCTAATTCTAAGTATTCAATCTTATTCTTATCTGATTGTCCTGACTATCTCCAAGTATCTGCAATTATTACTAAGTTTCTGTACTGAATTGGACTAAAGCTGAGAGTGTCAATTATTATTTTTAAGCAATGGAACACAAAGTGTCAGCTTCTAGATTCTTTTTCATTTAGCGTTGGGTAGAGAAAAAATAAGACTTTATTTCTGAAAAAAAAAAAAAAGAAAAAAAAAAAAGAAAAAGAAAGAAGCAGAGGAAGGGTTTGTTTCCTTAGCTTTGTCTTTAGAGGACAGCAGTAATCTTACATGATTCCTTCTGAGTAGTGACGGGCAAAATTCTGGTTACATCTCTTATTAACTTCAGGGTACTACCATATTCTATTGACAAAGAAATAATGTATGGTAAAATTCCAGGGATTCAACATTCCTAGAAAACCAAAATTTTCTCTGAAGAGATTTATTCCTAAAAACAGGAATAGTAGATACCCTGGCATTTAAATCCCAGTCTGTTGTTATTCTAATTTTTCAGGTAATCAGAATGCTTTATGAATCAATTAAGAAAATGGTTACATAAATAACTAAGAAATTGATGGGATAAGGAACTGCTGCAGAATTGAATCAAGCTTTCTTCAAAAATTGGAAGTATTTTTATATCCAAAGAAGACGTACCACTCAACAGAATACCATACAGCAGAAACACATATTCACTGTGGTAGCATAAAATGCATGTAAGATTTGAAAAATTTAACAACATCGGGTGCTTCTTGTGCAGAAACAAATATTTCACTTGTAATCTGTAGAGAAAATCCAGCTACATTTTGAGTCCGAGGGCTTTTATATCTAACAAAGGTAAGACACGCCAAAGATGTTCAGCTGATCATGTGGCCAAATTATATACTATTCCTTCTAAATATCAAGTTACTCAACAAATGTCATTTGAAAAATGAAGGCAGGAATGTCATTAGAAGAAAATTATATGGGTATTAATAAAACCTAAAAGCTTTAATTTGCAACGAGGTCTTTCACATTGCAGTTGTAAGACAACAGCTGAAAATAATAGAGACTTAAAAGAAGTGTCTGCTCCCCTATTTCCTGATATTTTGTATATTATTTGAAATATAACACTGATTTATGCCTTTTAATTTCTAAGGCTAAATTTAAAATTCACATAGGAGGACTCTACACTGTATTTCTACTGTATAACAAAAGGGCCTTTCATTTGTCAGTTGCTTTATATTTCAGTTTTTCTGTAAAGACTAAATAACTGTCTTCTTTAATACTTGTGTCTCAATACAAATTGGTCCAGGTAGAAAAATATCAAGGCGTCTCTCACTTACTTGCAATATGCGTTGTGCTGAAGAAAGCCCCTGGGAGTCCCCAGTTAAGACAATGCCTACCAGATTAATGAGAGATTCATGTCCCTGTACCTGGAGCACTTCTTTCTTTTCCCTCTGTACCTGAAATCATCTCCACAACAGGTGGTTTATTCTACAAAAGCATTTGTAGTTGCAGTAAATGTGATTCACTGATTATGGTACAAATACATGATTTGAAGCTGCACTTCTACAGCTATGTCTACACTGATTTATGAAAGACAGCAAGGGAACAAACTCCTATGAACTCTTTTCATTCAGGACTTTATTAGATCCCTTTCAGACACATTTGACAGAGAGAGGAATGCCGCTAAACAGTGCAGACTTGAGCCAATCTATCACCGGCCCTGTACCATGCTTTGTTCATCAGTGAACTTATGTGATCTGGGGGAAGTCATTTTAACACAGATCCCTAGAAAGTATGTGGGTATTTCATTTCCATGAGATGCCACCACCTCTGCCAATGACTACTGCAGGAGCACATACACAGGATGAGACACTAATGTGCCGCAGTAATGCAAATAAATAGCATAGCTAAACACAAAATCTGGTGGTGGTTTTCCCCTGCTGTGCCAGTCAGAGCCAGAAAGCTGCAACATTGCAGGAGTCTCTCAATTTAGAAAGGAACACATTTCAAACTGAAGCATGATTACTCATAATGTTGAGAGGAATAATGAATATCATTGGAAAGAAATACAAGAAGAAGATGCCAATTACAACAATTACAACACAGCTCTATGATGATTATATATTGACCTGTGATACTAAGTTTTTAACTGCTACTGAAAAAAAGATGTATTTTTTTTTTTCTTCTGAAGTTGTTTCATGTTGCTTCCCAAAGCAATCTCACCTCAGAACCCAAACCTTACTTTAGGTTGATCTTGCAGACCAGCAATTTGTCCAGTAGAGTCTAATACAGCTTGGACCCCCTGACAGCCCCTCCTGTCCCTTCCCAGGCCCAGGACCCACGGTGACGCCAGGGCCACCAGCCCCTGCCCCATTAAGCATGCAGCAGGGCTGGGCTCCAGCTCCCCACAGCCCTTCCTGGCCTGACCATGGCCCCTGCCCATGGACCGGCCCAACCTTGCCCTGGCCCTAGCCCCATACAGAGGCCCAGTGCCCATGATGCCCTGCTCCTGGTGGGGTGCTGGGACAGGCCCTGCCTGCCAGGCCCTGCCTGGTCCACTTGGGGACACCCCAAGCTCCTGGCTCTGGGGAGCTACCCCTCTCTGCTGCTCTGAGAGCATCATCTCCAATCCCAAAACTTCCAGTTGGTGCTGGCTGCAGAAGTCCTTGTGGAAATACAATTTCTATCCTAAGCAGAGTACTGGCTTCTGAAAACATTACTTATTCCTGTTTATTATGTTAAACTCTTAATGACAATTTCTACACTAACTACTCTGCCCACAACCAGAAGAAGTCAGAAAGTAATTAATTTTCATCCCCTGTTGGGCTTTATTCCTGTATTTATTTCTTTGAAATTTTAGCTATTTAGGAAAAGAAGAAACTGAAAATACTAGCTGAAGAGCATATCTGGAATGTCACCTTTATCAACCCATTGAGCTCCACTTCTTGACATATTTAATAACGGGTTGGCTTCAGGATGATTTATGACAGTTCCGCAATCTTTAACTAGCTTATATCAAGCAGTGTGTGACTGATTTAGCAGAAGAGCAAGCAAGGTGTCCTTGTTTTCCTAAGACTTAAACATTTTTCTTCCATCAGTTCAATTAAATTCTTAACTTTCTTTTACTATGCCTGCACAAACTGCAGAAAGGCTACATTTTTCAAAGACATCATTTGAAGAGGTATAACAAACTTTTCAGTTAATGAGTCTTCTTTATTTGTTTATATTAATTTTAACATTACTCATCTTTGCATAGATGTAATTTGCTAAATCAGTATATTAACAGCTTTAAAATGAATGCAGAAACTGAAGGCTTATTGCCCAGTTAATACCATATTGCCATGGTTAGGAACTGCAAAGCAATCAGGTAAAGCCTAACTCCAAACCCAAATTGTCTGGTGGCTACTGTTTAACTGTAGGTCTTGTTCACTACCCTTAATCCCCATACGTCTGTTGCTAAATAGTTTTATCTAATTCTTAGCTACATTATATTTTCAAACATTTAATGTTAAGTATTTGTCAGAAGTCAAATGAACACAAATAAAAAGAAATTAGTGGACAGTACAGAAGTATGGACCAATGGGAAAGAAAAACAAAGATGAGCACCATAAAAAATAACCCCAAACCAATTCAAAAACTGAGAAGCAAACAGAGGAGAAACTTTCCGTCTTCTGATGGGATGTGGTATGCTAACAACTCCCAGCCATCATCAAGCTGCCCTGCACTGAGTAAACAAGTGGCAACCAGAAACAAGGGATGAACAGAATGAGAAAGAAACTTGGCTGAGAGGGGCAGTAAAGTAGAAGAGCCTGTTTTTTAGTGATAAAACAGATTCCTCCTTTTTGCTTTAAATGAACAATTAGAATTCTTGGTGTCTTCTGTGGGTGGCACTTTAAGTGGACTTGTAATGAATTTTGCCAAATATTAATTGGACTACAAAAAATATCTTGGATCTGAACATAAAATGTTTGCTGTTCTGTTTAAAAAAAAAAAAAAAATGATGAAACACATACTAAAACACAAACACATACTAAATTTAAATCTGATTTGAAAAATCATGAAGTGTTGCACTAATCTAATGAATTTAATGAGGGTAGAAGTGCCTATGAATATATAGACTTAGATCATTTTGATGTAACTGCACAGAATTAACTTAAAACTTACTGTTGGCAAATAATAAACAATGAAAATAATATGAACATAATTCCAAAATCGAAACCTGAGTTCTGGTAATGCCACTGACTGATCATATGGTACCTTAACTAGAAGACTGAATCACTGTGCCATAGATGCCTAGATGTTTGCAAACAGGAATGTAATGATGAAACTTGCCAACACTGAGTTTAATTTCATACTCCAGAGGAGAGCATGCTCCGTCGGTTACAGGTTCCTCTGTTTCCTCTTCCTTGCTCAGTTTCCAGCCACCCCTCCTTAACCCAGGCCCATGCTATTTCCCAAATCAGCCAGTCTCACTGTTCAGGTTGTACATAACCCAGCCTTTATCCCTCTACCATCCACACTTAAATCACACTTAAATTCTTCTCGTAACAGTCTGTTTTCAAGCTTTCTATCTGGACAGTCCTAAGTTTCTGCAAAATGATTTGCATTTTTCCTATGCTCTCATTTCTCATTCACTGTCTCTCTCTTTTTTTTTTTTTTTTTTTCTTCTTAGCCAATTTCTATCACTTCCTCTCCAATTTGTGGCTATCTAAAATAGTTTTCAAATTTGTATTTGTTTGTTAAAATAGTCTGTAACCCTCCCACTCTGAGTTAATTTCAGGCACCTTAGGCCTTTTTCAGAGACTCTGAAAAGGCTAGTACATACAACTTGAGAGTACAAAGCAATTATTCAGTGGCTAAAATCCAAAATATATGTATGATTTAACACACTACTAGACTAGGTGTTAGTACACTCCACACCAACAAAACACACAAAGCAGCAGACATTACTCAGAAGACGGTTACAGAACTAGGACATATTACAGCTTGGCTGTGGATTACAAGTATTTGAACCATGGAGGACAGAGGGAGAAGATGCTAAGCACCGTTCCTTCCCCTCAAGTTGCCAGTTCTCTCCTTTGCACCAGAATTCATACACACTCTATGTCACTTGTCTGTATTTCATGAGTTTTACTTATGAATCAGGAAATTCATTGAACTAAATATCCTATGTTCATTTTGTACTTCTCAAATTTACGAAATAATTTTAACTGTAAACAGGTGAAATAAACAATTGGCCTTCTCCCTAACACTCTCCTCCCACTTCCCAGCTTTATAAAAATATGGAAAAATTTATGTAGAATAATAAGAAAAGGAATGGCTACCCTGGCAGCTGATTTTGCTTATAACATCTTTTCTTTACAGGGCTCTTCTTTAGTAAGGGAGTGCAGTCCTTTCAATGAGTCAGTATCTAGAGGGATTCTGTTTTTTGGTGTTGGTTTTTTTTTTTTTTTTTTTTTTTCTTCCTTGTTCTCCTGTGTTAAGAACTGTTGTAGAATCCCCTACCATTCTGTCTAAGCATTTACTGCTTCATTTTACCAGGGAAGCAAAGACTTAAAAAGCTATGATGGACATCAAAGTACCTGCACGATGAGTGTGGGTGCAATGGAGGGAAAGTAATTCAGCCACCTGAAAACAGCTTAGAGACGAAGTTATTTTGAATCAAAGAAAAAGGCAGAAGATGAATTTAGCTATTCTGTGACACTTTAGAATAATTATAATATACTGGCTTTATTTCAATAGAAACAAATATCAAGATTTTATACTATCAAGAGGCATGTATCTTCTTAATTCTTGTCTGCCGCCATCAAACAGATCTCTTGGCCAGAATCTGCTTTTACTTTTTGACTTTTGCCATACATACATTTAACTTTGATCAGAATCCTTTGCCTCTAATTTACTGCCAAACAAGAAATTTCCCCCCAGTCCCTTCCTGTTTTTTCTTTTTTTCAAAGGACAAATTGGTTTGAGGGATCAACCTCCCCCTACCATTGTTTTTGGATACAAAATGCACCCCCTTTCCTTACAAATATGCAGGATAGCTTATCATAACAGAACTTCAACTGAATAAACAAAGACCAATTTACTCATCTGTTTAAATATATGCAGTTCTCTCCATCATTAAAAAATGTATTTGTGGATTATTATATGCTTCAAATATACTCTATTCCACAAGCCAGGTATATATTTAATTTAGCATAAAATAACATTTAAATGTGATAACGCTGTCCCTACTTTCACAGAATCACAGAAAAGTCTAGGTTGGAAGAGACCTACAAGATCACTGAGTCCAACCTCTGACCTAACACTAACAAATCGTCCCCTAAACCATATCCCTAAGCTCTACATCTAAACGTCATTTAAAGACCTCCAGGGATGGTGACTCCACCACTTCCCTGGGAAGCCTATTCCAGTGACTAACAACCCGTTCAGTAAAGAAGTTCTTCCTCATATCCAACTTAAACCTCCCCTGGTGCAACTTTAGCCCATTCCCCCTCGTCCTGTCACCAGGCATGTGGGAGAATAGACCAACCACCACCTCGCTACAGCCTCCTTTCAGGTACCTGTAGAGTGTGGTAAGGTCGCCCCTGAGCCTCCTCTTCTCCAGGCTAAATAGTCCCAGCTCCCTCAGCTGCTCCTTGTAAGACTTGTTCTCCAGACCCTTCACCAGCTTTGTAGCCCTTCTCTGGACTTGCTCAAGCACCTCCATGTCCTTCTTGGAGTGAGGGGCCCAAAACTGAACACAGTACTTGAGGTGCAGCCTCACCAGAGCCAAGTACGGGGGGACAATCGCTTCCCTGGACCTGCTGGCCACACTGTTTCTTATGCAAGCCAGGATGCTGTTGGCCTTCTTGGCTGCCTGAGCACACTGCTGGCATGAATAAATTAATTTGAATAAAATTGAATAAATTTATATATTTTGAATAATTTGAATAAATTAATAACTACAATAGAAAAAGAAAACATTTCATAACACCAACTTCGATAGTATAATATTGAGGCTAATTTCTAATTTTTTTTAGCATCCATTTGGAACAAAGTGGCAAGTAGAGTACAATGAGCAGCACTGTTGTTCAATTCCTAAGGGTTTAAATATTAATGTAAACAGGCTAATATTACTTAAGTCAAATTCATTTTGAAACACTGAAATGCATCTGTAGTAATTAAGTTCTACATACTTGCATGTTTCTGTCCTTACTGAGCAAAAACAAATGCTATGAAATACAAATCTATAATGGAAACTAGGAAGTGAACTGGAACTAACATCAGATGACCAGAAAGAAAACATCAAAATCAGAGTATTTCAAAGTAATTACAGCATTTGCAACAAAACAAGGACAGCACCACTAAAAGACATAGTACTTCATAAGTCAGTTAATTTAATCCATTAAATGTTTGATAGTTTTTGTTTGTTTGTTTTTCATCTTCAAACTATTATGAATATTGAATGAATTACTGTTTTCTGTTATGTAAACAGCACATTCTTTCAAGGAGAGCACTGGAACTTCCTCTTCTCAAATCTGTTGTCATTGCCAATCAGTTTAAACAGACAACAAGAGTGTCCCGGCACAACACTACCAGAGAGAAGTCTGCTGATGCTTGCTCAACCCAGACAAAAGACAAAATTATTCACAAAAAACACCAGTTATGAGCTTTTAACAAAGGACGGGATAATACACTAAAAAAAATGTATGCATGTTACTTTACTTCTGTTATGCAAAAATACTTAATGCTTCACTAAAAAAATTAAAATGCAGGGATGTATAAAGAATTGATGTTACAACACTAAAACACTGAATACTAAACACTTTAATCTTCTAATAAGAAGAGCAATCATGTTGACTTCCTTTGATGTTTATGTAGACACAACATGTAATTTAAAATAAATGATACAATAACATAGCAGTAGTAAAATCTGCATATAAAATTAAATCTCATTTGTGCATACTGCAAAACCAGTCTCGCTGATGCTACTAAAATTTTCATTGAGCCTCTGTGGTAAAAGCATCTTCAGATTTGCTACAGACTTGCTTCCTTTGGTCTGAGCTATAAAATATGTTTTAATGAAATATACTGCTCTGGGCAATGTCACACCTGTTGATGGAATTCTCAGAGGGAATCATTAGCCCAGGAGATAACTGCATTATCCATAGCAGTGTCCACAAACTGAGAAGAAGCTATTCCACACCCTTGTCAAACAGAGGAAGAAAATACAGAATTGCAATTTCCCCCATCTGCCGAATGGATTTTCTGAGATAGAAAAAAATAACTGGATTGCAATCATCCAGGAAAAATGCAACTGAAACAGTATCAACTTCACCGTACAACAATACAGCACACAAACACCTGTTTTTGCAAGATGTGCTTATCTGAAATCTGCTTCTTTGCTGCTGCTTATTTTGGGGGCAGTGGGGAGGTGGGAGCTGGATAATGGCAGAAGTATGCAGGTGCATAAGCACTCACATTTGAAATAACAGCAGGTGTACCAAAGCTGACACATGTGGTCAACATTAGCTTCTATTTTCTCTCTGTGCCAAAGGAGAACTCAAGTGAATGACAAGAAAAATAGACAACACAGTAAGCATTTATGTATAGAACTTGTTTTGTTTTCAAAGAACACTATATATCTTAGGAAAAACAGAATCTGAAATTGTACGTTCAGTGTACTTCGTGTCTAAATCAGTGTATATAAAAATAATTCAATTCTGCTAAAGTTTTCATCTGAACTCTCTTCACAGCAGTAAGCTTTTACTTCAGATGTCTTTAACTTGGGTGAATGATATGATAGACATAGAAGTTATTCTTTTTTCAAGAAGGTAGACTTTATACAGTGTATTTGTTTCATAGATTTTAAAGAGCTAGATGAGCACCCTGATTGCAGAACATGCTAACCAAAGTCTTCTAACAGTTTGTTATAATTATGCAAATATACTTGCTTGCAGGTCCCAGGGCTAAATGACAACAGCTCATTGAACTACTACTCTAAAACGTCAGAAATGGAGGTGGTCTTTTGGGGTCCTATCTGAAAAAAAACATTATTTCTAAACAGATATCAAAATAATACTCTTCATTCCCCAGTACTGTTCTAAGGCCAGGAGAATTGCTTCGGAGTGGAGATGTACTGCATTTATTCCATAGGACATATGTTGGCAGCAGTACACAGGCAAAATGGCCACTAGATATTAGTGTAAGATAAGTGATTGTCTCTGCCACTGTATATTGCCTTTACTTCTGACTAGACAATAGCTCCTTAGTTGCAGGGCTTTTAATTTTTAGATCTTGAAGTCTCACTCAAGTACCATTATCTCTGCTTCAGAGATGAGTAAGCTGAGGTTCTCACACTTGAACTACCATATTTACCCAGAAATAATAAAAAATTATAAATAAATTATATGAGATTGGCAATGAGACACAGAATCACAGAATCATCACAGAATCTTCTAGGTTGGAAGAGACCTCCAAAATAATCCAGCACAGCCGCTGACCTAACACTAAGTCCTCCACTAAACCATACCACTAAGTTCTACATCTAAACGTCTTTTAAATACCTCCATGGATGCTGACCTGAGAGCAGCCCCGCAGAGAGGGATCTGGGGGTCGTGGCTGATAGCAAGCTGAATATGAGCCAGCAGTGTGCCATGTCAGCCAGGAGGGCCAACCGTATCCTGGGGCGCATCAAGCACGGCATTGCTAGTTGCCCAAGGGAAGTTATAGTCCTGCTCTACTCTGCACTGGTGCAGCCTCAGCTTGAGTATTGTGTGCAGTTCTGGGCACCACAGTAGAAAAAGGATGTGAAACTACTGGAGAATGTCCAGAGAAGGGCTACAAAGATGGTGAAGAGCTTAGAGAGGAAGACGTATGAGGAGAGGCTGAGGTCACTGGGCCTGTTCAGCCTGGAAAAGAGGAGGCTGAGGGGAGACCTCATTGTGGTCTACAGCTTCCTCATGAAGGGGAGTGGAAGGGCAGGCGTTGATCTATTCTCTTTAGTGACCAGCAATAGGACCCGAGGGAATGGTGTCAAGCTGCAACAAGGGAGGTTCAGCCTGGATATCACGAACAGGTTCTTCACTGAGAGGGTGTTTGCACACTGGAACAGTCTCCCCAGTGAAATAGTCACTGCACCAAGCCATTCGGAGTTTAAGAAGAGTTTGAACTATGCTCTTAGTCATATAGTCTCAATTTTTGGATAGACCTGTGTGGAGCCAGGAGTTGGACTCCATGTTCCTTGTGGGTTCCTTCCAACTCAGGATATTCTATGATTCTGTGAGATATAAAAAGTCCCAGACAAACTCCTGTTTATCCAGTTGTGATACCATTAGTAATTCTGAACTCTGTAAATCTCAGAGAATGCAGGAGGAATGAGTTCATAAAGCTATTAAAAAATATTCCTGGAGGACTACAGAATTTCAAGACATTTAGAAACTTTTCCATACCATCAAAAAAGCACCATCAATAGAAATGTCAATTAAACTACGAGAGATGAAAGTCAGACTTTAAATGAATGCTTCACTGTTGCATTCCATCAAGTAATTCTCAAGATCTAGGCCAGATTTCTGCTGGGTTTGTTTTTATGGTAGGCTAGAAGTAATGCTTCAGTGGGTATGAACCAGTAATTAATTCCTGGGTCAATGCTATAATACTTAATAGCATTCTGTTCTGGCAATACAGAGACCCTGTTCCCTTGATGTCATATGTCACAAAGCAGTGCAGAAAATGATTTCATGCACTCTAGACAAATTTATAAAATAAAAAATAAAATAAAAATAAAATAAAAATTTATAAAATAACTGGTGTTCACTTTTCAGTATCTCCTTGATCCCTGTCATCAAGAACTCATTTTACAATTGTAGTGGGTTTACATGGCAAGGTTTTGGTAGGAGGGGGGCCATAGGGGTGGCTTCTGTGAGAAGGATCTAGAAGCTGCGCCATGTTTGGTAAGGGCCCCACTGCTGACCAGAGCTGAGCCAATAAGCGATGTTGTTTTGCGCCTCTGTGAGAGCATATTTAAGACAGGGAAAAAACGCTGCGCCAGGCAGCAGCTGGGAGGGTGAGAGGAGTAAGAAACAGCCTTGCAGGCGCCAAGGTCAGTGAAGAAGGAGGGGGAGAGCTGCTCCAGGCGACGGAGCAGAAGTCCCCTGCGGCCTGTGGTGAGGACCATGGTGAAGCAGGCTGTCCCCCTGCAGCCCATGGAGTACCACGGTGGAGCAGGGTTCCACGCTGCAGCCCGTGGAGGAGACCACGGTGGAGCCTGTGCCCCGAAGGAGACTGCGGCCTGTGGAAGACCCCTGCTGGAGTAGATTCCGGGCCGGACCTGCAGCCTGTGGAGAGGAGACCACGCAGGAGCAGGTGACCTGGCAGGAGCTGCTGCCCGTGGGGGACCCAGGTTGGAGCAGTTTGCTCCCAAGGGATGGACCCCGTGGTACGGACCCATATATGGAGCAGTTCTTGAAGAGCTGCTGCCTGTGGACAGCCCACACTGGATCAGTTCGGCAAGGACTGCATCCCGTGGGTGGGACCCCACAGCACAGGGGACAAGAGTGACCGAGAAGGAGCGGCAGAGAAGAAGTGCTGTAGACTGACCATGACCCCCATTCCCCCGTTCCCCTGCGCCTCTCGGGGGGAGGAGGTGGAAGAGGGTGGATGGGGGGGAAGGTGCTTTTCGTTTCTTTTCTTTGTTTCTCACTTCTCTAGCTTGTTAGTATAAGCAATAAATCTTACTTTCTCTCTATGCTGAGTCTGTTTTGCCCGTCACGATAATTATTGTGCGATCTCCTAGTCCTTATCTCAACCCCTGAGCCCCTTTCATCGTATTTTCTCCTCACTCCTCTTTGAGGAGGGGGAGTGAGAGAGCGGTTGTGGTGGAACTCGGCTGCCCACCCGAGTAAAACCATCACAACAATCAATAAATAATTGCGGTAATAACTTAGATTCCTAGATCCGTGTAGAAGGCCATTTGACTAGATTTGGATGAATACAAAGGCCTTGATGATTCACTGTCACCAAAAGAAGTCCTGGCTATATTACATCACTATTGGGATAAAAAAGTTTTGTTTCAGCTTGTTGTTCCTAAATTACAATAAGGAGGCGTTATTACGCCAATATAGTGGCAAAGGCATTCTTGCCCTTCCTAGACATGGGCACAGGTACATGATAAAAGTGCTACAGTTCATGGTACTACTGCCTTGCACACACTTTGGAAATTTCTAATTAACTTATTACATTGACGCACTAGTATGTTTGTAAATGCCTTACTGTTTAGCTACACAGTCACAAATGAGTTAAACCTGAACAGTGCCAAACACAGTCTTAGAGAAAGGTGCCAAAATCATAACTGGCATTATCTGGAGAATTAAGTTCATTTTCATATGCCAGAGTGTTTGCTTAGGTCATTGAAAAGGTTAGAAAAAAAATTAAATGCACATTTTCTTTGAAAACACCACAAGATGCTAGAGTTTAGGATTTAGAATTTCATTGAGGTAACAAAAAGCTACTCTTTACTGAAAAATATTGCACATTTGAAACTATAGCATAAAAACGCAGTTTCTGTTTCCACACACAGTTTCTGCAGACTTTCTACAAACAATATTGACCTTTATTTCTTAGACTTTCTTAGCCTGCTTTCTTAGTCTGCTGTCATTGCAGTAGATTTTTTTTTTTTTTCCTTTTATATGCATACAGAGAAAATCAAACTGCTTTTTCTTTCCATCTGCAATACAGAAGTAAAAAAGGGAACACATCTATTGTAAAAAGGGTCTTCCAAAAAGAAAATACTTATATTCCCTTAGTGAACAGGAATGCCAACCTAAGAATTATTTCAGATTTTTTTGAGATGAGAAAGAACTATGAATTATCACAAACCCTGATTAATTAATTTCACATTATGTGCTTCCTGTATATAGGTCCTCCTAACATTAATGGGATAGATGGAAATAGCTTACTGGAGCAGGAAGCTGTGAGTGTTAAGCACACTAAAACTCTTATGGAAATTATGATTGATTTGTTTGTTTGCTTCTTTATATGACAGTGCTACAGCAAACACCTCACTGTATGAATGATCTTAAGACAGCATATTCACTTCTGAACACAGGAAAAACAACTGCAGTGTCCCCATGTGATATTCTAAATTTCTTGTTACTCCTTTGCTGTTCCTAAATAATACTGTGAAGATAAAAATAAATGATTTTCTGATGTAGTATTTGTGAGTTATATGAACTTTAACTAGAGAAAAAAAGGTGTCAGCAACTTGATTATTTGTTCAATTACAGAGTTTGATTAGGAGAAGAATATTATGTGGAAAAGTTCAAGGAGAGATAATTAATTTATCAGCTTCCTTTTATCCCATCCTTACAAATATCTTTCACACATTTTTGGTTTTGATGTCTTTTAAGTTAATTTGCTGAGACTTTTGTAAGACTGTGGAAAGAAAACAGGTTAGCTACTGTCCAATGGCTTCTATTTCAGGTGAAAAAAGTTGTTTCATTGTCAAAAAAATGGAAAGGACTACCACTTATTATCAAGAACTGCAGAGATCATTTTTTCAAAAGGATTTCATCATCA
This sequence comes from Nettapus auritus, assembly GCA_011076525.1. NCBI lineage: Eukaryota > Metazoa > Chordata > Aves > Anseriformes > Anatidae > Nettapus > Nettapus auritus. Next base: position 72,134,253 of record CM021766.1, read on the forward strand.
TATTTTTGTGAGTTTCTTATCAACTCATGTCAAAGCATTTTTCCAGGTAAAACAAACACATTTATTTACTATTGTTTTATTTTCTCATTTTATTTGCTAAGAGTTCTTCATTATATACTTTTTAAATTTAAAAATGTAGTATGACAATGAAATCAGAATATTGATTTATTGGAGTACTGATTCACTGATTCACTGCTTCTGCAGTATTTAATACTTAAAGATATATTTTGGTTCTGAATCTGAAATCCCATTTCATCTCTTTTCTGTAAGCTTGTATTATTTGATGAAATTCAGGTTTGTAAAAAAAAAAAAAAAAAAAAAAAAAAAAGGTTTTCTATAGCATGTTCATCACACGTTTCACGAGTGATTGTAGGAAAAAAAAAAAAGTATTGTCTTCTATCTCAGCTTTTTTTTTTTTTTTTCCCATCACTTTTCTTCTTCCTGTAATGTAATACTCTTGCTTTTTGCTGGAAGCCCTGTATCATAATGATAAGGAAATGTTACCAGAAATTTATTTCAAAGGTCACTAGTGCCACAAAATCTGTTGATAATAGAGAATGCCAACTACACTTGACATCTTTGTTGGATAACTCAGGAATATCAGTGTTGACAACAGAATTTTAACACTAGCCCTTTCCATAGACGAAAGTCATGTAATGAATGCAATGGAAGTGACAAAGCCATCACAACTGTTGCAGTGATGACTATGCTTTTACAAGTACAAGCAGAAAACTGAGAACATACCAATACCAGTGAACGGGAATATAAAAAACTGCCCTTAGCCATGGAGTGTGGTAAAAGCTTTCTAGATCTCAAACTGATGTAAATTGGGGGATTCCAAGAATCTTTTCTGCATATTTCCATACTTCATACAAACATTACCAAGGGGAAGTAAAGTTTCTGAGCTCAAGGTTTTTTAATGAGGTAAGGTTTTCGTTTCCACGGGGTAATGTGTTACTGGTTCTGTGCTCTTCCTAGAGTCATCATGACCTCCTTCTTCCCATAAACATCTGTACTGCCACCACTGTAAGACTTTCATTGTAACACAGAATAAAAAACTCATTATTTAGTCTCGGTCCAGTACAACTTCTGGACAAGTAAAACACAAGTTCTGAAAATGTTTACAAGCCAACTTGATATCATAATTTATGACTGACTGGTATTATGGCCTAAGAGCGTTTGCATTGTGTAACCTGTAATCATTGGCTACTTTTTACACCTGACGATGTCATTACAAGTCCTGCATGCTGTCTTTTCAGTACAGCACAGAGCATTTCCTTCCTTTCATAGAAAACAGCCATTCTTAATTGTGACTGACAATGAAGATTCTAATAATGAAGAAAGAAATGATAGACTGTTGCAATAACAGCCAGACAGACAAAAACCTTCCAAATTTCCAGAAAACCATATCTAGATTCCAAATGTGCTTAATCATTCCCATGCTGAATCCTTGATATGCCTGCTTTTAAAATCAGCTTTGGTCTTTTTTTGCATATAGGGACATGCAAGAATAATATACATACACAATTCAGATATCCATAGATGAAATTGTGATGTAAAATATGTATATCCAACATTTGAAGTTCTAATATTTCTTAGCAAATATCTTATATTAAAGCTCCCTCATGCATTCAAAAGGTGTGCTGAAGAATTTCTTACGTGAATATATGGATCTTTAAAAGTTAAATAAAAAACTCTCCTCAAAGTTCTACGCTTCTCATTGAGAATATCTGTTCTTTGCTGTCCAATGTAAAATTATGCATATTTGATATTTTAACTTTTTTTTTTTTTTTTTTGGTCTGCAAGACAGATGTATCCTGATCATGGGAGTATCTTGAATTTAGCAGTAGAGAAAGTGAGCTAAGAATTGCTTTCTTCCACAATTACCCTTTGATAGCATTTAACAGCAACTATTTCGAGAAATGGAGTCAGAGCCTCAACATTTTACAAAAACAAATAACATATTCTGCATGTTACACTTGACAGGAAATTTACATTTCTCATGATGCACTGTCCTATATCCATGATATCTAATTGCAGTAAGGAACACCAGAGTTCTCTTTTTGTACATGTAAGAGATCCCGTATGTGTAAGAGATCCCAGATGTGCTGCTCTGTTCACTGCTGTCACTTACTAATTGTCTGTTAAAATCTGACCTTTCTCCAGCACCAGTATTCCAAGTACATGAAATGCCTACTCAACCTTTGAGGCAATATCTTCCTCTCCTGGTGTTTGTTATGTCTATGCTGACATATCAATACAGATGTCATTTATCATGAACACTTCAGTGATTTTTCTTCTCAGAGACTGACACATTCTCCCTTCTCAAGAAATGCTCAGGAAGAATAGGATTACAATCTGTAGTGATACTAGCTGCCATGAAACTGGTAGGCACAAATAATACTTTAAAACAGTATGTGCAAAATTATAGGGGAATTAATATATATATAAATAGTCAATTTCAGAAGATAATTAAAATGACCATTAATACATCTATTTCTAGATATTATTGCTAGCAGTACAAGGAGGTGTCAAAACACAGTACCTGCAGTCTCTTTTTGACTTGCAGCTACTTCATTAACACATTTTCATAGTAGACTGTCTCTTTTACGTTATAGAAGCCCAGAAGTAAGTGTCCATATAGCCTAGCAGAAAAATTGTGGACCTGATTCTGATCTTTCAGTGTCTTTTTTCTAAACTAGTTTAACTAATACTACAAAGATGTTTCTGGAAGTTTAAATTATTAATTTCTTTTTGGAAAAAAAAAAAAAAAAAAAAAAGTTGGTACTTCAAACACCTACCAAGTAAGTACAAGCTTTCATTTGGTCATCCTAACTTGAGAGTGAATTTTACTCGTATTACTAAAATCAGATTTATCCCATATAAGGAGTAATCCATTAGGTTGTTACATTCACCAATACAGTAGAGGCCTAACACCAGAGCTCATGACAATAAGCAGACTGCTGATTAGGCAGCAGGAATGCAAATTTAATTTTGCTAAGAGCTGAACTTTTTTTTTTCCTCTCAAGTGATAATTTTTAACTTTATTCAGTCAACTGTAATTATCTTCCTTCCAACCTTAATAGTTTTGTACCATTACAAATAACAAAGGCTGAAACAAAGGCTGGAAATGTAAATTTCACATTTTCTAATAGAGTGGTCAACAAACTCTACAGGAAAACTGAAACGGCCCTCACACTCCTTTCTGTTAATATAATTTTTGTTCAGGCAAAATGTAGACTGTGTAGAATTTCCTTAGTGAGCATGAGAAGCAAACTGACAAAATAAGCATTCAGCATTACAGCATACACTTGGAAAACGAAAGAAATTAAAAAGATTGTCTCAAAGCTGTTTCTCTGTAAATGTCAGTGAGATACATTTGACTTGTCATTGGAATGTTACATTTATGAGCTGGCCCAACTTCAGGGGGAAAAAAAAAATCTACATCCTACAAAACAGGCACTGGTCCATTAGATTCTGGTTACACTAAGAATGGAAGGGTTTTGTTTTATTTTAGACTGACTTTTTATCTCACTCACCACTAATTAAAATTAAAACTATTGCAGATACTTCTTGTTACTTTTTCTACAAAATATGTTTCAGAACTAAATTTTCTAACTGATTTAATACCTGATTTTCCTAGAGATGCATAAAGTTAGAAAGGGGAAATGAGCGCATTTTAGCCGTGTTTATTTTTATTTTACCATCAATTTATATTTTTAATTATTATTATTCATGCTAAGTACTTATCCTTACAAGTATCCTATAGTCTGAATTCCAGAGCTCCTTATGTTTTACATAAGGGAGATATATTTACTGCTATGCAGTGGTTTCAGAATCACTATCACTTTCATTGATACTCTTCTTTTGAGTTATGAAATGCAGAACATGAAGCAACTTCCATTGATGCCAGTGGACTTTGGATGCCATTAACACTTATAGGTAAAACTAATGAAAACTGATACTATTTCAATAATAAATATTAATTTAGAGATGTTTGCTTTGATTTATATTACTTATAAAGCATACTTTATAAATATTGCATGGCAATATGTAAATACTAGATAAGACTACATAGGGAGAAAATTGTAATTTCAGAAGACCTCAGATTTCCATGACTGTAGAGAAAAAATTAAAATTAAAAAAAAAAAAAAGGTAAATAACCCGATATATCTGCTGTTAGATGACCTTGAAAAAAGCACTAAGTTCTTCTAATTCTCTGATTATATTTTCAAGAATATGATAATTTTACTGTCTCTGAATTATTTGGCATTTCTGTGAACTGTTCATGATATTGTATACAACATCTTGCCATGTCAAAATAGCACCACTCAGATACTGTTAAGGTAATGGCAAGCCATCTGGATACAGATATTATAAAGAGAGAGTTGCCCTCTCTTCAGACCGAGGACTAAATTCAAACTGAATGAAAAAGGAACAAAAGGAGATAATGTGTCCCATTCTAAGGATAAAGGCCTATCGAGCTAACAAGTGGTAATCACTCAGCTGTCAGCAACATCTGCAGACATCACACAGCTGAAATACTATTTAGGTACTAAGCAGAAGTCTCTGTAGTGTTAATTTACACTAGGTCATGAACAGCAGGATAAGGTGGTTCTCAAAATGTAAGATCCCTGTTACCTTACCAATTGCTTGCTCAGCTGCCTGCGTAAATGAGGTCAGGGCAGGAGCAGTGACCTGTCAGCTAACCAGTGCTCTGAGCTGCACAATCTCTGATGGTGCGGGAGATCAAAGAGAGAAGTTTTCTTAGTTCAGAGAGAGTTTTCACAGTGGAACTACCTTTTTTTTTTCTTCCCCCACAAACAGCAGGTTGCATTGACCCTTCGCTCTGAGGAGACAAAAGTCCCACTCCTCAGCCTAGTATAGCACGTCCTCATCTGATTAACCTCTTCCCTCAAGTCCTTCAGGCTGTCTGGTGTTTCAAATATTGCCATCATGCCTCTTGTCCATTGTTTTTCCATCCTTTACCGTGTACTCTCCTACACATCCTAGCCTGTAACTACCATCTGTTTCTATGCTCCACACACCATTCCTAAAAGCCCACCTCCAACTGCAATCATACTGAATGTGCTGATATACTGTGATGCAAAGGACGCGTAAAGATTTAAACGTTAACCTCCGTTTTAAATTTTTGCTGAGTGAGATGGTGAATTTTGGGAGCATGACGGGGTGCAGAACTGTGCAGTGAATGGAGGGTTATAGAAAGCTATATCACAAATGAAGTGCATGTTTGCAGTAATACAGACATTCATACATATATATATATATAAAACAATATATGCACTTATCAATCCCGTATGATTAAGTGCCTTTAAAATTTTCTCAGATATATATTTTTTTAATTAAGGTTGCCAGCATGGAAGTCTCATTAAATTAAACCAAACTTAAGGAGGTCTCTGCCTCGGGATTATATATGTTTCAACCTTTACTAAAAACATCCAAAGGCTCTATAGGCAGGAAACAAAGGCATTTCCATTTTAAACAACCCGTCCTCTGCCACAATATCCATACTTAATTCTTTGAAGGCAGATGCCCACTTATTTACATGTAATCTTGATCAAGTTGAGAAAGACAGCTTATAAATACAAATATTTTAGAAAACTAAGCTTCTGTTTTACCTCATCTTTTGAACAGAGAATTAAGGCAATGTTCAAAATTCTATATATATTTCTAATATAAAGACTAAAGCTTCTGGCAGTCAGCTTAAAGCATGTGATACAGCTGTGATAACAGCTTTGCAGAAAGACACCAAGGACACAGACATTCAGTAAATAGGAGTTTGCATACTATTTATTTTCTCCCTGGAAGTGCTACTTTCAGTATCATGTTATTCAGGAAATTAGCCTTTGAAGGGAATACTTGTTCAGAAAATTTTCAAAATGCTCAAGGACAAGTGAAGCCATATGAAAGCAGAAATCAATTTATAATAAAAATACAGAAGACAGTTTCATAGCCCAAAGTACACTGTGATTAGCACATTTAGTTGCAGACTAATTCTATCTGTCTTACTGTTTTGAATTTGTTTTACAGCAGTAATGCTATGACTTTAACTCTCCTCATGGTATTTTACTGTTTACATTGCACATACACCTCATGTTATCTTTTGTGAGTTCAGTATTTTTCTTATCATTTAAAATAATTATTTCTCAAGTTTCATTTGGTCTTAAAAGATGTCCTTGTGAAAAAGAAAAGCCTGTTCAACAGAAACAAAACACTACTTGACAACAAAAGAATGCATTTATTTCAAGCAAAATATGGATTTTCCATACCTACCCCAATCAGCACCAAGCATGGCTTATGGTATATGAATATTTGCCTTCCTCCCCCCCCCCACAAAAACAGCTAGGTTTGTTTTCACTTTCAGTTTTCATATATATCCAGTAAATAACAGAAGATTTTTGCCAAAGTAGTCTGGTCATAAAAGTGTTCACTGTACAGCCACCTCCAATAAATAATTATACTGATATTTTTATTAATATTATCCATCTGCCAATAGTCAGAAATGGAAAACTTCACCTGTTCCACTGTTAAAAAAAAAAAAAAAAAAAAAAATCAACCTTTTATTGCAATAATCTGTAAAGGTATGTTATACAACACCTTCCTCCTCCTACCCAGCCTGAAGTGCTCCTTTTACTTGTTCACTTTTTTAGACAATAAAAAATTTATGATTCATGGTAGAGGAGCAAAATATTTTCATAGCTGTGCTCCTCTGCCTAATGCAAAAGAGGATAAAAAAGGTTATATTTAAAAACCTTATCTGGTGAGGTAACTGGCTTGATCATTAAAGGAAGTGCTAGCCAGATATACTGTACACTCTGCTATAGCTACATTGTCACACTCAATAACACTACCTAGTTACTAACCCAGAATTCAAAATATCTTTTTTTTTGTAATGGTTTATGGATGTGCTCTAAGCACCTGCAAGAGAGAGGTAACTGCAAAAGCTGCACCAGCTCAGCAGCTCCAGAAACACTTCACTGTGCCCAGGAACATTCAGCATGGACTAGACAACACTGGGACTCTGAGGACATCTCACGTCCTATACACTTCATAACAGTGCACTTAATAATTACACTAGCTAGCTGAGTATTTCTAGCTAATTAGTTCTGGATATTACTTCATTTTAGCTTGCAATGATTTTAGTTATTTCCCTCCAGCATCCCCAACATGTATGTAGTTTTGGTATTTGATATAGAAGTAACTCTGACATGCAGGGAGGTGCTACAGACTTTAAAAAAGAAAAAAAAAAAAAAAAAAAAAAAAAAGAGAGAGAATGAATGAGATGATGCAGAAGAGTTCAAATTAAAGGAGACAGAGTAGATAAAAATCTCTCAGGGAAGGTTTAGTCATAGCTGGTCCCATCATAGGTTATAGGTATGGAATGAATGATCTCTTAACTTAAGGTTTCTTCCTGACCTATGAAACTGTGGTATTTTGAAAAAACGTTCTAGCTATTTCATGTATAAAACATCTTCTCCTAATCTGTGATATTTCTTTAATTAAGGACAGGTAAATAGTTCAATTTCATGAATAAATCAGACTCTAATATTCAAGCTAAGCATTTTTTAAGGGTTGGAAAAAGGTTTCCGTTATTTTTCAAGGAATCATTATTTCATTCTATGTCAACATCATTTAATTTATTTTACGGGCAGGAGTGCTGAAATTCTACCACAATATATTTTTCTTGAGAGAAACAAAATCTGCAAAAAACACAAGCATCTTGTAAGAAAAGTTGTTCTTGTTCATATTTCTTAAGATGCACAAGGTTTGTCAATTTAACAGGTTTATCCATTTTCTTATGTTTCTTAAAGCAACTATTTTTATTTATCAAACCACAAAATAATATACTTACATACAAAAATAATGTGTGATCATACCAGTGCTTTGTTAGTATTTAAAACATTTATCATCTGTTAATTATACTTCTTTCTTACAAATATATAAACATTACACAGCAATATTCTGCTGTATTATGCACAAATTCTATGCGCCACACAAGCTCATCAAAATAATCTCTTTACTTTTGAAAATAACAACACAGGTTTTAATTGAAGTGAGGTTGAAAAATAGAGGAACACTGAAAGAAAATAACATGTTTTGAACTTACAAGGGTGTGTACATATTTGTTACATGTTCCCCCTTCCCTCTTGTCCAGTATTTCAACAGACAGGTGAGACCTCCCCAAAAGCTTGGAGATCCTCCCTTGCAGAGTGGTTCCATCTTTCCTCACTTTACCCTCCTCTCACAGTCCTCATGCTTCCAGTTCTAGCTGTCAACCCCATCTCACCAAGATCCCTTGCACATGCTTACACCTCATCCTTTCTCCATGTTTGGGCTAACTTGACTCACCACTACTCCATCCTCTTTCCTGCTTGCTGTCCTGAGCTATGAGAGACTGCTTGCACTGTTCCTCACAGGAGACTGAGACCTGACTGTAACCTGGAGCAAGCAAAAATATCACTGCTGTAAAAGATGGGAGTACCCTGCACACCTACGGTGCTCTATGCTGTTCCACCACTCGGCTCTGGATGCTGTCTCTCCACACCTTCCACCCTGCCTCCAGAATACCATCCAATGGCCCTACCGACCTTCTTTTTTAAAAAGACTGATAGTTTAACTTTTTTTTTTAACTTGATAAGCATTTGTGAAGGCAAAACACACACACAAAACAATTATAAGGGAGTAGCCCTAATGTAAAGATATTTTCACAAAAAGTAGTTCTATAGAAGACAATATTCAGATCCAATGTAAAAAAAAAAAATCATGTGAGTATCTGGTCTATAAAAATATTCATGACACCTCTGACCAAACAGAAAATGAAATGGAAGAGTAAAGTACACAGAAGTTATGACATTGGTCTTCCTGATGTATATATTCTAATTAGCTCAAACAGGAAAATAAATGCTCTTCTATTATACACATTTTACTTTCCAATCATGCAGTTTGATTTTCAGTTGAACTAGAAATTATTTCTTCTCTCTCATCTGCAGGTTCTTACATATGTACAAACAGATGTCTTTGGCTCAGTTTCCCTCCTTGTCAGTAAACTAAATTCACTATTAAAGGTCTTAAATCAAACATTCACAACTCAATTAAGCAACAAACATGATTAATTAATCAGTCTATTAATTATTCACATTGTATTTCTTGCACATCTCACACACATGAATAATCCAGCCACATGGTTTCTCAATGTGTCATTTGATAGGTATCGTGCTCTGGAGAAGAACTGTCCCTTTACACTCTGAAACTCCAAATGGATAGACGATGCAGATTCTTTTACATTATTTTACCCAGGTCTTGTCACCTTCACATAACAAAAATCTTTCAGACAAAAGATAAGTATAAATTTAGCTTCTGCTTGTCAGCTGAATCATAATATAAAATCACTGCAATGCTTAGGAACCTTTCTGAGGTTAGTCAGGGTCTGCAAAATTCCCTGAAAGTAGATAGAGTGATTGTGATGAAGCCCAAGCTTCTGCAATTCATTTCATTTTTCAAATCATTTAACATTTCAGATTTGCAACTATTTTGCTTTAACTTGAAAGGCATCAAGAGAAGTAATCTAGACAAATCTTAGTGATCTGCAGATATAGGAAGGAACTTCAAAGGAATTGCAAAAGGTGTTCTGCATAGCCATTGAATACAAATCATCCATTTTATTCTCATTTCAATTTCATAATGCAGATGCATCTCATATAACTAATGTAAAAGCCCAAGAATATTTACCCATATACCTGTATATTGCAAGAGGGATAGAACTGTAAAAGCTGACCAAATCATCTTTCAACACAGCTTTCAACAAATAATGAAATATCCTGAGCGATGACCAAACAAGTTCACTGTAACGTTATGCCCGAACTCTGGTTCCTCTGTAATCCGTACAGATGCTAGATGAAAAGTAGACATTTGGGTACATTCTCAACACTTGCACTTTTTGCTCCACATGTGACATTTTTCCAATGACTAACAGACAAGAAAGCAAATTCTTCATGTGTCATCTCATAACAACACATACTTCATAAAATGCCTTACTACACAAAGCTGATTTGTGATCTTCCTTCCTCAGGAAGAGGTTCATAAACAAAGCTTATAACCAGTTTCTGTTAGAAACACTTCAGAAGGTGTATCAAATAAACAGCCCTTAGGACACAGATCTCAAGATACAATTGTGTTGTATACAATTCTCCTTGATTCTCTACAGATGTGGCAAGATCTCCAAACATAATTTAGAAAATAAATTTGCCATTTATATTAGCTGAGAAGCCAGTCTGTGAAATTAGATTATCATCTTGTTAGCATGGTTTGCTGAAGTTGTTCAGAAACTTAGTGTAACCACATAAAACTCATTAATATGTTAATAAGCTATTAGATGTTATTAATTACCAAGGAAACACTATTCCTACTGTCTCATTGGCTGCTGATCTCCAACACTTCAGTGTTTATGTTCTGCTGAAGTAAGACAGTAGAGATACATATTTCTCTCTGCACAGTATCTGCACATAGAAGAAGAAAATGAAATGGGAGGGACGGAGCCCTATTTTACACAGCTTGACTACCTGTTAATTATGGCTCCAGTGGAGTGATGCACATTTTGGTGTAAAACACTGCTTGTTAATTCCTGTATTTTGTGGTTTTGGATTATGACTTCAGCACTTTTCAAGTAGATACTGGTAACAAGTGTGCTTCTGTCTGACTTAAAAAGCATTTGTGTGTTGTGGTGCCAAGAGCCAGGAACACTGACTGCCAAGGCACAGGTATGCACGGGGGCTGTGTTTTCCACAGACCAAGCATTCTGGAAAGATGTAATTCCTCTGAATCAAAATTAAGGAGTAAACTTTTTTTTTTTTTTTTTCTTTTTCCTTAACAAATCATGGGATGGTAAGAATAGGCTTCTTGTTACATCACCTTTGAGAGCTCAGTTTACTTCCGTATGCCTCAGTTGTACTCTTCATAAAACTAAGTTTCAGAAGCATGCTGTGAAAATCAATTAACAAATATATCTCAAGAGTCTTAGGATCCTTGACCATAGGCAATAAAAACTTGAATCATGCAGATATTTTTTTTCAATCATGCTTTGTATAGGTAGTTAATGTAGCTGTAATATGCTTGTGTAACATGTAGTCTTGAAACATACCAGATCTTCCTGTTAACTCTCTCTTATTTACTATACTCTTTCAGAGCATGAAGGGTTTGAAGTGCATCAAACAGCTTTTGTTCACCTTGTGTTTACATGCATACACTATTCTGTGCACACATTAATAAATCTTTTCATATGTCAGCTTACGATCTTGTCATATATGCCAGCCATCACATGTAACTAAAGTAATTGATTACCTTTTAACTATCAAAGGACCTAGAGAAATATGATCTTTCAGAATCACAGGCACCATAACACAATCCAGATTATAAACGACAAATACAGTCATGAATTTCTGGAAATTGGGAACAGCAATCCTATAGTAAAATTTCAACAAGTGAAGGGAATCCAGATGAATAATAGTTAAGAGAAGAAAGCATTTCTACGAAATCTCAACACACTAAAAAAACAGTTTGTCTCCACTTCTTGATTGTCACCACTGATGGGGCAGAGATGCAAGTATTGGAAAAAACAGTAACAACTCACTGACGAAACAACCCAGTGGAATGGAACACCATGAGAGAGGAGTATCATTTCATATGAAGACTACAAGGAAAAACAGAATGGCTGATGAACTGGAGCACTGGTGCTATCCATTCGCTAATCACTAAGAAGATTCCTTTTCTGCATTTACTTGGTTTTCCAGAGACTTAAACATTCCAGGTAATTTTTCTTGGAGGAAAGGCATTGTCATTTAAAATGTTTTCAGTTTAATAAGCCATTATTGCACCTATAGATGTACTTAAGGCATTATATTGATGAGAACAATTACTGAATACCAGTGAGTTTTAAATTCTTTTTTTTTTTTTTTTTTCCTTGAGAGTATTGATTTTTGAGATCAGAAATACTTCTAGCAATTCTGAAGAAACCTTAAGTTACAAAAGTGTCAATTGAGACAGAAAACTTCTACGTTCTCTCTAGAGTAGCTGTGAGTTTTGACACTTCTATATCACACTTCCACCTAGGTATTTTTTCATTATTGTCTGCTACAAAAGGCTGTCAAAAAAAATAAAATAAAATAAAAATAAATTGTTCTCCCATACAAAATAAAAAATAAAAAATAAAAATAAAAATAAAAGCTAATATCCTATATGCTAGAACACTTCTGAGACATCTGGAAGACTGTTTACTGTGTGAGCGGTCAGTATAAGCCTTGGGAACTACTTAAGTTCTGCTGAAATAGAAGCTTCAGAAATGAGGATTATTATTTATATTACCATAGAAACTTATAGGTTCCACTTTCTGGGACACTGTATACAATGCATTTTAAGATTAGGTCTCTTCCTAGCTATACTCAAGTACATCAGATGAAAAAGTAGCCATAGAATGGTTGTTGTGTATTACTCCTAGTATTGTCTATTGTTATTAATGTATCTCTTCATGAAAGAACCACTAACATTGCATAACTTTCTGATTTGAAGTCAAGTATATCCATATGTGTTGCCTAGTTAGGAGATATGAATTCTTTCTGCTACTATGAACCACTGTAGTATTAACATCCTTGGCGAAGTCAGACAACACACTGTACTTTGAGGGACACAGAAGGCTCCCTCTAATGAAAACTGTTGCTCTCTGCTATGTATACAAACACCATGGCAAAAATGATACATACTAGGTGAAAGACAGCATCATCCAAGGTGAAGGTTTATAGCGAGATTAGTAAGAAAGTGGCCACAAATGAGAACAGTTACAGAATTTTCACATCTGACAATTACTTTTTTTTTTTTTTTTTTTTTTTTTTTTTTTAAATTAAGGTATGGAGCAGGAAGGGAATTCTGTGTCTCTCTGTAGGAACGGGGTTCTTACACAGAGGTTTCTCAGCGGGATACAAATTTCCAGAAGTATCAAATATGTACCCTCTGAAGTTAAAACTAAAAAGGAATACATTGAAAACAAATAAACAAGCAAAGGAAAGGAATAAACTGTTTTTAGAGAGTTAATCTTCCAGCTGCCAGCTATGAAGCAAGAGTCTTAGATCTTGAGGATGATGACTTTGACAAAACCCCCATGATTTAAATTCCTGAACAGTGAACAGTGCAATAAATTGGAGCCATTGAGTATCCACTAGTCACTTGCAAGATGCAAAATATATAAACATTTTTTTTTTGTTTGTTTTATTTTAACACAAACCATAGTTGATGCTGTAAGAAGTTGATACTACTACATATGTATGTTTCAGTTCTTACCTGGAATTTACACCTCAATTTTATGATTACTGTTTTAAATAACAACAAACTTTGACTGAGTCACTGTAAATTGCCAGTTTCCTTTAAGCATGAAAACTATCCATAATGAATAGATTCCCTGTGCTCAGAAAGAAACATGTCTGAATGATTTCAGACAATACAGAGGAAAAATGGAGAAACTACATCCTCCATATAAAATGGAAAACAGGATTTGCTCATGCTATTACAGACATGTAGAGGAACAGTTATCTAAGAAGGGAGGATGGACTGGAAATGCCAGATTCTTCACTAATAGCCTCTGACACAATCAAGCTTGAAATCATATTTAATATGACAACAAATGCTTGTGATGGGCATAAGTGATTTTTGTCAATGTTTATTTGATCTAAAGCTCAGCTAGCTATATTTATGGACATGCAGCTCTGACTTTTTGAATGATTGGATTTTCTGTCAAACTGTGGCTTGCTCTTATCTCTATGTGCTTTTTACCTGCTGAATTACCTCAATTCATTATTGAGAGACTAATTAGGAACACTAATACAATTTCACTATTTCATTCATAAGATTAAGCATTAAGCATCAAAGAATCCTATACTATACTAAGCAGTTTTACCAATTTCACACATAAAGAACTGCATCACTGTTTATTTGTGGTCTGTCATGGGATGACTCTACTGCTTGTAAGAGAGAAACAAAGAATAGTGAAAAATCATTCCTGATTCACATTCCTCACACTGTTTATAACTGTCTAGGACACTATCAAACCCACTTTATTTCATCTCTTTTCAGTCTGAAGAGCTCTCCTTTACTCAGCTGTTCTTTGTACTGTTTCCAAGAAAGTAAAACAATTTCTTCCGATAAAAACAAAAATAAAATAAAATAAAATAAAATAAAATAATCCTGTATTCAGAAAGAGAACAGCTGTAAATAATCCCAGAATATGAATGACTTTGTTAATTGAAAACATGGAGTTGCTGGAATTAAGGTGACAGTTTGACAGTTCAAAAGTTTACTTAGTACTCCTCATATAGAAAGTATTCTATATATTTAATCAGTCTTGTAGCACTCAAAAATGTGTTATTTATAAGACTGGAGGAATGGAAAAGAAAAATGAGAAGTACACATTGCGTTTGAGCTGCAGGTATACTGTGCATTTATAAAGATATTTGCTGATGCTATTTTTTCCCTTCCTAAAAATTCCTGATATCCATTTTGCTCATTGGATTGTTTATAAGCATTGACCTGTTGGAGATTTTTCTTAGAACTAATATAATATTACAATGTTGTTACTTAGTAGTTACTGTCAACTCAGTTGAAGTTGTTGATGCTCATGTGTCCTATTCTAAATTTATCTGTATTGAATTTCAATCAGTCTTAGAAGATCCTTCTGCTGTAGTTCTCTACAACTGGTCTTTCCAATTTTCTCTTCTCAGTAGCTTTGTATAATTAATGAAAATTTTCACCTGACTAATCACTCTTCTTTTTTTTTTTTTTTCAAAATAGTTTTTAATGTTAAATGGCATATTTATGTGGTTTTCCCCACATACAAGTTTTGTTTTGTTTTGTTTTTGTTTGTTTGTTTTTCTCAGATACTGAAACAGCTTTAGATGTGAATTTATATACTAAGGTTATTGGTTCTGGTATTTCTTCTTACATTCATCAGGCACACGTGATTAATTACTGTTCATTTGTTGATTTGCTCCATAGCCTTATGCACTGATGCCTTGGTTTGATACTCTTCCTTTGATACATTCTTCATAAACTGACTGTGCTGTACTCCCCAAGCTTTCCAGTGGTAAAAGTTTAAGAAGTCTCTTAGCTTTTTTGTTTTGTATTTGCAACAGCGTTACTTTGCTCTCTTTACACCTTTTATACCCCAGCTGTCTTTTGGCACAACAGTCTCTGGCAAGCTTTCTTATCCTGATATTTCCAAAGAAGAATGGGGGTTTGTTTGTTTTGTTTTGTTTTAACTGCAAGCTTTTCCTCAGACTTTCTTTGACATGTACTTCTGTGATTTACAATTAATGAAGTTTTTTTAGTCCTTCTTGTTTCTCTCCTTTGGAAACAACCACACTTTTTAAAAGACTGCCTGTATTTGCCCTCCCTACTGTGCCATTTTTTCATTCCAACTTCCTTTAGCCCTTTTCATCTTTCTGGCAGGTGCTGTGCATTTGTTTTAAGCATTGCATAAGACTTAGTCTAGCCTAGAAATCTCTTTTGGAGATTTTATGACTAGTTTGTTTATGAAGTAGTCATTTCTTATGGCTAAAGCCTTTTGATACTGGGGTTAAGCCTCAATGTAAAATTTATCTTGTTTTCCAGGAAATAAGTGAAGTCCTCCATTACTGCTGCATTTCTCCTGCCTCTAGAAGCCAAAATACATCATTAGAACTTTGATATTTTTGTCAGCAGCATAATAAGAAGGTTCTTGGAGTTTTAACATCACATCTGAATTGGCCATAGAGATGATTTTTCAGTTGCTGACATGATTAGGTTGTTGTGATTTGACTCAAAGCTTTCAACAAGGGTGTGCAAACATTGCTTCTGTGACATTTTATGAGGTCTAAAATTATACCCCTTTAGAATACTTCCACTGACATAACATTGTGTCAATCTACAACTCAAAAACTATCATTATTCTATTGAAGTTGAAAGCTCATCAGAAATTTGGCAAAAAAAATCTAAATGTATAGAAAACAAAGCATAAAAACATTACATATTGAATTTGTACTACGAACTAACTTTACTTAGACTGCGGCAATCATTAGTCTCTACAGTTATGAAGAAAAGTGGATTGGCTCTACATATCCATATCAAATAACTTTAGCCACCTGTTTTAGGCAAATAGAAATGGAGAAATAAAGAAAGCTGTCAAAACTCCTTATTCAAAAAACTTACTTAAAAAAAAAAACAAAAAAAACACAAACAAACAAACAAAAAGATACTAATGCAGGATGTAACAGCCTCGGCCATCTAAAGAGTGGTCCATGAGGACTTTTATGTATACTGAGGACGTTTATGTATACATTAATACATTTATGTATATGTATGGTCCATGAGGTTCTTACTGGTATGTAAGGAATTAGTCACAACTAGTCACAATAAGTCTATTCTGATGTCAATAGATATGCTCAGTTTTCATTACTTCGAACTATTAATTGAGGTAAAAGTCTCCACATAGCAAACTGATGTTTTGCAGTACAAAACTGATGGACAGTATAAAGCTTCCTCACAAAATCAGCATTACTTTGACATACTAGATTTGGTGTTGCCGTTTTGACATAAAAGACCAAGTTTCTTCTTGGTGCAATTCCACATCAACTTAAATGAAGTTAAACAAAGTAAACACTTTATCTCATGTCTTTGGTCTGAGAGAATGAACTTCAGTGTGTTCGTGTCTTTTTTTTTTTTTTTTTTGGGGGGGGGGTCTGTCAAGTCAAAATGCCCTTGTCAGGCTGTATATAGCCGTTTTCTGTCACAGCACTGCAATGCACGCACTATGCTTCAGGAAACCTCAGATATGGCTGAACTCCCTGGCAGAAAGTCATATTGATCAGGCTGATGAAAGCATTCTCTTCTCTTGAGTTTGATTTTTCCCCAGATAATCTTTGAATGTTTAGAGATTTCAATGTAAAACTAATAAACCCAAAGTAAATGTCCACAGCATTCTATGACAGGTAGAATTTGAGTAATGTGCTCTCGTCCTCTCAAAAACAAAGAAAATAATATTTGGTGAATAAAGGTAGGGTTACTATCAGCATGGAGGCAATAAAGGGTGCTGTCTGTCGTCAGAACTCAAGAAAAAGAAAGTGCACATGTGCATTTTTGTTATGAGAAGCTTTTGGGTAGCAAAGCTTGAGTTAGCTTTTTACAAAAAATAGAAAATGAGATGGCTAATGTGATATAGGACCATATAATGTTGCGGTAATACTGATCTCAGATTAGATGACAGCAGTGAGATGGAGAGGGAACATACCCTCTGTTTCTTGTTAAGCCTGCTCCTGAGCAAATGGGAGACAGAGATGAGAATAAAGAAATAGACACTGTCCTATATAACTAGTATCAGCTTCCCATCAACTTAAATGGCATCAAATCAAGATGTTATTTAGCAATAGTAACTGCAACAAGAACGAAGACCTGAGTAATCAGAGAGCAGAAAGCTGTAATGATAAAAATGGATGCAAAGTATTGTAAAATCTGAGGTTAGTGATTTACACACAATGAAGAAACTGTAATAGGGAATATATATATATGTATATATTACATGTATGTCAATTAAAAATTCTATCAAAAATATATGATCTCAGTCTTTCACAGATAAGTTGAAAGGTCCTTTGGAAGAAGATGGAAACATCTCTTAGAGTTAAATTTAATTTAAAATAGTTAAAATTTTGCTCAAATATTAACTGTATTAATTCAATGCTGATCTTCCACATTTCTAAGACCTCCAGAAAAATTAAAGAATAAAATGAATAAAATCTCTTTCATACAAAACACATGAAATCGGTGATTTCGAAGTTTGCAGAGCCTAAACTCCATTCCTTTTCATTATACTTGCATTATTACATAGGCAAATTCTAGTGTAAAAATTTTAAGAAGCTACCAAGTCCATAAAAACAACAAAAATAGAAAAATCTCCATGTTTATGTTTATTATTTGTGGAACTGGCAAAATAAACAGTAGAAAATGAGATGCACGTTATTCTAGATGCTGCTTATCCCTCTCATTTTACAAAGGCATGAAGATGGCTAACAAACCAAGTGAAAAATCTTTAGACAATACCATCTACTATTTCCTTTTAATTTTCTTTAACTTAAAATAAAAACACTTTTTTATTAGAGTAATTTTGGAATTGTTTGTTAATGTTTAAAGTGCTGAAACATCTCATATGCTTTATTTTATGTAAACCTCTAACACTATGTAAAGGTATTTTACTTATAAAATTCAACTTTTGTTTCTTCTTTAGCATTTATTCTTAAGTATAATTTTTTCTCTTCCTGTCATTAGAAGTGAGATGTGAAATTGTCTTGATATGATCAGAGAAGATTAGATTCACTCTCCTGTTTTAGAACTAATTTCTTGCAATGACACATCATCATATTATGTTGAAAAGGAATTTTGAATTACAAGTTTGTTATGCTGTATTTCTGTTTTCAAGAGTAAAATAACATATTAACAAGCCATTAACCTGAAAATGCAGTACCTGGGATTTCTGGGATTTCTTTCCTTATCTAACTTTTAGCACATTGATTTCATGACTTTTTAACAGCTGTTATATTCCTCTTCCCTTTCCTATATTCACACTCATTTCCAGCTGTTTCTTAATTCCTTAAATCCCTTATCAACACAAATCTGAAAGTGTTTTTATATTACTGGTAAAAATCTAAGAACGAGTCACTACATCTGCCCACCAAATCTGGGAAGAACAATTATTGAAAAACTATACACAGCTGAATACCTGAAAAGCCATTCTTACTTGCCCTACAGGCGACATTTGAGGTGGATTAAGAGGTATATATTTGATATTGCAGAGATCCAAAGGGTCCATGGAGAAATCAAGTGTCAATCTTGTTCATTATATTCCTTTGCTATTCCCTCTAATAGCATGACTCACTCAGACTCAAACCAATATTGATCTTCCTTTTTCCACTGCACATTTATTTCTCTCCCCAAAGTAAAAAACATAGTGAATGTGTAGTTATGACCTGCTTCCAGTGCAACTCACTTTTAAGAAATATCACAGGGACTAGACTTACTATTCTGGAGACAAAGAGACTCAAAATGAAAAAGAATGTTATAGACTGAAACATATTCTGTCTCCTAAAATTCTTTTTATTTTTATTTTTTTTCTTTCCATATCCTGACATGTGTATTGTCTAACCTGGAAACATGTAGGAAAACGGAAGGGAAATGCAACCTGCACCAGCCATGGCAACTGAGAAATGTTGAAGCTTGCAGCACTACAGTGCAAGTTATTCTAGGTTTCCTCAGGAGAGTCTTTGTTTCCCTGAGCTGCTGCAGAGAACAGAATGGCAGTACCTGACTGCCCATCACCTCATGGTGCTCTTACTAGCTCTGCCTCTTTCAGTACATAGTTATGTTTTCATTAGCATAGTTTTCATCTGGGAGATGCAAAGGACAAGAAGTCACACATTTTCTCTTGTGGCTGAAAGCTCAGTTCTGAGGATTCAGCTGCTTGCTTGAGACCCGTGTGTTTAATCCTGCTTAATCAACTTTCCTCAGTTTCTCCATTGTACACACACACACACACACGAACACACAGAGCTGAGCATTTGTCTGAATACAGGTAGACTACAGTGACATTCAGGAAGTTTTCAAGAACACCTCCTCAGATAATTCATAATTTTTGAAAAAGAAGTCACTATAGTCTTAAGTTCTATAAAAATACTCTTTTCAATACCAAACTGCTTCTGGAGTTCTCTTTTCAGGGAAACGTACAATGAAACATTGAAGACTGACCCCAAGTTCAACAACAGAGAACAACTTAAATATCCCAGTACCCCAGAGGTAGTATAACAACTACAAAAGGTTCATTTCTCATTTTTACCACAACCTCATTTTTCAAAGATCTGTGCTGTGCCATGTTCCTATAAAAACCTCATGAACATTACTAATACAGATTAATTTTATACAGATTTCCAGTCTCCAAATGGAGATTTTTAACAGAGAAGAAGTTAATGACTGAAGAATGGAGATATGTTTGATATTAAAATATAATGATGACTTGTTGTCCTAACTCTTCCTCTGTAACAGATGATGGAAGTAAATTAATCCATTCTCTTGACAGTAATTTCATGATAAGAATGAGAAACTTTACCATTTTCATTGCAGGCATATCCTATTCTCGTCTTCAGTGTGACTTTCCATGACAATGACTGTAATCATTATAACAGCATTGTACATAATGACTCTGCTTTCTGTGATGTTACTCCCAAATTGGGTGTGAAAAATGTGAAAAGACAGATATTAAATGGCAAAACTCTCACCAGTGAAGCAGAGTAGCCTACAAAATTAATAATTGACAAAACTGATAGGGTGCTGATGAACAGAAGCCTGTAATTAAAGGGCAATGCTTACCTCCCCTTCTTTCATAATCTGAGGAGATTTGCCTGAAAACCTCTTGCCACATTAGTCAGGTCAAACAAGGCCTTGTGCGGTGTGTATAATTAAATGTAACATCAATAAAACATTGATTTTTCAAAATGAAAAGCAACTCATGCACAATGACCACTACTGAAATTTTGTTAATTACTAATATTATGTCAGTCTCAACCAGTCGTTCCTTTTTTCTGAATTGAATATAAATGCATGAGCAAAATTATAGAACTGTGCCGTAAATCAGAACCATCACAACATCATTTACCAAATATAAAACAGAGTCCTCTTCTAAGTCCTACAAAGTGCTCAGAGTAGAAAATGAAGAAACCCACAGGGAATTTTTATAGGAAAAGAGGAGAGGGGATGATATTGGTAAGTACAGTGGAAGAAGTATCCTCTCACAAGGCATGTGGTCACATTCTGACCACAAAGGATTAAAAGAAATCCTATTCATTGACCTCAATAAATGTAGCATTAA
This sequence comes from Nettapus auritus, assembly GCA_011076525.1. Lineage (NCBI taxonomy): Eukaryota > Metazoa > Chordata > Aves > Anseriformes > Anatidae > Nettapus > Nettapus auritus. The sequence continues at coordinate 72,155,197 of CM021766.1, forward strand.
TATAGAGGTCTGAGGATAAAAGAATATATCTAACATTCTCATAGGAAAATAAATTTTAAGAGGCCATCCTTTTGCACACTGTATCCAGGTCTCTAGTCTTAGATGCAATCATGATTGTAACTGCTTTCATAAAGAGAAGCATGATTTACTTTGAAAGCTGCTTAGAATCATATTTGCCTTTGTTAACGTATGAGAGCAAAGCTTATAATTGATCTGATGACCAGATCCTCCTCCTCCTTTGTCACACCTGACAAATCAATAGTGTATAACAAAAATTCATGATATTATTCTGTATGAGCCTTATCACACTGTGGTCCTGAGGTTTACTCTGTATATCCATTTAACAGTCTTCTTCATGGCATCTATCTCTTTCCAGATAATGTTTTGATTCTCCCACATAGCTCTGCATTGGTAACAGGCTTATGGAATATTTCTTCTATTCCAAAATTGTACATGAAAATATTAATCAGTCTAAGATAAGTCTAGAGAAATATGCCCTCAACTAATTTTAAAAGCTTGTCTGTCAATGTAACCCATTATTTTGATTTATAAAGGTCCCTCCCCAGCCTAAATTTTCTATACAAATCCTACCAATTTTCAGCATGCCAAGTACTTGGTATTTTACTAAGGTTGGCCTAACAAAATAGTTGTGTGGTTTTTTTTTTTGTTTGTTGTTGTTTGTTTGGTTTTATGTTTGTGTTAACAGTATCTTAAAAAAAAAAAATGTTCCAGTTGCTGTTTTTAGTTCAAACGATATTGTTCATATTTGAAAGCCCTTGCTACCAGACATCTGTGATTTCAAGAGCTACTAGTTTCCTTGGATATTTTGCATATTCTAAGAAATGATTTTCAAGATTCCCATCTTGCATGCAAACTGAAGGCAAAATGAATAAGTTCCTTTTCCATGCCTTATCCCTATTAATCATATTTCTTCACCCTTCTTATTCAACCTCTTTCTCCAATTTCTTTGATGATAATAAATTTTATGCTGACAGACAGCATGCAGGGGGAGAAAAGCTTCATCTGTCGTATGTCTTGCAATAAACCTATACATATACTTTCTGTTATTTTAATGCAAATTTAGAACACCAATTATGTAGATAACATTACACATGATAAACTAGAATTCAGATGGCCAGCCTACAACTGCATCAGGATGAACCTTATGCCTGACACTCGCTCACTCACTATGTAATTCAAAATATAAATGCAGGGCCTGTTCGTCCTACAGACACCTGATGAATTGTAACAAGAAGTATATACCTCCTTCCTCTCATTATAGGAAAAGCACAGAGAGATTTCCTTTTGGAAGAGCACTTTTCCACCCTGCCCTTTATGTGGAATGAATACATTGTTGAACCTAGACTGCATTTATTATATTCCCTGAAGTAGAATTGAATCTTACTCTGAAATAGTCTGGAAAGCCTTTAGGGCTTACATAATTAAGCATTATGTATTTGAGGTTCTACAGAATCTGATATGAGCACCAGCTGCATTCACTCCATGTTCAGTTGAACTCAGAAGAAACACTGTTATCATACTTTAATTTCTTCATCCTGTTTACTTTTATTAATATTTCTGTTTATTATAAACAGAGAAAGTATACATAGGGAACAGGCAAGCTCTCTGTACATATATAAAACAATCTAAGTAGTGTTAACCTTAAAAAGGAGGTGACATATAAGGAGATACTTGGTTTTCCTCTATCTGTGCCACATTTCAGGGCATGGAAAAAATAAAAACAAAAAGGCAATGACCTTACCTTTCCTACATACTGAGGATCTGGTCCCATGTGTTCTTCTAAAACAAAGAACTGATTCCACACCCATCCACGCTTGGGACGATGATGTACTTCTGTTTCACCTTCTGTGTGTTTGGTCTGATTTCTAGTCACCTTGACGGAGCCATGGTGAGCAGCTCCATAACACCTCTGCACAAAACAGAGACAAAATAGGACTGGGCAGATACAAGATGTACTTGTAATTCTCATTGTAGGATAAGGTTCCTGGTCAAAGTTTTCTTTCTCTTGTCTTTTTCAGCTGTAATCCTTTAATAAGTTCCCGAGATGGAAGGTGAAGTCTTGTTCAGAAATACAGTCCAAAATGGGTTTTTCTGCTTGTTCATGGTCTAGCTGCCCATTGGGGTAAGCTCAAACTATATTTACATTATGAAAAGCTGACTGGAAAAATTGATATTTCTTCTGAGGTCTTCACAATAGAGCTCCACAGCCGAACATTTTCTATCTAATAGGGAAAGAAAAGAAAGCCACTTACTCATCACTAAAACCAGCAATTTTCAGCCTTTTGACCTTAGATTATATTCACAGCTGTACTAGCCAGTCTCTCATTGTAACTAAAATTTCCTTTCATCCCTTTCTGTAAAAATGTTTTCTGATTGTTTTTATTAAAATACCTTAAGAATTAGCATGGCTCTTCCAAGCCATGGATAACATAGCTCAGTAAAAACTGGATGATCCAGGATAGTTCTATTGTCTCTTAACTGCAAATCATTGATCTGATTTGGCAGTAAAATAAAATCACTACTACAGTGTCATTAGACATATAGCAATTGGTAGTTCATTTCAGATGAGTTCTTGATCTTGCATATACTGCACAGAGATCCAGCATGTTGAAAAATACCAAGGCTATGATGGCTTTCAAAGAAAAGTGTTCAAAATGGGCTTTGAGGATTCTGAGTCAGTATGAGAGCATACTAGCAGGGACAAAATGTGCATTTTCACCCCCATTCTTTACTTAAACTCCAACCAATATCATACTAGAACTTCTCAAAGTTATTCTATATTGACAGAAAAATTCAGATACTGATGTTTAGATGATTTATATTATTTTTATAAAAACATCTAAATTCCCAGTGACAATATTTTCTCAACTTCTAAAGGAAAATATGACCCTTTTATGCTGCAATAGTAACATATGAAAATGTACATGGAAGTTGATGTAGCATAAAATAATTTTTAACCTCAGAGAAATAGTTATCTGAGCAAACGTTTTGATCAAATATCTGAATATATCAAGTATCAATCAATTAGGAGACTCTAAACATGCAAATAAATCTAAAAAACAAATAAAAACAAAAATATTAAAAAAAATAGAATTCCCTTCTAACATTGGTTTTGTTTAGGTACTATAAAGCCATTACAAATTAGTGAACAGAAACACAATAAATTCATGAACAGAAAAACGAAGAAGCAAGAAAGTTTCTCATCAGAATAACAGAAGAGTATTTTAAAATTGTGTTGTACATCAGAAATACCTATTAAGGACATACTTTCTACTGCTGTTACCCAGTTTAGGACAGTGTGTTATGCTGAAGTAAAGGAACACCACCAGCCTCCTGTGTCCAGGGAGGAATTTAAAAAGAAACTCCATATGGTATTTTCTACTGAAGAATGGATTTTTTTTTAGCATTACATTTTATCCTGCTTTCTACTTCTATATCAAAGTAATCTCCCCTCAAATTCTACAAAGCCACTGATCTCTTAGAAGTCTCACATCCCATCTCTGAACAGATTCATACAACCCTGTGCATTATTACCTTCTTTAAGTACAAACATGATGCAATAGGAATTTTTCAGAGCTAAATGTTCTATGAAGTCATACTAGGGAGAAAAAAACAGACATTCTGAGCCACATTTGTTTCTAACCGTATCTTCTTCCTTGGTTTCCTTGCCCTTCTGCATTTTTTCCTTATTCTTGCTAGAAACCAGTTTTGCCTTGAGGCATACAATTTCCTCCTAAAGATTCCTATATTTACAGATGTGCTACTTAAATAGATAAGTCATTGTTATATTTCAGAGGTACATTAAAAATAAGCAGTACCTTACAAAATGGTAAGGCTGCAATTTTATCCATTCCAGTATAATTTTTCTTCCTTTTGTTTCCATCTTGGGAAATGTCTGGGAGCAGTTCATAAGACTATAAGCAGTGCATAATAAGTTAAAAAATTGTATATAAGGTGCACTGAGATTCCTTAGAATGGCACATTTAAAATTTATTTGAAATCATTACTACTGAACTTTCCTTTATAAAAATTGTGGGGATGGTGGTGTTGGAAAACTCCTATCTTATAAAAGAGTAAATATAAACAAATGCATTAGATATCCACAAATCAAGATTTACTATACAGAACTTTGTTTCTCACCTCTCTCAGAAGTCATCCACTGAGCAATTCAAAAATACCATGATGGATTTTGTAAACCGTGTTACTTACACAGCCTGGTTCATGTATGAATTAGAACAAATAAAAGAAATACAAAGGGCTTCTTCATCTCAAAAGTGTCTTCTCTTCTTAAGATTAACATAAAGTAGAAGAAATTGAATGTAAGTTGTGCCAGAACCACTATGTAATGTAATTCAGTTCAGAGATTACCTGTTACACAACCCATTTTATTTTTATTACTATGCATATTTTCTAAATAAATTGAAAAGAGAGAGAGATGACAATGGAGCCTATTTCGTGTTATAATCATGCTTAGAAATCCAGGGTTCAACAATACTGTATTGCGTGTGAAGCCTGGAGAACAGTTTCCACATGACGAGCTTGACAATTAAAAAGGGAAGGATACTTAGTGAAGATACTTCAAAGTGTTTTCACTCTTACAATCTTATTTTAAAACCAAATCCTAATTAATGCTCAGTATAAAGGTTCTCATTCTTAGTTCCTCAGCACGTGTTTTCAAAACATCTACTAGAAACATTCATTTTTTAAAAATCCTGGCCCCCACAAAAAAATAACAAAAGAAAAATCTCATCCATGAAGACAAGAAAGTTTGTCTACAGGGAGTAAGTACAGATGGAAAGACCTGGAATTGTTAACAAAGAGACAGGAAAGCAAAGAACAGACAAACCTGAACTGTGAGCAACTGAAGTAGGACTGAACTTTACGAAATTCTTTTAATTGTTGCCTTACACTAATATACTGAGATGTTGACTGCTCAGTGCTCTCATCTGCAGCTTCAAATGAAGTGTCCTGCTTTATGGGTTTTGTTATAATGATGCAGGCAGCTGCAGAGTAGACTTGTGTTATTGCTGTCTCCTGGAAGCCCTGATGAAAATGAGTTGTGTATCCCAAGAGACTGTCAGAGTAAGTTAAAATTAAAATAAATAATTAAATAAGATGAGGTGGGAAAGTCTTACCAGCAATGCTAAAAATCATTACAGCAGAGTAGTTACTGCTTACTGTGGCAGCAAGCCTCTATAATGAACTCCCAGGAAACCCGTATAAGCACAGCGATGCAAAATGTACCACTGCAAGAGAGGCATCATTAACAACAGAGACTTGTCCTGAATCTCAGTGTCTCTCATCTCCCATAACCAAATTGACCACATATTTGAATACATATGAATGATTCATTTTTGCAGCTGCACATTTGATGCAGCTGCACACCTTTTTTTAAAAAAAACCCTCAGGAACCCTTTTCAGTCCCATCGTGATGGAGCGACAATTAGTTATGGAATTTGCAATAAATTGCATTTCTCATTTGCTTTCTGAAATCCAGTTCTGCACTCTGCCCTCTAGACTTCCACCCTAACAGAAAATTCTGATGTTACCAAAATCTGACCAACTTCAATATCATTACTTAGGTATAAATAATCACACAGGAAAATATTTCCTTCTTTCTGCACTTCCTGTGCTTAGTCCATTGCCAATGTTACATCCTTCAGCACTGCAGAAATAACACTGTATTGAGCTGGAGACCAAAGACAAAATAATGGGCTAGTATCAGAGTACCAGAATGAAAAACTAGGATATTATTTTTTGTTTTATCCTTATGAAGCAGAGGTTGATGGTCAACCGAATATATATAATATTTCCATGGAACTCTGGCAACTGGCAGGAAAAAAAAAAAAAAAAAAAAAAAAAGGCAAGAAATTTTTAGGTAGATGGAGGGAAATGGCTCATGTAGCCCATCTATAGCTGATCTCTGCTCTCTTTCCCCAAGCTCTGGGACTTTGCATGAGAAGATGAAGCACAGAGTCTTTATCAGGCTATGAGATATTATGAGATACAGAGACTATATATGATCATCAGTGCTTTCCAAGGAACGATGTCTTCTGCACATGCCAGTCTGACAGAACTACTGTCCAAACTGCTTTGGAGAGCATTTAAAAACATGTATTACATGTTGTTATCTTGTCCCTTTGTTGTATTTATGTTGTAGTTATGTATATGAGCATAAAACCCAGAAAAAAAAAAAAAAAAAGTAATGAAATGTTCTTAATGTAGTTTAATAGCAATTTCAATAACTACAAATGTTTAGACACTCTAGTTCTATATTGTCACTTCTTTTAGAAATCGGCAGCCAAACTACGTTTTCACTGTGATAGCATGCGGACATTCTCTTTTATCTGTTAGATAACTGCATGAGATATTGAATTCCCAAATAATTGTTAAATCTATGTGCAAAGATATATTGGTTCTGAAAGCTAATCTTTATCAGCCTGAAACTGTATCAGTTTAATGAAGAACCAGGGAGAAACTCATCTCTTTAAGCCAACAACACCAGCTCATGGGTGTGCAGTGTCAAAGGTGCGATTTCTTGTTCCTCTTTCACACTTAGACACAGTCTTTTGGTAAAGACCACTTCTAACAATCAAAACACAAGAAGTGCTAAGCTATAACTGAGAAGTGCTAAGCCAAAAACTGCTAAGCTAAAACTGACTTTATTTCATTTAATAAATTATCTTACATAAAATTACATAAAATTATTTTTGCTTAATAAATCAAAATAGACACAAAATTAAGCTTCCATGGAATACAACTTTTTTTTTTTTTTTTTTTTTTTTTTTTTTTTCACATAAGGAAACAGAAATCCTGTTGTGGGGCTAAAGGTGTGTGTTGGGTCTGTTTGGGATGGAGTCACTTTTCCCTGCTGCAGCCCACACAGTGCTGCACTCGTAGCTGGAACAGCACTGGTATCACTCCAGTGTTGTGTCCATTGCTGCATAGTGCTGGCACAGAATCAGGACTCTCTCCAAGCCCCAGAAGCCAGCAGGCTGGGGCTGGGCAATTGATGGGGAGGGGACATCACCAGAGCAGCTGACCTAAACCGACCAAAGGGATATTCCATAACACCTGATGTCACGCTCAGCAAAGGGGGCTCTTGTGGGGTAGGGATCTCTCTCTCTCACTCTCTCCGGTACGCGTTTTGAGGCCCTGCTTCCCAGGACGTGGCCGAACATCTCTTGTTGATGGGAAGTAGAGAATATTTTTTCCTTTCTTTCTGTGCTTCTGCGCGGCCTTGTTGTTTCTTTTGTTACTTTTTCTCCCCATCCCCTTTCCCTTTAATTAAATCATTCTCATCTCAAACCTCGAGCTCTTTGCGTTGACTTTTCTCCCCCTCCTCTTTGAGGAGGCAGGGAGTGAGAGAGCGGTTGTGGTGGAGTTCGGCTGCCCATCCGAGTAAAACCACCACAAGGTGTGGAAAAAAATAAGTGAGAAAATAAAAAAGGGATCCAAGAAAGACGAGCAATCAGATATTATAAAAAGATAAGTAACAGAAGAAATTTAAGAGTAAGATAAAACAAAGCCAATGAAAATTTCACTTAGAAAAATAAATCAAGATAAAGAAGCAAATTGGAAAGTTCAAGTGGAATCAGCTGCATCTGTGAAAGCTTCTATGTGAAGCTATCAGAGATGATTTTTCTGTCTGACCTGAAACAGTGTATAAAAAAGAAAACAAGCAGTACGATTCCTGTGGAATGTAAGAAATCCACTTCATACATTTTAACAGAAAGTCAGTTAAGGAAAACATTAACTGAAGACACAAATCACAAAATAAAATTCAACACCAAATATATGGATCTGTGAATTGGTACGCCAAGATTGTCAAGAGAGTGAAAAACACAGTATTTATTTCCCTATGCTTTTTTACTTTCCATACCAGAAAAGCTTTTTAACTTCCACATTCTCCTGCACACCTCACAAACCAAGTCAATTGATGGGTCATTTGTTTCAGAAAACAAAAAGGCAATATAAAGCAATATAACAATATAAAATAATATAGGACATATAATAAGGACAATTGCATAAGCTTAATGATTGCAGGTTATTATGTGGTATGAATAATAAACTGTGAGATTTGAGGTTCAATTTAAAACCAGAGAAACATATTATGCAAAATTAATTATTTAGATGAGTAGAACACTCTTGCTGACAGTGCCCAAATAAAAACCAAGGAAAGGAAAAGAAATGCCCTCCTTTTTTGTTTATTCTCCCTCCCTACCTCCTACCCCTCAAAAAAAAGGAGCAGTCATACTAAAATCTGTAAAACAAAACAATAACAAAACAACAGCTGGGATATTACAAAAAAACAATATCCTGGGATATTATTAAGCAAAATGAAATCACATATTTTGAAACATTCTAAAATAGGAAAAGCAATACTCCAGACATAAATCCTGCATTTGGGCTGGTCCTCTGGAAAGTAAATCTTTATACTATATAATACAAAAATAATTTGACAGCACAGATATGGGTTACAACATGCCCTAATGTTGTGATTAGATGTCCAAAATCATACACTGCCCAGGAATTAATAAATTATTCTTACTCTTCCCACTTGATTTTTTAAAGTTAACAGTAGTTTTATTTTGTTTCAGAGTTAGCATTAAAATATTTTAAATTCATCAAATTATCTCAGACAGTAATGTGTGATGAATTTTTAAATAGTATTCTGACTGACAGACATCCATCAAACAATTCCTACATATGAGACTCCATTCTTCCTGCTGGCTCAGACACCCCCAGAGACAGAAGCCTCAACTGAATTTCCAGTTTATATCACAGATTTCTTCTAAATGCTCATAGTCCAGGTTACTTTTTAAATCTACAAATGTCTATTTTTCCCTCTTCAGTTCTTCCTCTATTCATGGTAGAAATTATTCCCCAATACTTCCTTTTACCACCTACTTCATTAGGCTTATTACTAGATTCTTCTTATTAAAATTTATTGATTTACTGACTCCGTAAAATTTCATTAGCTTCTAAATCAAGGGAACCAATATACTATTAATATTCCATAAAAATCACAAAAAAAATAAAGCTTAGCCACATCCCTTTGGGCTTACAGTTGTCAAATATGATCTTAGATTTGAAATAATTTAGATTTCAGAGGCCTATCTGAAACAGCTTGTGCTTTTGTTCTTATTTCCATTATATGTTTGATTTTAGACAGTTCATACCTAGGACTTCAACACAGTACAAGTATGGACTCTAGCACAACAGATTGGTCTGATCTTTTCCATTGTAAATGTACTTTATCAGACTAATTATATCTTGAGACTGAAAAGGAAAATGACACAGGCCAGAGAAAACTTCTCATCCAGCATTAACACACTGACATTTCCAGCTTTCCTTTAAAGTTCTGACTGTTTTGTGAAGATGGGATAAAGAAATTCAAAACATTGATTTAAAATTCTGGCTGCAGCCCTAACTATTAGCCATCACTGTTTCAAATGGAGTTTTAAATTAAAGATTGTCTTCATTTTTCCTTGGCTTTCATTGCCAGTTTTAAATTAGCTCAGATTCCATACTCCCTGTTAGCTTAACGTGCCTTAATAAAGTTACCTCACTGGCTAGAATAGGTGGAATCATTTTAACTATCTGGGTCATAACGCAGAATAGGCATGGTATGAATAAAAGCTTTTGTGATTATTCATAGAAATTGCCACACATTCCTTACAGAAAGAAGTATGTGAACTGGAATTCCAATTTTGTTATGCAAAAAGTTGGAAGTAAAGCCTAACAGCCTAACAGTAATTAAAACAGAACAGAAATGCTGAACTAGCACAAGCAGCTCCATGCAGAGCTACTTCCTGCTAACACCTCTGTTAAACTACATTAATCATGTAATACATAGATGGGCTTCCCCAGGGGACAAATCCCCACTCATGCTACCTAACAACAGCATGAGGATAAATCAAGAACATGGAAATTTGATCTCATCAATGTGTACAAATACCTGAGGGGTAGGAGACAGAAGGATGTAGCTAACCTCTTCTCAGTGGTTTGTGGAACAGGACAAGGGGCAATGGCTGCAAGACAGAGCACAGGAAGTTCTGCACCGACATGCGAAAGAAACTTCTTCACTGTGAGGGTGACGGAGCACTGGAACAGGCTGCCTAGTGAGGTTGTGGAGTCTCCTTCTCTGGACATATTCAAGGCCCGTTAGGACGCCTACCTGGGCAGCCTGCTCTGAGGAACGTGCTTTGGCAGGGGGGTTGGACCCGATGATCTTTCGAGGTCCCTTCCAACCCCTACAGTTCTGTGATTCTGTGAAAGCACAAACAGTCTGAGGAGATGTACAGTCAAAAGAGCCATTAAAAAGGTTTAATGTTGCTTATGGCAATAGAAATTCCTGAATAATAATTGGGATGACTTTTTTTTTTTTTTTTTTTTTTTTTAAAATAAACATAAATTCAAGACTGTCTTATACCAAGGCATTAAAAAAGCAGCTTAATTCCAGTTTTATAGACAGCAATACATGCTTGTGATCAAAAGTACTCTCTTCTCGTCCTGTGTGTATCTAAACACCAAATACAAGCTTCAATTAATTCCTGAATGGATAGCATCAACTGAGGCATATAATAGCTGGGCAACTAATCCACTCCCATTATATGGCAAAGGAGGTGGCTTCCACATGGCCTCCAAAAAGGATTCTAGGTACCATAAGGCCCAATGTGATACATACACACAAAAACGCTTTTTGAAGAGGAACTGTTTCTCTTTTAACAAGAAAACAAGAACAAGAAACACTACACAAACAAACACAAAAGGGTTTAGTGTATAGTCATTTTTACTCTGCCACAATCAAAATTCATTTTTACTTATAAACCACCTAAAAATCCATAACAGTGCAATAAATCCATTAGAACCAGCATGGAATTCAAGTTTTATTATCATAACAGGATTTTTTAATGTGTCTCCAGTTGACATTTTGATTAGATGATGCACAAGATGAGCTGTGATCTCTACGCTGCCTTTAACAATGAATGGCTACAGTGAGTGGTAGCTGTAGAGATGATTGAAAAGATACATTCATTTTTGAAAATACAATGAAAAGGGTTATTAAAAGGCATTTTATATGACTGGGTGCAGGAAAGCATTATACACCACAAACCAATGGATTTGTTACCCTGTTGAGCAAATGCCTTTTATGAAAGAGAGTACAAATGGGTAGAGAAACATATCATCTTTCCTGAACACAGGAATATATGCAAAGTTTGCAAACAAAACAGTAATACAACTTAGCTTGCAAACAGTATTGCATATAGACAGGCAATTATTAACTATTATGAATAATTAGTGGAAATTTGCCAATGAAAAATGATTAAGGGATTCAAAGCCTGTCCTCAGTTGGCATACAAAGATTTTTTATATATATAATAAGCAGGCACATAGCAACTTCAAGATAACAGTGCTCTGCCACAATCAACAACTGTTGAAATTTTGTTTCCAACTATATACAGAGCGCAATTGGCAAAATCACAACACAGTAACAACACAATTAGTCAGATAAAACTCAGCCACTGTTTCTACAAGATATAATTGCAAAGTCATGCTAGCCATTACCTGCTGTGAAAGGAACAACTGTTTAACAAAGAAAGATGAATCATGTATCTGACTCACGCCTTTCTTCTTTGCCTCAACCAGAGACAAATCCACCTACGTTTATATCTAGAGTCCATGTTTTTAGCCAAGAACAATACAGATATGCAAGATAGAACACAGATACTTCTATGTTCCCAAAGCAGCAGAGCCTTTTCTTATTTTCTGTTTCCCTTCCCAAGGACCTTGCTAAGAAAATAAAGATGTCAGTGATTTCTTGAGTCATTCTTCCCATCTATAAAGGTCAGGTCAACCAGTCAGGGAGGAAAGTACATACATGAGACTCTGATGAGCAACTACTCACAGGAAAAACTTGCAACTGACTTCTTGTGTGTAGTCCACAGGTACTATTCATAGTAAAAAATTATTTCTCAAAAATGAAGAGTAGAAGCTCCTCTGGGAAGTATAACATCCCAAATGAATGGTAAAATAAACAAACTAACAAAAAACAAAGAAAGGGAAAATTGGTCCGATGTAGACATCAAAGGCTGAAGAAAGACTTGAAGACATTTATCTCCCATCCTTTGCTACTAGTTCAGCATTCTGTGCTGGAAACTCTTAAAATCATGTAAATTACTCATTATATTTTTGTTATCAAAATTTTAGAGTATTTCAAATGCAATGTATTTATGTTTCTTAGATTATAAGAGTGATAAATATGTTACTGGTTACTTAAACCCATATCTCAGTGTCTTAGAGAAAAATATTAAATGACCTATCCTTTTAAATAAATCTTACTGTATATGCTTGAAGTTTGAAAATATTCCTTTTCCAGTATGTCAAGAGGGGTGACTGTTCTGTGAGAAAGCATGCCTAAAATGTGATATATTTTAATACAGAAGATAACTAAAATACATTTTTACTGGCTGATTTTTCCATTTCTTTTGAATCAAAACATAAATTGCCACCACTGTTTCTGAAATAATCTACACTTTTTTGTTACATAACAAGACAGGAAGAAAAACAGAACTTTTGATCCATTTTTAAATGTAAAAACATCATTGAAATAATGAAGGAAAATAAAACTGAGTCAAGGCAAATAAGCCACTTCTATTTAACAGACACAAAATACTTTGTTTAAATTGAATATTTTAACATTTAGAATCAACTAACTTTCAAAGCAAAGGTCATTTTATTTTTAAAACATTTAAATGGCATAAGTAACTAAATTCAAGCCTTCATATGAACAGTTGTATGTAAACTTCTATAAACAGTTTTGCTTTTCACAAACTGAAACATTGCAATTAAATAACTTCCTGACTAAAAATTCCCAATATACTCTTCATTTAATGCATGCTACTTGCAGATTTTTTCCTTGGTTAGTAATTAAACTGAACTTGTATTTCCAACTGTCCATCACAATTATGACCAACTTAGCCCATTTTTCTTATGCTGGATTCAAATGACGAAACTCTGATTCCCCCTAGGCAAACTGCAAAATTCCCATTAAGTTAATACAAACTTTTACTTGAAGTTCAGTAGCACTCAGCATCAGCTGCATTCTTTGGTTACACAAGAGAGCATCTTCTGTACTTTTGAATTTTTTTCCTATATTAATGTATTTTAAGTTATAAACATTATAAGGCACGGAAGCACACAGTAAGTATATTAAGAACCCCTTAATTATAGCAATACATGAGAGGAATGATTTATAAGTGGCTGACAAAACATTTAAGTTTTCAGAATATCCTGTTATTTTGTATAAATAAAAAAAAATGAGAAACCAGCATTAAGAGGTCAAGCAATGCCCAACTTTTGACAGATAGCACTATCTACTTGAACCAGTTACTGGCAAAATAATCAAAAATGCCAAGATCGTCCTTCTTGTTCCCTGCAAAAAAAAGAAATAGTAACTTGAATTCTATTTAAAGTTTGAATTTTTGAGTGCCACACAAAACCAAAGCAAATTGCTACTGGCTTCACTGAAAGTGCCATGAAGTCTTTAGCAATTTGACAACACCCTGACATCACATGTATAATCATACAAAACTGAGGTCAGGAAGAACCTTTGGGCATCACCTGATCCAACCTGTGGCTCAGAGCAGGGTCAGCTTCTGGGTTGGACATGACTGCTTAGCTGCAGGAAAGCTTGTGGAAAAGAGGAATGTATACTGGCCTGGGGTTAAGCTATATGAGAAGAAGACCAGAAACCACTAGATATGGCAAAACTAGCTGGACACATGAGATGATAACAATATAAGAAGTTACAGACAGAGCCACAAGGGATGTCTGGAGCCCACAGAGAGGCTATGTGGAAGGCAGCTGAACTCTACGCACTATTCAAGAAGAGTATGGGGCCCTTTTGGAGAGTAAAAACTTGCAAGGTCCACACTGCACTTGGTAACCATCTTAGTACTGCCTTATGAAGTTGAGACTATCTAGGAAACACTATCAGAAATAGTGAACTTGGGTGCAATTCAAATAAATTACAGTAAGAATTACGGAAGTAAAAAAAAAAAAAAAAAAAAAAAAAAAAAAAAAAAAAAAAACAAATAAAAGAAAATCCTCCTCAGAAGTACAGCACTGAGGGACAAGAGAGTGGAGAGCAACCCTGCAGAAAGGGATCTGGGGGTTCTGGTTGACGGCAAGTTGAACATGAGCCAGAAGTGTGCGCTGGCAGCCAAAAGGGCCAGCCATGCCCTGTGGTGAATCAGCACAACACTACTAGCCATTTGAGGGAAGGGACTGTCCCGCTCTGCTCTGGTGTGGCCTCACATCGAGCACTTTGCACAGTTTCGGGTGAGAGAATATAAAAAAGACCTGACACTATTACAGAGCATCCAAAGAAGGGCTATAGAGATGGTGAAGGGTCTAGAGGGGAAGATAATATGAGGAACAGCTGAGGTGCCTTGGTTTGTTCAGCCCAGAGCAGAGGAGGCTGAGGGGAGGCCTCATGGTGGCCTGCAGCTCCCTCACGTGGGGAGCGGAGGGGCAGGCGCTAAGCTCTGCTCTCTGGGGACAGCGACAGGAGCCAAGGGAACGGCATGGAGCTGAAACAGGGGAAGGTCAGGCAGGCTCTTAGGAAAAGGCTCTTCATCAAGAGGGTGGTGGGGCACTGGAACAGGCTCCCCAGAGCAGTGGCCATGGCACCAAGCCTGCTAAAGTTCGAGAAGTGTTTGAACAATGCTCTCAGACATAGGGTTTCATTTTTTGGTGGTTCTGAGTGGAGCCAGGCGTTGGACTTGATCCTTGTTGGTCCCTTCCAGATCAGGATATTCTGTGATTCTGTGATTCTGTGACTCTATCAGCCAGGAAACCAACACTGTAGAAAAGGTGTAATTTCAAAAGAAAGCTCTGTTAAACAGTCATCGGCAGTTCTCTTGTGCAGATATAGTAATAAATACCGTTAAGTAAAGAGAAAGAAAAGCTAAGGGGATATCCATGTATGTCAAGTCTAAATTTAGAGTCTGTATTTAAAACCATGCCTTTCCACATCACACTGTAACTGAGATGTCTTTTAGTCACTGATTTCTCCTGTGACATTATTTCTACCAACCACTCCATAATCATTTTCAGTCACACAGCATTTCTGCAAGTATGTTGATTTCTTCTGATCTCCCTAAAATGTTTTCCTTTTACATAATACAACTAGATTGTTCTCTGGCAGAACTGATCCTTTCATTATGAGCAGTTTTCTCTACTGTCTTGAAAAGTACATAATGTGCATTTCTTTAATTATTATTATTCTTATCTTCCTGTCTTATTTTCTCACTCTTCCAGCTCAGCCAGTATTAAACTATCATGTTTCTCGATTTATCACCTTCATTATTAAATGTATTCAGTTCCGTTTCAGACTGTATTCCTCATAAATACTGAATTCTACCATTGGCATATCACAGCTTTCTCATAGATATTTATAGTAAAATAAGTTATCTGTTAAATGCAAAAAATGTAACTCAGCAACTCATTTTGCAAAGTATTCAATCACATAAATTGCAAAGGCAGCTTTGCCCTGATGGATGAAAGAAGGGGATACAGATAAAAGTGCATATGCTGAGTAAGAAGTGTCTGCCTAAAAAAAAAATAATAATAATAATAAAAAAATGTAATTGGCATTGGAACTTTCTATGTATAATTACTGTTTCAGATACAGAAATATCTTTGTTACCTACTTTTGTTATCTTGGCAAGAAAATCTTTAATCTTTAATAATCAAAAAAACACCAAATGTTTTCCAGAAGGCTGTCTCACTAGATGAGCAAATGCAAACCCACAAGTCAGATTTTTTTTTTTTTTTTTGAAATAAATCAGAGCTACATTTGTAGTAGTATGTATTTTTACTGCCACTTTGTAGTAGAAATGAACACAAGCATCAAATACTTACTTGAACTTTTCATCCTAGGGTGAAGGTTGACTAGCAGAATGGATTTTTGCTGACTGTCTTATTTTTGAAGATCTTTTTTTATGTTGGATGATTCCACAAGCCCAGATAACTAAATTTTCAATCATGGAGCATCCACAAGAAAATCCAGTCATTTGTACTTTATAAGAAACAACTTCTGTATAGTAGTGTTGTCAATATAGTGTAGTCATGTCCGATACTGAAAATTTCCAGAATATCCCAAGAAAACATTTTCTTAAGTTTTCTAACTTGTTGTATTGAAAATTCAGAAAGAAATGCTGTACTAAATTTCAGATGAAATCCAAACAGAAGAGTTAAAAGAAAAATATCTCAGCGTGAGTTTTGAAAAGATATATAGACATGATTGAAGTATTGTACATGATTTAACTTAAGTTACGTTATGAAAATACAAATATATTATGAAAACCCTACTAATCTTAAGATAAATTTTAAAGTCTTAAAATAAATTCAGGTTTTATACATCAGACAATTTTCATGTACTCATTTGTAATAAGCTTTAAATCTCCAAATGTGTTAAATATATTAATTCCACTGAATTGCCATAGGCTTTGTATATATAATATAATATAACTTCACTATATTCTTTTGAAAATTTTAGCTTCCATTCTTGTCCAACCCACGTTCCAGTAACAGATAAGCAGGTAGGTAAGTTGAGATGTAATGTCAAAGTCATAACACCAACAAATCCTCGGGAACAAAACGGGGAGGAAAAATAAGGTTAATCAGTAAAATCACGTCTTAGGTTCTGATTGTGCAAACAAAAAAAGACCTACTTAACTTTAAGCCTATTAATGAAAAGCTCATTGACATTAATGGGATTAATTGTTTGCTTAGAACTCAGCTTAAAACTGAACTTTTTAAAGATCAGGTCACTGGCATTTCAGTGGGGGACCGGGAGAACAGTTACCACAGACAAATAACATTACATATTGAAAAGCACCAGGAAAATTTAAGAACGTAACATTCAGTTTCAAAACATGTTTTTCTTCCATTAACACATGAATAATAGTCTAACAGCAAGTGAAACACAGTAAGCTCACTTTCATATTGTTTGTAAATAAGAGACATGGCATGCAACACTAGGTTTTCTAGTATGGGTTGAAGGTCTTCCAGAAATCACTCACAGTATGCTTAACAGTTTGAAGTTTAAAACAGAAAATGTTTTATATTGGATTATTTGCACCCAGCGCAAACCATAACTTACATGGTTTCTGTACATAACTTACCTATAACTTACATACTTCTGGAGCTCAGCTTTGTTTCTGTTAGTGAGCAGGATAAGGGTTTAGCATGATCCCCTGATTTCATCTGGCATCATTAAAAGAGCACCACAGTCAGAGCTGAACACCCAGAAACATTACCCTCTCATTTTAAGAAGCAGTGCATTTTACAGGAAAGATCAGTGTGCGAGAAAAATCTCATTCAGTCTCGTTTTGAGCCTTATAGTAACATTGCTTACACTGTTTCCAGAGGACCCTGTTCAAGCAAGTGGTGAAAAGGGGTAGACTGAGGTCCCTAAATGCAACATGTAAACTCTCTGTGGGTGGAGGAGAACAAGTTGTAATAAACTATATCCCACTTATGAAAGGACTCATTCAACAGAGTTAGAAAAATAACATTATTTAATGAAGAATACAACAATGAAAAAATAAATTTAGAAGGTTAAAGCTTACAAAATTTTTAATGAGGCCTGGAATATCTACTACGAAAACAGTAAAAAAAATAAAAAATAAAATAAATGTATTGATTATATTATCTCTAACCAGCCAATCAAAGTGATATTCAAGCCTTTTGCCAGCTATTTTGTTGTCTTGCATTTCAGTGTTTTGTGTTTCCTCACTGGTTATCTACCTGCTACTTTTCATAAATTTCACTGATAAGAATACATACATTTCTACATATTCTAGCATAGATCTAACATTACTAGAATAGGCTTGCACTGTTGACTAGATTACTAGCAAGCCTTCAGCACCCTTCGAGAATTAAAAGTGCCCAGTTATCACAACAAGCCACCATAAGCTCCACAACAGAACAGCAGTATAAAGAAAATAACTCACCATGATTAGAGCTTAAAAATCTAATAAAAGTTTGTGATCTTTGCCTGATGCAGATGGAAGAGTTTTAAGGCAGCATCACGCCTATTTTATCTTGATAGAGATATTGTTTGTACAACAGGCTGAAGTAACTGATCAAACATGAGACTGAAGAACATAGGCTTGCCATGAGCATCTATAACACCCAAGCAATGACTGATGGAATAAGAGCTAGTATAGCAATGATGCTCCATCCCACACTTCACCTTAGCCTGGAGAAACAACACTGAAATATTTTGGGGACACTCTTGAAGTTTTAGAACAAAAACGTTGTTTGTTTTTTCCTAAACATCATAATGCATTTTACTGTAATTTTAAAATATGAATATTAGTTTCCTTTTTAAAGTCTGGATTGTAATGTGCAGAGATTTCTGAAATTATACATATCTTCAGACTCAGCAGACTCTGTAAGTGACACTTATACTAGATTTAAGCAACACTGACTTGTGTTTAGCACTTGTGTATGCCCTTTGCAGGACGGTGAAGGGCTCTTATGTGATTATTGCAATACCAAAGATTTCTGATGCAGTGAAAGGTAAACAGGCACGTGAAAAGATACATATACATATACACATACCAATGTAAGTATCCAGTAAAGAATGACATTTTCGGTGCTTAATGCATAGCTAATGACAATAAATATGAAGATTATGTAAGAAATTAACAGTTCTGAATCAAACTCTATAACTTTATAGATTAATTCTATTTTATAGTATTTTACCTAAATAACTGAGAGTAAAAACTGACAGTCATCTGTTCTATTTTTCTGAAGAGTCTAATACCCTTTTTCTCCTTCACAGAGCCTTCTAACTGTAAGGTACAAAGTTTAGAAGATAGTAAGTTATAAGTTTTAAAGCGTCATATTAGTTTTTGTAGCAAGTTACATAATAGTTTCTACATTTTATGAATATAGACATTCTTGGGCTCAGTTAATTAAATCAATAGAGAGGAAATACTAAAAAGGAGTTCAGAATTAGGATACACTTTAAACATTGCTTTTGGATAGCACCTCGGAAAAGGGTTTAAATAAGAATTGTTCATCTAACTGTAGTTAACTGCTACAACTGTTTTCATAAGTTAATTGTGTTTGTCAGTACAGAATCCAAGCTTCCACCTAATAAAAGGTGTGTTGCTTGGTTATTTTGAGACCTTATCTTTCAAAAATCTGAATTTCTATTTAGTATAAAAACTTAAAATAAACAGTTGAATTGAATAAGGTGTACAAAATAAACATTAAAAAAAAAAAAAAGGAAAAATGTGAATAGGAACTCAAGATGTTTCTAACTTAGCTGCTTCATTGATGCTTAAATTTTCAGTTCCTCAGTCTGTAAATGGGGAATACATATAAGAGCAGTTACTTCTTGTAAACAGCAGCTCTCCAGATCTGTCAGCAAAGCACTCAGTTTGGGCTGCACAACATATCCAAGAAACTGGAAATGGATGCCCATACTGTGCTCAGAACACTATGCTGATATGCACATAAGCTCTTTTTCTCAAAGCTCATTTAAATGTATCTGCACTATACCATTAATGTTGCCAATCAGTGACATCATCCTCTGACGAAAAGGTGAAGAACAGATCAGTGTATTATTAAATGACAGAGTTTGACCCTGTTTTTTCTGCATGTATTGAACAAATGCCTGAGAAATCTGGCCTGCTGTGAGGATACAAGAGTTTTAATGCTTGAACAAGTGCATTTGCTAGGTAAATTTCCTATTTTAAATTTCTTGGTTATTAAAGGATGGACATATAATACATATACTATAACAGGAACTAAAGATCTGTATAGACAGTAAACCACTCATATGCAATCTGCATATTCTACCAAAAGCAGAAATTCATTCACTTTGGGTATTAGACAAAAACGTGGATGCAGAGCATTGATCCATCTCAGTAATGTTAAGTCCACAACACTGTCCAGATGTACTTTCTATAGCCTATATCCTATTTGTTTTTGGTGTGCCTTTTACGTTTTTTGTCATACACATTTGACAGAAAACTAATCCACTTCTGTCAATATGTATATTTTGCTCCCCACCAAAAAAAAAAAATAATAATAATAATGGCTGTACAGGAAAAAAAAAAAAAGTTTTGTTTTGTGTTGTTTTTATCTTTTCAACCCTTACCCTTCACTATTTTCACTATTTTTATGTGGACTGTAATTATTCAGAATCAGACAATTTTTTATATAATTGGGTTATATACTCTTATTATAAACAAGTCATTCTTCTAAACAAGGGGAAATATCTACATTTCTGTGTTTCTAAAAGCCACTTGCTACTGGATATCTATCTTCTACTGATAATAAAGATAAAAATAAATAAATAAATAAAAATAATAATAATAAAAAAAAAAAAACACAAAAAAACACACTTCATAGGCATGGTCAGATCCAATAATTTACAATAAAGAAGTCATAGACATATGCAGCTCCATCTCATCTACTATTGCTGCTTTAAAAATAGCATTATGAAAGTAATATGCACCAGAGACCACACTTTTTTCTTATTTATTTTTTACTGCACTTTCACCAGGGAGACAGGAAATGGGACTCCTGAGGAGTTGGCTACATACAGCAGCATTAAGACACAGCCCAGAAGGCATCGATCCTTTGATATGCACCAAAAGAAATGATAGAAAGCAAACACTTTATGAGACAGTTGTACCTCTATCTATTTCTACACACAAATACAAAATCTCATGTGTCAAAAATGTTCATACCAGAATAACATCAACCACCAACTACACACAATCACAACAGCTTTTCTTCATTTATCAGTATTTCTTAAATAAGCACACTGACAGTTGTGTACTAGTGGTGTCAGTATAGTCCCACTTTGCACAAATATACAGACCATCAGAACAAGCATTCATCTTTTCTTTTTTTTTTTTTTTTTTTCTTAAGTGATTTAACACTCTCAGAAACCATGAACCTTCTCATAGACAATGCCCTGAACAGCCAATGTCAAGGAAATCTTGCTTTATCCTTGACACAAGCTCACTCAAAATGTGTTGTGGTTCTGTTCTGAAAAATACTTTTTTCTGAAAATACATGAGAAAATATCCTAGAGACCCATAACAAAAGAACTCCCTCCCATTTCTTCTGTTAAAATCTTTAACAAGAGAATAATTACTGTCAAATGTGTAGAAAAATTATTAGGCAGCAACTGTTACAATCCTGCTGGACTAGACAGGATTTGTACTGGTAACCTAAGATCAGAATCTCTATTTCTGACTATGAGGTCATCGGCTATCTTATTGCCCCTAAAATTCAGCCAAAGGGTTTAGAAGTCATATCTTCTTTATCTTTCTTTCCAATATTGTATTAAAAGCTTTATTTTCACTTTTATTATTCTTACAGCTCAATGACTGCTGTCTACCACACACCAGATTGCATATATTTCTAATTCTTTAATGCAACTATATCCACATGGCAACTTGTTTTCAGGTAACTTCTCAAGCAGTACAGCTACCAGCCACAGGAGATGGCCAATATTATTACAGTCATTCATAAAATATGTAATATGTATTCCAAAAATCTCATGGTCCATTATCAGCCTACAACCCTTGAAATCTGTGTGATGTATCACTTCCCACTCTTCCTCTCTTCCTTCCTTGCTTTCATTATGGCAGTATTCATTATTCAGCAGTTCAAGTTAGCTTCCACCCCAAGCCCAAGGAGGTGGCGGGCAGGAGGTGTGCAGTACCTCAGAGACACAGGTATTGATTCTAAGTTGGAGAGATGGAGGAAGGTTGTGGGTAGACAAGACAAATGATTTCCTCCAACAGTCCAGAGTTTTTGAAATACGCAGTCCACTTCCTCTGGTTTTCTTCTCATTCTGTGACATCTCATTTCAATCTAGCCCACTTAAGGAACTAAAAAAAAACCCTTCAGCTTTTTGTCTGAGTTAATCTTTCTCTGGTTATTGTGCTGAACTGGCTACCCAAGGATATGAATAAGCATTAGACATGGTGTCTCAAAGGAGAGAGGAAGACAGAGCTGGGAGGTGTGAAGCTGGTAGCAATGAGCAAGCAGACTGGCTTATCTTGTTCCAATCTGCAAATCTGCATCCTGGTTACAGACTTCCCCCTCCTTCCCCCCCATGAAAACAAACAAACAAACAAAAAAACCACTACACTAAAATGTAGCACTTCCCAAGCCTGCTGTTTGCTCCTCTAAATGCCTCAGGATTGTATTCAAAGAGCTGCAGAGAACATCTTGTCCCACAGTCAATGAGATCTTACTGCATTTGCCTTACCTGTGCTTACTTATAAACGGTAAGGCAATAAAACATATTAAAGCAATACCCATAATTCCTAAGCTAATGTAACTCCAACAACCTAATATTATGAACTTCTGCCTCAGCTGCTTTCATACTTTCAATTCTAAGAAAAAGCAAAAATTCACTCTTTAAACTAATTTACTGATGAAGTGAGGGTTTTAAAAATACAGATTTCTTGTTGCAGAGTTTAAATATTTTTCTTACGCGATTGTGCTCAAAAACATCTTAAGTGCTTAATACCATTGTAAATATTTCTAAACCTTTCCGAGTCAAAGCTATACACATATTAGTGTTCCAGTTTAATTGCTCACATCCCATTTCTAAATCTACCCTGTAAGATTTGTTATTATACATTGCTTTCTTCTGCAGTGATATTTTCTCTTGGAGAAAAACACAAAGCAGTTAACACCTGCATTTTGAAAAAGGAATTCTAATCCGGCATGATGAAAAAAAAAAAAAAAAAAAAAAAAAAGACATTTAAATTAACAAAGAAAAATGATGCAAATAAAGCTCATAGTCATTTAGAGTACAAGAGTACAAAACAGTGGCATTTTTAGTAGCATGCAAATGCAGCTGACAGGCATATCTTTATTCAATTAGTTCCTAGTTTCCAAGGGCAGAGTTGTATATACACATCCAAACTGCTTCCTCTAATTTTAGCAACATTTTATATTGAAAATTTAAAACCACTTAGTATCCAAATCAATTTAACAGAATGCCACTTAATGTATTTCTCAATTTTAGTTTTCAATAATTTACTCTGTGCACTTCAATACTGTTTATGACCTGATCCCTAAATAAAGATCTCTTATCCTTTTTAAAAAATATTTTGGTTTCAAAATAATTAGACTTACATGTGTACAAGTTGCAGAGAATGAAACAACAGTATCATTTTTATATGCTTCTCAGTATTGTAAAAGTTTCATACCAATCTATCTGTGTATCCTACTTACTTCTGCAGGTAAAATAGCAGGTAAAACAGGCACTTACTGTTCAGTGGTTACAGGGCACTTCACTCCTTTTCCAAACAATTTGCCAAATCAAACCTACTGCCTCTTTAGCTGCTGGCAGACAAAAACAAACAAACAAAAACTATGTCAGACTTCAAGAAACTGTGTTCAGTATTTTACTGAAAAAAAAAATCTCTTTCAGCTGAAGAAAAAAACATACAACAATGGTATCAACACTTACATCTTTCCATCATAAAACCTATTAATAATCTATGAACATGAAATCCCTTCATAAAAATACTGAAGTGGGGCATACAGTTAAAATCTTTAAACAATCAAGAAAGGGAGAAAACAAAACAGAACAAAAACAGAAGCAATCAGATAACAAATAGAGAAATAAATATTTTTTAAAAGTCAAATACATTGCTTTTGTATCAGCTCAGTTTTCCAGCCTTTTACAACAGGGTGAACCATTAATATTTCAACAGTGATTTAATTTTTTCTAATGCGTTCTCCACTGGTCTGCTGTAGTAAAGGATTGGCTAGGGTTTGTGCCTAAGTCCATATTAGTATCACTCTCTCCTTTTTTTCATTTGCAAGTCCAAATGTGTTTCATGTTTAGTATGAAATTAAACTTCTTTGAAGAATCTTTCGATTTTATTTTTTATTTTTTATAAAAGCTGGAAATTTCCATTGGAGAAAATGAAGTTGAAAAAAGGCACGTGTAAGAAACTTCAATTTTCCAAAGTACATGATAGCTGCTGATTACTTAACATTCCCCAAAGGTATCAGTATCAGTAAGCAATGCAATGCTAACACCAGCCATTCGACAGAGTTATTAATAATTATAATTCTAGCACAAATCAAATGTGCTAGAATTATTCCTGTAAAAGTAGCACAAACAAGCTTCTAAAATTTACAGCAAGCCTCATTTACAAGACATGAGATAACATCTTAGAAAAAATGAAGTTTAAACACTCATTTCAGACCTTGTCTGTTAGAGATGTCACCATGTTAAACTCAGTTCTTTTTCGTGAAGAATGTAAAACTCTTCATGACTGAAAAGTGAAATAAGAACCATCTGCTTTCAAAAAAATGGTCAGTAAGTCCTTGATTTTAAGTGCCCACCACCATTTACTATGTTCCTGCCTATCCATTGCAGCAAGCGGTCATGGGAGAGACTACACAAGGACCCCTGCCGTGCTGCATGTGCCCACTCCTTACACGTGGCTAGGAGACAGCCCCTGCACTGCACAGGTGGAAATACATTAAAAATAGTTTTGAAGATCAATGTTCTCTAAATGAAAACAGCCATTACCTCCGTTTCACAAGTAGAAAAACAAGGCGTGCCAAGTGTCACGGGATAAAACGTACTTGAAAGTACGGGTCGGGTGAAATGAGGTCTGAAACACATCCGCCTACTGTTTCTCCCTATGGGAGAAGCACAGATGAACTGCTGACAAATTTACAGCCCTGCAACACCATCGGGGCAGGAGACCGTCAGGCAACAGCACAGGGGCTAACAACTCCCTCCTCATTGGCTTCCAATACGGAGGAAGTCAGAGATATCAGCTCTGGGAGAGGGGTCAGAGGCCCCTGCCAACCCCCAGGCTGTAAAGCCAGGCTCAAAGTGGCAAGTGGAGCCTGAGACAAAGTGCTGGCCATCATTGGGATGAACGTCGTTCCGCAAGTGTGAGGGTACCATCATCCACCCCCCAGCACACCCCCTGCCCCTGCTGCCCGAGGGCTGCTCCCAGCCAACACAGACATTAAAACCCATGCTAACAGGTGGATAGGTCCTCCTCTTGTGGATTCCATGTGGCCATCAATCCCCAGTTCCCCATGACATCGATCAACTTGCACAAGTAACGTCAGACGTCTGTAGGAGAATGAGGAAACTTTTCTTCCAGTACCCCAATCTTAGACACCAACTTCTTTCCCAAAGGTCTTTATTTTCAAAGGAAAAAATAAAATGGAAATAAATAAATCTTAGCACTATTTTTAAACTTACCAACACTTATATTGAAATTTTATCAGGAAAATCTGATGCAGGAAACCTCCAGTTAGCACTAAAAGATCCCATAATAAAAAAGTGTTCCCTTTCTGAAGAAAAAACACTGGATCGAGTGTTTAACTAATCTCCCTTCCTCACATATTTCAATTTAGTTTCATCTTTCTAATCTGCTGCCAGCACATCTAACCTGCCAGCACACCTGCTGAGCTAAGCATTTCTAGGTGTGCACATCTCTTGTAGGAAGAAAACAGAAGGAATCAGGAGAGAGTGGGAGGGAACACAAGCCAGAACACCAGTGTGATGGCTCAGCTCCTCTGGTTCTGAGACCAACACATTAGAAATAAAATATTACCACTACAAACCTCACAGAAGACAGCCAGGAAGAAAGGTCAGGAAGTAGAAAGGACAAAACACTATTCTACACTCTTTTTTAGAACTTATGGAGAGTTAAGGGGGAAGGAGATTGCAACCACCAACAGAAAAGCTGAAGAGGCACAACAAGGGCATGGCACCAGAAGTGAGAGATGCTGTAGGGAGTCCTCTCTTCCACAGAAACATCAAGCAGTACCTAACCCAATAGCTGCCTGTATCAAATTCTTCCCTTCTTCACTTTCCCCTCCAGATGATTTCATGTAAACTCTTGAATACAGTATGCATTTACATTTTCTTATGTGAAAAGTATGGAAATATGCAAGGTGACATAAAAGGGCTGGAGTGAGTTATAAATTAAGCTGCTAATAATTGAAACATATTTTTAAAAGACCTTAAATTTAGTTTACTTTTCCTTTGCATCTCGCAAAAAACAATTGTGCCACTGATTTTTCATCTAAAGATGCATAATAAAGGGAGATTAGTATATCTGAAAATATTTATTGAAATAATTATTTTAAATAACTTTCAGAGCATGAAAAATTATTTTTGTCCTTTCTGTATTGCAGTATAATCACCAGACAAAAGCCGTAGTCATATATAGAAAACAGTGTTATAAAAACAGTAAAAAAAGTTTATTAACAATGTTCTCATTTTATTTCGCCTTGAATTATAGGTGGGATTGATGTTATAAAGACCTATTTTATTATTGGTATCCCATGGAGATTCTAGAAGAACCACTGATGATACATTGTTATGCATATTTAGTAGTGAAGATTTCTAAATCTCATCAAACCTATAACTTGAAGCAATACAGTTACAGCAACTAAAGCAGTGGTGTTACACATATTCAACAAGTGTTTGGTATTTTATTGAACAAAATCTTCTTACAGGAAAATGTTTGGCTGCAAGTATCGTTGGGGACAGTTCAGTATGACAGCTCAGACCACTGTGGGATTGACTGCTTAAACTAAGGAAACAGTTTGCTTAGAAAGCAGTCAGGAAAAAAAAGAAAAAAAAGAAAAAAAAAAAAAGTTATCAAGGAATCAAGGAGACAAGTAGCATCTGGAGCAGTAAGAAGTTAGGCCAGCTCAATGGATTTAGGAACCCAGGATATACTGGCTGAACATGAATATTAACATGTCGTGACAATTTGAAAAGGCTCTCCTAAGCATTTTGGTATTTTAATCCTTTTTTTCTGTCACTAAATGATGAAAAGAGGAAGCTAAACAGTCTACCAAAATCAACACTGGGCTCTTTAACACTCAATCAGTAATGGCTGGACCTCATTTACCTACATGCCTGCTGCCTTCTACATTCCAAATACCGTTGTGCATCTTTTGCATTAAAGGGGCCTGAATGAATAGTTTTTAAACATCTTTAAAATCAGTAACCTGCTCTTCCTTCAGCAGTTCAGTACAATGTACAATGAGGTGCATTTGGAAATTCATTTTTAACTGATCTAGCATTGGTAAAAAATGTTAAAAAACAGAAAGAATGTTTATTTTCTTAAACTCTAGTAAAATAAATCATGACAAATTCTGTCAGAGTTACTGAAACTACACCCATTCAAATCAAATACAGGAACCTTCAACTACTCACAGTTATAGCAAGATGCAAATTCATAACTGATTATGAACATTAGGGTAATTCCTACATGTTTTCTATGTTGAGGTCTGGGAGATGAAAACATGCTCCACAATTTCTAGTAAACACTACAGTGACACCAAATGTAGTATGTCTATTTATTCTACTAATCCTTTAGTATATAACACTAATACTCTAATACTAATAATACCATTGTTATTCCTATCGGTTCTCAAGCTTGCCTTCCTCATCTTGCATCCTTTCTTCATTCTGTAAGAGTTTTATTGATATTATCATAATTAAGAGTAGACAGAGATAGCTTAGCTTTACCAATGTCAAATTTATTGTCAGCCAGAAATAAACAGCCTGTTAAGTGATTTCAGAAATCAATTACTTTACTTCAAACCATCAATGTATAGTATCCCTCGGAAACTGCTGCATGTTCTGGATTCCTACAGATGTCCTTCATAAGTGCCACAAATTTAGATAATCCTTAATGAATAACATAGTATGAACTAACCATCTGCTTTATGTTGCTATTGATATTTTCCCATTTTTTTTCTGTGGAAAATTACAGCATAACATCACACACCCCATTATAGTACACATAATAATCATCACTGCTGACAAAATGACCCTAGATAATCCTCTGGGAATCTGAAAAATTTACAAAACATGGGCATAGTAAAAATAATAATAACAATTTAAACAAAACAAACAAAATATATTTTGATTAACAGAAGCATTTCCTTTACTTGCTAAGGAAAGACTACTTATATATTAATCAGTCCTGACTGTGAATGGTGAGAGGGAACCTTTACAAAATAACTTATGGGAATCGAAGTGATTAAAATGCTGTTTCTGAAATGGTAATTTAAAATATATTCAAAGTCACCTCTGTTATTGCATGGTAGTTAGTATTACTAGGAAGGAACAAACTGATTTTTATTTCTTTTTACTGGAAATTACAACAAAACAAAATCTAATCTAGTACACCATTTGACCAAACATCAGAAAGAACGGAGAGCGTGGAATCAAAGCCTTTACTTGAGCTGTGTGTGGTGTCACCCCTTGGGTGGCACCAGTAATTGCAGTGAGCTTACAGAGGAACAGACCAAAGCTCTCTGTACAGAGCAGAACACATGGAGCTAGTTTTTGTAAACTGCAGCACATTTCTGATCCAAACAAGCAGTTTCAACTCATATTCCAACTGTGTCAACAGAAAAGCTCACGGCAGACTAAGTAAAGCAGCAAAGTTCAGCACAGCCTTCTATGTCTTCAAGCAAATATAACAGAGATAGCAATCTAAAATAATAGGACAGCCATTATCAATTAAGTGAGCAAGTCCATTTTTTGATTTTTTTCTAATTCTTGTATGATATGCAGCAGAGTCAGATCATTAAGATCATTTGCCATTATCAAAGTTTGAGGATGGAAGCTTTCAGGTCACTGTTAGGTGCATGCATTCCCTAGCACGCTGTTCTTGTTTCTATACTTAGATGGAATCCTACTGAGCAAATGGATTTCATGTGCAAAAGCAAAACGAAATTGAGTTTTTAGTGCTACAACTTTTCTCCCCACACTGGCTGGGGAAAAAGAACATTTAATGTATGAAAGCATAAATATAAACCATTGCAGGGAATCTGTTTACTAAGAAAATGTGTAACTGTTTGTTTTTTTTTTTTTTAAAAAAAAAAAAAAAACAAAAAAAAAACATAAATGAGGTATAGATGTAATCAACGTTAGCTAAATACTTATGCCACAACATATAATCTAGAAAGTTCAAGAAGTAGGGAAAATAAATTAGCTGATAAGCCACTTAACTCTCTTTTCAGCAGTGTTTAGTCAGCATGAAAACAGACCAAACAAAATTAGCTCAATAATGTGAACTAGATCCAGCCTGACAACAGTATTTCTAAATTCTCAAAGCCAGAGAAAATTTCTAAACTCTAAAAGCCAGATCCAGGGAAAGTATCCGATAACTTCCAGGCCCAGGGTTTGCAATCGACATACAGAAGTGCAGAAATCCTGAAATTCTCTGGGACTTGGCCACTTCTCACTATGACACTGAGGCATGAACACATGTTGTAATCAGACTCCCAACTCTGTGGATATAAATTCCACTGTCAGGAAAAACTTTGTCTACAATGCCGTATATGAATTCAGGTAAATGTGATACAAAAGAAAATAAAGATTAAAATGTATAGGAAATCTTGCTGAGTTGTAGATAGCATGTTCTTATGTATTTGAAGTACAAGGCATGATAAGGAATGGGAAAAGAACAAACAAACAAACAAACAAAAAAAAAAGCAACAGACGAGTTAGGTGATGACTTAAGCAGAATTCTTTCTACTGCAAGATGTGAAATACGATAGCCTTAAAAAAATCCTCATAATGTGTTATTACTCATTCTTTCTAGAAACCAGAAAAAGGTAAAATTATAATGAATCTTAAGTGTGTGTTGCTGAAGTGATGAGGTTATTAACAAATTCCCTGCACTGGATTTTAATACAATAGGTTAGATTTCTTAAAAACACAAGTACGGGCAAAGATTTTCAAATGGTATTAATATTTATTCATCCATTTGATCCTAAGAGCTAGACTACAACACAAAAGCACGCTGCTTTATTAACAGCTCGGCATCATCTTCTTTTTTTTTGGCATTTGACATCAATAGCATTTTGTCATTTTATGTTAGCAAGACTTTACTGGTGGTGTTCCACATCGATGACACATCCTTCAAGGAACTAAGTGCATGGGGCCTAACCCACTGAGGCAGGTGCAGACAGATATGCATTGCAACTAACTCTGTCCCAACTAACTCTGAACCAAGTATAGTCTACTGCTGTCTTGCATGAATTCAAAGACAGGCAGATGATCTTTGTTCCTGCTGTTCTTTGGGTTTCTGTCGTATCTTGAAAGTTTTCAAGTGAACATAACCCCTCTGGCAATGAATGGTAATTTACATAATAATTCACGTAACCCCAACACCACCACCCTAGCTTTATCCTTCAAGAATCGGTGCTCAGCTTCAGACTAAATGCATGCACTCTCTCAATATAGAAATTGTAAACTAAATGTGCAGCCTATCTTCATGGGAAAAATCTTCTACTCAGGTATGATGATGCACATAGACCCTTGGTGGAAAACAGTCTACGTGGTTGAACTCAATGACTTCCTCAGATTACAGAAATCAGAGTCTAAAGAAAATCTTATGCCAACAAAGGGATAGGTTAAAAGATTCAATAATTAATAGTACACTTAGTCAGTAATCCAACCAAAATGCTAAAGTGTCTGTGTAAATTCTTCAGAATCAAACATCCTAATATTATGCAGTACACAAACGAGCAAGTTTTTACAGGGTAACATATATCATCAGCACTTGCTACTGTTGGTTTTTATTTTATTTTTTTTTCTGTGTTCCTGTTACTATATTTTCATGTTATGCTCTGAGAGGAAAAAAATATAAATAGGTCAACACAGCCTGGTATATGTCTGGTCTCAATAAAATGTTGTAAGTTATCCTACAAATATTTTTTGTATCAAAGACAATTTTAAAGTGCACACTGCTATAGAATGTGTACTTCTAATGAAAGGTATCCTAAAATGAAATGTGAAATGCTGCTTTGGGTAGTTTCTAACTTCTCTGGCAAAAGCTTCCAAGCTTTACTGATAAAGTGTAATTGGAGGTTTTTGGCAAGCAGAGAGAGAGAGTAAAACCCTGAATGCCACTTTGACAGCATAGACATTAAGTCAACTTGATGAGAAACAAACAGATAGTTGTCACAAGGAAAGGTTAACTGCAACTTCTTTCCTGTCATATTTTTAGCTTATAAACAACTGGATAACAATGTATCCCTTACCTAACTTTGTCTAAACTCTACAAACTGCAACCCAAAGTAGCCTAACCAAGACTCAGCACTCCTCCTCCTGCCTGTCTGGGGCTGCAGTGGATATTTCAGGGCCAGTGGAAGCAGGAGTATCTTCTGGTGTCTGCTGGTGACTGTGTGGGATCCCTGGAGAGATGCAAATACTTTGAGATACACAATTAACCCTCTAGGGTTATAGAAGTATTGCATTGAGTATTTTCCTATTTAATATTGAGGCTTTATGTTTGGATGATTTATAGAATATAATTGAATGAAACAATACAAATCCACACTATTTGGACTGAGCACAAACCACAAACTGTCTGGGTTTTCTAGTGGATGTGATTCATGGATACTTGCAAATCCCTTTTTTGGGTATACATTTTTTAAAAAAAGCTCTAACATACTTCTCCAGGAGTTATTCAGTGTACTTGCATGGCAAGTTTGCTGTCATCAGATCCACACAGTAAGTACAAACATCCCTTAGAACCTTTATAAATCTTTGAAGTTTCGTTTCCCATATATGCAAATATTTTGTTTGGTTCTGAACACATCTAAATTGAAAACTCAAAGTGAAAACATAGATCTTCACTTGAAACAGAACATGTAGACCTCCGTGTTGTACAGAGATAGCCGAACTAGATGATATCCTGAAATGATCCTAACAGATAGGTTTATTACTCTAGTCTATCTAACCTGCCCTGCTTTTGCAAGTGAAGGGTGAAAGTGCACACAGCACTAAAACTCTTAAAAATATCAATATTGTCCCAGAATATGACTGCTTGTAATACAATAATGTAAGGATTTAGTAAATAGTAAAGACTTATCCTGTCATTTTTGCCTTGCCTATAAGTGTCTACAATTTTTCTGATGCTGATTCCTACATTTACTACTTCCAAACAAAACTATTTTTTTCCGTTATATCATTTACAGTTAATAAAGTGGATCAAACCATTTTCCCTCTTATATTCCTTACAAAGCGTCTTTCATCAATAATTTTGAAAAACGACTAAAAAAAAAAAAAAAAAAAAAGAAAAATTATCTCAGCAAGACTTATTTAGTATATATTCAGAAAATGTCTACTGCCAACAAGGTTTAGGGATGTACTGTGCCTTCAGACACTATTCTGAACAAACAATCACTCTGCTAACAGTATCATAGAGACATGCTAGCTCAAAAACACCATCCAAAACAATCTTCCTCTTTCTCCAGTGGTGCTTCAGTGGATTAGTTCTGATCAGAGGATGTACACAGAAAGTATAATTAAATCCCTTCCATTCTCCTCCTGCACTCAGTTTCTCAGGCATATGCAGCATCTGAATAAGCCCAAAGAGTGGCACAATTGGGGCAGATCTACAAGCAATATGAGAGTCTAGCAGTCACATAAGGTTATGAGGGACCTGCATATATGTGTAATGTTATAGTTTGAATTTGCCACTATTCTTCTGATCAGCATTTTAATAAAACATCCACAAGTGAGGGACAATCAACAGCAAGAAAAGAAAAAAGGTATGCTTTAAAATGTTAAGATGAAAATTAAAATAAGTCTCTAAGAATTTCTGAAGATCCACTGAAAATGTCTGAAGCAATTTTAACAGAAACATGTATTATTTCCCTTCTACTTTCTCATATTCCATTGAAGATACTTGATATGCTATTAGTTGATAACTTCCCAGAAGATTTCTGTGTTCACAAATACACCAGAGGAGCAAATGCTACATTGCCAAACACAATGTTTGCAAAGGCACAGGTCTCTATTGCAGACACAATTACCACTGGACAAAGTTAAGCATATTTTTTTTTAGATAGCTCTCATTCTGAAATCAGTTTATTCATTTTACAGGGACATTTGCTGAGGCATGAAAGATACTTTTCTTTTAATGCAACAGCCACCCTAATCAGGCAGTTTGGACTTTTCAGTACTTCAGAAAAACTTGAGATTATCCTGCATACCAAGAAATATACAAGACAATTAAACTGAAAAAAAAAAAAAAGAAAAAAAAATACAGTAGTCAGGGATGCAATGTAAACCTAAACCAAAAAGCCTTGAATGCAGGAGATGAAAATAATTTAGATGCAGGGAAACTATTCTGTTCATAAATGGAGCCTCTTTGAAAATATATCTGTTATATACTGGCTGTTTCTCTTCCAAATCGCTCCCCACCTGGAAAACTAGCTCCAATTTTATTTTGGTTAGTTTTAGACAGAGAGAGAAATTGCTGGAAAAACTATATTCTATGGCCTTCCAAGTGTGAACACGAAGTCAGGCATATGTCCTTGTCTTTGGAGTGATGGAATCATAGAATCATAGAATATTCCGAGTTGGAAGGGACCCATAAGGATCATCAAGTCCAACTCCTCGCACCGCACAGGTCTACCCAAAAGTTTAGACCATGTGACTAAGCGCACAGTTCAAACGTTTCTTAAATTCATACAGGCCTGGCGCAGTGGCTACTTCACTGGAGAGTCTGATCCAGTGCACAACCACCCTCTCAGTGAAAAATCTCCTCCTGATATCTAGTCTAAACTTCCCCTGCCTCAGCTTAACACCGTTCCCGCGGGTCCTATCACTGGTGTTTATGGAGAATAGGTCACCTGCCTCTCCACTCCCCCTCGCGAGGAAGTTGTAGACCACGATGAGGTCTCCCCTCAGCCTCCTCTTCTCCAGGCTGAATAGGCCCAGTGACCTCAGCAGCTCCTCATATGTCATCCCCTCCAGGCCCTTCACCATCTTTGTCGCCCTCCTCTGGACACTCTATAACAGTTTTATGTCCTTTTTGTACTGCGGTGCCCAGAACTGCACACAGTACTCGAGGGGAGGCAGCACCGGCGCAGAGTAGAGCGGGATGATCACTTCCCTCGACCGACTAGCAATGCCGTGCTTGATGCACCCCAGTATACGGCTGGCCCTCCTGGCTGCAAGGACACACTGCTGGCTCACGTTCAACTTGCTGTCGACCACGACCCCCAGATCCCTCTCTGCGGGGCTACACTCCAGCATGTCGTCGCCCCGTCTGTATGTACAGCCAGGGTTGCCTTGTCCCAGGTGCAGGACCCGGCACTTGCTTTTGTTAAATTTCATGCGGTTGGAGATCGCCCAGCTATCCAACCTGTCCAGATCTCTCTGCAAGGCCTTTCCACCCTTGTCCGAATCTATAACTCCTCCAAGTTTGGTGTCGTCGGCAAATTTGCTCAAAACACCTTCCAGTCCTACATCCAAATCATTTATAAAAACATTGAAGAGGACTGTCCCTAAAATGGAGCCTTGAGGGACCCCACTAGTGACTTTCTGCCAGCCTGATGTGGCCCCATTTACCACAACCCTCTGAGCCCTGCCCATCAGCCAATTGCTCACCCATCGAATGATGTTTTTGTTTAGCAGGATGCTGGACAATTTGTCCAGTAGGATCCTGTGCAAAACCATGTCGAAAACCTTGCTGAAGTCCAAAAAGATCACATCAGCTGGTTTCCCTTGGTCGACTAGATGGGATTTCCTTTATCATAAAAGGAAATCAAATTTGTTAGGCAGGACCTACCCCTCATGAACCCATGTTGGCTGGGACCAATGACTGCATTGTCCCCCAGGTGTGCTTCAATAACTTCAAGGATCATATTCTCCATAATTTTACCAGGCACTGACATGAGACTGACAGGCCTGCAATTGCTAGGGTCTTCTTTCTTGCCCTTCTTGAAAATTGGCACATTTGCCAGCTTCCAGTGTACCGGGACCTCTCCAGATTCCCAAGATCACTGAAAAATAATTGAGAGAGGTCCTGTGATGATGTCAGCCAGCTCTTTAAGCACCCTGGGATGAATCCCATCCAGACCCATGGACTTGGATGGATCCAGGTGGAGCAGCAAATCCCGCACATGTTCAGGGTTGGTTGGGAGTTTGTTATTCCCACCATCAAGGTCCTCCAGCACAGGGCACCCAGGGTCCTGAAGCCCATCATCGACATTGAAGACAGAGGCGAAGAAGGCATTAAACGTCTCTGCTTTGTCTATGTCATTGTCTGTGAGTTGACCTTCCCCATCAAGCAGCGGACCTATGTTTTCTTTGGTTCTCCCAAGGTGGCAAGATATTTAACTTTAACTTCTGGACAATTTCATTTTTCAAATTTTGTTTGGTTTTCAGCTGTATAGATTGAAACAGTAATCACTGAATTGTTGATTCCTTTTCATTTCACTCGGAAAAGTCAATGAGAGTAGGTAGATAATGAATAAACCAATTTTCATGGATGGCCATTTATTGGAGGAACCTAATCCTCTTGAGAACACTTTACTAAGGTTCTATTTAATTATGTAAAAATGTAGCTTCTCAAGACTGTATTTTGATAACTAAACCCCTGGTTAGACTTTCAGATGTTATGCAGTTCTCAGTGAAATATCAAGACCCACTCAAAAAATGCATAAATATTTACCATAAACATTCACTGCCTTTTCTTAAAAGAACTTTGCTCTCTCACAACAAAGTGTAAAATCTTTTTTTTTTTCCTTCTTTTTTTTTTTTGAAGGTATATAATTTTGAGTAACATTGACAATATCCTGGGATTTGGAAAATATCTGTCTCCTTCCTACCTCAGAAACAGACATTTGTGGGTTTTGTTCCCACTTGTAACAGTTCCTGCCTCCCTCAAAGAGCTACATACGCAATAACTATAACAGACTGAGTGGAATGTTGATAATAAACGGGTATAATCTATATAACAAATAAACAAAATATTAGCAACATAATAATCTATACTAATTACAAGTACAAGTCAAAAAAAAATAAGGATTCACACCAAAATACACTTACAGTTGCTTGTTTCTAATACTAATCCAAGAAACATTCACAAATATTTTGTAAATATAAAAACAAACAAACAAAACATGGACTGAATAAGGAATTCATAAGATAACTTTTTTAAATGGAAACAGATTTGA
This sequence comes from Nettapus auritus, assembly GCA_011076525.1. NCBI lineage: Eukaryota > Metazoa > Chordata > Aves > Anseriformes > Anatidae > Nettapus > Nettapus auritus. The sequence goes on from CM021766.1 coordinate 72,191,278, forward strand.
CTAAGCTGGATATATATATATATATTTGTATAACTTTAATTTCTACTTTCCTTAAAATGAGATCCTCTTTATTTCACAGAATTCAGAAAAAGGTGAGCAAAGACTGATTAACAGACACAGTCAAAGCAGTTGTTTTTTGTTTTGTTTTGTTTTTTTTTTTTTTAAATGCCTCCAATCTGAAATTCACAAATGTTCAATTGAGAGAAGTATTTTTTAGGAAAAGGTTGATCTGATACACTAAAATTAAATATTATCACTTTTGCCTATACAGGAAGAGGAAATATATATATATTTTTAAGTTTCTTCAAGTATCTGTAGTTTTCAAAGAACTGTTTTGTGTAAATGTACAAATTTACACCTAAAATCTCAAAATTCTTATATTTAAATTTCATGCAAAAAATTTGTATTGCATAAAGAAAGGACTATTCATATAAATTCAAGAATGAAAAAATAGGGGACAAACTCTGAAGTAGTTTAACATTAACAAATATTATTTACACAAACACTGAATAATGTTTCTCAGGCTAAGGCTAAACATGTTCTTGGCTGCTTTACTAGAAAAGAACCTCTGCTAGTATAGTTAACTGTCATATATCTCTAATTTGTCATTAAATAGGTAAAGTTCTCTATGTGATGCATTTTTTTTTCTTGTTATTGTATACAATTGAGCGAGTTTTCTTTAAAACTGTAGTTTCCATTCATTGTTTACTGTTTTCCATGTGGTTCTAAAGTCTTCTACATGAAAAATAAGGATCATCAAGGCAAGCTGGTTCAGTACCTTGACACTGCATTCTTCAAGGACTACTAATATTCTGCTCCCACTGATCTGAAAACTTATCAGCTCTCATTTTAGATTTAGTGAACTGCTATTTCATAGCACAAAGGAGAATCCACATATACTCACTGTATTGTCTCCCTTTCCTTTGTGCTGGACATGCCACATCCTGTTGCTATTTAAACAGAGTACAAGTTAGGAGGAAGAATCATGACAATGTGTTTTCTTTTTAGTTGAACATACAGTTGACATACAGGGACACAATGGCATTTTGGTTTGAATCAGCATCCATGGAAGTTAGCTTATCTTCCCTTTCAATACATGTTCTAAGGCAGTAGCAACCTGCAGAAAGAGCACATGAGCATACTGCCTTTGCTTAAGAAGTTTCATGAATAATGGTTTTAAATTACTCCACAGATAATAATTGGTCACAAAGAGCAGACTGAACGTTAAACAAAGGCCTGAATAGCTAGTAAGGAGATGTGTTGGAAAAAGTATAGAAAAAAAAAAGAAAGTTTATTTTTCCAATGTAAATGTATAGTGTTTAGAAGACATAATTACACAGATACCCCTAATAGTTATTAAAAAAGAAAAAAAAAAAAAAAAAAAAAGATTTAGAAAACATGTAAAATCTACATCAAATGTGATCATTGTAAAAACCTTCTTAATTATGCGGCAGTCCACAATTGGTTTGTTGATTTGTAGGTTATAGTCAAGAATTGATACTCTTTTTCAGAGCCTTTAAACTCTACAGTCTACTCCCAAGACTGTAAAATGAAACACACGAAGCTTGATCCAGCTTCTCTTCTTAGTCTGTGTGAGTCTATTCGTAAAGATCACTGAAAACCATCATATATTCTATGTCAAGCCTTTTTATAGCTCAGTGTAATAAACAAACTTTAATCTACATTTCTCACATGGAGCAGATTCTAAAAGTATTTGTCATTTCCACTGGAAATGTAATTCTCTCTGATCCAGAAAAACTTTCCATTCCCCTAGATTACATCCATGTCAGAGCCAGCTGAACCCTCCTCTCAGTGTAACTCAGAGATAACTGCCCTGAATTCGTACAGCAGGATTTTTGCATCTGTGACTAAAATTGCTCAGCAAAAGAACTTCATATTCTTCTTGAAAAAGTCTGAGAGGCTGCCAGTTCACACAGAATGTAATGGACTTAGCATGATAAGAAAATCACCTGCCAAGCTCAAAATCCTCCCATCAACTAACTCCCCCCTGGATGATTACTGCAAAATAGCTGAGTCAATCAATCACTTTGTGATTTGTGAAATAACCACTTTATAAGAAGTTATTAGAGGATTCTCAGGTACACCACACCCTGACTACCATGTCTGGAAGTCATTCACTTCCAAATGCATTAAGCAAACTGTTGCAACTGAACATTGCGGAATTCTGAAGAATAAAGGTGTAAAAAATAATTATTACATGCTGTTTAATTTTAGACTAGTTCCTTAATATGTATAATTATAAAAATATTACTTGTTCATCTATGTTTAAACTATACTCACCCCACAGAGAGAATGTTATAAGAAAAATTCCCTTCACTCATATTGTAACTAAGTTTCATAGGCTTCAAAGTATTTATTTCCCCTACAACATGTCATTATTTTCATGTGAAGCAAAGCACAGGCTGCCAGCTGAACATGCTCAAATATGTAATTTTAGGTCCTTTTATAAAGAAATGTGTGAATAGGACATCTTCCCATCAGATTTCCAACTGACAGGTAATGGGAAGTAAAATTATAGCTACAGTCTGATCCTCTGTCTTGTGACAAAGTCTTACAATGAATCCCAGAGATGGGTCACCTCCTTCAGTCCATCTCTAAGTAAAAAGCAACAACAACACATCTATCAACATGCCCCTGACTATAATTTTAACAGTCTTGATAGTAAAGCTCCATAAGTTTTTTTGGGGATGCTGTTGATGTTGCAGTTAACAGCATATAAAAATTTATGTCTCCACCACTTTAGTATGAAGAATTATCAGTGAAGTTCTATAAATAAGTATTTTTCTTAGCATAAATGCAGTTTATACTCCTTTACTGACACAATGTAAGTAGATATCATTGATCATGTACTTCAGGTACATTAGAAAAAAAATCAGTTTAATTTGCATAGCTATGTGACAGGCTGGAGACTAAGTATGGTATAATTGCTGCAGTTGAACAGATATATGCACGAATCTTATGGAAAGCATTTTGCTCTTCAGAGTCATATAAACCTTTGTTTTGTGTTTGTTATATCACTGGTGCTCAGAATACTTGGCAAATGAAAAGCATTGGAGTATTTTGCCCAGATGAGACATCTCAATGGATTTAAAAAGCAAAATAATAAACAAACAGATCCTCCTTTAAAATCCAGATCAGTCTTAATTACCATTACAAGTATATTTATTTACGTCTTTAGATATTCATAAATTTCTACTAGGAGCAGAATATGCCTGCTGCTACAAATATCAATGACTATGAATGCTTAATGCAAGCTCACTATGAGGTTAACCAAGCATATGCTTTTTAAAAAACAAACAAACAAACAAAAACAGTATAGTGAAATGACAAAGCTATATTAAGGTCCTGGCTCTGCTTCCAATAAAGGCATGAATTCTTTTAATAACAATGCAGAACATGGTTTCCACTGAACAGTGCTCTTACGTAACAAAAATACTTGTCGTACAAAAAGCTCTACTGATATTTTAACAGTTGTTAAAAAAAATGCCGACAAATGCAGCATTGTGTGGTTGGTCTTGCTTCCATTTATTTTGAGACTCTTCATAAATAATGAATAAATCCCCATTTTTTTGACAGTGGAGCTCAATTCAGATAAACTGAAAACAGAAACATTTGCAATACTTATCCATTACTTTGAATTCAGCCCATTTCTAGAAGCCAGAAAAGAAAACTCAGGATCTCCTAACAGGAGTTTTCCTGTATTCTTTTCCTCATTTCTGCCAGAAATATACTGTTAATGCTGCATTTCAGAATTCCTACCTAGTTGCTCAGAAATACAACAAAAGCTCTAAATTCAATAAATAAAGGGAATTTTAAGATAAAAATATTCCGAATATTTGTTTTATATTAATGCCGCTTTTTATCATTTAACTTATCTTAAGTACTGGTTATAGAACTGTAAAATTAGTTATGAAGGATGGGACTTCTGCTCAAATCAGGGACAATGAGATCAGGTTATTCAGGGACTTGTCTAGTCAACGTTAATGTAACTTTATGAGTGCAGATTACACACCACCCTGGGAAACCTGTTCCAGTATTTGATTGCTCTCATGAGATTTGTTTTCCTGACCGAAGTTTCTCATGTTCCAGCTTGTTCCCATTGCATTTTGATGAGAAGAATCGAGCCCCATCTTCTCCATACTCTCTCATTAAGTAGCTTAAGACAGCAGTAAGAGCTCTATATGGCCTTATCTTCTTAGGGGTAAAAAAACACATTTCTCTTAACCTTCTCTCATACATCCTGTACTCCCATACCCTGAAAATCTCAGTAGCTCCTCCTTGGATTCCCTCCAGTATGTCAGTGTCTTTCCTGTCTTGGGGTGCTCAAACTGGACACTGTATTCCAGATGCAATCTCACAAGTGCTTACAAGAAGGAAAAAATTACTCCACTCAACCTGCTGGTTACTTTCCTGTAACACAATGCAGAATATGGTTGTTTTTCTTTGTATGGCTTGCTTTACCAGGATGACCATGGCCTTTTCTGCAAATACGCTTTCTGTCCTGCTGGCACCAAACCTGTACTGCTGCATGGTACATTATTCCACCCTAGATGCCAAGACTTAGCATGTGTCTTTGCTGAATTTCTCTCAGCTAATTTGTCCTGTCTGTAAATGTTCCTCTAAAATCTTCCTGAGAGTGCAGTCCACCCCATTTTCCAGGTCATTAACATAGACATTAACACAGTACTTCCTCTAGCTGCAGTCTCTGAGGGACATCAGTAGTCACTGGACCCCAACTAGACTTTGTACCACTGATCATGACCCTTTGATCCTCATGGTTCAGTCAACCTTTTTAGCTCGTATCTCACAAATCTGCCTATAGGAATAATAGAAGAGACACTGTTGAAAGTCTTGCTAAAAACAGGTTAAACAGCATCCATTTCCACTACCTTCAGAGCCAGCCATCACAAAGGACAGTCAGTCAGTCATGGTTTGTCCTCATGAAATCAATGCTGATTGCTTCCAATCATTATCTTACCTTTCATGTGTTTAGAAATGGCTTCTAGAAGGATTTGCTCTGTAACTTTCTCAGGAATAGAAGTTAGGCTGACCAGTCCCAAGTTACGTGCATCCTCCTTGAAGATGGGTGAATGGAGTCAAATCCAGTTGGAGGCCGGTCACTAGTGGAGTCCCCCAGGGCTCGGTACTGGGGCCAGTCTTCTTTAACATCTTCATCGATGACCTGGATGAGGGGATCGAGTGCACCCTCAGTAAGTTTGCAGACGACACCAAGTTACGTGCGTGTGTCGATCTGCTCAGGGATAGGAAGGCTCTGCAAGATGATCCGGATAGGCTGGACCGATGGGCCGAGGCCAACTGTATGAAGTTCAACAAGGCCAAGTGCCGGGTCCTGCACCTGGGGCACAACAACCCCAAGCAGAGCTACAGGCTGGGAGATGTGTGGTTAGAAAGCTGCCTGGCAGAGAAGGACCTGGGAGTTTTGGTTGACAGTCGGCTGAATATGAGCCAGCAGTGTGCTCAGGCGGCCAAGAAGGCCAACAGCATCCTGGCTTGCATAAGAAACAGTGTGGCCAGCAGGTCCAGGGAAGTGATTGTGCCCCTGTACTCGGCTCTGGTGAGGCCGCACCTCGAGTACTGTGTTCAGTTTTGGGCCCCTCACTCCAAGAAGGACATGGAGGTGCTTGAGCGAGTCCAGAGAAGGGCTACGAAGCTGGTGAAGGGTCTGGAGAACAAGTCTTACGAGGAGCGGCTGAGGGAGCTGGGACTATTTAGCCTGGAGAAGAGGAGGCTCAGGGGCGACCTTATCGCGTTCTACAGGTACCTGAAAGGAGGCTGTAGCGAGATGGCGGTTGGTCTGTTCTCCCATGTGCCTGGTGACAGGACAAGGGGCAATGGGCTAACGTTGTGCCAGGGGAGGTTTAGGTTGGATATTAGGAAAAATTTATTTACTGAACGGGTTGTTAGTCACTGGAATAAGCTGCCCAGGGAAGTGGTTGAGTCCCCATCCCTGGAGGTCTTTAAAAGACGTTTAGATGTAGAGCTTAGGGATATGGTTTAGGGGATGATTTGTTAGTGTTAGGTCAGAGGTTGGACTCGGGGATCTTGTAGGTCTCTTCCAACCTAGACTATTCTGTGATTCTGTGGGTGTGACTTTTGCCTTTCTCAAGTCATCGAGCATTTTCCGTGATAACCACAACCTTTCAAAGATGTGGTGGTTTTACTCAGCTGGGCAGCTGAGCTCCAGCACAACCACTCTCTCACTCCCCCTCCTCAAAGGAAAAGGGGGAGATGATGAAAAGGGCTCAAGGGTCGAGATAAGGACAGGGAGATCACTCAGCAATTAGCATCACAGGTAAAACAGACTAAGCACAGGGAGATTAATGTAATTTATAGCCTATCACCAGCAGTCTAAAGTAGTGAGAAACTAAAAACAAACTAAAAATACCTTCCCCCCCCTCCCCCGGTCCACATTCTTCTGCGTCCTTCCCCAGAGCAGCACAGGGAATGGAGAATGGAGACTGTAGTCAGTCAGACCCTAACACTTTGTCTTCACTTCTCCTTCATGGTCACTCTCTGCCACTTAGGCATTGTATTCACAGATGTAACGAGTTACATACAGAAGCAAACAAAAATGTCTCACTTGTGTATAACTTAAAGATCTGTGTTTTGAAGAATCATTCATTTCACATAAACTGGTTTATTTAATCCAGTAATCTTCTGAATGAACTGGCTTTTTTACTTATTCCATTTACTTATTCCATTTTCTTTTAATTTATTCACTTGCTATTTTTGAGTGACATGCAGAAGGCCTGCTATAGAAAAGACTAGGTCGATTTGTTTTTTAAAAAAATATTTCTTAACATTTATATACAATTAGGAAGACTGCTGTGTATTACTATATTACAAGGAAAGAAGTAAAAGAGAAACATAGCAGTAATAAATAAATGCACTAGTTTATCTTCATATTGTCTCATACATTTCATGTCTAGATATGCATTCTCCTGTGAGAAGTGCATGTAGAAGGTAATAGAAGTTCTTCCTAACGTCACTTTTACTTCATTTTACACATCAACTAAAAATTGCTGGTATATTTCATCACAGAAATATGACTTATTTAGAAGAACTTTTGTTTTGGCAACTCAAATTTTAGTAAATCTTATAGAAGTTTAGTATTGAAAGCCCTGAACACTAAATTACCAGAGGTCAGTTTCCAAAATTTTTATTTTTTTAAATAATGACTTCTTTTAATATGCTTTCTGAGCCTAGAGGGTACAGTGAGATAATGTTTTAAATCTTTCACACATGCCAAAGGAAACAGAATCCTGCTGATTTTCTTTTTAAATTAAAGCTGGAATTCTAAAATGAATTGCTTGGTCCCAGAAACTGCAGCTTAAGAAAGCCCATATAAAAGAAGAAAAAGGCATTAATTGAATGCTGTTCTCACGCATACTTTCAGGAGGAGCTGACTAGCCTACAGGCCAGATTTTTTTATTTAAAAAAAAAAAAAAAAAATTTTTTTTTAAATAATCCTAAGAGGTACTGAGTGACAGCATGGAAAAAGGCTGTCAGAGAGAAAAAAAAAAGCTCATACGAAGCGTATGAACATATTGCTCCCTTTTGTTCTCACAATTGTTCCACACTTAATTTGCTGTTCATTCATCTGTTCAGGATGGAACATTTAGTCTCCATCTTTGCTATTTGTATTCTGGCTCGGACAACCAAGACTCCAACCTATACATGGATCTGCAATTTACTACCCTACAAACTATTACTCTGCAACTGGACTTTACAACTGACAGTGAACGTGGCCACAGTTTTGACTGTGCCCAAAATACATGTTGACAACAGAGAAGTCTACTCCTAATTCCAAATATGCATCAGGTGAACTGTATAGAGATCCTCTCAGGGAATCTGCAGTACCTTCAAGGGCATTTTTAAAGGGTGAGAAGGATGAAGTTCATAGCTATGGAAACCAGACTGTTTTAGTGGAAAATGTGAACTTGGGAGAGAAGAGTGTCTACAAGTTGGCTCCAATAAAGCTGGCATTATAACAGAGACTAAAAGAGAACTGTCTTTCCATGTTCATCAATGGCTCTTTTTTTCCTTGAACTTTTTAAAGACATAGCCACAACCCAAATACATCAGTATCTCCATAGTCTTAAGGGAGTCCAAAGAACTTTCTGCTCATTTATAATGAACTCATATGATTTACATGTACAGTAGAAAGTAATATGTAATAATAAACTCACAGTAAAATATAAAATTATCTACCATATACATTCTTTGATAAAACATGTTTATTACTCAAGTAATAAGGAAGCTTCCCAAAAACAAGACATAAAGTCTAACAAATATGAAAAGTATTCAAATTATTAGACTTAAACCTCTGTTTCGATTTGTTCAGCCCAGAGCAGAGCAGGCTGAGGGGAGGCCTCATGGCAGCCTGCAGCTTCCTCAAGAGGGAGCAGAGGGGCAGGCGCTGAGCTCTGCTCTCTGCATACAGTGACAGGATCTGAGGGAATGGCATGGAGCTGGGACAGGGGAGGGTCAGGCTGGGTTTTAGGAAATGAGTCTTCACTGGGAGGGTAGTCAGACACTGGAACAAGCTCCAGGGTACTGGTCATGTCACTAAGCCTGCTGAAGTTCAGGAAATGTTTGGACCATGCTCTCAGATGTGTAGTTTAATTTTGACATGTTCTTGTGTGGAGTCAGGAGTTAGTTTCAATGATCCTTGTGGGTCCCTTCCAACCCTGGATATTCTGTGATTGTAAAGTTTATTTGCTTCTTTGGATTCACTATTGTAGAAATAAAAAATGAATATTGTATTGTACCTATAGAAGAATACAACTTCCCAATCACCAAGTTCCTACACATTTATTCATGCATTTCTAAATATGGTTTACTTTATTTTAAAGATATTTATAAAATATTAATGGACATATCAAAATAGAATGTAAAAATAGTAACTTCATTTTTAAGTCTCTTATGTACTTAACTGAAACATTCAACAGTAAATGAGTAACACTAGTCATGTTTTACCTAGTTAAGTAAGTTTGCATCCCAGTGGAAAGATTTTGAACATCTAGTAGTGGAGATCTATTAGTACCGAAAAAAATTATCTTCCTAAAAAAATTTATCTTCCGGCTCATCATCGGAAGTTTAGGAACAGCAGTGCTTAAGACTTCTTTAAGAAGAACTAAAGTTCTAAATCTGCTGCTGTCCTAATTCAAGAAATAAGGTGCATCTTCGTAAAATGAGATTTTTTTTTTCACTAGTTTTGTTTGTTTGTTTTGCTTTTTGGCTTTAGCTTTCCTTTTTTCCTCCATGCAACTTTCCTCCTGGCCCAGAAATAAATTTTTATCATCAAAATTCTCTTTGTTATCTAAGTCTACATAACAGCGAAGCAAGACCATACCCAAGAATATAACAATGCAATTTAATTTTATCCACCTACTAAACCTAGCTCACAAAACTTTGCTCAAAAAAAAAAAATATATATATATCCTCCATAAAATATTGCATGTCCACTCTACAGTTTTTCTTATATGCATTCAGTATCTATGCCTTTTATTTCATTGACAGCTGCTGTGAAATAAGGTTAACACAGAAATATATTTACAAGTGATGCAACTGATGAAAAAGTGTTTGGGAGGGAGCACTTACCTGGACACATCAAGGTATCATCTTGTGTGTGAAATAGTATTTCACCAAAGTTACAACACAAATATATAAAAAAGAAAAAAGGAAAAAGAAAAGGAAAAAGAAAAGGAAAAAGAAAAGGAAAAA